>OZ018338.1:13634283-14234283 GCA_963969495.1 Ceratothoa steindachneri
AGATACCGCAAAGATCCCCCAGATGAGGAGAATCTGGACGAATGTGCCAGAGATTATGGGAACGAAGCTCATATCACATTGAGGATCATGGGAGTAGCCCCATAAAATTACGTGCGTTTCACGAGTCTCCGATTAGAAGGCGACTAAAAAGGACATGGAGTTGTTTAAATTCCTTGAAATTCCTATGGGTCATCTTCTTTGGCATGCATCCCGAAGGGCCGACTCTGACCATGTAGTCAGAGTCAAGAAAAGCAAAAATCTTGTCTGCTCGACGAATCCGTGCAGACTGTTTGGAGGCCTCACTGGGGCGCTCATTTCGCGCAATCCTTATTGTCCAACAACACAGGAAATAATTTCGACATCTTCCTAGCGCGGAGCACAACCGTGGTTTCACGCACACTACAAAACAGGGCGTGTGGATACTATGAAGCGTTCCTTAAGGAGAGGATCGCCCTGTTTTTTATTGTATTTTCTTTTTATTGTCTTCTCAGGTGAGGGTGGCGGGACATGCACCTCCCCCTTGCTCTAAAAGGGCTTGAAGCTGGACGGAGGTGGCTTAGGCAGTCCTTCTTCGATATGAAAAAAAGGACCTAGGCGTTTGTGGGGCACCATCAGAGGTAGGAGGACCCGTTTCCGTTTGAGTCATCAATTGCATATGTTACTACAGGGGGTATTTTGCCCAGGAGTAGGTAAAGGCTCGGGAGGCGTTTACCACCAAGGGGGTGTTTCATCCCAGTGAATTTCATGCTATCTGCGACGTGAGAACCTTCGAGTCATTGATCAACTCATTTTTTTTAACGCACTCATCAGGCGACTGCCTTCAAGGGCATAGGTCGCGGTAATTTAAAATTTTAGCTTAGTGCTAGGCTCCTTTAACGTTGCCAAAACCAAACTAAGCAAAGAAAAACGAAACAAACAAGAAGAAGGAAGCACGCTCCGGCGTCACGGATATCGCAAACTAAGGGATAGGAAGATTCCAATGCCCCTTGAACACTCAGGCCGCTTTGATAGTCGCTATAAATAACAATCGGTATCCCAAGCGGGCACATTGCGTTATCTCCCGTACCGTGTGGTGCATTGCAACCAGCTCGGACGTGAAGACAGACGCAGCGCATGGCAGAGCCCCGTTGACTTCAAAAAAGAGGGGATACGGCGTGGAACCCAACCCCATCTTGGGAGTGGAGCTATCTTTATACACTGGCACGGTCTAGCATGACACGAAGGGTGCTCCCAAAATGACGAACGCAATACTTCAGGTGCTGTGCAAGCTTTGGGAGCATAGGCGTGGCACAAATAGTCAAAGGTGGTACCCTCTAGGGTGACCTCCTGGTAAGAACCAGGGGCACTACAGGCCTGAGAGTTATAACGAGCTCTCAAGTTAGTTTCCTAGCCCTACAGCCAAAGAGCTTAGGGTATGAATGTCGTCTCTCGGCGGCATAGGCTCCATCGAGATTATCTGCCTATGCAGGGAGACCTGGTGGTGACTGAGGGAGCCGCCTGGCTCGCGCGTACAGGCGAATAATGCACTATGAACGGCGAAGAGAAGTGGCATTTCCCCAACATTGACTAGTAGGCTCTCAATGGGGGGAGTGCGGAAGGCATCGGTCGCCAGGCGAAGGCTGTTTTGGTGGATCCAGTGCACCTTCTGCATTACACGCTCGGCTGCGGATGCATAACACTCGCATCCATAGTAGAGCTTCGAATAAACAAAGCATCGCGGCGTTCAGCGCCTCAGGCGCGCCAAAAGAGATCGAAAGGTTGTCCACGTCGACTGTAGCGTGTAATGCAGAAGGTGGACTTGATCCACCAAAACAGCCTTCGCCTGGCGACTGGCACCTTAGGCGGAATTGAAGATCTCGCAAAAATTCGGATATAAAGATTGGGAGGCGTCCATTCGCCCGCATCGTGTGGAGAATTTCCATGATCTTAATGCGGTATCATAGACCTTCTCCTGATCGAAAAACGCCGTGACTTAGTGCTGTCTACAAAAGAAGGCCTCGTAGACTGCATTTTCCAGTCGGATGAGGTTGCGGAGAAGAAGTTAACGGCCTCATCTACCGTCCTAAACTACTCGGCTAGGATATAAAAATCAGCTATTTCCTGAAATGCGGACCACCTTGCCCGCGCCAGCACCACTGGGGCGTGCTCTCAGGCGGCAGCAGCCTAGAAAAGAATATTTGAATGGAAAAGTGATCACTACCATCGAGCTCATCCACTACCTTCCCACCCCCACCCAACACAAAATCAAGCCGTGCATCCGGATAGATCGAGACAGGAAAATGAAGCGGTTCTCGGACAATGATGTGTAACCTCATCCATAGTTAGGACACCTATCCCCTGCTCATCGATTAGGTCGGCAAGGATCTGAGCCCTGGGGTTGATCACGTAGTCTCCGCAGAGGGGTTGTTTCCTGTTCAGGTCCCCGAGCAAGAGAAAGAGCCTCGGCAATCGTGCCACCATATGGCGGAAGTTTTCCAGGTTGAAGTCGGCTGACGTTGGAATATACGCAGAAATAACAGTATACCTCCTATCCAGGTGCAGCTGCACAGCTACTGCCTTAAAGGAGGCGTCTAAAGCGAATAGAAGAACGGATACATCATGCAGGGTGTATATTGTGTATCCTCCTGCTCGGCCCCAGTCCCGTGCTTGTGGATTGTAAAACCATTATACCCATGGAGGTTGGGCAGGAGGCACATCCCAGCATAGTCTCTTGCAAAAATATTGCTAATAGAGAACGGGAGGAGACGAGCCTCCGCAGCTCCTCCCAGTTGGCTCAGAGTCCGCGCCAATTCCATTGAAGGAATATGCCCTTCAGGTATAACTCAGAGGAGATGCAAGGGCCCTCTTCGAAGAGAAGGCCGTACGCTTCCCGGAGGAAGAATTCCGGGCTTTGTTATGCGAGCAATGCACGGAAGGCGCTGTTGCCTTCGAGGACATATCGGGAGAAGTTGGGCTCACCATGCGAGTTTTTCCCTACCTCCGCTTCGAAACCTTAGGCAGACAAAGCGGCTTCGGAGGCGGAAGTCAATTCTTTGGAGGATCTACTACCTTTGAGTCACCCAGACTAGCACTCGGTGTGGGCGTAAGAGCCAAAAGTCTTTTAGTGCTGTTCTTATTTCGGGAGGCATCTTTAGAAACTCCAGAAGATGGCTTATGACCAACTTCAGGGGTGTTGCCTCCTTTGAGTCTAAAGACACGGTGGTGGCGCGCGGCCTTTCGCCTTACGGTAAGGGGGTCACGCTGGGGGTGGAGAGGGAGTCCTGGTTTTAGCCGGCGCTGGGTGTGAACTTTTTATGATGCCAGTTTTACCAGGGGAGCTCCCCGGATGGGTAGAACCCGCAGAAGGGTTCCGAATGGTCGCATAAACGCCCCTGCTCGTAGGACAGGAGGGTCCAGGAGCAGAGGGTGTCTTTCTTAACATTGAGGCATAGGACGTCCCAGGCATCGTCGGGTGCGCCAACACCAAGTCCTTAGCCTCGCGAAATGAGAGACGATCGTCGGCTTGAACGGCCAGGATTTCCTTCTAAAGGAGATACGCACCACATTGCTTGGAAGAAGCTGGGTGTGGCTCTCCACAATTGATCACACACGATTTAGACTTATCGTGTGCGGCCTTGGAGCAACTTAAACAGACTTCGGGCAATCCCGTCTTTGCTTGTCTATAGAAGCGATTCGTATGGCCGAAGTGGTGACAGTACTAAGGTGATGTCATCTATGGAGTAGTCCACGAGCTCCCTCGCATAAACCACTCCTTTCACCTAGTTCATGATAGAGTATGGCGTCAAACTAACCGGAGTGCCATCAAGTGTCCGAATGGCACTAATCATGGTCGCTTCTGAGGGATTCGACGCATTCGCCAAAAGGCTCCCGTCCAAGAAACCGGTCACCTCCGGCTCTCCACCAATCATATTATTTAGAGCTCCCCTCTGATGGATCATGTTGCCCTTAGCCAACCTGCTGCCATGAGTGGAGCGAATAACAAGGAAGCGTTTGAAGCCACCTCGAAAACTTCCGGTTACCTCTGAATGAGGGGCCCCGGCGTAATCGAGACTCCGCTCTGCGCATTTTTTATCTTTCCCAGGGACTTCCAAACAGGAAGAAAACCGGGGCCAGACGTGCGGTTCTAGGCTTGGTTACATACGGAAACGGCAGTGGACTCGTCCGCCCCCGCAACTCTCGTAGAGGGAGAGGAGCCCCCGATTATGTTTCGCCTTTTTTTCATGTTCTTTTTCTTCTTAAGAGAGGAGGGCTGAGAATGAACGCGCTTCTCTTGTACGCCGGTAGGAACCTTGGCCAGATAGGCCAGTCTTAGCAAGATCCTTCTCTTAAATGGAGAACGTCTTGCCTGTCATTTGAGCACCAGTCTCCTTTCCTTGTGAGTCCTTAAGGACCTGAGCCGTCTGAGGAGCAGCTTGCGTAGGGGCGGGCACGGATTCTGTGCTTGGCATCAAACCGGGGTTCGACCTCATGGAAGATCCTACCATCTTGGGTTGGGTCACATCGAGGGAGGGAGCTCTATGTGGCCATGCACCCACCCACGAGACATCACAGTTCCCATTCGAGGTTCTTTTTTCATCCTTCTATGCCGGTGAACAGGCATCGGGGGCAGATAGGCTGACCCCCTGCAAACTACTCACGCAGGGTAGCAGGAGATTAGGGGGCACGGTCCGACGGGCCCTGTTATCCCTTTCTCCCCTAAGGTGATTGACCCTATCGAGACGTTGCCACTGGGAGCGGTCAATTATGGTCCGCCTGCCTGCTTTCTTGGCAGTCCCTTTGAAAAGTAAAGGGGGACTACCGCTAGAAAAAGGGACAGAGGGGGGCTCGGGGGAGTCCCCTGCACCCGTAGGCATAAGAGAGGACTAAGCCTCCTCTCCGGTAGAAGAAGTTTGGAGGGCCTCCTGCGAAAGCACAGGGGGGGGGGGCTCCTTTTCCGCTGTGGAACTGCCCGAATTCGGCTCCGATGATGTTAGAGGGAAAGGTAGAAGGGGAGTATTTGATTGTAAAGACTCATCATTGGGCATGGTTTCCCTATAGTTATCACGAGACGTGAATGCTCATCACCCCACGCAGTAGCCCACTCTGCGAGGGGTGAACATGGGGCTAGAAAACCCAGCTGTCGCCATTTGAGGCCATTCCTCCCACCTAGTTGCATGGTGACCCATCGGCATGGCGACTCCACCTTAGGTTAGGCGTAAAATCGATAGACAGGGGAAGGAGAAACAAAGGGGATGTGAGGAAGGTGAGGGTGGGGGTGAAGCAAGTTGTTCAAAACCCACTCCTCCAAACCTGACAGCAGGGTTGAGGCGGCGTTCTCCACTTCAACCTCAGCCCCGACCCAGGTTGGTCGGCTGAGAAGAAATTGGTCGGTGTCTAGCCTTTGAAATTAGAGGCCGATCAGTGAAAGTTGTGGGAGAGGTTGTATGGAAAGTGAGGAAGCAGGGTAAAAGGACAAGGTGTCAAAAAGGAAAAGAGGCTAAGCTGCGGCCGGACGGCGCGCTGAGTCCCGTCGGCACGGTGGCGAGGAAAGCAAATCACCGTTCCCTTTACCGGGAGGAAACCAGCTAGAGTCGAGTGATCTCTTGCCGGCTTGCAAAAAGCAGGCACATTAGCAATTCGCCAGGCATCTGGAAAGATACTTTCCGTCAAGATCCTGTTGAGCAGAGGTAGCAGAAAGGACATGCCTCGCTCACTCAAGTGTCGAAGCATGATCCTCCGCGTCTTTGGTGATATCCGCGCACGGAGTGAGAGTAGGGCGCACCTGCATGGGCAACCTATTGAATATCCTAACACCACTCACAATGACCACGTGACAGGGCTCACTGCAAGCATTAGGATGGTCCTCTCCGTGAAACAGGAGACCTCCAGTTCTCTTTCCAGAACCATATATAATGTACCCTTTTGGGCATCATGCTTCCATCAATAGATCTAATAATGAGGAAGAGTTTGAAACCGCCAGGCTCTTGAATGCCTGGTAACCTTTCCACTCACACTATTTTGTTGTTTAGTCTTCAGGGAAAGGTTGAACGTGTCATAGTTGTCCGTGTCATTTCCTAAGTCAGCAGTGTGCCCGCTTGTCCCCGGACCCCCCTCCCCTGCCAGCTAGAGAGGAATTTCTCCTCCTTTTATCCCTTCTGTGATTCTTCATCTTAGGAGGCACACTGGAAACGAACCCTCTTCTCCGCCTCCCTATCAGAAAGTGCTCCAAGGCTAGACGAGTCAGCTTCAGTCATATTCTCTTCTGAGATGAAGGGCTCTCCTCTCCTCTTGAGTCCCTCAGGTCTCGTCTTCTCTTAGGAGGGCCTTGCCAGCTTGCCAGTGAGTGGACTCTGCCTCACTGGAAATCATCCCCGAGCCAATGTTCTCTTCTGGGAAAGACCCTTCCTATAGTTTAAAGGATCTCTGAGGTCTGGGTTCATCTAAGTTGAGAGGCCAATTTTTGGCCCTCTCAACTGCGGCGTCGGAGATCCCATCCAGGGATCAGGGGACTTACTAGAATCGTGGACTGGTAAGAAAATGTACGTCATTGGGACCGGCAAACCAACCTCTATCGATAAAACTAAGCAGGTGGTCATGCCTACCTCTATGTACGTTACCAGACGCGTGTCGTAGAGTGGGGATGGGGGGCGGTGCGTAGTCCGGAGGAAACCGCCATCCATTTTATCTCTAAGGGAGTTCACCTCATTGAGCTTCTCCCACCGGTAGCGTTCGATTTGGGCAACCCTTGCGAAAGAGACAGGGTGGGTGGCGTAGCTGGTCCAATTAGATAGTCACCAGGGGATAACTCTGTAGAAGAGATTAAAGAGGAATCTCCCTCACCCGTAGACGCAGAAGATGGGGAAACCTTCTATCCTCGGAGTTGGAGGGGCTTCTGAGAAAGCACAAAGAGTGGACGGGGTGGACTTTTTTTATTCAAAGAACTGGGGCCGCTGGGATGGGATCTCCTCCACCAGTGTCGTCTTGTCCTTTTTGTCCTCGCCCACCCCAACACTAAGGATAAGCGAGGTTGTGCCATTTGGGACATGAATTAAAATTGTGTAAATTACCCCATTAACGGCAAAATTCTGTAAATTTATGACCAGTAAAAAAGAAAAGGAGGGTCAGTAGGTATAAAGGCTATCGCGGAACCCGGTGGACACGGCCCCAAAAAGATACACTCATAAAATTTATAGAAGACCAGAGATCTAAAGGCCTACCAGAAATTCACCAGAATTAATAAGGACGGTGCTAAATTATGAGGTATCTGCAAGGGGTTAAATAAATACACGCACAAAAAAAGTATTTACAGTATTATTTACCACAAAATTAAAATGAAATAAATTAACTGTTAGCAAATTATACGGGGGTCATCAAACAATAAGAAAAGTCACAAATGCTTAACACCATCGAACGACCACAAGTCGTTTTAACCCAAAAGATATTCGCACATACAAAAATGGGTTTTATGAATAGATTGTTTAAAGCCGAAACGACATGCGCCGTTGAAGATGAAATAGGCTTCACTACTCTAGTGACAGGTGTTCCCGGAATAACCTCTCTGTCTCACGTCCCTCACCCGAAGGCCTAAAGTTACATGAATAACACTTCTAACACTTAATTAATTTAACGGGGATGTAAGAAGAAAGAGATACTCCAAAATACCTGACACCAAAGCAGTGAAGCAATAACCCACTTCGGGAATCCAGACGAAAGAGGCTCGGCGACAATGAGTGAAATCGACCCAAGTCGAAAGGGGTGAATGCGATGGCGGTCGTCGGCGAGGAGAAACCCACAGACGGCGATATCGTGGCGAAAAGAGTCGGGACCACGGGGCACGCTGCTTCGAAGGTCCAACGATCCAAGAGAAGGAATTCGAGATGACAGAATTCCCCAAAGAGGAGATGGCGAGGTGACTAGGGGAGAACTTTCACGTGCCCAGTGTAAACGGCTGCCCAAGGAGAACACTTGCAAACGTAACTGAAAGAGCGCAATTCGATGCAGCCGGCAGAGGGGCAACGACAATGCTGGCAGCAATTAATGGCAGAAAATCATCACTGCACGCAGGAATCCAGGACGGATCTCTAAAAATTAATAACGTCAAGGTAAGTGACGGACAACGATTCAACGGAGCAATTAGGTAGAATTCTCGCAACAGAATAACTTAAAAGGGATCACGGCCCATTTATATGTTTCAGTCTGAAGGGGGAAAAGGGATGTGGGGCACAAGGGGGGGGGGGGATGAGTTCGCTTTCCCTACGCAGAATAGACTAGTAGGTTACAGAAGTTTGGGCCAAAAATGGTAGCCTCGAAGCGGGTCGACCTGCAATAAACACCATAAACTATGATGAGAAAGGGAAAGCATAGGAATCCCTTTACAGTAAGCTATATACCATATCCAGCCTTTACGACCATCACGTCTATGGTTTTGGAACTCTTCAAAGCTCCAAATCTGTGTGAATTAATGTGTGTGGTTTGCCTGTGCAGCGACACATAACGACCATAAGTTGACCAAGGCCACAAAATCCCAAAATGAGGAGGAAGAGAGGTAAGGCGACAGAGTGGATCGTAGTAATCGTCGACAAACTGACAGGATCCAAATATCTGTCACGTGGCAGATCCTGAGACGTGATCCAAGCCTTAGTTAGCCTGGCGAACAACAAGGCAGTAAAGCTCGTCCGCCATTAGCATTATACACCCAAGAACGACCGTAGGGAGGTGGACACCCTATTAGGCACAGAGAAAGGGATTATTGGGGCAAAACTGATATTCCCATTAATCGGGCCCTAACGCTCAGGATGTCTCAAGTCTTGGTCTCTTGCAACCTTTGACCATTGCTTATATAGGTTCTAAGGCCTCTCTTCTGATACGGCATGTGTGCTTGGAAAGAAGGAGCGTACTACCAGCTTCCCGAGACCGTGTTAAAGAATTCAAGTCAACTCGGTACTTCAGACCCGTCATATTAACACTCGAAATGGGAGGACGTACCCTTCCTCCTTATACCAAGTGTAACAAATGTGTATGAGATTAAAGCCATTATATTTTTTTATAGAGCCCATCTGGCAACTGCCCACTTGGGCATAATTTCCGGAAACAAGACAGCCTAGAACTAGGCTACTTTAAAATAAAAATATGAAAACATAACAATGATAAAAATGTGAAAAACTTAACAGTCAGGAAGCAATCTCCGGTGGCGGGGGGAGGTCCCCCTCACCCCAGTGCAGAAGCGTGCAACCTACAAAGAAAACAACAACAAACAAAAAACAAAACAAAAAATTAGAACCTTCTTAAAAAAAGGGGAGAAGCCCAGCCTCCCACCAAAGTCAACAAGTCCACAAGTCAATGTGCACGAACTCGTCCCGGGTAAAAGGGACAGGCGGTAGCGACCCCGCCCATCCCGGTACCGGGACAGGTGTCGTTCGCGAAGATCATCCAGACTGGGACATTCGACAAGAATGTGCCGAGCAGACTGGGGGACGACGCAGTCGTCGCAATAGGGCGCAGGTGAGTGCTCCATCAGATCGCGATGCGTCACACGAGTGTGCCCGATTCGGAGACGACAGAAAGCGACCTGAAGCCGTCGCGGAATTAGGGGATAGGTCTATGGGAACAGTCGCGGCGCAATGGCACGCAACTTTAAGTTCCCTTCTACCGTCTCCCATCTTCTTTGCCAAGCACTCCGAAGAGCTGCCCGTATTCCTGCCATGTAGTCGGTGTGAGGAAGAGCGAAACGCTGGTCCGGTCGCAGAGTCCTCGCGGACTCTTTGGTGCCCTCATCGGCGTGCTCATTCCCCGCAATTCCTACATGTCAAGGAACCCAGCAGAAGATAATCTCGACATCTGCCCGGCTCGCCAAAACCGTGGCTTCACGGATATCGCGAACCAGGGGATGCGGAGATTCCAATGCCCCGAAAGCACTCAGGGCGCTTTGTGAGTCGCTATAGATCACAATCCGGTCTCCGAACCGGGCACGTCGCGTAATCATCCGTACCGAGCGGTGTATTACCACTAACTCGGCCGTGAAGACAGACGCAGCGCCTGGTAGAGCCTCGCTGACTTCAAACAGAGGGGATACGGCGTGGAAGCCGACCCCTTCTTGGGACTTGGAGCCATCCATATACACTGGCACGGTTCCAGCGTGACACGATATGTGCTCCAAAAAGGTCGGACGCAATACTCCCGGCGCAGTACAAGCTTTGGGAGCAGAGGCGTGGCGACAAATAGCCAAATGTGGTACCCTCCAGGGTGGCGTCCTGAAAAGAACCAGGGGCGCCACCGGCCCGAGAGCTATATCTACCTCTCAAAGGAGTTTCCTGGCCCTAAACCCAAAGGCCTTAGGGTATGACTAGCGTCTCTCGGTGGCATAGGCACCATCGAGATCAGCTGCGGAAGCAGTGAGAGCTGTTGGTGACTGAGGGAGGCGCCGGGCTCGAAGGTACAGGCGAGTGATGCACTGCACGCGGCGCAGAGCGAGTGGCATCTCCCCAGCATCGACCAACAGGCTCTCAATGGGGGAAGTGCGGAAGGCACCGGTCGCAAGGCGAAGGCTGGTGTGGTGGATCGAATCCACCTTCCGCAATAAACGCTCGGCTGCGGATGCATAAAACTCGCATCCGTAGTCGAGCTTCGAACGAACAAAAGATCGATAAAAAAGTAGGGCAGTATTCCTATCAGCGCCCCAAGCGCTGAACGTCACGGAACGGAGAATGTCCATGGCGCGGGTACAAGAGACCCTAAGGCTGCGAATATGAGCCTTCCAGGTGAGCGTCGGTCGAATACAAGACCAAGGAAACGGTGCGACTCAACCACATCCAGGCGCACCCCATTAAGAAACAAATCTTGGTCGGGGTGAAGCCGTGGATGGCGGCAGAAGTGCACCACCTTAGTCTTGGCCAAAGAAAACCGAAACCTGTGCGTTTCGGCATAGCGAGAGACGCGGTTCAATGCCTGTTGGAGTCGACGCTCCAGAGTTGGCATCTGGGCCGTGCCAAAAGAGATCGAAAAGTCGTCCACGTAGAGCGTAGCAAGAACATCTTCCGGCAGCACCGAGGTGATGCCGTTGATGCTCAGGGCAAAGAGTGTGACACTGAGGACACTTCTCTGTGGGACACCCTCTTCCTGCTCCTTTGGGCCAGAGAGGGCTCCCCCCACCCGTACGCGGAATCGACGATCTCGCCAAAACTCAGATATAAACATTGGGAGGCGTCCCTTCACCCCCATCGTGTGTAGAGTCTCCATGATACCGAATTGCCATGCGGTATTATAGGCCTTCTCCAGATCGAAAAACACCGTGGCGTAGTGCTGTCTACGAAGGAAAGCCTCGCAGACGGCATTTTCCAGTCGGAGCAGAGCATCCGACGTGGAGTGGAACTGGCGGAAGCCGCACTCTGCGGAAGACAGATGGCCTCCGCTGTCCAGGAAAAAAGCTAGTCTAACATTTACCAATTTCTCCATCAACTTGCACACGCAAGAGGTTAGAGAGATTGGGCGGAAACCGGTTGGAGTAGAGTGATCTCTCCCTAGTTTGCGAAAGGCAAGCACAGTAGCGATTCGCCAGGAGTCTGGGAGAAGACCTTCCACCCAGATCCTGTTGAAAAAATATTAGAGAAAGGCCATGCCTCGCTCACCCAGGTGTCGAAGCATGGCGTAGGGGACATTGTTTGGACCATGGGCGGTTTCCGCGCACGAAGCGAGAGCGGAACGCAACTCACTCACAGTAAACTTGCCGTTGAAGGGTTCTCCGCCTCTGGAGGTAAAGTCCAGCCGGCGGCCTTTTCGCGACATCACGACGTGCATTGAATGCTGGCGGAGCAGCATCCCGGCTAGAGAATGCAGAAAAAGCGGTCGCTAAGGATTCCGCCACGGACGCGGGGTCCGAGATTGCGGTCCCATTCTCCTGGAGAACGGGAGGGGGGTCCTGCGAGAACTTGCCCCGAATCCTTTTGACTCGCTTCCACACTTCAGCTACAGGGGTCTTTCCGTTAAGTGAAGACACGTATGCCCGCTAAAAAGAGCGGCGGGCGTGCTTCCAAATATACCGTAACCTAGCCCTAGCCCGACGAAATTCAGCGACAGTGAAATCGTTCGGGCGGCGTTTATAGAGCATGTAGGCATAACGCTTCTGTTTGAGGGCTTTCTTACACTCGGCCAACCACCATGGGAGTGGTTGGCGTGCAAAACGGTCAGACGTCCTACGAATAGTAGCCAGGCTCACTGCGATGAGGTTGCCGGAGAAGAACTCAACGGCCTCATCTACCGACCTAAACTCCTCGATGAGATAGAGAATTCAGCTATTTCCTGAAATGCAGGCCACCGCGCCCGCGCCAAGAACCACCGAGGTGGGCTCTCAGGCGGCAGTTGCCCTGAAAATGATATTTGAATGGGAAGGTGATCACTACCATGGAGATCATCGACCACCTTCCAATCAAAATCAGGTTGTGCATCCGAAGAGCACAAAGATAGGTCAAGGCAAGAAAATGAAGCGGTTCTCGGACAGTGATGCGTAAACCCATCCACGTATAGGACACCCATCTCAAGCAGCTCTTCGATCAGATCGGCAAGGACTTGTCCGCTGGGATTTATGGAGTAATCTCCCCAGAGAGGATGCCTGCCGTTCAGATCTCCAAGCAAGAGATAAGGCCTCGGCAACCGTGCCACGACGCGGCGGAAGTCCCCCGCGTTGAAGTCGGCCGACGGTGGAATGTACGCAGAAATGATAGTATACCTCCTATCCAGGTGCAGCTGCACAGCCACTGCCTGAAAGGAGGTATCTAAAGAGAAAGGAAGAACTGGGACATCATGCCGGGTGTAAACCGCGCATCCCCCAGCCCGGCCATCCCGCGGTGGTGGGGTCGCAAGACCCTTATACCCCGGAAGGGCGGGCAGGGGGCACGTGCCTAGCATAGTCTCCTGCAAAATGATAACTACCGGGGAACGGGAAGAGACGAGCCTCCGCAGCTCCTTCCAGTTGTCGCGGAGTCCACGGCAATTCCATTGAAGGAATGTGCCCTCCAGGCCTAGCTCGGAGGAGACGCGGGGGCCCTCCTCGAACTGAAGACCCTCACGGGAATGGCCGTACGCTTCCCGGGGGCAGAACCCCGGGCGCTGTTGGCCGGACAAAGCGCTAAAGGCGCTGTCGCCATCGAGGACTTATTGGGCGAAGGAGCCGAAGCTCCTTTGTTGCTGTCCACCTTTCGGAGAACAGCTTTAGGAACCCCGGAAGATGGCCTAGCGAGCATCTTCAGGGGTGTTGCCTCCTGGGAGTCTAACGACTCGGTTGAGGCACGTGGCCGTTTCGCCTTACGGGAAACTGTCACGCTGGGGGAAGAGGGGGGAGCCCTGGTTTTAGCCGGGGCAGGGTATGAACCCTTTTTTGCCGCCAGCTTTACCAGGGGAGCCCCCGGGTCTGGTAGAGCCCGCAGAAGGGCTCCGAATGGGCGTGGAAACAACCGTGCTTGTTGGCCTGGATGGGCCAGGAGCAGAGGGTGCCTTTCTAACTATTGAGGCATATGACGTCCCAGGCAGAGCCGGGCGCGCCAGGACCAAATCCTTAGCCTCGCGGAATGAGATCCGATCCTGGGCCTGAACGGCCAGGATTTCTTTCTCGAGGAGATATGCACCACATTGCTTCGAAGAAGCGGGGTGCGGCTCTCCGCAATTGACACACTTGGCCACACATGATTTAGACTTATCGTTTGCGCCCTTGGAGCAATTTACACAGACTTCGGGTGACCCCGACTTTGCACGTCTACATGAGCTATTCGTATGGTCGAAGCAGTGACAGTAATAGCACCGCCGCGGCAGTGGCATGAATGCCTTCACGCGGTAGCGGTACCAACCAGCACGCACCAACTCAGGGAGCTGGCACAGTCGAACGTGACGAAGAGTGTAGGGGTGGGTCTCGAGGCCCCTCCCTGTTTTCTCATCACACGTTCAACCTTGGCCCTCCATGGTCGGCCAGCTCTAAGGTGATGTCTTCTATGGAGTAGTCAACGAGTTCCCTCGCATAAACTACTCCTTTTACAAAGTTCATGGTAGAGTGCGGCGTCACACTCACCGGGTTGCCATGAAGTGTCCGAAGAGCACTTATCTTGGCCGCCTCAGCGGGATTCGCCGCATTCGCCAGAAGGCTCCCGTCCGAGAAACGGTCACCTTCTGCTCTCTACCAATTGCACTAGCTAATCCTCTCCTCTGATGGATCATGTTGCCCTTGGCCAACATGGTACCATCAGTGGATCGAATAACGAGGAAGCGTTTGAAGTCAGCGGGCTTGAAAACGCCAGGTAACCTCTGAATGAAGGGCCCCGATTTCATCGAGGCTCCACCCTGTGCACTTTTGGTCTTAGTCAGGGGCTCCGCAACCGGGCGGGGGAAGGCAGATGGGCCGGATGTGCCAATCACGGATTGGTCGCTTGCCAGAGTGGCAGCAGACCGATCCGTCGCCGCAGCCCCGGCGGATGGAGAGGAGCCTGGATTCTTCTTTGTCTTTCTGGTATTGGTCTTTTTCTTTTTTGGAGAGGAGGGCGGGGAATGAACCCGGTTCTCATATCCGCCAGCAGAAGCCCCTAGGCCAGATGGACTGGCCTCAACCAGGTCCTTCTCCGAAATGGAGAAGGTCCTGGTGGTCGCAGGCGTACCATCCGGAGGAGATCTCTCCCCTCCTTGTACTGCCTCAGAAACTATAGCTGTTTGAGGAGGACCTTACATAGGGGCGGTTTTCGGTTCGGTGTTTGGCGCCGAGACCGGATTCCCCCCCATGGAAGGCCCTACCGTCTGAGGCTTGGTTTCCTCAAGGACCATGTCTATCACAGGAGGGGCCTCCAGTTGCCCATCCCCTCCCAGGACATCGCAGGTATCCTTGGCAGTGTCGCCAGTCTTGTGTGGGGAGGCACAGGCCTTAACCTCGGCAAGGTTTAAAATTCTTGCCAGCAGGTCTTTTGAGGGAAGCGACCGAAGGGGCCTTGCTTCCCTCTCCCCCCTAAGGGGGTTTGCCCTACCGAGCCGCTTACACGAGGGGCGGTCGGCAATCGGCTGCCTGCTGGCTTTCTTGGCAGTCCCCTTAGAAAGAAAAGGAGGGACTTCCGCAAGAAATAGGAAGGTGCCCGAAAGCACCTCCAGAGAAGGGGGTGAGGGGGAGTCCCCTGCACCCGTAGGCGAAGGAGAGGAGTAAGCCTCCTCTTCAGTTAGAGAAATATGGAGGGTCCCCTGTGAAAGCACAGGGGGGGGACCTCCATTTTTTTTTGCTGGAGCTGCCCGAGGGCGGCTCCGTTGATAATACAGGGGAAGTTGAGGGGTTTTTTTTGGGGGGGGGGCATCATTGGGCATGGTGAACCTAAATTTTCTGCGGGACGCAATAGCTCATCACCTCTCACAGTTGCCCGCACTGCAAGAGGTGCTTACAGCCCTGGCAGAGCCAGGTGCCGCCATTTGGGACCACCCCTCCCGCCTGGTGGCCTGGCAGTCCATCGGCATGGCGGCTCCACCTTGAACACGGCGTAAAAAGATAGATTGTGAAGAGGAGAGGAAAAGTGGATGTGAGGGAGGTATGGGTGGGGATGAAGCAGGTTGTTAAAAATCCCGAACTGGAGCTCAGGAGTTAGGGAACGTTGTCCCCCTTTCCCCTCAGCCCCGATCCGGGACGGTTGGATTGAGAAGAAGGTCAGCATCTACCCTGTGAAATTAAAGGCTGACCAGAGAAATTTGTGGGAGAGGTTGTATGAAAAGCGACGAAGTAGGGGAGAAATACAGGCTATTTGAAGGAAGGAAGAGAAGCTAAACTTGGGGCCGGACGGAGCGCTGGATCCCGTCAGCACGGCGGCCAGGATGGCAAATCGCCGCGCCCCTTACGGGGGAGATTGGAGCCAATGTTGCTTTTTTGTTACCATGGAGACTTCTGGTCACGATCATAAGCACCCATGGCCGACCACTGTGTTGTTCACGGTGGGCAGTAATGCCTTTTATTAGATATTCTCGCTACACCGTAGTTTGAGAGATGCCGAATTCTTACTGAGTTTCGGAATAGAATGTCCCATCCATCTGGCATCCACTATTATCCCCTATTAGAACTACGATAATTCGTGTTGCCTTGCCATGATCAGCATTTTCGATGTTCACAATGACGCACGCACGAGATGTCACATCGCAATGTATACAGGTCTGGCAATTTCCAAGACCTTACTGTACGATGGCGCTGCCCACCATAACTTTTACATACTCATGACTTTTGACACCAGTGAATCTTCCACATATTTTTATTTCCTCTATCTTCAGATATCTTGAAATCTTTTTACGGGAGACGCCTTCGTCGGTTTTCGCTTTAATTTTGACAGAAGAAAAAGGATTGTCAACATATGAAGGAGGTCATTAATGCACAATGGCTTGCCGCCTATCAAATCTGGCCTATCAACAAAAATCACCGTATTTACCCTTTCCCCCCCACCTCCCATCAGCTACTGGGTCTCATCCTCCCACTGCTCCCGCCATAAAGGTGTAGCGCTAACAGCCTTCCCTGCATTATACCAGGTAAATCCACATACACTTTATGACACGTGATATCCCACCCTCCTCTATTTCTCGCCGTGCCAGTCATTGTGCCCCGTGTATTTCATCTCCCATCTCCACTTTTTATTTCCTTTTCTTTCTTTCTACTCTGACTCAGAGCATCTTTTGTCTAATCTTAGTCGCCATCCCTAGATTCTCCGTAAATAGGCTTTTCTCCTTTTTTTCTGCAACTCGTCCTGATGTAGTTACTCTTGTGTTATGCTCCCATTTTCCTTTTCCTACCTCTTGATAATAATCATCTACAAAACTTGGAATCACCTGTATCAATCGACGGTCACGCCTTCTCCCTTTAAAAACATCTGCTCCGTTTAGTGAGTTCTCATAAATTAATTAATTCCAAGATTCCACTCGGGGAAACATTCCAATGTACCTAATTGTCATTTCTTTTTAGCTAAGAGAAAATGGGTAGGAGGCGAGCGGTCTCGAATATTTTGGCATGCAGAGTTCGCTCCCTAATGACGTCAATAGACTCGCAGCATGTAATAACCAAGTTCAGTATAATGTGACATCGATAATTAGGCTTTGGAACACAAAGCTTTTGTAAAGTGCAAGACTTCTTACTGTTATTGGGAGTTTTAAAACAATAGATGATGCATCTTATGGTATTAATTCATGCTAACAGCCATTGGTTTGTGTTTATGATAAATAGAAAGTTTGGGCATTAAAGATAATACTAATATCCATGGAATTGCAATTTCAACAACATATTCCACCATGGCAATCTCCACAAGGCAACCAACCTTAGTTGCGAAGCGGGAAGGGGCGTCGAGAGACTTGCGTGCTCTCACAGTATCTCAGTTACTAGCGCCTTAATCTACTTGAGTTATTTTCATTCCTTCCCACCACCATTCATTTACGGACGGTTAAAAGAATTTTGATAGACATGTCCTCATTATTTCCTTTTATTTTATGTTGACATATAAATACAGCTTCGCAGCGGAATTAAGTCTTTTTATTATGTTATTTCCTGATGTTCATAATATGTCGAATTTGCTATAAGTGCAGTCTTCAATATCTTCAACGTTTTCATCCTTCCTGCTTACGATTTATACACCCCAACTCCCCATTTTCCTCATTCTTCACCGAGTGAAAATCCTCGCCTTTGTTACTTCCGTTTCCTTTATTCATTAAAAATTAGCTACAAAACGATCACAAGATATAAACTACTCAAATGGATGAGCCGAAGTATCACTAGTGAATAATAATAATTGCACATTTTGTGATTGGCGCTAGATATTTCTCTAGTCCTTCATCAGTAACTATCCTCACTAGTATATTTACCGTTCCTTCATTTGTCTCACTGTTGCTCTGCACCCATCTTTTGTTGTGGGACTTAATGATGTTAGACTATTCCCAGTGATATAATCATTAATATTCGCTAGGAACTGATGTATATGTCGGCCGGCGAGAGATTGTGAACAAACTATTTTCTAGGATATAAAATTGTAAAGTAAATCAAACAAGCCGAAAAAACATTGAATTTCTAAACATTTACAAATACGAGTAGCTAGGTTAACTCACCACTACAAATCTAGTTGAAAGTTAGTAAACTTCTATTAGAGAGCATTTTATTTTATACTTATATTATATTTCGTTACATAGGTGATTAGATATCGGATACTTCTGTCGCATTCATGTAATCCTTCCAAACTGATACGAAGCTTAATTGACCAAATATCGAAGCGCCAAGTCAACGTGTCTAACTATGTCAGTTCCCTCCGCGTCGGTGACACCATTGTCATGTTACGCTAAGCCGCATAACACAAACTCTATTCATTCTGGTCTCTCGTTCTTGTTCTTTCAGCGGATGATTCACAACGTAGGAATAATATATATTATTATTTTTTTGTGGGGGTTGCTCATGATGATTTATTGATTTTATTGGGTTAATTAAATCACAGATAGGTTATACTATTCCTTTTTCTTTGTAGCAAAACAGTTATGCGCAAAATAGTATTACTTAATTATTTAGCATGGCGTAAGCATCTCTCGAATCTGCTATATTTCAATACATTCGTCATTCTGCCTCAGTATTTGACTCAGTGGCTGCCTCTCATTTGAGACAAACACTCAGCTAACTCATTTTGTTAAGTATGTGGAGAATATTTGAGTAAGAAGAGCTCCAGAAATCCCATAAAAGGCTTGGGTAATTTTTGAGAAGCTAATAAAGCATATTTTGAAGTTGCAGGTTTACCCTTAAAGGTAATTTAAAGTGAACTTTATCATTTATTATTTTTGTTATGGAGTACATGAAAAACTGAAATAAAAAGATTTAAAATTTCAAATAATATATAAGCAGTTTTACTGAATATTTATTTTAAAACAATTCAAAAACATTAACTTGATAATATCTAATTTTAAATATTTAATAATAACAAAATAATACAAAGGAAAATTGAAAAGTAATGAACGGTGTATTATATATTTTTGCAACTTAAACTATATGAGCCGCAGCGATTTAACACATGGGTGACCAAAGGGCAACAGCAACATGATGAGAAGTAAAAAACAAAACAAAAAAGGGACGATTATGCCAATAATAATACTATCTTAACATATTGCACATTATTTTTCATGTTCAGATGTAAGACAAAGCAAATGAAGTTTCCAGGGATTCCGATAGGGCGAGAACCAACAAATCTTCGTGATGGCTGCTACTTCTGTTAATGTGAAGTATCCAAGTTCAGAGTGAGGAAGAAAACTCCCATTGCATATCCTAACATACCATCATCACTAGCACTATTTTATCACAATAAAAAGCTTTTTGTCTCTAATCTTTCAAGTAAAGTAGAACGCTCATTGTCTCATGTTTCATGCAGATTAATTGAAGGGACTAGTAAGGGCTTGTAACTAGAGAGATAGACCCATTATCCGAAACAATAGGAGCTCAATGACCTGATTCGGGAATTGGAGTTAAAAACAACAACAACTTAACCAAGTGTCCTACTTTTCCTGTGTCTGGGATATAAGAGACACACTCTCAAATGACAAGACGAAGGATTGGCCTGCACCAGAGGAACCACTCCGGGTCAGCTCAACGTGAAGAGACAACTTCTGTTCATTCAAGAGGAAGTATTGATGCCCGAATTCAATATAAAACTGTGGCTAATAAAACAAATTTTGATAATTTTGTATCCTTTCGAAACGAAGGACTCCAAAATTGTACGGCATACTCCAGGTGCGGCCGAACGAGGGAGTTGTACAGACAAAGTACTATCTTCTTGTTACGGTATCCAAACTGGCGCTTTATGTAGCCTAACATCCTTTGGGCTTTATTCTCTGCCTCGATGCACTGTTTCGAGAACTTGAGGTCACTAGTGATTGTTACACCCAAGTCCTTCTCAGTGTCGGTGGATTCAATAGCAGTGCCCTTAAGGATATACTGAGATTGGGGGTTTCTGTGGCCGATATGCATCACTTTGCATTTGTTCACGTTAAAAGGCCCTGAGGACGTCCCCGGCCGTTCTAAATAGCCTGACTGGAGCTAATCAGAGGCAAATCATCAATAGAAATATCACATCGGGTGTAAATCGTGCACTCACACGCCAAATCGACATCCCGTGAAGGAGGGGTCATGAAACATTTGGATTCCGGGAGAGTGGGCAGGGAGCACGCACCCAACATGGTATATTGAAGGGTGACAGCCAAAGGGAAGAGGGAGGATATAAGCTTCCATAGCTTCTACCAGTTATCCTCTAGTGTACGTTAATTCCAATGTAAGATATCGCATCTTTCTTGTCTGGAACTCTCGGGACTCGCTCTGACGAGCAAGCCCTCACAGGGGTGGCTGTAGGCCATTCTTGCACATACCTTCAATGCGAAACGCGCCTTAACGCTGTCACTTCCTCGGTCTTAAGGACGAAAGCTCGGCTTGGCAGGAGAGCCTTCGCCTTCGGCCTCGAGTTCTTTGGCTGGCGGGGCGCTTTGGGAGTTGGCATACAATCGTATTTTAGAGAGGCCGTCCACCCACTGCACCCCGTTCAGCTATGGACAGAGGGGCAAATGAGCCCGAACTATCGCATTGATACTCTGACTCCGGAGGTAGCTTAGTAATACACAGGGGAGGTTACCCAGCGCTTACTGGGCCTTAACTTCTCCAAGTCTATCGACTTGATGGAGAACCGTGGTCGCTTCGTCTTCATCGAGGAGATTACACGAGAAGGAGATGGATCTCCAGAAATGGCCAAAAGCCGGACCACGCCCTTCCCGCTACCAACCGGACTGGGGGAGGGGGGGGGGCTCGCAGAGGGGAAAGGGAAGTAGAGCCCACAGAAGAGTTTCCGATACGTGCTAGGACAAGCGCGCACGTAAGGATTGAAGGGTCATGAGCACGGGTGCTTTCACTGAATGAGAAGCGTACAAGGTGCCTGGTTGCGCAGAACCAGGTCTCTCTAAACCTAGTTCGATCCACAATGGTAGCCAAAACTTCTTTACCAAGCAAATACAAATCGCAATGCTTAGATGAATCAGTGTATGGTCAGCTACAGTTCATACAGTTGCACGTCAGCAAGATTTATTCGCATGACCGAAGCGATGGCACTGATAACATTCCACCGGCAACGGCACGATAGCCTTGGCGCGGTAGTGATAGCGATACCAGCTACCACATACCAACTCCGGTGGCCTGTTCAAGTGGCACGTGACAATGAGTGTCAGGGTGGACATATAGATATCCTCCTCGACTCTTCCATACCACTACGGCCATCCCTGATTTCCCCCTGGTCTGCCAGATCTTCAGTGATGTCCTCAAGGAAATAGTCCCCTCTTGAAAAGTTACAGTTAAAATGCAGGTTCACCCATTGCAAAGTTACAGTTAAAATACAGGGTCACCCGCTGCAAAGTTACAGTTAAAATGCAAGGTCACCCACTGTAAAGTTACAGTTAAAATGCAGGGGCACACGCTGCAAAGTTACAGTTAAAATGCAGGGGCACACGCTGCAAAGTTACAGTTAAAATGCAGGGGCACCCGCTGCAAAGTTACAGTTAAAATGCAGGGGCACCCGCTGCAAAGTTACAGTTAAGATGCAGGGTCACCCGCATAGGTGTGCCGTCGAGTGTCTGAAGATTATTTAATATGGGACTTTGAGGGAAACTGTCGCATTTACTTGAAGATTTCGTTACGAAAAACGATATACTCTTGGTTATCTTCCAAGAACCCTAGCTAAACACTAAAGGAATATGTACTCGCAGTAGAATCGTGTTCATCAATAAAACGGATGTTCATCAATAATCCGGTGGTGCCCAAAACACCCGGCAGCCTATCTTTGTGAGACTTATTCCCCTTGGTAGAGTCCTGTCCATGAGTGGATAGGCTTAGGGACTGCTTTGAAACGGTTTGATCCCATCAGAAGGGTAGGCTCTATTTCCTAAGGTGAAGCGAACTCGGTCCTATTATTAGTCACTGCTCTTCTTAGTGGGCGGAGGGCACTGGGACATCACCCCTGGATGTGCCGGAAATCTCCTATGGGATCTCGCTTTCAGGTGTTGGAAGCATCGGAAGCGATGGCGAGCAGGCACCGAAGGAGAAAGTCCGGGGAAACCGGTACACAAACCTCATGAATCTCAATAGCCTGTGGCCTATGCAAACTTGGGGTCTGTAAACTTGGGCAGTCTCCAGCCTTGTATCCATAAACTCAGGCAGGCCCCAGACTGGGGTCTATAAAGTGTGGCAAGTCCCAGACTGAGGTCTATAAAGTGTGGCAGGCCCCAACCTGGGGTCTCTAAACTTGGAAGACCACAGATAAGTTTCGCAACGAGGGTTCCTCTAAAGGGGGTTCCTCCTGGTTCAAGGCTCCCTTCAGCAGATGCAGAGCCTCCTCTCCGCTTATTAATATTTATTCATTGGAAGGGGTATAACAGTACGTTGCATAGGAAACCACTTGAGGGAGGCTACCCTAGATAAATGGTTGGTAAAGGGAGAAACCAACCAACCAACGTCAGGAGGGGAATTTAAATTGTCGAAACAATCAGCATCGGGTCCCATATTTTTAGGCGGGACGCAACTGTTAAACAACCGCCCATGAGCCGAGGCCAGGTACCACCTCTCCCGCCCGATGGCTAAACGTTTCGCGGTGTGGTGCGCCACCGAGCCTGGGGTCCAATAGCATAGAGTAAAAAAAAGAAAGATGGCGGCTGTAGAAGAGAAAAGGGGGTGGGTAGAATGCAAGCCAATTACCCTTCCCCCTTTCCCGGCCTCGGCCAGGGATGATTGGACGAAAGCTGGTCGGGGACTACTCTACAAAAGTAGCAACCGGCCGAGAATAGGCTTGTAAAAAGGGGCGTTATAATAGTAAAAGAGAAATATCTAGAAGGAATAAAGCATGGGTAGTCTTAATCTTCTCTGAGATTGCCTGGGACACTGCGGTTGAAATAAAGTATTGCTCATCCGGATACTAGGTGTAACAATCTACAAGGGGCACCCACTCAATCTCGCTAGTAATTCACGACGGTGTGGAAAGCTCATTCCTGATCTCACAACCGCGAAGAACTCCAAGCATCACTCAAGCCATCCTCGAGAACAGGACCAACCATAGATCGGAGATGGTTTCCAACGTCAAGTCAAACGAAGTCAGTGGCGGATCCAAGATAAAAAAAAATTGGTGGGGGCTACCCTGAAATCCTCCCTCTGCCGAGTCTGAGAAAAGGGCATTGATGATTAATAATGGTTATCTTACACAACATTGATAATAACTAACAGCATCTCATAAAGGAGACAGCACCAACTCTTTCAGATCCGAATTTCATTTTCCACACATCAGAAAATTATGAATTGTAGGTTTTTGATGTTAACTAAGGTATAATAGTGAAATAAGGAGAATAATATTGGTAAAAAGTGCTTTTAGGAAAATGAGAAACTTATTAATGAATCTGAGCTTGGGAATGACATTAAGATTTAGGTTGTTAAAGTGTTATGTTTGGTCAGTTTTAACATCCGGATGTGTCTTGGACGATTAAGAAGAATATGGAAAATAAATTAGAAGCAAGAGAAATGTGTTTTTTGAGAAGGATGGAAAGAATTCCATGGACAGCAAGAACAACAAATGAGGAAGTATTAGGACGTGAGTAGCAGCTAGCTTATTCCTCTTAACATTATAATCATTGGCCATTTCTCTATATTCAATATATATATATATATATATATATATATATATATATATATATATATATATATATATATATATATATATATATATATACATATATATATATATACATATATATATATATATATATATATATATATATATATATATATATATATATATATATATATATATATATATATATATATATATATATGAATCCATTAAACCACATTGAAAGAGAACGGAATAATTTTTCCTTGCAGTAATATTTTTATTACCTTTTTTCGAAAAATCCGTGCAGGAAAGCGATTCGAACCAGGCACACTGAGGCAGCGAGCACCGCTTTGATCACAAATTTTTGGTTCTCTGCGTAGTGTAGTGTACTAACGGCATACTTTTAACTGTGATCAAAGCGGTGCTCGCTGCCTCAGTGTGCCTGGTTCGAATCGCTTCCCTGCACGGATTTTTCGAAAAAGGTAATAAAAATATTACTGCAAGGAAAAATTATTCCGTTTTCTCTTTCAATGTGGTTTAATGGATTCATTTTCATCATTCTCTCGTGCTACTTTGATATATATATATATATATACATATATATATATATATATATATATATATATATATATATATATCTATATATGTATATATATATATATATATATATATATATATATATATATATATATATATATATATATATATATATATATATATATATATATATATATATATATATACAATATATTCATTATATTTAATATATATAAATACACATTATATTCATTAACCGTATTATTAAATTCAAATTAGTCATATTCCATTATTTGTTGTTCAATAAATCTTGTTAAATTTATGCGTCAGTGATTTTGAAACCTTCCCGGTTGAAATAGTTATCTTTCATCACGTTTTCTCTTTCATGTCACTTTTATCTTTAAATTCATATAGCAAGGTTTAAATGGCTGCTATCTAGGGAAGTTTGTCATTAAACCAATCTCAATAGCTAGCTATACGTGCATGGCTGGAGAGGGGCTTAATGAGAAGTATCCGGAGAAGACAGCTGCAGTTCTTGGGACAGATCCTGAGAGCAAGAGGAATATAAAGATATTGCCTACTGAGAAGAATTGAAGGAAGAAGAGCCAGATGAAGACAAAGGAAAAAAGTTCATGGAGACCCTAATGGAAAACATGAACAGAAAATGGACTGTGACAGATCTAATCAGGAAGGCAGAAGGTAGAGAGGAATGGCGCTCTACGGTAGCTAACGTCACATGACAGGCATTTCGGTAAGGTGAGGTAATCATATAAGGTACATTCGATCGCAACGATTTAAAAAAAAACTCGTTTTATATATATTCTATATTATTACATAAAGGGTCTTAATTTTTTTTTTTGGGGGGGGGAGGGCGGCTCCAGCCCCGCCCCCCTCTGGATCCGCGCCTGAACGACACCAAAATGAAAGGCGAACTACCCGTTTCTTGTGACGTTCTTCCTCTCGAATTGTCACCATGGAGACCAAAGTGAATACGCAGATAACCAACTCTCTATAAAAAGCCTAATAAAATTGTTTATCGGTGGTTGATCTGAAGAGACAAGGGCGAGAGCTGAATTGAGGTCTTACCCCCCACAATTAAGTGTACCCCCCACAATTAAGTGGGGGGTATTTTGCCCCCCCCCCCCATTTCGAAAGTACCTAAAAAAATGCTATTTTTTGGGGGGAAATAGCCTAAAGTAGGCAACGCTATCGTCGTCTTAAATTACCCTATTTAGTCGTTGAGCACATTGAGTTTCCGCTTCGTTATTTGGTTGACTTAGCCTTGTATCACTTAGGGTCTGTAGTTATGCGACAATTCACGACTGGCTACAAATATCATAATCAGAGCCAGTGGCAAGCTCTTTTGGGCCCTTGACAACGCCAAATATCATAATCAGAGCCAGTGGCAAGCTCTTTTGGGCCCTTGACAACACCAGATGCCCTCCACGCATCTGGTGTGTCCAGTATGAGGCATACGCGCAGACAGCTCCGACCACGTACGTCATCACACAGCCAATCCCAACGCCGATCTCATATCCCACCCTCTCCACACATACACAATATCACTCTTCCATTCAAGAGCCTCCTGTAGGGGTTTACATATCCACACTTTCCTGACGCGGAATGGTAGGTGTCTCTTGGGCCACGAATGGCTTCTCGCTCAACGGGTGGTGGCAAAACACAGTACTATCGCCCTTTTTGCACCTTTCTCTCCATTATCATTATGTGAATTTCATTATTCGCTCGGTAGACCTCGTCCACGATGTAAAGGGTCTAATGGTGGAGTTCCTAATCAAAAATAAATATTAGGATTTAATAGAAATCCTAATAGAAATAACAATGCGAATAAAAAGAAAGGATGGTCTTGGTCTCGATTACTGACGAATAAATGAACAAAGGTGCGAGGAAATGAGATGCAACGCCCACTTTTTTATTTAACCATGTCACAAAAAAAACAGGTCCACCCCCAGGCAACTGAGAGTCGCTCGACGTTGGACGAGATCCGACATTCCTCACTAACTCTTGGTTACTGTCTTTCTTAACGGGCTCTACAAATATACGTGGGTGGGTGATACACACCGTGGTATTAGATATTATAATGTCTTTTCACATTTATGGAGCTCCACTTTCAGGACAGTCTCACACAAAGCGCTGCTCCACTTAATTGTGGTAATGCTGACAGGACATTTTTTTTAAGAGTCCATCTGGACTCACGCTATAACCTAATACTAGGCGATATAAAAAAAACCCAACAAAACAAGTAACAACATGTAAATAACAAATAACAAAATGAACAAAGGCTAAGACACAAGCTAAAATAAGGTCAACAGACCTAAGTCACGTGCTCTCATAATTTCAATAATTAAAAAAAAAAATAATTAACAAACGTATTATCAATTATCTGGTTACCATCCGCCCGACCGACCGATAGAGTCGGTCGGGGACTAAAAAAACAAGAACAAATAAAACAAAAAAATAATTTAAGCAAAAAGGCAACAAGAAGGAAGCGCGCTGTTCACCGGGCCTACAACACAGGGTGTAGGCTCAAAGGTTTCCTCTCTTAATCTCCTAAGCGGTCGAAAGCTGCTCTTGGGGAGCAATGAAACAGCAAGAACAACAGAATTGCCCCGCATACTTCGAATGAGGTATTATAAGCGCTTTATATAAAAATATTTTTCGATTTAAACGTAAAATGTCTAGCTATGTATCGAAAAAATCTAATTGCGGGTTTGTTTGTTTGTTTTTAAATTACGATGCGACGTTTTTAAAATTCTAGATCACTTGAAATTACATAAGGCACTTCAATCCTTTTGCATGTTGACTGTTTAAAATTTGACTGCCCAGACTGGAAAAAAAAATCTCAACTTTACAATAAATAGAAGCAAAATCTATCATTCTTAAATCGAATGTCGATGAAAGACGCTAAACGCAACGCGAATACATAAACTAAGCAACGATCACAGAATGAAAGTCCCAATGGCATTATAATGATTGTCGTCGGATGAGATTTTCGGATGTTATTGTTCAAGGACGCGAAGAAAATAGAAACTTGTCCGCATTTTTGTAAAATTTTTTGGGGGGTGAAAGCCATTGGCAACTGCTTCATTTTTTTTAGGTTAAACTGGAATTTGGCTCAATTTAACATCGTATGTGCTAATAAAGTTTCTTTAAGATCCACTCCCCAAAGTTTTGTCTCATTTGAATATTGCCTTACTTAATGTAGCCATTTTAACCCCCACTTAAGCTTCAGCAATTGAACATCACCCACTACCTCCAGGTTTTTGCAATTAAACATCCTATCTTTAATGTAGCCATTTTAACATATTCCACCTTTTTGAAAATTAATATCGTCCCCAAACAGGAGTGCATTTAGGTATGGGGTATATGGGCAGCCGCCCAGGGCACCATAGATTCCCGAAGAAGAAAAAAAGACGGGGGGAGGGGAAGGATGATAATTATGTGTTATTATCCCAAATAGATGAATAATATTAATAATAAAATAATACTTGCTCCAGACTGTTTTGGGGGAGGCCCAAACAGGTCAAGAAGGGGCCCAAAAAGGTTGTTTCGCCCAGGGCGCAGTGCCAGTTTAACCTAGTAGCACATGTAGCACGTGGGCCCCGCGCTTCAGGGGGCCCGCGGGGATGTAAAAAAAATAGTAATAATTAAGTTTTTGCCCTTAGGCACAGAAGGCCGAGACAAAAGAATTATTCATTTTCCTGTTTTTCCTATTATTATTATAAATGATATTAAATAGAATTAAATAGAATCAAAACGAGGTAAGAGTCAGTATGGGTCAAACAAGATCGAACCATCTCTCTCTAAATGAGTATTGAGCACGAGTTACTGGGGGGAAATTAACACGTTAAGGCTAAGTGAGGGGCTTTTCTGTTGCCCAGTCTCGTAAATAGTTGCTGTGTACTCAGTTCAGCAAATGGCTCCCTGATCCTCCAAAACAAAAGGAATAAAAGGAGTACAAACTAAAACCCGCCTTTTTCAGTTGAGTCCTCCCAGCCATACTTAGCAGTTCTTTTAAATTCCTCAGATAATTTTTTCCCTCTCTGCAGAGGAAAAGGGGGGGCGGGGGTGATATATATATATATATATATATATATATATATATACGGGTGGGGGCCCCGCAGCTCCTTAAAGCGGCCCTTTCAGAGCGCCATACCTGCCAGTACCGCCACTGTCCCCAAAGTCTTTGGATTAGGTTAGGCCAGGGTTGTCCAACCTTTTTTCCCCACGGGCCAACTTAGAAATTTTGGGATTGCCTTCCTTTTATGATATTCTCAATATCTGGTTTTCAAAGTAAATGAAAATATACCTAAAAAATACCCCGTAAAAATAATATCTGAGTAGGCAGTGGGCCGCAATGTGGCCCGCGGGCCGCGGGTTGGACGTCCCTGGGTTACGCCCTTGTTCGAATCAAACCGAAAGTCCCACTTTGCTGTTCTCGTTCCACTTTTTTCATTCTAACAAAATGAATCCGATGCTCTAAATTGAACTCCTGGTTTGGCAAAAGAAGATCTAATTCTTTTAGAAGTTGTGTTGTTAAAGTGTTTATGATTTTTCTTTTAGCCTTTCCAAGCAAATCCATATTATTTTTTGCCTATTTGAACCCTTTAGTTTTCTCCCATTTGTCATATTTGGCTTCTTGTTTTAAAATCTTTTTGTTCTGTTTGTTTGTTTTTAGTCGCGTGCGACTCTATAAGATACTATGTCGATCCATAGGTCTGTCGGTCGGTTAATAACTGTTTTACTTTTCAATGAGTTTTTTTTGGGGGGGGCGGGAAATAACATCATAAGTATCCGGCTAATTCTAACGAAATTTGAAACCCTTATGTTTTACATTCTCATTCGAATGATATAATTGTCAATGTCCTCCCAAGGTTAGTCCGGGAATTATTAAAAGAAAACTAACTATGCGTTGGATTGCCCCACTTGTCGAAAGTTTTGAAGGTCGTAAGGTCATAAGTCAGAATAATTCAGAGCACGCGACTTAGATCTGTTGACCTTGATTTGGGGTATACCACCAATATGCACTTAGTTAAGATGCCGTTATTTCTCGGTGGAGACCTACTGATTAACGGGGGATCCGAACAACGCGTATCTAAAGAGTATGGCAACCGTCGAAGAGTCGACCCGAATCGGGACTCCATCCGGCGACTAAACACACCCGATGTGGCTTAACTTTGCTAAAATCAGGAGCGGTTTCCACTCGGCTATGCCGTAGACCATCATATTTTGTGGTAACCAGACAAGTGTTTGGAGAGCCATCCCCTAGCAGAGGAACAACTAAACAAAAATATCAACCTTTGCTTCGTACTACCCTTCGTACCCAATTTTTACTATTCTAGCTATTTATCCCCCCCCCCCCCCGCTCCCCAAGTGTTTGAAATTTTATATCTTTCCCCTCTAGGTTTTCGCAATTAAAAATGGTCCCTTTTAGGGAGGGGGGAGATGTTAAAGTGATCCTAAAATTTCTAGGTCAATGAATTCTGAAATTTCAAGGTCAATATATCCTGAAATTTCAAGGTCAATAAAACCTGAAATTTCAAGATTAATAAATACTGAAATTTCAAGGCCAATAACCCCTGAAATTTCAAGGTCAATAGATCCTGAAATTTCAAGCTCAATGAATTCTGAAATTTCAAGGTCGATAAATCTTGAAATTTCAAGATCAATAAATCCTTAAATTTCAAGATCAATAAATCCTTAAATTTCAAGATCAATAAATTCTTAAATTTCAAGATCAATAAATCCTTAAATTTCCAGGTCAATAAATCCTGAAATTTCAAGGTTAATAAATTCTGAAATTTCAAGGTCAATAAATCCTGAAATTTCAAGGTCAATAAGCCCTGAAATTTCAAAGTCAATAAAGCCTGAAATTTGAAGGTCAATAAATCCTCCCTAAGATCGGTGTACCGCTCGGACACAGGTAAAGAGATTCAGATGGATTAAAGATAAACAAACGAAGGTAACCAAATTCAGGTAAAATCTTATTCTTTACTTCAAAAGTAATACAAAACGTAATACAAAAGTATCGGTCTATGTGTGTGTGTATGTAAAGTATGTGCCTACTGTTTTATGTGTGTGTGTAAAGTATGTGCCTACTGTTGCTTAGAACTGAGGAAGTGAAAAGAGAAATTGGTGAGCGCGCAACAGGTGAATGAGTCATTACTGTAAGAAGTCTGAAAATTTGAGATGCAACTGAAGTAGATGCTGGTAATCACTGTGATGCTAAAAGTGGTGTGATTGTGTTATGAAATGGTTCTAATGGTAGTGTTCAGGGGTAGATTTAGGTATGGGCGAATGGATTGCCGGGAGAGGAAAAAGACTGGGGGGGGGGAGCCCAGTACTAAAGACGTCCCCTCCTTTTTCTATCCTTGTTACTTTCTTTTTTGTTATTTATGGTTTTTATGGTTGTTATGGTATATATAATTTGTGTACTTATTTAGTATTTGTAAATATACATTTGTTGTTACCCGTAAACAATGATAATTATGTTATTGTTCCAAATAGATGAATAATAGTAATAAATAAAAGAATAGTTGCTCCCGACTGTTTTGGCGGAGACCCAAACAGTTCAAGAGGTGATCCAAAGGGGGGTTTCGCCCTGGGCGCCATACCTACCAAAACCTCCACTGGTACTGTTGTGAGGTATTCGAAACTCGAACAGTGCTCGAGGACTGGAAAAATGTGTTATTTATGTTGCATTAGGCTAAAGGGAAGAAAGTAAATGCCAAAATTAAATGGGAATCTGTTGAGTGTTGTCGGCTAGGTATATGGAAGAGTTCTGATCAGGGTGGAGAGACGAAAGAAAAAAACATGGCTCCAACTCAGGCTCCACACCCCTGATTCTGATATGGCGTGTAAGGCAGATAATAGAGGGATTGATAAAGGTGGGTTTAGGGTGGATATGAGTGTGTTGATCAAGAATTTGCATTGAGAGAGAAGGTTGAGAAAACGAGAGATAAGTGTACGACTGTCTTCACAGATCTGGAGAAAGCGTATGATTGTACATATAGAGAGGGAAGCATTATGGTATGTTTTCACAATGCATGAATTAGTTGCTAAACTACTAGATAAATGGTGTGGAGAGTATTTATTAAGGAATTACCATAGGTGGGCGTTATCGCGATAAATGATCGCGTTATCGATTCATCGGTATCGCCGATACTTTTGGTTCTAAACTAGCGATAATCGATAATTACAGTTTTTGGTTCCAGTTTAGCACAGGGGCGAGCCGCGCATGCCTTGTTGGCAGAAATAGGTAGGTCCGAGCTGGGAGGAGGATCCTCAAAACCTATGAGGAGATGGAGGCCCTCACCAGGTAAGAAACTAAGAAACACTATTCAAATATTCTTACTATTGTATTATAAAATAACGCTATATATATAGTCAATAATCAATATTGTATTCTAATTTTGGATTTATCGATTTATCGGTTATCACCTTATCGGGAGATAAATTTACCGCCAGTTATCGATTATCGGTTATCGCTGATAAGGTTATCGTTATCGATTTATCGGTTATCGTGATACATATTTTCGTTATCGCGCCCACCTATGAATTACTAACCAGCAATGCCCCTAAGATCTACTCGATGCTAGTTCAAAAAAGGAAAAGTGTAGAAGTAAGAGATGAAGGTCAGTATACGTTTAATTCTACAACTTTTATTTATGTAAATTTATATTTTAAAGTAATATACTGTATATCGATTTTATTCTTAAGTATATTTACGTTAATGCTTTCAACGGCATTCCTATGGATGGTAGTTTTAACTTTGTGTTTGTTTTATAAGAAAAGAATGTTTGTGCTATCGATGTGTTGAATCTTTTGTTTACTAGCTTGAAATCGTCAGTGGCCGCTCGGTGATCTAGCTCAAATATTGAGTCATAATTTGTAAGAGTGAAACCGTTTATTATTTTAAAGAGATAAATATGTTGGCCGCTCAGTTGCCGATCTTCCAGTGAAAGTAGTATGAGGTACCTCAGTTTTGTCTTCGTGCGATCTATTTCAAAGTTTAGGAATTAATTTCGACGCTAGACGAGTTCCACTATTCCAATGTCTTTTCACATATATGGAGCTCCACTGTCATGGCCGTCTCACAGAAGGCGCGGCCTCAATTAATTGTGGTAATGTTGAGGGGGCCTGCAGCACAGGGTGTAGGCTCAAAGGCTCTCTCTCTTTAATCTCCCAAGCGGTCGGAGGCTGCTTCTGGGAAGCAATGTAACAACAAGAACAAAAGAATTGCCCCGCATACTCCGAGTGAAGTTTTATAAGCGCTTTATATAAGAATATTTTTCGAATTAAACGTAAAGTGTCTAGCTATGTATCGAAAAAAATCTATTTGAGCTTTTTAAAGCTACGATGCGTTGTTTTTAAAATTCTAGATCCCTTGAAATTACACCAGGTACTTAAATTCTTTTCTACTTTGATTGTGTTTAAGAATTAATTACCTATAATGCAATCTCTTCGGAACTTGTCATGACCTATGCACATAACCTTAAACTTGTCCCCAATGAATTGTCTGCCATTTTGGCCCATGTGATTATTTTTATCTCCCTCATTTATTCGCACATTCTTTTTTCTGTATGATCGCTCTCTAATTCCGACCCGGTATTGACATTTTTTTTTTATCCTTCATTGATAAATATAAAATATCGTAAGTTCTAAAATGAGATCCACAAAGAAGCTTAACATAGCATACCTCATTTTGTTTTGAGTAGTAATTTTTCCATTGATTTATCCTCGTTTCATGGTGTAGTCCTACACTTGTAACACTCGAACCCATGGAGTGCTACAGCATCTAGCAAACGCAAAGACCCGAATTGAGACTCATCCATCCCAATTTGACTAAACTTTGCTCAACTTGGATAAGGATTTTTCATTCGTCTTCTTCGTAGCACTGGACGTACATGAAACTCACGGGTAATATTTGTTCGCATTTAGGATCTGAGAGATGGATGAGTTCCGTTAAGTAGTGTCTCGAGTGTTAAACTGAACTTGTCCATCTGCAGGAAATGCTTAGGAATGAGCTGGAGCTAGAGAAAAAAAAACAGCAAGTAAACGATAGCCGGTGAAATCACGATTGAAGATTCTGCAATCAGAATAGGGTCCATTTTCTTTGATCATCTGGATAAATTGGCTAAACTTTGATTAAATTAATTGGTTATTTAGCTCCCAAAGTCAAATGTACCCTGCGTGAAATTCACTTGTTCTCATAGCCTTGTTCACCGAAACCAAAGATGTCGATAGGCTTTTATCAGAAGAAGAGACCACTCTACTCAAGACCATTTGACAGGAAGACTATCCCCCTCAAGTAGCAGACAACAACCGGAAAGGGGGTGAGCTGGGTCGGCGAGCATACCCCTAAGCTTCCTGAGCTACTCAAAATAGAGATTAAAAAACAACAACAGACGTTGGTAGAAGTAAAATAAATAATTAAATCCAAGGACTACACCCACTTCTTCAAAATAACTCTTAATACCAACGGAAATGGCAAGAAAAGTAAGTGCCGAAATCATCCTCGCATTCAGCATGAGGCCTACTAAAATAGGAAAAACTATATTATTTCATATCTAGGAAAATTACCTTTATCTCCCCATTCGAGAAATACAGTTTTAATAAATCATTTTTTTAGTGAGAAAATAAACTAAATTATAACGAGGGAATTTTTCACTCAGCTGAAAAACTATGACGACATGGAAAGAGAAAAAAGGAGAGATTAAAATAAGAGTAATACAATAGTTACGGATGACAAAGACCGAAAGCAAACCTCGTTTACCTTTTACAACTTTTCTTCTTCTTAAATTCACTATTTTCTTCGCGAGACTATTTAAAATCAATCTCCTCGAACCTATTTGAAATCATTCTTTGCCGGCCTATTTGAAATCATTCTTCGCTTGCCTATGTGAAATCATTCTTCGCGAGCCCATTTGAAATGGTTCTTCGGGGGCTAAATTGAAATCATTCTTCGCCATCCTATTTGAAACTTTGCTATTCAAAATTTCTAAATAGAACCTTTGCCATAATTTTGGTTGTGCTCTGATAGTGCATCGAAGTGAGTGGTAGGGGGTAATAGCATCGATGCGTGACGGCCAAACGCTATGGGGACGCGCTTAAAGCGGAATATTTGAAATCATAAAATTTGAGATAATTTTGAGTTCTTGCGTGTTTGCACATTAGAACCACGTCGCAGTTTGGAACCACTGAAAGAAAGTGGGTGGATACGTGAACATGAATTCCGTAGGAATATTTTACTAGTTATGGTTAGAAAAATGAGCAAAACTCCGCCCTACGGGCGTTTTTTTACTAGGCTTACGGCGCTCGTTCGCTATGCTCACAAAATTAAGAAAGTTGGGCGAGAGAAAAAGTTTTTTTTTATTTCACGACACATTCAAAATTGGTGTGCAAAATTATTTTTTAATAGACAGACGGACACACAAACAGACACACGATAAGGTCATTATAATAAGATGATACAAGTAGGTATATGGAGCCCCATTAATTGCGAGTTTGGGGGCATCCAAAAGTGAAGACTTTTTAAGAGATTTTAGGAGCCTGTCCGGTGACTGCCTACTTGGGCATAAATCGCCGTACTCGACATAGCCTACTACTAGGCTATATTAAATAAAACAAATAACAAAAAAAAGGCTAAAAAAAGTAACAACAAAAAAAAACAGCAAAAAGGTAAGAATGAAACGCGATATGGCTTCAGGGGTAGGCCCGCCTTCCCCTAGCCCAGGAACATGCGATCTAAAAGAAAAATCAAATAAAGTGGAGTAGGCTAGCCTCATCCAAAAAGTCGTATAGTCCACAAGTCTGTGTGCACGAATCTGTCCCGAGTAGAAGGGACAAGTGGTAGCGATTCCGCTCATCTCGGTACCCGGAGAGGTAACATGCGCGATGATCAGATAGACTGGGACATTCATCAAGAATGTGCCGAACAGTCTGGGAAACAACGCAGTCGTCGCAATAAGGCGCAGGCGAGCGCTCCATCAAATGGCGGTGCGTCCCGCGAGTGTGCCCAATTCAGAGAAGACAGAAAGCAACCTGAAGCCGTCACGGCATTGAGGGGTAGGGTCATGGGAGCAGTCGCGGCGCAATAGAACGTCACTTTAAGTTCCCCTCGACCGTCTCCCATCTTCTTTGCCATGCCGCCCGGGGGTCAGACTGTATTCTTGTCATATAGTTGGTGTGAGGAAGAGTGAAACGCTGGTCTGGTCGCTCAGTCCTCACGGACTCTTTTGCGCCCTCATCAGCGTGCTCATTACCCGTAATTTCTACATGTCCAGGAAGCTAGCAGAAGATAATCTCGACATCCGCTTGGCTCGCCAAAACCGTGGCGTCAAGGATATCGCAAACCACGGGATGCATAGATTCCAATGCACCCAGAGCACTTGGGGTGCTTTGTGAGTGACTATAACTCACAATCCGTTATCCTATCCGCCACGTCGCGTTATCTCTCCTACCGAGCAATGCATTGCAACAAGTTCGGCCGTAAAGAGAGAGGCAGTGCCTGGCAGAACCCCGCTGACTTCAAACAGAGGGAAAAGCGATGGAAATTAAACTGCTCTTGGGAATTGGAGCCATCCGTATACACTGGCACGATTCTAGCGTGACACTAAGTGTACTCCAAAAAGCCGAACGCAATCTGGTGCTGTAGAAGCTTTCGGGGCAGAGAGGTGGCGACAAATAATTAAAGGCGGTACCATCCGGGCTGGCATCTTAGGTAAAACCAGGAGCGCCAGCGGCCCGAGAGCTATACCGAGCTCTCGAAGGAGTTTCCTAGCCCTAAACAGAAATGGCTTAGGGTGTGATTGGCGTCTCTCGGCGGCATAGATACCATCGAGATCAGCTAGGTATGCAGTGAGAGCTGTTGGCGACTGAAGGAGGCGCCGGGCTTGCGTGTACAGGCGAAAAATGCACTGTGCACGGCGCAGAGTGAGTGACATCTCCCCAGCATCGGCAAGTATGCTCTCAATGGTGGACGCGCGGAAGGCACCGGTCGCCAGGCGAAGGGCGGTGTGGTAGATAGAGTTCACCTTACGCAATACACGGTTGGTGGTGGATGTATAAAACTCACATCCGTAGTCGAGCTTTGAACAAACAAAGGATAGATAAAAAAGTAAGGCAGTAGCCCTATCAGCACCCCAGAGGCTGAACGTCACAGAGCGAAGAATAACCATGGTGTGGGTACAAGAGAACCTAAGGCTGCAAATATGAGCCTCCCAGATGAGGCGTCGGTCAAATACAAGACCAAGGACACAGTGCGAGTCCACTAGTTCCAGGCGAACCCCATTAAGAAACAGGTTTGGGTCAGGTTAGAGCTGTGGATGGCGGCAGAAGTGCACCACCTTAGTCTTGGCCAAGGAAAACCGAAGCCTGTGCGTTTTGGCATAGCGAGAGACGCGGTTTAGTGTCTGTTGGAGTCGACGCTCCAGCGTTGGCATCTGGGCCGCACCAAAAGAGATCGAAAGGTCATCCACGTAGAGCGTAGCGAGAACATTTTCCGGCAGCACGAAGATGATTCCGTTGATGCTCAAGGCAAAGAGTTTGTCATTGAGGACACTTCCCTGTGAGGCACTCTCTTCCTGCTTCATTGGGACCGAGAGGCCCTTTCCCCACCCGTACGCGGAATCAACGATCTCGCAGAAATTCAGGTATAAAGATTGTGAGGCGTCTCCTCACTCCCATCGTCTAGAGGATCTCTATGATACTGGTATTCGGTATCATAGGCCTTCTCCAGATCGAAAAAACATGGTGGTGTATTGCTGTCTACGAAGGAAGGCATCGCAGACGGCATTTTCCAGTTGGAGCAGAGCATCCGACGTGGAGCGGAACTTGCGGAAGCCGACTGTGCAGAAGACAGGTGGCCTCCGCTGTCCAAAAAAAAGACTAATCTAATATTAACCGATTTCTCCATCAACTTGCACCCCAAGGAGGTTAGAGAGATTGGGCGGAAACCGGCCGGGGTAGAGTGATCTCTCTCTGGTTTTCGAAAATCGAACAGAGTAGCGATTCACCTGGAGTCTGAGAGAATGCCCTCTACCCAGACCCTGTTGAACAAATCTAACAAAAATGCCATGCTTCGCTCACCCAGGTGTTGAAGAATAGCGTACGAGACATCGTACGTCCCGGAGGCGGTGTCCACGCACGAAGCGAGAGCGGAACGCAACTCACTCAAAGTCAACCTGGTGTTAAAGGTTTCTCCGCCTATGGAGGTAAAGTCTAGTATGCGGCCTTCCGCGACATCTCGATGCGCATTGAATATTGGCGGAGCAGCATTTTAGCTAGAGGATGCAGAGAAAGCGGTCGCGAAGGATTCTGCCCGGACGTGGGGTCCGAGATTGCGGTCCCATTCTCCTCGAGAACGGGAGGGGCATGTCCTGCGAGAACTCGCCCCGAATTCGTTTTACTCGCTTCCACACTCCTGCTAGAGGGGGTTTCCCGTTAAGTGAAAACACGTATGCCCGCCAAGAAGAGCGGCGGGCGTGCTTGAGAATATACCAGAACCTAGCCCTAGCTCGACGAAATTCGGTGACAGTGAAATCGTTCGGGCGGCGCTTATTGTGAATGTAGGCATAACGCTTCTCTTTGAGGGCCGCCTCACACTTGGCTGGTCACCACGGGAGCGGTTGACGTGCAAAACGGCCAGACGTTTTAGGAATAGTAGTTAGGCCTACGGCCATGATGGTGCCGGAGAAGAACTAAACGGCCTCATCTACCGACCTAATCTCCTCAACTGAAACAGAGAATTTAGTCATTTCCTGAATTGCAGACCACATCGCCATCGCCAAGCACGACCGGGGCAGGCCCTCAGGCGTCAGCCGCCCAGAAAATAATATTTGAAAGGAAAAGTGATCAACATCATGGAGGTCATCGACTTATTCCTATCCAAAATTAGGATGTGCATCTGTAGAGCACAAATATAGATCGATACAGGAAAATGAAGCGGTTTCTGGGCAGTGATGCGTAAACTCATCCACATTTAGGACTCCTATTTATAGCTCGTCGATCAGGTTGGTAAGGACCTCACCCCTGGAATTGATCGAGTAATCTCCCCAAAGGTAGTGTCTACCGTTCAGATCCCCGAGCAAGAGAGAGTACCTCGGCAATCTTGCCACGACCCCGCCGAAGTCCTCCTCTTCGAAGTTAGCTGACGATGGAATATACACGGAAATAACAGTATACATCCTATCTACAGCTACTGCCTGAAATGAGGTGTCTAAATCAAAAAGAAGAACGGAGACAACATACCGGGTGTAAATGATGCATCCTCCTGCCTGGCCTCCATCCCTTGTTCGTGGCGTCCCAAAACCCTTATACCCCTGGAAGGTTGGCAGGGGGTACACGACCATCGGGGTCTCCTGCAAAAATATGGCTAATGGAAAACGGGAAGAGACGAGCATACGCAGCTCCTCCAAGTTGGCACAGAGTCCGCGTCAAATGCCCTCCAGGCCTAGATAGGAGGAGATGCGGGGACCCTCTTCAAAGAATAGACCCTCACGGAAATGGCCGTGCGCTTTCGGGAGCCAGACCTCCAGGCGCTGTTGGCTTCGAAAATGGGCTGTCGCCTTCGAGAGCTTATCAGGGGAGGTTGGGCTCACCATGCGAGTCTTTTCCTCCTTCCGCCTCGAAACTTTAGGCAGGCGTGGGTACCTCGAGGATCCACTGCCTTCAATTTACCCAGTTTAGAACTCGGTGTAAGCCCAGAAGCCGAAACTCATTTAGTGCTGCTCTCCTTTCGGGAGATAGCTTTGAAATTTCAGAAGATTGCCTCACGACCAGCTTCAGGGGCGTTGCCTCTTGTGAGTCTAACGACTCGGTGGAGGCGCCTGGCCGTTTCGCCTAATGGGAAACGGCCATTCTGGGGGAAGGAGAGGGAGCCCTGGATTTAGCCGGGGCTTGCTGTGAACCATCATGCCGCTAGTTCTACCAGGGAAGCGCCCCGGATGGGTAGAACCCACGGAAGGGTTCCGAATGAGCGCGGAAACAACTGTGCTTGTAGGCCTGGATGGGCCAGGGGCAGAGTGTGTCTTTCTTAATATTAAGGCATAAGACGTTCAAAGCAGCGCCGGCCGCGGCAGGGCTAAGTCCTTAGCCTCGCGAAATGAGAAAAGATCTTGGGCCTGAACTTCCAGGACTTTCTTCTCAAGGAGATACGTACCACATTGCTTCGAAGAAGCGGGATGCGTCTTTCCACAATTGACACACTTGGCCACAGAAGATTTGTACGGCCTTGGAGAAACTTACACAGACTTTGGTTAACCCCGACTTGGCAAGTCTACAGGCGCGATTCATGTTGCCGAAGCGATGGAAGTAATAGCATCTCCGCGGCAGTGGCACAAATGTCTTCACGTGGTAGCGATACCAACTGGGACAGTATAAATGGACGAAGAGCGTAGGGGTGGGTCTCGAAGCCCCTCCCTGTTTTCTAGTCACACGTTTGACCTTGAACGCTCCATGGTTGGTCAGCCCTAAGGTGATGTCCTCAATGGAGTAGTCAACGAGTTCCCTCGCATAAACTACTCCTTTCACAAAGTTCATGGTAGAGTGCGGCGTCACACTCACCGGGGTGCCATGCAGTGTCCGAAGAGCACTTATCTTGGCCGCCTCAGCGGGATTCGCCGCATTCGCCAGAAGGCTCCCATCCGAGAAACGGGTCACCTTCGCTCTCTACCAATTGCACTAGCTAATCCTCTCCTCTGATGGATCATGTTGCCCTTGGACAACATGGTGCCATCAATGGAGCGAATAACGAGGAAGCGTTTGAAGCCAGCGGGCTCAAAAACGCCAGGTAACCTCTGAATGAGGGGCCGCGACGTAATCGAGGCTCCACTCTGCGCACATTTTGTCTTAGCCTGGGACTCCCCAGCCGGGGAAGCACTGGAGCAGGACTTGACAGTCTTCTATGAAAGAAAGTAGGGACTACCGATGGAAACAGGGAGCCGCCCAAGGGCGACTCTAGAGAATGGGGTGAGGGGGAGTCCCCTACGCCCATAGGCATAGGAGAGGAGTAAGCCTCCTCTCCGGTCGAGGAGTTTTGGAGGGTCTCCTGGGAAAGCACAGAGGTGGGAGGGGGGGGGATCTCCATTTTTTTCAGTGGAGCTGCCCGAAATTAATCATTGGGCAAGGTGACCCACTAATTATCATGGGACGCAAAAGCTCATCACACCTACGCAGCAGAACGCTCTGCGAGGGGTGAAAACGCTGCCGGCAAAACCAGCTGCCTCCATTTGAGGCCACTCCTCCCGCCTAGTGGCCTGGTAGTCTATCGGCATGGCGGCTCCACATTTGGTTCGGCGTAAAATCGCTAGAGTTCAAAGGAGAAAGAAAGGCGATGTGAGGAAGGTGTGGGTGGGGATCAAGCAGGTTGTTAAAAACTCACCACCCCAACCCAGAGCTCAATGGTGATGGTGCACTGTCCCCTTCTCCCTCAGCCCCAATCCGGGATGGTTGACTGAGAGGAAGCTGGTCGGCGTCTACCGTCTGAAATTAGAGGCCGACCAAAGAAGAGTTGTGGGATAGGTTGTATGGAAAGTGAGCAAGCAGAGTAAAAAGTCAGGGTGTCAGAAAGGATGAGAAGAAGCTAAGCTGGCGCCGGACGGGGCGCTGAGTCACGTCAGCACGGCGGCCAGGAAAGCAAACCGCTGTGCCCCTGACGGGGTCCAAAAGTGAAGACACCCATGAAGTCAAAATGGACTTTTATAGGAATAAATACTCGAATTGAAGTACAGAATAATGTCTAAAATTTCCTACATACTCGAAACTAGCCCAGAAATGAGCACGAATTAAAGAACGCGAATCATGATTAAGGAAAAATGAATTCCATAGTAGTTTACTAGTTATAGTTGTAGTTATCTATTTAATGATTAAAGGGGAAATATACTTATTTATATGGGGATATTCCCTCAGTGAACAATAGTAAGAAAATTAAGTGATAAAGATGGGGGTGAAAGGGGCTCCAAAAGGAAATATTAACTGTAATTGATGGAACAAGAGCTTAAAATTCAAAGTCAACTTTGATAAAGACCAATAAAAGAACAGAAGTTTCCAAATTAAAAATGAAAAAATTTTGAGCGGTAGTTTTTGTAATGGTTCGCCCCATATGACATGACAGCTGTTCCTAAACTCAAGGATAGGGCTCCTGTGACTACCATCCAAGCAGCCCAAATCAACAACAACTAAACTCAAGGGGACTAAAATATATAGGGTGATCCGAAAGTCATGTTACCCCTACCGAAAAGTAATAAGGAAAATAGAGAAACAAAATAATGATATCAAACACATGTGAAATATAAAATTAAAACAATCTTTGAAATAGAAAAATTAAAACAATATTTACAGAGTGTGACAAGTCTTTCGGACCACGCTATAGTTGATTTTTTTTTAACAGCGCTTCATCTGGCGACCGCCATTAAGGGCATAAATCACCGCTGTTATTTGATATGGAACAAATAACCTTATAACCAAAGAGACGTTTTAGTGATGCCAGAAGCCTGCTACACGCCCGCCCGCAAACAAATTGCTACCCCCCAAAATTAGTACAAAGTTTGAACTTTATCCTGGAAAGGCAGAGAAGGGAAATGATACAATTCGCATTTGCAAACATAGATGGCTGGGAACGACTCTGTTGTGTTCATGAAGCTAATCAAACGGCGTTGCAGGGAGCCAAGTGTGTCATGTTTCCCACACAAGTCATTCTACTCATCATATGCTTTTCCCGCGCCAAAATTTCACCTTTGACCGTCTGAAGAGTTATCAAATACTCGGAACTTTTATTTAAAATATACCAAATAAAATGATATTTAAAGTAGTGGTTTACTTATTAAGTGTGTCAACCATAGTAAATGGTTACATAACTCTCATGATTCTCTTTTTTTGTTCACTCTCTTGGAAACACCTTTGTACTTTCTTAAGTGAAATCCCTCTCCTTCCTGACGCTTCCTGAGTGGGAAAATGAATGCACTCTTACAGACACAATATACACATAGTTGGGATTTGCACCCCTACTCTTTATTCTTCTTACTGCTCTTTTATCCTAACCTTTCTTTATTCGAAGCAGCCAGCCATTTACATGTTCCTTTGTCTCGTTAGCGGTTGTCAGTTTATATTAAGAAGTTAAGTAACCTGGCACAATTCACTATATCATCATGTTCACCAAATCATCGCCATATATCACCCGACACTCATAACCATCTCATAAACACACACACTACACACGATATCTCTACTTTTCTATCTCTCTCCTACACCTTCACCTCTTATATGATCCCGATTCCCGAGTTGCACCCATGAAAATTTGGGTTTCACTCGCTACGCTGATGTGCGAGAGTCGCGGGCGAATAGGGTAGGCTATGCAAACTAAGTCAGCGATGAAAGTTCTTTTTGATTCGCATCGTCATGTCATCAAATTACAAATGAATACAGAGAAAAAGTAAGCAACAACAGACTATTCGATCCTTACGAATATGCAAGCAGACACTAATATAAGTTTAATAAACTTTGCCCCCCCTTAATCATTGATATTCGTTTATCTGATAGAGGGCGAAAAAATAATATACTCGCTAATAAATGTAGTCAGTCTCGGGTTTGAGGCAGCGTTTGTCTACTCTACGTCATTTGAACATATGCACGTATTGACAAGATTCGATAAGTTTATTTATTTATTTTAGAACGTTTAACGCCCTCTTCACCCGTTGTTGGGTCTATACGGGCGTGGAAAAGATAATGGGAGATTTAAAAACGATGCAAATGTCAACCATGAAATAAAATTTAATACTTTTATGTATTAATCATGAACATATCCTCAAGTTACAAGTATTAGGTCATCACAAATGTAATGCAACAGTTTTTTTTTATTATTTTATAGATAGAAATCAAACAACTCTGACGTTATTATATTTAAATATGTATTTATTATTAATTTAATGAGTAATTTAATTTTTACCAGTTTCTATCGCTATTCTCCATCTTTATAATATTTTTTCAATAACATGTTTGTAAAAATCGTGACTGATTTAACAAAGTTCTTTAAGGTTGTTTCGACGTCTTCTGTTGTTGACTACTTCATTCTCTTCAGATGATTCGCTAAATTCCTAAAATGTTACAAATCTGACGAGGCTAAATCGGGCGAGTATGGACGATGATTCATTAATTCCTAATCTGAATTGTTAACCTTATATATGATATCTCTTGTGGTATGAGGTCACCCGCTGTCTTGATGAAAGAGCGCTCTTCTTTTAATGATTAATGGTGACCTTTTTACTTCAAGTGCTGTACGTAAACGGCTCAATTGAGCGCAGTAAACCTCTTTTATGATAGTGTGGTTATGTTATTAAGAAGTTAAAAATGGATTATGCCATTCATATCCCATCAAACGCACCATATAATTTTCCATAGATGTCGCCCCTGTTGCTGCGGAGTATTGGTTATTATTTTCCATTGTCTAGAATAGTGGTTCCCAAACTGGGGGTTATGGCCCACTAGGAGTCATACAGCAAAATTTGAGGGGGCATAAGTTGGGGCTATGTGCTTTGATTGAAACAAAACCAAGAATTAAGATGCTGGTTGATGGCCTTCGACATCACCCTTCACATTGGGTTTATTTGAGCTTTGAAGGAAACGAACTTTCACATGAAGGTTCTTTCTGGGTGAAGAGAAGGTGATGTTTCCACTAAAGGTCTTGGTTTGGGTATTTATGACTCCCTATGATAGATTTTCGTTCACAATTATTAAATATATCAGTAAAAAAAAAAAAAAAAATTGCTTTTGATTGCATTTTTTATCCAGTGAAATTGATTTTTTCTATTGTATATTGGAGAAAAGTTTTTAGAAATTATGAGTTTTAATTATAGGTAGGCCTACTGTTGTGAGCGAGCGGTGTGTGTGTGTGTGTGTGTAGGGCCATTCTCCCACCCTCCTTTACTTTACATATATCTTTCCCTACCCCTGTGTGAGTACGTGGGTAGACAATTTTGATTAATACGAATAATAACCGATTGTATTCTCTTTTCAGAGATATATTTTGTTGAAATAGTTTATAAATATAAGAGTAAATATTTAGGAATTATAAAAGTTATAAACGGGAATTTGTCGTGCGCACTTGGATGTTCACTTGAGGTAAGAAGTTAACAGAATTTCCTCGGGTCGAGTGCCCACTTATTGGTTTCTCTTCCCTCTATAGTAAATAGATTGTAAATGGGGCATATCTCTTTCACAGAGTGGAAGCTTTTACGCACTGCGAGAGGAGTTCTTGAGGCGAGTGCTCCACCCAACCCTGAGACGGAGGGCTTTCTTACCTCGCTTGCCACCTGCACTGCCCACCTGCATTGGCTCACAAGCCTGCCCCCCTTTTATTGGCCTACTACCACCCCCCAGCGCACAAGTGATAGTCCCGTGCCTCTTTCGTTCGGTTGTTTGCTTTTTTGTTGCGTGGACCTTGTTTGGGTTTGTACCGATTGTTCTCTGCGCCCGTCATATTTTATTTTTGTTTTCGGTTGGGAGAATTATAATTTGTATAGGTTATTTATTTTGGGGGCGCACCTGTATTTATTTTTATTGTAAATATAAATTGTAATTATATTTGTAATTATTACTGTATTTTTTTTGTAAAGTAAAGGACTGTATATCAAATCGTATCAATTCTTCCTCGGGGTTCTCAAGGTTCATAAAGTCTAGGATTATGTTGGAACGCGGGGTTAGTGTTGCTTTCGGCCCGCTACACTGTCAAATTATGGACACTATTTTATGTGCATCAAATTACTTCCTTCGTACCATTTTAATGTTTATTTGAGATTTGACAAAAAGTAAATTACAAGTTTCCATAACTCAATATTTGAGAAAAGAAAATTATTAGGTGGAATAAAATTACAGGTATTGCCGGAGTTTTTTTCATAATAGGCCTAAATAAATGTAGGACTACAAAGTCACTGTAGAGATGTGGATTGGGGGGAGAGGGGGTCATGGATGAGGATTATATATGAAAAATGGGTAAAGATCAGAAAAAGTTTGGGAACCACTGATCTAGAGCGTTTAATGTTGTAGAACTTTATTTAAATCAAATTCAAACGATCTTTACAAAAATGGTATTGAGAAGTTATTAGAAAAATGGAGACTAGTGGTAAAAACTGGTAGAAATTATATTACCTATAAAATATATAACTATAATACTTGTTTAAATATAAATAACTTCAAAGAGTTGTTTGATTTCTATCGATAAAACAATGATAAACGTGTAAAAAAACGTATTACTCATAGGATGGTCTAATAATAATAATAAAATTAAAATAACAAAAACATTTTGGAGACCATAACAATTTCAGAAAATGTTTATTGTTTTTAGGCAGGTTTAATTAAACTAAATTAATGATTGAATAATATAAAATACCACTGTAATTTAACGTGATGGTGGATATTGTTTTTGTAGGATTAATTTCCTTTTATTCGTCTGAAATTCTGCTGCTGCCAATCTTAGAATGGAGCCAGGATTGTCATTGCTCTACCCGTTTCGATATTTTGGCTTGTCGCAATGGCATAGGGTAAACTAGTCAATTAAGACGCACTTGTGAGAAAAAAAATTGCTCTCAAAAATATAATGCACACATTCAAAATCTTTTATGCTCACAATGATCTAAAACCATCTACCTAAAAGATTTTGATTGTGTGCATTAAGTTTTTACAGAGCACTTTTTTCTCACAAGTGCGTCTCTTAATTGGGGAAGGTGCGTCTTAATTGGCTAGTTTACCCTATACTAAATGTCTACTTGCAAATGCAGGTTTACCCAAATAAAGATGCATAGGAAAAAGCCTGTATATTATTATAATAATAATAATAGGTATTTATAATGCCCCCTTCAGGGCTGTTAGCCCTCCCAGAGCGCAGGTTGTGTAGCAAGTATAGAGAAAGTCTACAGGGGAGAGAAGGCAATTCTGAAGAGATGAGTCTTCAGGAGACGTTTAAAAGTAGCGAGAGGATCGGACTACGGAAGGAAGAGCATTCCAGAGTCTAGGAGCACAAACTGAGAAGGAACGGTCACCCATCGAACAGAAGACAGAACAAGGAGTGTTCAGGATTATAGCGAGGATAGACCGGAGTGTCAGATGAGTTTGACGACGGGAGAGGGCAGACGAGAGATAGGGTATAAAAAAAAGGATACTGATATGGTAGGCATTTGTAAAAGTTCTACTGAGCCTCTGCAAGTTAGGACCCTCTGCACAGAGAACTGCCACAAGGCACACAGAACACTTTCGCGGGCCATAGTTTGTGTACTACTGGTTTAAGAAGGGACTACGTGTTAACACAATGTTTTTATCGATGTCAGTGTTTAAGTTCTATATTCCTAATGTCAAAGTTAAAACTTTTATTTGACGGATGGTAGCCGAAAATAAACTTTATGAAGTTTTAAACCATGTTTTCAACTGTACTCTACAAATAAATCCCAATTTCGTCATTAAATACTAACGTAAAAAATGAACCAATACATTTCTTGTAAAAAATAGTTATTATGGAGATATTTTAGAGTTTATAAGTTCAACTGTATGGTTTCACATAGTGAACAAACAAACTTTCTCTTTTTATGTATGTAGATTAAATCTAAGTTGCACACATACTTTGGTAAGTTATTCGCGATTCAAGTAAGTAGTAATAATGGTTTGTGTCACCAATACACGTAATTTTGCTCCAATTGTTAAAATCAGTCGAATAAAGACAAATACTAGTAAATACTCGACTCGATTGCATCACAGATTACTACCCTAAGAGGGATAAGCTAAGGACTAAGTAAGGTCATTTTCTTTACCTCGACGTGACCTAAGCGTCAAAGAGGTCAAAGAACTTTTCGTTCAGAATATACTTATATTAAACTTGATTAACTGATTGTACAAAAGGTTACTTGAACTCAGGGACGAGAGATGCATAACAAGGCCATATTTAATTTCTCATCTTTGGCCAAAGCAAGATAGCCGTCATCATTTTCCTAATGGTCGTTTATCCAAGGAATCTTTCAAATTCAACTATGTATTTTTGAAAATAGGCCGTGTGAGAACATAAGAACATAAGAACATAAGAAAAGAAGGAGACTGCAAAAGACCATTCATGGCCTACACTTGGCAGCTCCTGTTCCATTCAACACACAAAAGATTTCTTACCAGAGAAAAGTCATCAACATTGTCACCCTTAACAGGAGTTCGTCAGATCTAATCTACAATATACATAAAATGCATCCAGAGGATTATGTCCATTCATGCAACCGCAAAATATAATCTTCCCACTCCTTAGAAAAATATATACATATGTACATAAAAAAAAGTCAGTCCCATCTAGCAGCTTCATCCATATATTTATCTAATCTATTCTTAAAACTACCCAGAGAGGAGGCTTCTATCACATGCCTAGTGAGCCTATTCCATTCATCTACCACACGATTTGTAAACCAATTCCTCCCAATCTCCTTCCTAAACCTATACTTATCAAGCTTAAACCCATTGCTACGTGTCCTGTCATGTTCACTAAGTATAAGAACCTTACCCAGATCCCCTTTATTATATCCTTTTACCCATTTGAAGACTTCAATCAATTCCCCTCTGACTCTTCTCCTTTCCAATGTATGTAGATTTAGTTTTCTGAGCCTTTCACCATAGGGTAAGTTCCTTAGCCCACCAATCATCTTTGTCATCCTTCTCTGCACAGACTCAAGCAAATCAATATCCTTCCTATAATATGGTGACCAAAATTGTACTGCATAGTCTAGATGAGGCCTAACTAGCGCCAGATACAGTTTTAGAATGACTTCAGCACTCTTATTGCTTACACTCCTCCTAATGAATCCCAATATCCTATTAGCTTTATTCTTAGCATTTAGGCATTGCTTTCTAGGACGAAGGTCTGAACTTAACAAAATACACAAGTCTCTCTCACAATCAGTCCTCCCTAAAATTCTGCCATTTAATTTATAACTATTCAATGGATTTTTTCTACCTATACTAAGTACACTACATTTGTCTATGTTAAACTTCATTTGCCATTTCTCGGCCCAATTGGACAGAATGGTCAATTCCTCCTGCATTACAACAGCATCAGAATCAGCCCTAATGGCCCTACCTAGCTTAGTATCATCAGCAAATTTACTCAGGTCACTACTTATACCTATGTCAAGATCATTAATATAAATTAAGAATAGCAAGGGACCCAAAACAGATCCTTGCGGAACTCCACTGCTAACACACCCCCACTCAGATTTAACTCCATCTATACTAACTCTTTGCTGTCTGTCACCAAGCCATGACTGAATCCACCTAAATATACTGCCATCGATCCCGTGTGCTTTAACTTTGCTCAGAAGTCGTAAGTGTGGCACTCGATCAAAAGCCTCCACACGAAAAGAGAGAGAATGCTACCTCCTTATACATTCTAAAGGATTAAAACAAACTTCAAATAATTAATTAAAAGATTCTTGGAAATAAATTATGCACTTGTATTAAAGAGAACTCTATATTTTTTTCATTTTTAGACGTTTGTGACATATTATTTACCCATTCTTTTCTTGTTATTCTTATATCATTTCCATTTTCTTTTCTTTTTTACCTCCTTTACGATTACGCAATAGTGAGCTATTTTAAAATCGGTATAAATTTACCAAAAATATTTAAACGCTTTTTTTATTTCACTCTCACCAAGATAAATTATTAACGATCAGGAGCCATCTCCAAATTATAATAATAATAGGTATTTATAATGCGCCCTTCAGGGCTGTTAGCCCTCCCAGAGCGCACGTTGTGTAGAGAGTGTAGAGAAAATTTAGAGGGGATTTTTTTTTTTTTTTTAGGAGCTCATCGGGCGACTGCCTACTTGGGCATTAGTCGCCGTATTAAAACTGGCCTAGTTCTAGGCTACTCTAAAATAAAATTAGAGAAAAAAACCCACCCTGAAAAGGGGAAAAGAAAGCAAGCTGGTGCGTCGGGGAGAGGTCCCCCCGGCGCAGGAGCGTGAAACCAAAGAGAAGAAAAAAACAAAAAAAACAACAAAACAAATGCAAAAAAAACAAAACAAAACAAAAACAAACAAACCTTGCTTAAATAATAGGGAGAAGGCCGGCCTCCCCCAAGAAGTCAACAAGTCCACGACTCAATGTGCCCGAATCTGTCCCGAGTACAAGGGACAGGCGGTAGCGACCCCACCCATCCCGGTACCGGGACAGGTATCGTGCGCGAAGATCACCCAGACTAGACATTCGACAAGAATGTGCCGAACAGTCTGAGGGACGACGCAGTCGTTGCAATAGGGTGCAGGCCAGCGCTCCATCAAATAGCGATGCGTCACACGAGTGTGTCCGATTCGGAGACGACATAAATCAACCTGAAGCCACCGCGGCATTGGGGGATAGGTCCATGGAAACAGTCGCGGCACAATGGCACGCAACTTTAAGTTCCCTTCGACCGTCTCCCATCTTCTTTGCCAAGCAGTCCGAAGAGCTGCCCGTATTCCTGCCATGTAGTCGGTGTGAGGAAGAGCGAAACGCTGGTCCGGTCGCAGAATCTCCCGTACCGAGTGGTGTATTGCCACCAGCTCGGCCGTGAAGACAGCCTTAGCGCCTGGTAGAGCCCCACTGACTTCAAACAGAGGGGATACGGCGTGGAAGCCGACCCCCTTCTTGGGACTTAAAGCCATCCGAATACACTGGCACGGTTCCAGCGTGACACCATGTGTGCTCCAAAAAGGTCGAACGCAATACTCCCGGCGCCGTACAAGCTTTGGGAGCAAAGGCGTGGCGACAAATAGCCAAATGTGGTACCCTCCAGGGTGGCGTCCTGGGCAGAACCAGGGGCGCCACCGGCCCGAGAGCTATATCTACCTCTCGAAGGAGTTTCCTGGCCCTAAACCCAAAGGGCTTAGGGTATGACTGGCGTCTCTCGGCGGCATAGGCACCATCGAGATCAGCTGCGGAAGCAGTGAGAGCTGTTGGCGACTGAGGGAGACGCCGGGCTCACGTATACAGGCGAGTGATGCACTGCACGCGGCGCAGAGCGAGTGGCATCTCCCCAGCATCGACCAACAGGCTCTCAATGGGGGAAGTGCGGAAGGCACCGGTCGCAAGGCGAAGGCCGGTGTGGTGGATTGAATCCACCTTTCGCAATAAACGCTCGGCTGCGGATGCATAAAACTCGCATCCGTAGTCGAGCTTCGAACGAACAAAGGATCGAATAAAAAGTAGGGCAGTAGCCCTATCAGCGCCCCGAGCGCTGAACGTCACGAAACGGAGAATGTCCATGGCGCGCGTACAAGAGACCCTAAGGCTGCGAATATGAGCCTCCCAGGTGAGGCGTCGGTCGAATACAAGACCAAGGAAACGGTGCGACTCAACCACATCCAGGCGCACCCCATTAAGAAACAAATCTGGGTCGGGGTGAAGCCGTGGATGGCGGCAGAAGTGCACCACCTTAGTCTTGGTAAAAAGAAAACCGAAACCTGTGCGCTTCGAAATAGCGAGAGACGCGGTTCAATGCCTGTTGGAGTCGACGCTCCAGAGTTGGCATCTGGGCCAGCCCAAAAGAGATAGAAAGTTCGTCCACGTAGAGCGTAGCGAGAACATCTTCCGGCAGCACCGAGGTGATGCCGTTGATGCTCAGGGCTAAGAGTGTGACACTGAGGACACTTCCCTGCGGGACACCCTCTTCCTGCTCCTTTGGGCTGGAGAGGGCTCCCCCACCCGTACGTGGAATCGACGATCTCGCAAAAATTCAGATATAAACATTGGTAGGCGTCGCCTCGCCCCCATCGTGTGGAGAGTCTCCATGATACCGTATCGCCATGCGGTATCATAGGCCTTCTCCAGATCAAAAAACACCGTGGCGTAGTGCTGTCTACGAAGGAAAGCCTCGCAGACGGCATTTTACAGTCGAAGCAGAGCATCCGACGTGGAGTGGAACTTGCGGAAGCTGCACTCTGCGGAAGACAGATGGCCTCCGCTGTCCAGGAAAAAGGCTAATCTAACATTTACCAATTTCTCCATCAACTTGCACACGCAAGAGGTTAGAGAGATTGGGCGGAAATCGGTCGGAGTAGAGTGATCTCTCCCCGGTTTGCGAAAGGCGAGCACAGTAGCGATTCGCCAGGAGTCTGGGAGAAGACCTTCCACCCAGATCCTGTTGAACAAATCTAACAGAAAGGCCATGCCTCGCTCACCCAGGTGTCAAAGCATGGCGAACGGGACATCGTCCGGACCATGGGCGGTGTCCGCGCACGAAGCGAGAGTGGAGCGCAACTCACTCCCAGTAAACTTGTCATTGAAGGGTTCTCCGCCTCTGGAGGTAAAGTCCAGCCAGCGGCCTTCCGCGACATCCCAACGTGCATTGAATGCTGGCGGAACAGCATCACGGCTAGAGAATGGGAGAAAAGCGGTCGCTAAGGATTGCGCCACGGACGCGGGGTCCGAGATTGCGGTCCCATTCTCCTGGAGAACAGGAGGGGGGTCCTGCGAGAACTTGCCCCGAATCCTTTTGACTCGCTTCCACACCTCAGCTAAAGGGGTCTTCATGTTAAGTGAAGACACGTATGCCCGCCAAGAAGAGCGGCGGGCGTGCTTCGAAATATACCGGAACCCAGCCTTAGCCCGACGAAATTCAGCGACAGTGAAATCGTTTGGGCGGTGCTCATAGCGCATGTAGGCATAACGCTTCTGTTTGAGGGCCGTCTTACACTCGGCCGACCACCATGGAAGTGGTTGGCATGCAAAACGGTCAGACGTCCTAGAAATAGTAGTCAGGCCCACGGCGATGAGGTTGCCGGAGAAGAACTCAACGGCCTCATCTACCGACCTAAACTCCTCGACTGAGATAGAGAATTCAGTCATTTACTAAAATGCAGGCCACCGCGCCCGCGCCAAGCACCACCCAGGTAGTCTCTCAGGCGGCAGTTACCCTGAAAATGATATTTGAATGGGAAAGTGATTACTACCATGGAGGTCATCGACCACCCCCCAATCAAAATCAGGCTGTGCATCCGAAAAGCACAAAGATAGGTCAAGGCAAGAAAATGAAGCGGTTCTCGGACAGTGATGCGTAAACTCATCCACGTTCAGGACACCCATCTCAAGCTCTTCGATCAGATCGGCAAGGACTTGCCCCCTGGGATTTATGGAGTAATCTCCCCAGAGAGGATGCCTGCCGTTCAGATCTCAAAGCAAGAGATAGGGCCTCGGCAACCATGCCACGACGCGCAGGAAGTCCCCCGCGTCGAAGTCAGCTGACGGTGGAATGTACGCAGAAATGATAGTATACCTCCTATCCAGGTGCAGCTGCACAACCACTGCCTGAAAGGAGGTATCTAAAGAGAAAGGAAGAACGGAGACATCATGCCGGGTGTGAACCGCGCATTCCCCAGCCCGGCCATCCCGAGGAGGTGGGGTCGCAAGACCCTTATACCCCGGGAGGGCGGGCAGGGGGCACGCGCCTAGCATGGTCTCCTGCAAAATGATAGCTAACGGGAAACGGGACGAGACGAGCCTCCGCAGCTCCTGCCGTTGGCCCGGAGTCCACGGCAGTTCCATTGAAGGAATATGCCCTCCAGGCCTAGCTCGGAGGAGACGTGGGGGCCCTCCTCGAACTGAAGACCCTCACGGGAATGGCCGTACGCTTCCCGGGGGTAGAACCCCGGGCGCTGTTGGCCGGACAAAGCGCTGAAGGCGCTGTCACCTTGGAGGGAGGTTGGGCTCGCCATGCGAGTCTTTTCCTCCCTCCGCCTCGAAACCTTAGGCGGGCGTTGTGGCTTCGAAGAGGGGTCCTTCTTTTCGAGGAACCACCGTCTCCGAGCAACTCCCTCCACCTTGAGGCGTGGGCGAAGGAGCCGAAGCTCCTTTGTTGCTGTCCTCCTTTCGGGGGACAGCGTTAGGAACCCTGGAAGATGGCCTAGCGACCATCTTCAAGGGTGTTGCCTTCTGTGATTCTGACGACTCTGTGGAGGCGCGTGGCCGTTTCGCCTTACGGGAAACGGTCACGCTTGGGGAAGAGGGGGAAGCCCTGGTTTTAGCCGATGCTGGGTGTGAACCCTTTGTGCCGCCAGCTTTACCAGGGGAGCGCCCGGGTTGGGTAGAACCTTCAGAAGGGCTTCAAATAAGAGCGGAAACAACCGTGCTCGTTGGCCTGGAGGGGCCAGGAGCAGAGGGTGCCTTTCTAACTATTGAGGCATATGACGTCCCAGGCAGAGCCGGACGCGCCAGTACCAAGTCCTTAGCCTCGTGGAATGAGAGTCGATCCTGGGCCTGAACGGCCAAGATTTCTTTCTCAAGGAGATATGCACCACATAGCTTCGAAGAAGCGGGGTGCGGCTCTCCGCAATTGACACACTTGGCCACACACGATTAGGACTTATCGTGTGCGACCTTGGAGCAATTTACACAGACTTCGGGTGACCCCGACTTTGCACGTCTACATGAGCGATTCGTATGGCACAAGCGGTGACAGTAATAACACCGCCGTAGCAGTCGCACGAATGCCTTCACGCGGTAGTGGTACCAACCGGCACGCACCAACTCAGGGAGCTTGTCACAGTTGAACGTGACGAAGAGTGTAGGGGTGGGTCTTGAGGCCTCTCCCTGTTTTCTCATCACACGTTTGACCTTGACCGCCCCATGGTCGGCCAGCTCTAAGGTGATGTCCTCAATGGAGTAGTCAACGAGTTCCCTCGCATAAACTACTCATTTCACAAAGTTCATGGTAGAGTGCGGCGTCACACTCACCGGGGTGCCATGAAGTGTCCGAAGAGCACTTATCTTGGCCGCCTCGGTGGGATTCGCCGCATTCGCCAGAAGGCTCCCGTCCGAGAAACGGGTCACCTTCGGCTCTCTACCAATTGCACTAGCTAATCCTCTCCTCTGATAGATCATGTTGCCCTTGGACAACATGGTGCCATCAGTGGAGTGAATAACGAGGAAGCGTTTGAAGCCAGCGGGCTTGAAAACGCCAGGTAACCTCTGAATCAAGGGCCCCGATGTCATCGAGGATCTGCCCTGTGCATTTTTGGTCTTAGTCAGGGGCTCCTCAACCAGGGGGGGGCAGAGGGGCCAGATGTGCCGATCTTGCCTTGGTCGCTTGCCAGAGTGGCAGCAGACCCATCCGTCCCCACCGCCCCCGCGGATGGAGAGGGGCCCCGAGTCTTCTTTGTCTTTTTGGTCTTGGTCTTTTTCTTTTTTGGAGAGGAGGGCGGGGAATGAACCCGCTTCTAACCCCCGCCAGTAGAAGCTCCCAGGCCAGTTGGACCGGCCTCAGCCAGGTCATTCTCCAAAATGGAGAAGGTCCTGGTAGTCGTGGGGGCACCAGTCGGAGGAGATCCCTCCCCTCCTTGTACTGCTCCAGAAACCACAGCCGTTTGAGGAGGACCTTGCATATGGGCGGATTTGGGTTCGGTGCTTGGCACCGAGCCCGGATTCCCTCCCATGGAAGGCTCTGCTATCTGAGGCTGGGTTTCCTCAAGGACCTAGTCTATCTCAGGGGGGCCTCCAGTTGGCCATGTCCCCCTGAAGACACCGTAGGTCCCGTTTTAAGTATCGTCACTAGTCTTGTGTGGGGAGGCATGGGCCTTGACCCCGGCAAGGTTTAATATTCTTGCCAGCAGGTCTTTTGAGGGAAGCGACCGAAGGGGCCTGGCTCCTCTCTCCCGCCTAAGGGGGTTTGCCCTACCGAGCCGCTTCGATGTGGAGCGGTTGGCTTAGGGCTGCCTGCTGGCTTTCTTGGCAGTCCCCTTGGAAAGAACAGAGGGGACTGCCGCTGGTAAAAGGGAGGTGCCCAAAAGCACCTCCAGAGAAGGGGGTGAGGGGGAGTCCCCTTCACCTGTAGGCGTAGGAGAGGAGTAAGCCTCCTCTCCGGTTGAAGAGATATGGAGTGGCCCCTGCGCAAGCACAGGGGGAGGGACCTCCATTTTTTTGCTGGAGCTGCCCGAGGGCGGCTCCCTCGCTGTTTCAGGGGAAGTTGGAGGTTGAGTTTTTTTTTATTTTCATCATTGGGCATGGTGACCCTTTTTGTGCTACGGGACGCAATAGCTCATCACCTCTTGCAGTTGCCCGCACTGCAAGAGTTGCTTACAGGCCTGGCAGAGCCAGGCGCCGCCATTTCGGACCACCCCTCCCGCCGCTGGCCTGGCAGTCCATCGGCATGGCGGCTCCACCTTGAACACGGCGTAAAATCAAGGATAGACGGTAAAGTGAGGAAAAGGGATGTGAGGAATGTATGGGTGGGGATGAAGCAGGTTGTTAAAAACCAGCCACCCCAGACCGGAGCTCAGGGGTTAGGGAACATTGTCTCCCACCCCTTCAGCCCCGATGCGGGACAGTTGGCTGAGAGGAAGGTCAGCATCTACCCTGTGAAATTAGAGTCCGACCAGAGAAAGTTGTGGGAGAGGTTGTATGAAAAGCGAGGAAACAAGTGTTTTGAAGGAAGGAGAAGAGGCTAAGCTGTGGTTAGACGGGGTGCTGAGTCCCATCAGCATGGCGGCCAGGATAGCAAATCGCCGCGCCCCTTACGGGGGTTTAGAGGGAAGAGAAGGCAATTCTGAAGAGATGAGTCTTCAGGAGACGTTTAAAAGTAGCAATGGAGAGAGAGGATCGGACTTCGGCAGGAAGAGCATTCCAGAGTCTAGGAGCATACATTGAAGCACAACTAAGAAGGAGCTTTTGTTGATGATTGGCTTCGAGCTCATTCTGAAAATGGTAAGAAGTTGAGGGGATCAGTGCAAAAAAGAGATAAAGAGCGAAGGCTGCCTCACAAATAATGGTTTGATATAGTCTATGTAAAATATTCAGAAGCTGACATTAAGGACTGACTAGATTATTATTTTTTTTTTAATTCTAAGGCGCTCAAGTGGCGCCAGTCATCGAGGGCACACTCGCTGAAAAAGCAATAAATAAAAACTAAAACAAATACAACTAAACTTGACGATATACTATCAAAAGTCAAAGGATAAAAAAACGCACAAGAGGGCGGCTAAGGTGCCTCTATTGAGGTCTACCTGTATAAGGCATCCAAGCAAGGCATTAAGGAATTCAAATAAAACATCCTAACTATGCAAGACCTTCAAAAACTATGTAATGCCACAACCCGGCGTACAAGAAGCACCCACCAGACACTAGGATTAGGGATAAGAGGAAGCGCCTTGGGTCGTCATGGTACCCGTAGAACTACCATTGATGGAGCTGCAGAATTATTTTTCAGCGCCAATCTGCTGAATGCCTACTAGGTTATAAATCGCCCTAGTCACCCCACAGCCTAATGCTAGGTTATATGAAAAAATATGCAAAAGCCCCCCCTAAAACAATCAAACAAACAAATCCAAAAGAAAAAAAATCAAGGTCAAAAACAAAACGAAAATCAAACAATTTTTGTAAACAGCGCCAATCAGGCGACTGCGTTCAAGGCCTATATCACCTTAATTCAAATTTTAGCAGACTAGTAGGGCACTTTATTATTTCCAAAACCAAACCAAACAAAGAAAATACCCCGAATAAATACCAAGACAAAATAACAATAAAAAAACAAGAAGCAAAAAAACAACAAGAAGGAAGCACGCTCTGGCGTAGGTGCTAGAGGATCGCCTCCCCCGGTGCAGGAACATGCGACCAACACCAGAGAGAGTTAAATAAACTGGAGGAGGCCATTCTCCTCCAAAATGTCAGATACTCCGCAAGTCTGTGTACGCGAACCCATCCTGAGTACAAGGGACAAGTTGTAGCGACTCCGCTCGTCCCGCTACCGGGACAGGTAACGTGCGTGAAGATCGCCCAGAGTAGGTCATTCAACAATTTTGAGCCTAACAGTCAGGGGAACAGCTCAGTTGTCGCAGTAAGGGGCAGGCGAGCACTCCATCAAATGGCGGTGCGTACCGCGAGTGTTTCCAATTTGAAGACGACGGAAAGCAACCTAAAGTCGCCGCGGCGTTGGTGGGTTAGGTTCATAAAGCAGTCGCGGCGCAATAGCACCGCGACCGTCTCTCCTATCTTGTTTTTGCTGAGCGAGCTGCCCTGATTCCTGACATGTGGTGGGTATGAGGAAGAGCCAAACGCTGATCTGCTCACCCAGTCCTTGCGGACTCTTTGGTGCCATTATCAGCGCACTCATTCCCCGGAATTCCTACGTGTCCAGGAACCCACCAGAAGATAATCTTTACATGCGTCTGGTTCGAGGCAACCATAGTGTCCCGGATAACGCGAACTAGAATGTGTGGAGATTCTAATACCCCGAGAACACTCATGACGCTTTGTGAATCTATCCCCGAACCGGATACGAAGCGTTATCTCTCATACCGAGTGATGTTTTGCAACCAGTTAGGCCGTGAAGACAGAAAGAGAACCTGGTAGATCCCCGCTGACTTCAAACATACCAGATACGGAGTAGAAACCGACGCTCTCCTTTGACTTCGGGCCATTCGTGTAGACTGGTACGGATCCAGCGTGACACGAATGTGCACCCAAATGCCGAACGTAATACTTCCGTCCCTCTGGAAGCCTTGGGAGCAGAGTCGTGGCGACAAATATCAAAGGCATTGCGAGATATGCCCAACGGAAGAGTCGAGCACAATTGCCTGCATGTTTAAAATTTCGTTTGTAAATTCCCACCTGTTTGCCATATAACCAAGGGATATCCTTATTTCTGCCATGTAATTAGGGTGGGTTAGAATGAAACTTCCCTCCACCTTTTCGGCTTGTGCAGACATCCTGACCTCCTTATCAACGCGCCTGTTTCTAGCAATCCTTACATGTCTAGGAACCCCGTAGAAGAATCTAAACGTCAATCAGACTCGCAGACGCCATGACGTCATGGATATTGCGAACCCGGGTATATGAAAACTATAATGCCTCGAAGTGCCAAGGGAGAAAACGGCCTCATCAACCGACTCTTCGACTAAGATAGAGAAATCAGTCATTTCCTCCAACGCTGCCATAAAGTGTGTCGACTGACAATCCCTGCTCTTTCAAAATACGCCTGTGCATCAGGAAGGCAATGAAACAGGGAAAGTCAGGAAAACGAAGCGATCCGATATGCTAGTACCTTAATATTAACTACATCAATCTCTAATTCTTTCACCAGCTCCGCAAGGATCCGTCTCCTAATATTGATCGTCTAGTATCCACAGATAGCATTCCTACCTTTTATTTCCCAACAAGGAGAAAGGGTCTCGAAAACTCACTTACGATTCGGCGGAACTCTGCCTATTAGAGCCAGCTGGCGATAGAATATAGATAGAAGCAAATATGAATGAATGAAGGGTGAGGGGGGACCCGGTATTTGTTGGAGCAGGGGTAGCGCCCTTGCTGCTGCCATCTGGGACGGGGTGACACGAATGGGTATTAGAACCTGCAGAAAGGTTTTCGATTGAGCGGAAGTTACCGTGATTGTAGGCCTAGAAAACTTAGTTGAAAATGATACATTTCGCTTCTGAGAGGCCTAGATGCCTGGTTACACATGCCGTAACACGATTATTTCCTTAGCCTCTCTAAATGATATTCGTTGTGCATCTTTGAAGTTCACAACCATTTTTCAAACAAATGCTAATTACAATTCTTAGAAGAACCAGGGCACAATCGTCCACAATTCACAGAGTTGGCCTAACATGAAATAACTTAATCTTGCATGGCCTTAAAGCTGTTTACACGTATTTAGTGATGACCTCAATTCACACGTTGAAAAGACTTGTTTGTATGATCGAAGCGGTGGTAGTGATTACACCCCTGCAATAACATCACGAATGTCTTCCCGTAGTAACGATACCAGACCCGTCTCTCTTTCTACAACACGCGCTCAGATCTGACCACTACTGGTCGATCAGCTCTTCAGTACTATCCATAAGGGAATGGTATACCAGCTCCCTAATGTACGCTACACCCATTACAAGTTTGAAGTAAGGTGTCATAACCCGCACAGGTGTGACATTGAGTGGCCTGACACCCTTCAGTTTGGCGTTCGCGCAGGGCTAACCACATTAACCAAAAGGGCTCAGGTTGAGCGACCCTGGACCCATGATTCCCTACCGAGGAACACAGGTAGGCCAAGGGCTCGAAGATGCCCTTCAGCTTCTCAATCAGTTGGCTCAGAGGTATTCGAGACTCCGCTCTTTTTCGTTCTCTACTTCTTTTTAGGCGAGGAGACATCGGTTTTCACTCTCCCCCTCATCCCGAGGGATTTCAAAGCCGTACGAACCCACTTGGGTATGGCCCCTCGCCGAAATGATGAGAGACCCACCCGTATATGGAGCCCCTCACTCCAGAAGAGGAATAGCTTTTTCCTCATTTTTCTTTGTGGGTGATCCACTGAACTCGGCAGGGCGCGTCCAGGAGCGGAGCGGTCCTGGAGATTGCTTTCCCTAAGATCTTATACACCTCTGTGGAGGGTTACACTCCCTGTTGTGGGCTCTCTTAGTCCCATGATAAAGGCTGCCGCTCACTTCGTGGAGGGCCTCAGTGGGGGTATCAACCCCTGCGAAGTATCAGGGTCCCCATTCGTGACATGTGTAGTACGGGAGTTTCCTTGGTTGTAGACAAGCAGGCCCCCATAATTCGTTATTAAACGTCCTAGCCGCTTGAGTACACACCCCATGACAATCATGATTCTTGACAGGCGCCAATAAGGTTTGCCATTCAGGGTGCCTCTGAGGGAATCATCCACAGCTCTTGGCTCCTTGCTAGAGCGTCCGAACCTTATTCTTCTATTTGTGGTCCTACTGAGGAGCTTGTGACTAGACTTAGGTGAAGTTCCATCCCCCCGTTGGAGGTTTTCTGTTTGGGGGTAGCTCCCAGGGGGAATGAGTTAAATAGAAAGCCCCTTTATCCAAACCATAAGAGAGAGAAAACCTCCCGTTTCGATAAGAGGCTTTTAGAGGGGGGCCCCGAGAAAGGAAAGTGAGTGGTATAAGGTGGTTGGAAAGGAACCCATCAACCAGGTGTGCCGTAGCCTTCTTCCTTCCCTTCCACCCCCAGCAGTAAGGTGTGATGAGACTTCACTCTCAATCGGCGGTTCAACTATTTTATATAAAAGATGGAGTAAAATGGAGAAAATATTGAGTGCACTCCTACCTAGTATAGCTTTTGACTAAAGCAGTGAGAGAGGTAGATTGGTGAGGTATATCCCATACCCTGACTCTACCCCGATCCTATATAAGTCTTTCTAACCTTTCAAGAGTTTCCTCATGGGTACGTTAATGATGTTCACACCAATCATATGGCCACCAACCGAAAGTTACCCAGCGGGTGGTCATTTACAGAGACTGTCTCTGATGGTTCTTCAAAGGACACAGCTCTCAAAAGAGCAGTCAGCGAGACAGGCCGGATTGGGGAAGAACCTCTCAATAATTCTTACTAGCCATCGACAGCACGGCCAAGAACTAAAGATCTGTCATCTGGCATACCCAGAAGCAGGATCCGAGACTTTCAATTGACCTGGCAGTCAACAAGGCAGTAAATCTCGCGCATAGTAGGCAATGCATACTTATGCATCGGGGACGGTCGTAGGGGTTACTCAGGCCGTTGAAGGCAGGGGTAGAGTGAATGAGGTTTAAACCGCTCATCTCATTAACCGTACCTCAACGCCCAGTTGCCCTGAAGCCAAGGTTTCTTGCAATATTCGGGCGTCAAAGGGCGTTGTTTATAGAAGTGTCACAGCTTCTCTTATTACAGGGCATTAAATAACTGGTCCGGTCCTCAATATTGGACAGGGGACTATTGAAACGAATAAGGTTTTAAAAGAGTGCACATTAAGATATGCGAGATAACACCAGTTTATTTAACTAGGGAATGCAGTGTCAATAGTTACCACGACTTTCTAAGGCTTCATTATGAGTGGCGGGACCATGAGGGCAAAGGTCCGCCACATGTATACTGTGTTATGCTTTCCCATGATGCAGCTGTCACCTCCAGGTACACTGGGGCCAGGAGGGTTTGCTGTTCTTTTAGATGCTGAGAATGGAATAGGGGATAGTTCCACTGGAATAGTAGAGGCGCAATGGCACGCAACTTTAAATTTCCTAGCGCCTCTCTTATCTTCTTTGCCGCGCAGCCCTTATGGCTGACCTGATCCCTGCAATGAAGTCAGAGCGAAGAAAGACGAAACGCCAGTCAGATTTATCCATCTGGGTAGACAAATTACCCCTCATCAGCAAGCTCGTTGCCCCAAAACTTCTAGGTGTCCAGAACTCGACAGAGGATAAATCGACGTCCTCTCGACTCACAGCAGCCAAGTTGTCACGGATATTGCAAACCAGAGGATGTGGAGAATGAAATAGCTTAATTGCACTTTGCGCGCTCTGTGATTCGCTATGGATTAGAAAAGTCTCTAAACGAATCACGGCGGTAATCTCCCGTTCAGAGCCGTATATTTGCAACCAGATCGGCCACGAAGACAGACGCAGCACACAAAAATGCCCCTGTCTGCTTTGAACATAGAAGCCAACCTTCACTTTTGATTTGACACTATATGTGCACATCGGCACGGCTCCGGTTTGAAAAGATGCATGCTCCAAGAAATTGTAAAGAAATACTCCCCGTGCTGTGGAAGCTTTGGAAGCAGAGTTATGGTGACAAACGTTAAATGTGGAGCTGGGGAAAAACCATCGGAGAAAATGGTTTAAGAGTTAGATCGAGCTCTTGAAAGAGTTTCCTTGCCCTAAACCCGAAAAGCTTAGGGCTTGATTGGCGTCTCTCGGCTCATTGGCACGTTCGAAATAGGCAGCAGATGAAATAAGGGCCCGCCTCGACTTAGGGAGACGCTGAACCCGTGCGCAAAAACTTCATTTCATACCGTACTTGTGGGACTTGGGCGTGAAAAGATTGCCAATGAAAAAAAATATGGGCCAGTAGAAGGCGAAAATATTGGTTAGAGTGCTGCATGTAGTTACACTCCCCCTAATCTGATCAAGGGGGAGGGGGGAATCAATCAGTCCAGGCCCCGAGGAGGGATGAATGGAACAAAACAAAATTAGCCACCGGCCATGAGTGGTGAAAAGGGGTTCATAAAGAAATTGTCGAAAAGGGGTTACAATAGAAATATCTCAAAGCAATAAACCTCAGGTAGACTCAATATTGTGTGAAAATATCGAAGGCAAAGGGCCCCAGAGACTGTCACGCCCCACTGAGTGCTAGGTGCAATAGTCTACAAGGAACATGCAATTGCGCGGTAAACCTTATTTAGGAAGCCTATCTCTTGATAACGCGCGCAAACAAAAGAAGCCACAACGCCATAAAAACAGAACGCTAATAGATGTTTTTTTTTATAAACATAAAAGTAGAACAGTGACGAAAATAGCGCTTCAGCGTTTTATCTTTTCATATCTGGTCACATGGGAATGCCCCACGAAGTAATGGCAGACGTCTCTTTTAGACACTAGACTTGATGTACCCGGATCTCTTAAGGATTTCAATGAACCATCGCAGCCCAGACAAAAGCTTATTCGAGTATCTCTTAGAAGATCATTTGTTTATTTTTGCAAATTTAGGATATGGAAGATTTGAATGCGTCTTCGTGGAATTAGAATATCACTTTCATATTTGATATTTTCATTATTTACTTTTATCTTTCTCTGTCACATCATTTATCTCACATAACTGATTGGATCTTTGGTGAATTATATCAAATTTCTATTCGGGCCTAATAATCTTTAATCTACACAACATTGTAATGATTTTTTACTCTCTTTGGGGTTTTTTTTCTCTTAACGAAGGTGGAGACACTTTTCAAACGGGTTTCTGGACAATTCTGGGTTTCTATGCCAATTCTCAGTTTTACTTTCTTTATTACCTGAAAGATGAAGACTGAAGCAGAACTATAGAGGATTAACGTCGCTTGAATTGACCATCCACGCAGTCGGGTCGGTGGGGAAGATGTGCGCACCTTAAGCTTGAATCATGTCTACTAATTCCATCCCCCTATGGGTATTTATTTATCGATGGAGGATTAGAAAAGATAAGTGAAGCTAGTCAACCGGACGGGTTAGTGTGAAAGGTCAAAAGGACAAAGGGAGGGCAAGGTAGAAAGGAAAGTTCTAAGATGTCGGATAGGGTCAAGAGAGGCTTCAAAAAAGGGTCATGGTAATTTGAGAGAGGCTCAAGGAGTAGGAGAGAATTGATCATGGATTGTTTAGGCAAGGGTCGATGAATATTCAGGGATAAATAGGTGGATATTCAGGGAAAGGTCAATGAGTGTGAAAGTGAGGTCAATAATTATTAGAGGAGGCCTCGTTAGGTGTTCATGGAGGGGTCAATGAGAGTTCGTACATGTGTCAATGAGAGTTCATGGAGAGGTCGATGGGTGTTCATGGATAGGTCAATGAGTGTTCATGGATGGGTCAATGGGTGTTCATGGATGGGTTAATGGGTGTTAATAGAGGGATCAATGGGTGTTCATGGAGGGAACAATGGGTGTTCATGGAGGGTTCAATGAGTGTTCATGGATGAGTTAATGGGTGTTAATAGAGGGATCAATGGGTGTTCATGGATGGATCAATGGGTGTTCATAGATAGGTCAATGAGAGTTTATGGATGGGTGTTCATCAAAGGGTAAATGGGTGTTCGTGGAGGGGTAAATGGGTGTTCATGGCGGATCAATGGGTCTTTACTGTGCAGGGAGGGATCAATGAGTGTAAATGGAGGGAACAATGGGTGTTCATGGAGGGGTCAATGGGTGTTCATGGCGGATCAATGAGTCTTCACTGTTCATGGAGGGGTCAAATGGTATTCATGGAGGGGTCAAATGGTGTTCATGGCGTGATCAATGGGTATTCATGGATGGGTGTTAATAGACGGATCAATGGGTGTTCATGTAAGCCAGTAGTGGACAACCTCCTGCCAGCGAAAGCCTAGCGTCTGGCCCGCGACCCCCCCCCCCTCCCTACAATAACTAAATTGTGCCAAACGGCGCCCGTCGCAGTAGACTCGTAATGGGGAGAGGGGAATTAGTCTTACCTCTGGCAGTGAAAATGAGACAAAAATGCATTTTCCCTCACAGATACGAAAAGTTTCATAGAAACGAAAATTGTAGAGGAGGAAATTCTAAACCAAAAATGCCTATGACTTTTTCCGTTGCGATGAATCCTTCCTCCGTGACCTCGTCCTCCCTTCGAGCACTTACTGTTGTGAACAGCTCTTCTCCAAAACACGAAGTCTCTCACCTTCGCTTCAAACTCTCGGACCGCTACCTCAATGACATTCATTCTTCTGGTATCTGCTTCATCCATCGAGCTGGATATGTTTTTCAATCAAGTTCTTGTATAATGTATTCTGGTATATATATATATATATATATATATATATATATATATATATATATATATATATATATATATATATATATATATATATATATATGAGCGGCGGTCAATAAGTTTTACAATTCGGATATAAGGAAACGAGATATGAGGAAAAGTGTTTTATTATTTTTCAATATAACTACCCTCGACTTCAATGCACTTGCGCCACTTGTCCCTGAGGCTTCGAATTCCCGACAACCAGAAATCTCCCGACTGCTGTTCAATCCACTCCTGTACGGCGAGCTGGACATCTTCATCGTCCCCCAACCGGCGTCCACGCAGTGCAGCCTTGAGCTGGCGGAATAAAAAGTAGTCGCTAGGGACCAGATCTGGACTGTAGGGGGGATGGTTGAGCTCCTCGAATCTGCACTCGCGCAGGGCAGCTTGTGCAAGTCTGGCCTTGTGGACTTTGACGACGTTGAAGTCGATCATGGGGCGTGGGGTTTCTAGGGATCAAACGGGCACAGACCTTAGTCATGGCCAAATTGTCGTGGATGATGTTGATAACACTTCCATGTGATATTCCAAGTTCTCGCTCGATTTCTTCGACCTTCACCCATCGATTTTCGAGGATCCTCCTCTCCACACGGGCCACATTGTCCTCGTTGGTCACGTCTGACGGGCGTCTTCGACGGGGGTCATCTTCAAGGGACTCACGACCACGGCGGAACTCCCTATTCCAGGGAGCAATGGTTGCATAGGAAGGGGCGGTGTCGGTGTATACTACAACCATGCATTCATGGATCTCTTTTGCATTCTTGCCTTCCTTGGTCAAAAATTTTATGACTGCGCGGTGCTCAACCTTCTCCAGTGTTGAAAAATTTGTGACTGACGATCTGCGATCAGCTACTGCTTCTTAAATAGACGAGGCAGGAGTGTGCGGGTGTAGGTCCTGATTTGTCCTAACTTGTCCTAACACCCACACAAACAGCCATCCCCCTTCCTCTGTTTTGCCCTACCGATTCGCAAAACCTTTTGACCGCCCCTCGTGTATATATATATATATATATATATATATATATATATATATATATATATATATATATATATATATATATATATATATATATATATATATATATATAGGAATCCATTAAACCACATTGAAAGAGAAAACGGAATAATTTTTCCTTGCAGTAATATTTTTATTACCTTTTTTCGAAAAAATCCGTGCAGGGAAGCGATTCGAACCAGGCACACTGAGGCAGCGAGCACCGCTTTGATCACAGTTAAAAGTACGGTTCTCTGCATATCATAGTGCACTAAAGGAATACTTTTAACTGTGATCAAAGCGGTGCTCGCTGCCTCAGTGTGCTTGGTTCGAATCGTTTCCCTACACGGATTTTTTTTCGAAAAAAGGTAATAAAAATATTACTGCAAGGAAAAATTATTCCGTTTTCTCTTTCAATGTGGTTTAATGGATTCATTTTCATCATTCTCTCGCGCTACTATATATATATATATATATATATATATATATATATATATATATATATATATATATATATATATATATATATATATATATATATATATATATATATGGTTACTTTTGGGATTTCGTTTGTCACTCTGGCCCGCGGCCTGCTCCCAAATGTCTCATCTGGCCCTCACTCTGAAAAGGCTGCCCACCCCTGATGTAGGGGTTAATGGGTGTTCTTTATGGTTCAATGGGTTCTCAGAGAGAGTTCAATGGATATTCAAGATGGGTTCAATGAATGACTTGGGGGCGCTCACTGGGCCTTCAGGAAGGGCTCTACTGCAAATCCGGGAAGGCCTCTACGCCGGAATGTTTGTAAGAAGAGATCTGTAAAGAATGTGCTAAAGATCCAGGAAATGTGTGGGAGATATTATATAAGGGCAGAATCACCGGCAGGCGCTGAGGCCAGGAAGGCGCATAATCCTAAAAATGTCAGCTGCCGCACGTTTGCTTATGGTACATCTGACAACTTCTTTGCGGAGGAGGATCTCCTGGGTCTTCAGTGCCCCATTTATCCCTCCTGCACTTCGAGACTTTTCAATCGTTTGTTTTTCATTCGTTTATTTTTATTTTTTTTTGTTTTTCTTTCGTTTGTTTTTCGTATGTTTTTCTTCAGTTTTTGTTTCCTTTCTTTTTCTTTTGTTTGTTTTTATTTATTTCTGTCCCTCAACTCTTGCTATACTTTGGGTCTTTCTTCAATCGTTCAATCCAATAGCCTGAGTGGTTGGTTATGACACTAAAAACCTTCATATTTCTTTCCATTTTCTAATTTCTTATTTATTTTGCCGTGTCGTTCTCTTCACTAACTCTATAATTTAAGAAGGAGATTTTTTTGAGTATTTGAATAATAATTTCATCTTAGTTTGGTTATGACTTATTTTTTTTTATCAAAGTTATTTTTAATAATTCTTTTATAATATCAAAAAACAAAATGGTGAAGTTCAGAAATAAATATAAGTATCGAAATTTTGTGAATTTTTTAAAACCCAAAGAATTACAAATGGTGAAGTTCAGAAAGTTTATTTTTATATATCTTCTTCTATAACTATTTTAGCAACGTGATATTTTGAAAGGGGGGAAATTTAGTTTCGAGTTCCTGTTTAAAATTATTAGAATTGGCGAAGTTCAGAAAATTGATAAAAATTTAACCGTGGCTGCTTTTTTTAGATTTTAAATTTTAATCTTAGTAGCGAAGGGCCAGCTCCCCCCGTAAGGGGGAGTGGCGAAGCCATTGCCTGGTTTACTCTATTATAAAATCAATTCATACCTGTTCTCTTGCCAAGGATGCAATCTCCTTTATAAAATTCACAAGGATTCATCTTTGGTTCTAAGCTTTACACATAAACACATTTTATCAGAATTAATATAAATTCGCTCATCTGGCGACTGCCTTCGAAGAGATAAGTCACCATAATTAAAATTCTAGCCTAGCACTAGGCTATTCTAAAATTAAAAACAAACAAACAAGAGAACAAAAAATCAACAAAGAACGAAAAAAGAAGAAAGCACGTATCGGCGTCGGGAGAAGGTCCGCCTCCCCCCAGCGCAGAATATGCGACCTACCGCAAAGAGAGTAAAATATAATCGAGGAGGCCAGTCTCCTATAAAAGGTCAGATAGTCCACAAGTTTGTCTACACGAACTAGTCCAGATTGGTCTTGTGACCCAATCTTCGTACTCTCTTTGGCGCCCTCACTCCCTGCAACTCCCATATGTCCATCAAGCAGCTGGCCGCAACAGTGGCGTCACGAAACCATGAATGATAGGGCATGGCCTTCCAATGCCCTGAGAGCACTCAAGGTGCTTTGTGAGTCCTAAAGATCACAATGTCCTGAGAGCACTCAAGGTGCTTTGTGAGTCCTAAAGATCACAATTCGGTCTCCGAACCGGGCATGACGCGTTATCTCCCGTTCTGAGCGCTGTAGATGCTTTGGGAGTAGAGGCGTGGCGACAAATAGCCCATGTCACCCCACCGGACCGAGAGCTAGCCCAACATAGCCCTCGAAAGAGTTTTCTAGACCTAAACTAAAGGGCTTAGGGTATTAATGGTGTTACTCGGCTGCATGGGAACGTTGGGATCGGATGCTGATGCATTCAGGGCGATTAGCGACTGAGGGAGGCACTGGTTCGCGCCTATAAGCGCATAATGTACTGTACATGGCGCAGAGAGAGAGAGAGGCATGTCACCAGCATCAACAAAAAGGCTTTCAGTGGAAACGTGCGGAAGGCACCGTTGCCAGGCGGAGACCGTTATGGTGGATCGAGTTCACCCTCCGTAAACACATTCGGTTGCGGATGCATAAAACTCACACACGTAGTCAAGCTTCGAACGAACAAAGGATCGATAGAAACGCAAGGCAGTGACTCTATCAATACTACAATTGCTAAACATCATGGAACGAAGAATGTCCATGGCGCACATACAAGAGACCCGAAGGCTGGGAATGTGAGCGTCCCAGGTGAGACCAAGGAAACGGTGCGAATACACCACTTCCAGGAGATCCCCGTTTAAGAACATGTCCGGGTCGAGGTGGAGCCGTGGATGGCAGCAGAAGTGCACCACCTTAGTCTTTGCCATAGAAAAGCGAAACCTGTCTGTTTAGGCATAGCCTGAAATGCAGTTCGATGCCTGTTGGTGTCTACGTTCCAGAATCGGCATCTGGGCCCCACGAAAAGAGACCAAGAAGTCGTCCACGTAGAGCGTAGCGAGAATATCTTCAGGCTGCACCGAAGTGATACCGTTGATTCTCATGGCAAAGAGTGTGACACTGAGGACACTTGCTTGCGGGACACCCTCTTCCTGCTTCATTGAGCCAGAGTGGGCTTCCCTACCCGTACGTGAAATCCGACGGCCTCGCAAAAACTCATATGAAACTTGGGATTCGTTCCGTCGCTTTCATAGTGTGGAGGGTTCCCACGAAACTCTATCACCAGCGCTATCATACGTCTTCTCCAGATCAGAAAAGTGGAAAAATACTGTAATAGAAGGTAGGGCTCGCAGGTAGCATTTTCCAACTGGGGCAGAGCATCTGCCATGGATTTGACCCCTTAAAAGCAGCACTGTGCGAGGATTCCCCTCGCACGAATCGTGTGGAGAGTCTTCATGATACAGCATTGACATGTGGTATAGAAAAAGATAGAAAAAGACCATGACGTAGAGTTGTGTACGAAGGAAGGCCTCGAAGACGGTATTTTCCAATCGCAGCAGAGCATCCGACGTGGAGTAGAACTTGCGGAAGCCGCACTGTGCGGTAGACAGGTGGCTTCCGCTGTCCAGATAAAAAGCTAGTCTGACATTTACCAATTTATCCATCAACTTGCACACACAGGGGGCTAGAGAGTTTGGGCGGAAACTGTCCGGGGTAGAGTGATCTCCTCCCTATTTGTGTAAAGCAAGCACACTAGCCTTTCGCTAGGTGTCTAGAAGGATACTCTCTTTCCAGATCATGTAGAAAAAATCTAACAGAGAGGCCATGCTTCTCTTACCTAAGCGTCGAAGCATGGAATACAGGACATCCTCTAGACCAGGGTCGGTGTCCGCGCATGAAGCGTGAGCGGAACGCAACTCACTCAATGTAAACTTGTCGTTGAAGGGTTCTCCACCTCTGGAGGAAAGGTCCAGTTGACGACCTTCTGCGACATCACGTCGGCGCATTGAATACTGGTGGAACAGCATCATGGCTAGAAAATGTGAAAAAAGCGATCGTAAAGGACTCCGCCATGGCTGCGTGGTCCTAGATTACGGTCCCTTTCTCCTGGAGGGGGTCCTGCGAGAGCTTCCCCCGAATCCTTTTGACTCCCTTCCACACATTTGCTAGAGGGGTATTCCCGTTAAGGTAAGACACTTATGCCTACCAGGAAGAGCGGATGACGTGCTTCGAAACATATCAGAACTTAGCACTAGCTCCATGAAATTCACCGAGAGCGTTAGCGTTTTGGCGGCGCTAATGGCGCTTATAGGAATAACACTTCTGTTTGAGGGCCACCTCACACTCGGCTGACAACCGAGGAAACGGTCGGTGTACAAAAGAGCCAGACGTCCTAGGAAGAGTAGTTAGGTCAACGGTGATCAAGTTGCAGGAGAAGAACTCAACGGCCTCATCCAACGATCTAAACTCCTCGACTGTGACAAAGAAATAAGTCATATATTGAAATACGGACGACCGCGCTCGCGCCCAGCACCAACGAAAGGGGACTCTCAGGAGGCAGCGGTCCATAAAATTGTTCAATACCATGGATGTCATCGACCATCTATGACGCCAAATAAGGCTGTGCATCCGGGGAGCACAAAGATAGATCGATACAGGAAAAGGAGGTGGTTCTCGGGCAGTGATGCGTAAACTCATCCTTATTTAGAACACCCATCTCCAGCTCGTCGATCAGGTCGGCAAGGCCCTATCCCCTGGGAATGATCGAGTAGTATCCCCATAAGGGGTCTCTACCGTTCAAATCTCAGAAAATTAGAAAGGACCTCAGCCTCCGTGCCACGATGCGGTGGAAGTCGCTGCGTTGAAGTCGGCTGACGGTGAAATGTACGCATAAATAACAGTATACCTCCTATCCAGGTGTAGCTGCCCTACTGCTGCCTGAAAGGAGGTATCTAAAGCAAAAAAGCAAATAAAAGAATGGAGACATTGTGCCATGTGTAACATTCACATCCTCCTGCCCAGCCCCCATCCATTTTCATTAGGGTCGCACAACTCTTATACCCCGGGAGGGTGGGAAGGGGGCACGCGCCCAGAATTATCTCATGCAAAAAATATCCATTGAAAAAATATTGCCTCCTGGCCTGACTCTCAGGCGATGCGGGGGCCCTCTTCTATAAGAAGACCCTCACGGGAATGACCGTACACTTCCCGTCGGCAGAACTCCTTGCACTATTTGCTGAACAATGCCCTTGATTTTTTGTCGCCTTCGATCACTTATTGTGACAGCCAGGACTCTATGCGAGTTTTTTCCTTCCTTCCCTTTAAAACCTTCTACGAACAGGGCAACTTTGAAGCTGTGTGTTTGGGGGGGGGGGCTATCCTTTAGAACATCCACAATCTTCGAGCCACCCATTCCAGCCCCGTTTGTTGCATATGGGCCAAAGCGTCTTTGATATTGTCCTCCTTTCGTGGAGCAGTTTTAGCAAGCCCTTGAGCCAGCCTCACAACCACATTCGGGGGTGTTGCCTCTTGTGAGTCTAACGACTCGGTAGAGGATAACGGCTGTTTCGCCTTACAGTAAACGGTCACGTTGGAGGAGGGGAACTAACTCTAGTTTTAGCCGAGGCCGGGTGTGAACCCTTTGTGTCTCACCTCTACTAGAGAAGCGCCCTGGTTGATTATAACCCGCAGAAGTAATCCAAAGAGGCGTAAAAATGACTCGGCTCGTAGGTCTGGATGGGCTAGGAGCACAAGGCACCTTTTAAATATACATAAGACCCCCCAAGAAACCCCAGGCTCGCAATGACCAAGTTTTTAACGTCGCGAAATGAGAGATGATCCGTGTCCTGAAACCTTGATTTCGTTATCCATGATATACGTAGCGCATTGCTTCGAATAAGCGTGTTATGACTCTCCGCGATTGACACGCTTGACCATACATGAAGGAGAATTATCGTTTTCGGCCTTGTAGCAACTTACACATAGTTCGGGTAAAGCCGACTTAGTACGTCTACATGAACGATTCTTATGGTCCAAGCGGTGGCAGTAGTAGAAACTCAGCTGCAGTGGCCCGAATACCTTTACGTGGTAGTGATACCAACCGGCACACACCGACTTAATGAGCCTGTCAGGGTCGAACAGGACGAAGAGTGTAGGGGTGGGTCCGAGGCACCTACCTTAACCGCCCCATGGTCTGCCAGCTCTAAGGTGCCTTCTTCTAATGAGCAGTCCACGAATTCCCTTGCATAAACCACACCTTTCACAAAGTTCATGGTAAAGTGCGAGGTCACACTCACCGACGAGCTATTAAGTGTCCGAAGTGCACTTATGGCCGCCACTGAAGAATCTGACGCATTCGCTAGAAGGCTCCCATCCAAGAAACGGGTCACCTTCAACTTTCTACCAATCAAACTAGCTAATCCTCTTCTTGATACATCATGTGGCCCTTGGCCAACATGCTACAATCGGTGGAGAAAATAGACAGAAAGCGTTTGAAATCAGCGGGTTGGAAAATGCCTGGTACTCTTTCAATGAGGGACGCCTACGTAATCGAACCTCCACTCACCACACTTGCGACTTTGGTCTTTGTCTGCCTGCTCCTCCACACACGCACACACCCGAAGGCCCCTCGGGGCTTAACGTACCGATCTTTGCCTGGTCGCTTTAATGAACGGCAACACGCCCGTCCGTCCCTGGAGCCACCGTGTAGGGAGAGAAGCCTTTAGTCTTCTTTGTCTTTTTGTTCCTTTTCATTTTGGAAGAGGAGGGTGGGGAATGAACAGGCTTTTCTGCACCGGGTGAAGCTCCAAGGCCGGACGGCCTGCCTCAGCAAGATCCTTCTCCGGAATGGAGAAGGTCTTAGGTGTCAAAGGGGCACCAGCCATGGGAGGTAGTCCCTTCTCTCCTTGTAAGTCATCGGGGACCCATGCCCCACAAATAGAAACTTGCACAAGAGCAGATCTAGTTTCAGTGTTTAGCAGCGAACCCAGATTCGCCCCCAATGAAATATCACGCCATACGCGCGGCTGGATTGACTCCGAGACCATGTCTATCTCAGAGGGGGCCTCCATGTAGCAGCCATCTCTCAAGGCATCACTTATCCAAATCAAAGACTCAGTCTTGTCTTGTTTCGTCTACCCCTGCAGGCTTAAATGCAGGACGTTACGGAACACGACCTATGTACCCTGTTCTCCCTCGCCCCCTAAAGAGATTGGCCCTGTCGAACTGATCTCCCTGGGGGTGACCAATTTTGGGTCGCCTGCTTTCTATCTTGGCAGTCAACTGTAATAAAAAAGGTGGGATTGCCGCTGGTAGGAATATGGAGTTCCCCAAGGGTGACTCTAAAGAAGAGAGTGAGGGAGAAGGCACAGCATCCGTAGGCCTGAATGAGGAGTAAACTTCCTTTCCCTGTAGAAGAGGATTGGAGGAGCCCCTAAAAAAGCACGGGTGGGGGAGCACCTCCTTTTTAGAGAGTAAGATGTCGGAGAGGGGCTCCAAAGATGGCAAAGGGAAGCCCCATTGTCGCATGGCAATAGTGAAAATGGAGCCCATCCACCGGTCAAAGGGGTGCCTCGATTTTCCTCATCCTCCCTGACACCTGGAGAGGGCGAGGCCGAGCATAGAGGTGGATCTTCATGCTCTTTACCACTATATTGCCTTCTGTGGTAACCATAGTTGCTGAAAATGAGACAAAGGGGCACATAGGAGGTAGATACTATGACGTCCCAATTACTTGGGAGGTTAAGAGAAAAGTCTCCATAGGATCAGAAATTCCAGGATGTCCTCATTTGCACATAATCGGCCCTAGTCCAGCGTTGATGGTCTTTGCCATCCCACCCGCTATTCAGGCGACATTGCCCTGGAGCTTTAACCATAAAGGATGGTACCGGTGTAGCCACCTTAGATGTGTACTGAAGGAAGGTGAGCAAAGTCGACGGCCCAACAGACCCCGTACCTAATACCTGCCCTAGTTTGCGGGATTCCGGCCATCACAGGTGGTAGGGACCTCACGGTATATACACTTCCCTTCGACTAAAGCTCATAAGAGGACGAAAGTGTGCCAACCAACCATAACCTTTGTGGATCGATAAGCAAGTTTGGAAAGGAGTGGGAGGGTAAAGGATAAAGAGAAGTAGAGATAGGTAGGTCTAATTTCAAAACACGGAATTTCTAGAATTTGAAGAATTTACTTGGGTTTTGAGCTTTTTGTGGCTACCTAACTTGATGCTTGAGTCAAAATAATATTTGATTTACAGGTTATTAGCGGCAAAAAGATGCTTCGAAGGGAGCTTAGATCTTCCACAATAACTCGGTCAAAGTGATAACGGAGCAATAACAAAAATAAAATCTTATCTCTTTTTTTTCCGGGAGGCCAGAAAATCGTCTCTTGGTTGCGCACGCACATTATCCAAAGGGAATTCAGAGCATTGCAACTAGGTCATTTCGATCTAAGGTACAATGCAAGCATCAGTCAAATAACGATGATGAATGATAAGTTGCAATCTTTTATCTCCAATTTACCTTACAATAAAATGTAAAGATAAAGAACACTTCTGTCGATTATATGACTATTTTCACCTAACGACAACATATATGTATAAGTATTTTGATATAAAAGCAGCCGTCTCCTTCCCGACAAACCTGAACTTAGCTTAGAGAGTAGATTTTAATTTACGTGGATTTTTCTAAATTCCTGTCAACCTGTCATTCAAGTCAACCGGTTATTATTTTAACGGGATTTTTTAAATTAAAGCAATGTCTTGTCTATAGTCGACCATTCATTATACTACTATTATATTAACATATCACTACCCATATGACATGCTTCAAACTAGTCTAAACGAGGTACCATTACACTCTAACTTTGGTTTTATTTACAAAGTTGAAATGAAATTTCGAGTTAAGTCACTTGGTCACCCAGAACCATTTTCCAGTAAAGAATTTACAAAAGGACAGAGGCGTTAACTTCTCACTACATAATTACATACATATGATTGCAATCACTCTATGTACAAATTTGATCCGCATGTCTTCCATCGCTTGTTTTTCCAGTCCAGGTAGCTTAAAGGGGATGATGTTAAACTGGCCACGCCCTGAGGTTAACTTTTGTTCTCCACCATAGAAATTGAAGTAGAAGAAGCGTCTGATAACATGAACAATCTCCTACTACCAAAAGCTTAAAAAGTGGTAGTTTAAAGGGAACGATGTTAAATTGGCCAAGCACTGAGGGTTAAAGTTTCTTCTCAACCATAGAACTTGAAGTTAAAGAAACTTCTGATAACTTGAAAAATCTCCTACTTCAGGAAGCTTAAAGATTGGTAGCATAAAGGTGACGATGTTTAATTCGCCATGCCCTGAGGTTAACGTTTCTTCTCCACCATAGAACTTCAAGTTGAAGAAACGTCTGATAACTTGAACAATCTCCTACTTCAGCAAACGTAAAGAGTGGTAGCTTAAAGGGGACGATGATAAATTGGCCACGAAATAAGGTTAACTTTCTTCTCCACCACACAACTTAAAGTTGAAGACACGTCTGATATCTTGCACAATCTTCTACATCAGGAGGCTTAAAGAGTGGTAGCTTAAAGGTACGATGTTAAATTGGCCACGCCCTGAGGTAAACGTTTGTTCTCCACCATAGAACTTTAAGTAGAAGAAAAGTCTGATAACTTGAACAATCACTTAATTCAGGAAGGTTAAAGAGTGATAGCTTAAAGGGGACGATGTTAAATTGGCCGCATCTGAGATTAACGTTTCTTCACCATAGAACTTAAAGTTGAAGAAACGTCTGATAACTTGAACAAGCTCCTACTTCAGGAAGCTTAAAGAGTGAAAGCATAAGGGAGACGATGTTAAATTGGCCACGCCCTAAGGTTAATGTTTCTTCTCCAACATAGAAATTAAATTTGAAGAAACATCTGATAACTTGAAAAATCTCCTACTTCCAAAAGCTTAAAGAGTGGAAGCATAAGAAGTATGATGTTAAATTGGCCACGCCCTGAGGTTAACGTTTCTTCTGTACCATAGTACTTAAAGTTCAAAAAACGACTGATAACTTAAACAATCTCCTACTTCAGGAAGCTTAAAGAGTGGTAGCATAAGGATGACGATGTTAAATTGGCCACGCCCTGCCGTTAACGTTTCTTCTGCACCATAGAACTTAAAGTTGAAGAAACGTCTGATAACTTGAACAATCTCCTACATCAGGAAGCTTAAAGATTTGTAGCATAAAGGGGATGATTTTAAATTCACCACGCCCTGAGGTGAACGTTTCTTCTCCACCATAAACTTAAAGTTGAAGAAACGTTGATAACTTGAACAATCACCTACTTCCAAAAGCTTAAAAAGTAGTAGCATAAGGAGAACGATGTTGAATTGGCCACGCCCTGAGGTTGAAATTTCTTCTCCACCATAGAACTTAAAGTTGAAGAAACGTCTGAAAACTTGAATAATCTCCTATTTCAGGGAGAGTAACGAGTGATAGCTTAAAGAGGACGACGTTAAATTGATCACGCCCTGAGGTTAACGTTTCTTCTCCACCATAAAACTTAAAGTTGAAGAAACGTCTGATAACTTAAACAATCTCCTACATCAGGAGGCTTAAAGAGTGGTAGCATAAGGGCAAAGATGTTAAATTGGCCACGCCCTGAGGTTAACGTTTCTTCTCAAACATAGAACTTAAAGTTAAAGAAACGTCTGATAACTTGAACAATCTCCTACTCCCAAAAGCTTAAAAAAGGTAGCATAAGCGGTACGATGTTAAATTGGCCACGCCTTGAGGTTAACGTTTCTTCTGTAGCATAGAACTTAAAGTTAAAGAAACGTCTGATAACTTGAACAATCTCCTACTTCAGGAAGCTTAAAGATTGGTAGCATAAGGGGAACGATGTTAAATTCACCACGCCCTGAGGTTAACGTTTCTTCTCCATCATAGAACTTGAACAATCTCCAACTTCAGGAAACGTCAAGAGTGGTAGCTTAAAAGGGACGATGTTAAATTGTTCACGCTCTGAGGTCAACGTTTCTTTTTGACCATAGAACTTAAAGTTGAAGAAACGTCTGATAACTTAAACAATCTCCTACTTCCGAAAGCATAACAAGTGCTAGCTTAAAGGGGACGATGTTAAATTGGACAGGCCCTAAAGTTATCGTTTCCTCCCCCAATAAAACTTAAAGTTAGAGAAACGTCGAATAAGTTGAAGAATTTCCTACTTCAGGAAGCTTAAAGAGAAGGAGCTTAAAGGGGACGATGTTAAATTGGCCACGCCCTGAGGTTGACGTTTCTAATCCACCATAAAACTTAAAGATGATGAAACGCAGATAACTTTAACAATCTCCTACATCAGGAGGCTTAAAGAGTGGTAGCATAAGGAAAAAGATGTTAAATTGGCCACGCCCTGTGGTCAACGTTTCTTCTCCACCATAGAAATAAAGTTGAAGAAACGTCTGAAAAGTTGAACAATCTCCTACATCAGGAAGCTTAACGAGTGGTAGTATAAGGTGGACGATGATAAATTGGCGTGGCCCTGAGGGTAACGTTCCTTCTTCACCATAGACTTAAAGTGGAAGAAACGTATGATAACTTAAACAATCTCCTACTTCGAAAGCATAAAGGGTGGTAGCATAAGGGAGACGATGTTAAATTGGCCAGACCCTAAGGTTAATGTTTCTTCTCCAACATAGAACTCAAAGATGAAGAAACGTCTGATAACTTGAACAATCTCCTACTTCAGGAAGTTTAAAGAGTGGAGGCCTAAGTGGGACGATGTTAAATTGGCCACACCCTGAGGTTAATGGTTCTTCTTCACCATAGAGCTTAAAGTTGAAGAAATGTCTGATAACTTAAAAAATCTCATACTTACAGGAGCTTAAAGATTGGTAGCATAAGGGGGACGATGTTAAATTCGCCACGAGCTGAGGTTAACGTTTTTCTTAATCATAAAACTTAAAGTTAAAGAAAGTCTAAAAGGGTGAAAAAATTTCCTACTTCAGGAAGCTTAAAGAGTGGTAGATTAAAGGGGACGATGTTAAATCTGCCACGCCCTGAGATTAACGTTTTTTCTCCACCATAGAACTTAAAGTTGAACAAACGTCTAATATCTTGAACAATCTTCTATGTACTTCCGAAAGCTTAAAAAGTGGTAGCATAAGGGGGACGATGTCAAATTGGCCACGACATAAGGTTAACGTTTCTTCTCCAACCTAGAAATTCAAGTTGAAAAAACGTCTGATAACTTGAACAATCTCCTACTTCAGGAAGCTATAAGAGTGGTAGCTTAAAGGGGCCAATGTCAAATTGATCACGCTCTGAGGTTAACCTTTTCTCTCCACCATAGAACTTAAAGTTGAAGACACGGCTGATAACTGGAACAATCTCTTACTTCCGAAAGCTTAAATAGTGATAGCATAAGGGGGGCGATGTTAAATTGGCTACGCCCTGAGGTTAACGTTTCTTCTTCACCATTGAACCTAAAGTTGAAGAAACGTCTGATAACTTTAACAATCTCCTACTTCCGAAAGCTTGAAGAGTGGTAGCATAAGGAGGACAATGTTAAATCGGCCACGACATAAGGTTAACGTTTCTTCTCCACCATACAACTAAATGTTGAAGACACGTCTCATAACTTAAACAATGACATACATCAGGAGGCTTAAAAAGTGGTAGCTTAAGGGGACAATGTTAAATTAGCCACGCCCTGCGGTTAACGTTTTTTCTCTACCATAGAACATAAGGTTGAAGAAACGTCTGATAACTTGAACAATCTCCTACTTCAGGAAGCTTATAGAGTGATAGCATAAGGGGGACAATGTTAAATTGGCTACGCCCTGAGGTTGACGTTTCTTCTCCACGATAGAACTTAAAGTTGAAGAAACGTCTGATAACTTGAACAATCTCCTACTTCCGAAAGCTTAAAGAGTGGTAGCATAAGGGGGGACGATGTTAAATTGGCCACGACATAAGGTTAACGTTTCTTCTCCACCATACAACCTAATGTTGAAGACACGTCTCATAACTTGAACAATGACATACATCAGGAGGCATAAAAAGTGGTAGCTTAAGGGGACGATGTTAAATTGGCCACGCCCTGGGGTTAACGTTTTTTCTCCACCATAGAACTTAAAGTTAAAGAAATTTCTGATAACTTGAACAATCTCCTACTTCAGGAAGCTTAAAGAGTTGTAGCATAAGAGGGACAATGTTAAATTGGCCACGCCCTGAGGTTAATGTTTCTTTTCCACCATAGAACTTAAAGTTGAAGAAATGTCTGATAACTTGAAAAATCTCCTACTTCAGGAAGCTTAAAGAGTGGAAGCATAAGGATGACGATGTTAAATTTGCCACGCCCTGAGGTCAATGGTTATTCTCCACCATAAAACTTAAAGTTCAAGAAACGTCTGAGAACTTTAACAATCTCCTACTACCAAAAGCTTAAAGAGTGGTAGTATTAGGGGTACGATGTTAAATTGGTCACACCCTAAGGTTAATGTTTTTTCTCCACCATAGAACTTAAATTTGAAGAAACATCTGATTACTTGAAAAATCTCCTACTTCCGAAAGCTTAAAGAGTGGTAGCACAAGGAGTACGATGCTAAATTGGTCATACCCAAAGGTTGATGTTTCTTCTCCACCATAGAACTTAAAGTTGAAGAAACGTCTGATTACTTGAACAATCCCCTACTTCCGAAAGCTTAAAGAGTGGTAGCACAAGGGGTACGATGTTAAATTGGCCATACCCTCAGGTTAAGGTTTCTTCTCCATCATAGGCTTAAAGTTGAAGAAACGTCTGATAACTTAAACAATCTCCTACATTAGGAAGCTTAAAGAGTGATAGCTTAAAGAGGACAAAGTTAAATTAACCACGCCCTGAGGTTAACGTTTCCTTTCCACCATAGAACTTAAAGCTGAAGAAACGTCTGATAACATGAACAATCTCCTAATTCCGAAAGCTTAAAAAGTGGTAGCATAAGAGGGACGATGTTAAATTGGCAATGCCCTGAGGTTAACGTTTCTTCTTAACCATAGACTAAAAGATAAAGAAACGTCTGATAACTTAAACAATCTCCTACATTATGAAGCTTAAATAGTGATAGCTTAAAGAGGACGATGTTAAAGTAACCATGCCATAGAACTTAAAGTTGAAGAAACGTCTGATTACTTAAACAATCTCCTACTTTAGGAAGCTTAAAGAGTGGTAGCATAAGGGAGACGATGTTAAATTGGCCACGAAATAAGGTTAAAGTATCTTCTCCACCATAGACCTAATGTTGAAGAAACGTCTGATAACATAAACAATCTCCTACGTCAGGAAGCTTAAAGAGTGGTAGCATAAGGGGTATGATGTTAAATTGGCCACGTCCAGAGGTTAATGTTTCTTCTTCACCATAGAACTTAAATTTGAAAAAGTGTCTGAGAACTTGAACAATCTCCTACTACCGAAAGCTTAAAGAGTGGTAGCATAAGGGGTACGATGTTAAATTGGCCACGCCCTAAGGGTTAATGGTTTTTTCTCTACCATAGAATTAAAGTTGAAGAAACTTCTGATAACTTGAACAATCTTCTACTTCCGAAAGATTAAAAAGTGGTAGCATAAGAGGGACGATGTTAAATTGGCCACGGCCTGAGATTAAGGTTTCTTTTCCACCATAGAACTTGAAGTTGAAGAAACGTCTGATAACTTGAACAATCTTCTACTTCCGAAACCTTAAAGAGTGCAGGCATAAGGGAGACGAGGTTAAATTTGCCACGACATAAGGTTAACGTTTCTTCTCCACCATAGAACTTAAAGTTGAAGAAACGTCTGATAACTTGAACAATCGGGAATCTTAAAGAGTGGTAGCTTAAAGATGACATCGGGAATCTTAAAGAGTGGTAGCTTAAAGATGACGATGGTAAATAGGCTACGCCCTGAGGTTAATATTTCTTCTCCACCATAAAACTTAAAGTTGAAGAAACGTCTGATAACTTGAACAATCTCCTACTTTATGGATACGTAAAGAGTAGTAGCTTAAAGGATGCGATGTTAAATTGATCACACCCTGAGGTCAACGTTTCTTTTCTACAAAAGAACTTAAAGTGGAAGAAATGTCTGATAACTTGAACAATCTCCTACTTCAGGAAGCTTTAAGAGTGGTAGCTTAAAGGTAACAATGTTAAATTGATCACGCTCTGAGGTTAACCTTTTCTCTCCACCATAGAACTTAAAGTTGAAGAAACGGCTGATAACTTGAACAATCTCTTACTTCCGAAAGCTTAAAGAGTGATAGCATAAGGGGGATGATGATAAATTGGCTACGCCCTGAGGTTGACGTTTCTTCTCCACGATAGAACTTAAAGTTGAAGAAACGTCTGATAACTTGAACAATCTCCTACTTCCGAAAGCTTAAAGAGTGGTAGCACAAAGAAGTACGATGCTAAATTGGTCACACCCTAAGGTTGATGTTTCTTCTCCACCATAGAACTTAAAGTTGAAGAAACGTCTGATTACTTGAACAATCTCCTACTTCCGAAAGCTTAAAGAGTGGTAGCACAAGGGGTACGATGTTAAATTGGCCATACCCTCAGGTTAAGGTTTCTTCTCCATCATAGGCTTAAAGTTGAAGAAACGTCTGATAACTTAAACAATCTCCTACATTAGGAAGCTTAAAGAGTGATAGCTTAAAGAGGACAAAGTTAAATTAACCACGCCCTGAGGTTAACGTTTCCTTTCCACCATAGAACTTAAAGCTGAAGAAACGTCTGATAACATGAACAATCTCCTAATTCCGAAAGCTTAAAAAGTGGTAGCATAAGAGGGACGATGTTAAATTGGCAATGCCCTGAGGTTAACGTTTCTTCTTAACCATAGACTAAAAGTTAAAAAAACGTCTGATAACTTAAACAATCTCCTACATTATGAAGCTTAAATAGTGATAGCTTAAAGAGGACGATGTTAAAGCAACCATGCCATAGAACTTAAAGTTGAAGAAACGTCTGATTACTTAAACAATCTCCTACTTTAGGAAGCTTAAAGAGTGGTAGCATAAGGGAGACGATGTTAAATTGGCCACGAAATAAGGTTAACGTATCTTCTTCACCATAGACCTAATGTTGAAGAAACGTCTGATAACATAAACAATCTCCTACGTCAGGAAGCTTAAAGAGTGGTAGCATAAGGGGTATGATGTTAAATTGGCCACGTCCAGAGGTTAATGTTTCTTCTTCACCATAGAACTTAAATTTGAAAAAGTGTCTGAGAACTTGAACAATCTCCTACTACCGAAAGCTTAAAGAGTGGTAGCATAAGGGGTACGATGTTAAATTGGCCACGCCCTAAGGGTTAATGGTTTTTTCTCTACCATAGAATTAAAGTTAAAGAAACTTCTGATAACTTGAACAATCTTCTACTTCCGAAAGATTAAAAAGTGGTAGCATAAGAGGGACGATGTTAAATTGGCCACGGCCTGAGATTAAGGTTTCTTTTCCACCATAGAACTTGAAGTTGAAGAAACGTCTGATAACTTGAACAATCTTCTACTTCCGAAACCTTAAAGAGTGCAGGCATAAGGGAGACGAGGTTAAATTTGCCACGACATAAGGTTAACGTTTCTTCTCCACCATAGAACTTAAAGTTGAAGAAACGTCTGATAACTTGAACAATCTCCTACATCGGGAATCTTAAAGAGTGGTAGCTTAAAGATGACGATGGTAAATAGGCTACGCCCTGAGGTTAATATTTCTTCTCCACCATAAAACTTAAAGTTGAAGAAACGTCTGATAACTTGAACAATCTCCTACTTTATGGATACGTAAAGAGTAGTAGCTTAAAGGATGCGATGTTAAATTGATCACACCCTGAGGTCAACGTTTCTTTTCTACAAAAGAACTTAAAGTGGAAGAAATGTCTGATAACTTGAACAATCTCCTACTTCAGGAAGCTTTAAGAGTGGTAGCTTAAAGGTAACAATGTTAAATTGATCACGCTCTGAGGTTAACCTTTTCTCTCCACCATAGAACTTAAAGTTGAAGAAACGGCTGATAACTTGAACAATCTCTTACTTCCGAAAGCTTAAAGAGTGATAGCATAAGGGGGATGATGATAAATTGGCTACGCCCTGAGGTTGACGTTTCTTCTCCACGATAAAACTTAAAGTTGAAGAAACATCTGATAACTTGAACAATCTCCTACTTCAGGAAGCTTAAAGAGTGGTAGCATAAGGGGGACAATGTTAAATTGGACACGCCCTGATGTACTGTTTCTTCTCCACCATAGAACTTAAAGTTGAAGAAACGTCTGATAACTTGAACAATCTCCTACTTCAGGAAGCTTAAAGAGGTGGTTAATTGGCCAATATCTAAGTTGTTGGTATAATAATTTAGATAACCTCACCTAGCGACTTACACAAAGGGCACAAGCCGTCGTAAATAACTTTACCCTAAATTTAAGCTACTTTACCTAAAAACAAACACACAAAAACTAAGACTAGGAAAACAACAAAAAACATGCTTAGCTGCCGAAAGGAAGCCCGCTCCCTCCGCGCCTCAAGCATGCAGCAAAAAACACAAAAAACTCCGCAAGCAACTAGAAGAGGTCAGCCTACTTTACAAACTCCAAGAGACCATAATCTAGTCTGCACAAACTTGGCCCAGCACCGGGACAGGTAACGCAGGCGAAGATGGCCCAGTCAACAACATTTGACATCATGCGTTAATGTTTTACGTGCGAATCAAAGTGTGTCATTTTGGTTCCTAACTATTCGATGATTAGGTGACCAAACCAAACCAAACTTTAACTAAACCTTAATCCAAACATACCGTAACCATAACCCAACCATACCCTAGCCGTAATCCAAACATAACCAAACCAAACCTACCATACCATTTAAGAGCTCGTGCATTCATAGGTGTATGTGATCACTATAATTTAAATGAATTTTTTCATCACAAAAATATTGTTATTGTAAAATTAACTTTGGCTTGGATACTAAATAAAATATTCAATATATTAGTTGAAAGTCCTCATCACTCTGTAATTTAGAGTAAAAAAAAATAATTTACCCCCTCTCAGGGGAGGGTATTTAATTGCTAAATCTTAGAAGGGGGAATGTTGAATAACGAACGCCAAGGGGGGAGGAGATGTTAAAATGTCAAGTCTGTGGGAAGGGGATGTTTAAATGGCCAGATTTGGGGAACCGGATGGTTCAATGGCCTGTCCTGATAGGGGAGGATGTTTAAATGGCCAGGTTTGGGGAAACGGGTGTTTCAATGGCCAGTCTTGGTGGGAGTGGATGTTTAAATGGCCAGGTCTGGGGAAACGGATGATTCAATGGCCAGTCTTGGTAGGAGAGGATGTTTAAATGGCTAGGTTTATAGAAATCGATGTATCAATGGCCAATCTTGGTGGGAGGGGGATGTTTAAATGGCCAGGTTAGGGGAAACGGTTGTTTGAACGTCCCAATCTGGGTGATATTTCCCCACGTTACCTCTCCCGGTACTGGGACGAGCGTGGTTGCTATTGCTTGTCCCTTGTACTCGCGACGGTTCCATGTACACAGAGTTGTGGGCTATCTGACTTTTTGAAGGAGGTTGGCCTCCTCCATTTGATTTGATTCTGTTATCAATCGCATGTTCCTACTTTTTTTTATTCTTCTTTTGTTTTTGTTTTTTCATATTTGTTTTTTTTAGTGTTTTCCATTTTTTAAAAATCTAAGCTAGCATTATTAGGGTGTAAGAATTACCTCGCCTTTTGCCCTAATGGGCAGTCATCAACTGGGCACGAGATTGATAAAGAAGAAAAGAAGAAAACAAAGCCTTTGCATCTTTAGTTTCCTTCTAGGAAAATATTGAAAAGAAATCCGTGGTAAATCCTGCAACAAACCCCTTCTTTGGATTAACACCAATCCGTGGTAAATCCTGTACCAAATCCCTTCTTTGGATTATCACCAATCCGTGGGAGATCCTGTACCAAACCCCTTCTTTGGATTATCACCAATCCGTGGTAAATCCTGTACCAAACCCCTTCTTTAGATTAACACCAATCCGTGGTAAATCCTGTACCAAATCCCTTCTTTGGATTATCACCAATCCGTGGTAAATCCTGTACCAAATCCCTTCTTTGGATTATCACCAATCCGTGGGAAATCCTGTACCAAACCCCTTCTTTGGATTAACACCAATCCGTGGTAAATCCTGTACCAAATCCCTTCTTTGGATTATCACCAATCCGTGGCAAATCCTGTACCAAACCCCTTCTTTGGATTATCACCAATCCGTGGTAAATCCTGTACCAAACTCCTTCTTTGGATTGAATCCAATCCGTGGTAAATCCTGTACCAAACCCCTTCTTTGGATTAACACCAATCCGTGGTAAATCCTGTACCAAACCCCTTCTTTGGATTAGCACCAATTGTCGTTCTTGATGGGTGGTACCCCCCGTATTTCAGTGGCTGCGGAACGGAAACAGAGTCAAGAAGTTTGCGTGGCTACTCTTTCCTTGGCGGTACAAAGACTTCTCTTCTGGCTACTCGGGCACTATACTAGCTGCATATTTTCACTTGCCCTAACTTTAACACATGCTTGGTGAGCCTCTTTTTTAAGAAAAGAAAACCTTTCGGGCCTAGGTGCCTTGGCCAGCCGCCCCGGAGTACTTCTTGATCAGCCGCCTTGGAGTACTTGGGGACAGCTCGTCTTCACGAACATGGAATGATGTCAAGAAATAGCGGACCCAGTACATTTGGGTTCGTAATTTTGACGTGAGTAATTTTAGGTAGGCTATTCTTAATATAAGTAGTTTTGGGGTTTGCAATCCTTGACATGTGTAATTTTGGCTACGCTATTCTTGGCATGAGTAATTTTGTATTTGCTATTAATAACAGCAGTAATTTTGAGTTTGCTATTCTTGACAATGAGTAATTTTGAGTTTACTATTCTAGACATGAGTAATTTTGAGTTTGCTATTTTTGACATGAGTAATATTGGCACGCTATTTATGACATGAGTAATTCTGGGTACGCTATTCTTGATACGAGTAATTTTCGGTACGCTATTCTTGCTATGAGTAATTTTGGGTGGGCTATTCTTTCTATAAGTAATTTGGGGTAAGCTATTCTTAACACGAGTAATTTGGGGTAAGCTATTCTTAGCATGAGTAATTTTGGGTCCGCCACTCTTGGCATGAGTAATTTTTGGTACGCTATTCTTGATATGAGTAATTTTGGGTACGTTATTCTTGACACGAATAATTTTGGGTACACTATTCCTAACACGAGTAATTTCAGGTACGCTATTCTTGACACGAGTAATTTTCGGTACGCTAATTTTGAAACGAGTAATTTCCGGTACGCTATTCTTGCTATGAATAATTTTTGGTATGCTATTCTTGCTATGAGTAATTTTGGGTAAGCTATTCTTAACACGAGTAATTTGGGGTAAGCTATTCTTAACACGAGGAATTTTGGGTACGCTATTCTTGGAATGAGTAATTTTGGATCCGCTATTCTTGTCATGAGTAATATTGGGTCCGCTATTCTTGTCATGAGTAATTTTGAGTGTGCTATTCTTGACATGAATATAGTCGGTACCTTAGGTACGCTCTTCTTGACAAAACCATAACATTTTTATCGGGTTATTTCTCTTGCCAGGTAAGTTAAAGTGAGAAAGAATTAAGTAAGACACTTTTCGTGCTTCCTGCGGGATAATTAATGCTCAATATAAACAATATTTTTAAAACTTTCTTTGTATTCGTTGTGTATTTAAATAAATTATATACTCAAGATGTAAATTTTATTTTTGTCCTAAAAATAGACACCTCAAGATTATTACTTTTACCAGCTTATTTGGTGATTTGCTGATTTTTACCAACAGAATCCTTGGCTGCAAACCGGTTATCTTTACAACGGCCTCATTTAGTGAATAGATGAGAACTTCAATTTATGAAATAGTTCATTCGCAATGTAGAGGGGGGTGCGAAAGTCTTGTCACCCGCTGTAAAGATTATTTTAATTTTCTATTTCAAATATTGTTCTAATTTTCTATTTCAAATAATGTTTTAATTTTTTTTCAAATATTGTTTTAATTTTCTATTTCAAATATTGTTTTAATTTTCTATTTCAAATATTGTTTTAATTTTCTCTTTCGAATATTGTTTTAATTTTCTATTTCAAATATTGTTTTCAATTTTCTATTTCAAATATTGTTTTAATTTTCTCTTTCAAATATTGTTTTAATTTTCTCTTTCAAATATTGTTTTAATTTTCTATTTCAAATATTGTTTTAATTTTCTCTTTCAAATATTGTTTTAATTTTCTATTTCAAATATTGTTTTTAATTTTCTATTTCAAATATTGTTTTAATTTTCTATTTCAAATATTGTCTTAATTTTCTATTTCAAATATTTTTTTAATTTTCTCTTTCAAATAATGTTTTAATTTTCTCTTTCAAATATTGTTTTCAATTTTTTTATTTTAAATATTGTTTTCGGGTTCTATTTCAAATATTGTTTTCTTTTTCTCTTTCAAATATGATATTAATTTTCTCTTTCAAATATTGTTTCATTTTTTATTTTAAATATGGTTTTCATTTTCTATTTCAAGTATTGTTTTAATTTTCTATTTCAAATATTGTTTTAATTTTCTATTTCAAATATTGTTTTAATTTTCTCTTTCAAATATTGTTTTAATTTTCTCTTTCAAATATTGTTTTCATTTTCTATTTCAAGTATTGTTTTAATTTTCTATTTCAAATATTGTTTTCATTTTCTCTTTCAAATATTGTTTTAATTTTCTATTTCGAATATTGTTTTAATTTTCTCTTTCAAATATTGTTTTCATTTTCTATTTCAAGTATTGTTTTAATTTTCTCTTTCAAATATTGTTTTCATTTTCTCTTTCAAATATTGTTTTCATTTTCTATTTCGAATATTGTTTTAATTTTCTCTTTCAAATATTGTTTTCATTTTCTATTTCGAATATTGTTTTAATTTTCTATTTCAAATATTGTTTTAATTTTCTATTTCAAATATTGTTTTAATTTTCTCTTTCAAATATTGTTTTCATTTTCTCTTTCAAATATTGTTTTCATTTTCTATTTCAAGTATTGTATTTAATTTTCTATTTCAAATATTGTTTTCATTTTCTCTTTCAAATATTGTTTTCATTTTCTATTTCGAATATTGTTTTAATTTTCTATTTCAAATATTGTTTTAATTTTTTTTCAAATATTGTTTTAATTTTCTATTTCAAATATTGTTTTAATTTTCTATTTCAAATATTGTTTTAATTTTCTCTTTCGAATATTGTTTTAATTTTCTATTTCAAATATTGTATTAATTTTCTATTTCAAATATTGTTTTAATTTTCTCTTTCAAATAATGTTTTCATTTTCTATTTCGAATATTGTTTTAATTTTCTCTTTCAAATATTGTTTTAATTTTCTATTTCAAATATTGTTTTAATTTTCTATTTCAAATATTGTTTTAATTTTCTCTTTCGAATATTGTTTTAATTTTCTATTTCAAATATTGTTTTAATTTTCTATTTCGAATATTGTTTTAATTTTCTCTTTCAAATATTGTTTTCATTTTCTATTTCAAGTATTGTTTTAATTTTCTCTTTCAAATATTGTTTTCATTTTCTCTTTCAAATATTGTTTTCATTTTCTATTTCGAATATTGTTTTAATTTTCTCTTTCAAATATTGTTTTCATTTTCTATTTCGAATATTGTTTTAATTTTCTATTTCAAATATTGTTTTAATTTTCTATTTCAAATATTGTTTTAATTTTCTCTTTCAAATATTGTTTTCATTTTCTCTTTCAAATATTGTTTTCATTTTCTATTTCAAGTATTGTATTTAATTTTCTATTTCAAATATTGTTTTCATTTTCTCTTTCAAATATTGTTTTCATTTTCTATTTCGAATATTGTTTTAATTTTCTATTTCAAATATTGTTTTAATTTTTTTTCAAATATTGTTTTAATTTTCTATTTCAAATATTGTTTTAATTTTCTATTTCAAATATTGTTTTAATTTTCTCTTTGAATATTGTTTTAATTTTCTATTTCAAATATTGTATTAATTTTCTATTTCAAATATTGTTTTAATTTTCTCTTTCAAATAATGTTTTCATTTTCTATTTCAAGTATTGTTTTAATTTTCTCTTTCAAATATTGTTTTCATTTTCTCTTTCAAATATTGTTTTAATTTTCTCTTTCGAATATTGTTTTAATTTTCTCTTTCAAATATTGTTTTAATTTTCTATTTCGAATATTGTTTTAATTTTCTCTTTCAAATATTGTTTTCATTTTCTATTTCAAGTATTGTTTTAATTTTCTCTTTCAAATATTGTTTTCATTTTCTCTTTCAAATATTGTTTTCATTTTCTATTTCGAATATTGTTTTAATTTTCTCTTTCAAATATTGTTTTCATTTTCTATTTCGAATATTGTTTTAATTTTCTATTTCAAATATTGTTTTAATTTTCTATTTCAAATATTGTTTTAATTTTCTCTTTCAAATATTGTTTTCATTTTCTCTTTCAAATATTGTTTTAATTTTCTATTTCAAGTATTGTATTTAATTTTCTATTTCAAATATTGTTTTCATTTTCTCTTTCAAATATTGTTTTCATTTTCTATTTCGAATATTGTTTTAATTTTCTATTTCAAATATTGTTTTAATTTTTTTTCAAATATTGTTTTAATTTTCTATTTCAAATATTGTTTTAATTTTCTATTTCAAATATTGTTTTAATTTTCTCTTTCGAATATTGTTTTAATTTTCTATTTCAAATATTGTATTAATTTTCTATTTCAAATATTGTTTTAATTTTCTCTTTCAAATAATGTTTTCATTTTCTATTTCGAATATTGTTTTAATTTTCTCTTTCAAATATTGTTTTAATTTTCTATTTCAAATATTGTTTTAATTTTCTATTTCAAATATTGTTTTAATTTTCTCTTTCGAATATTGTTTTAATTTTCTATTTCAAATATTGTTTTAATTTTCTCTTTCAAATATTGTTTTCATTTTCTATTTCGAATATTGTTTAAATTTTCTCTTTCAAATATTTTTTTAATTTTCTCTTTCAAATAATGTTTTAATTTTCTCTTTCAAATATTGTTTTAATTTTTTTATTTTAAATATTGTTTTCGTGTTCTATTTCAAATATTGTTTTCTTTTTCTCTTTCAAATATTATTTTAAATTTTCTCTTTCAAATATTGTTTGATTTTTTATTTTAAATATGGTTTTCATTTTCTATTTCAAGTATTGTTTTAATTTTCTATTTCAAATATTGTTTTAATTTTCTATTTCAAATATTGTTTTAATTTTCTCTTTCAAATATTGTTTTAATTTTCTCTTTCAAATATTGTTTTCATTTTCTATTTCAAGTATTGTTTTAATTTTCTATTTCAAATATTGTTTTCATTTTCTCTTTCAAATATTGTTTTCATTTTCTATTTCGAATATTGTTTTAATTTTCTCTTTCAAATATTGTTTTCATTTTCTATTTCGAATATTGTTTTCATTTTCTCTTTCAAATATTGTTTTAATTTTCTATTTCAAATATTGTTTTCATTTTCTATTTCGAATATTGTTTTAATTTTCTATTTCAAATATTGTTTTAATTTTCTATTTCAAATATTGTTTTAATTTTCTATTTCAAGTATTGTTTTAATTTTCTCTTTCAAATATTGTTTTCATTTTCTCTTTCAAATATTGTTTTCATTTTCTATTTCGAATATTGTTTTAATTTTCTCTTTCAAATATTGTTTTCATTTTCTCTTTCAAATATTGTTTTCATTTTCTCTTTCAAATATTGTTTTCATTTTCTATTTCGAATATTGTTTTAATTTTCTATTTCAAATATTGTTTTAATTTTTTTTCAAATATTGTTTTAATTTTCTATTTCAAATATTGTTTTAATTTTCTATTTCAAATATTGTTTTAATTTTCTATTTCGAATATTGTTTTAATTTTCTATTTCAAATATTGTTTTAATTTTCTATTTCAAATATTGTTTTAATTTTCTATTTCAAGTATTGTTTTAATTTTCTCTTTCAAATATTGTTTTCATTTTCTCTTTCAAATATTGTTTTCATTTTCTATTTCGAATATTGTTTTCATTTTCTCTTTCAAATATTGTTTTCATTTTCTCTTTCAAATATTGTTTTAATTTTCTATTTCAAATATTGTTTTCATTTTCTCTTTTAAATATTGTTTTCATTTTCTATTTCGAATATTGTTTTAATTTTCTCTTTCAAATATCGTTTTCATTTTCTATTTCGAATATTGTTTTAATTTTCTCTTTCAAATATTGTTTTAATTTTCTATTTCAAATATTGTTTTCATTTTCTCTTTCAAATATTGTTTTCATTTTCTATTTCGAATATTGTTTTAATTTTCTATTTCAAATATTGTTTTAATTTTTTTTAAATATTGTTTTAATTTTCTATTTCAAATATTGTTTTCATTTTCTCTTTCAAATCTTGTTTTTATTTTCTATTTCGAATATTGTTTTAATTTTCTCTTTCAAATATTGTTTTAATTTTCTATTTCAAATATTGTTTTCATTTTCTCTTTCAAATATTGTTTTCATTTTCTATTTCGAATATTGTTTTAATTTTCTCTTTCAAATATTGTTTTAATTTTCTATTTCAAATATTGTTTTCATTTTCTCTTTCAAATATTGTTTTCATTTTTTCTTTCAAATATTGTTTTAATTTTCTATTTCAAATATTGTTTTCATTTTCTCTTTCAAATATTGTTTTCATTTTCTATTTCGAATATTGTTTTAATTTTCTCTTTCAAATATTGTTTTCATTTTCTCTTTCAAATATTGTTTTCATTTTCTCTTTCAAATATTGTTTTCATTTTCTATTTCGAATATTGTTTTAATTTTCTATTTCAAATATTGTTTTAATTTTTTTTCAAATATTGTTTTAATTTTCTATTTCAAATATTTTTTTAATTTTCTCTTTCAAATAATGTTTTAATTTTCTATTTCGAATATTGTTTTAATTTTCTATTTCAAATATTGTTTTAATTTTCTATTTCAAATATTGTTTTAATTTTCTATTTCAAGTATTGTTTTAATTTTCTCTTTCAAATATTGTTTTCATTTTCTCTTTCAAATATTGTTTTCATTTTCTATTTCGAATATTGTTTTCATTTTCTCTTTCAAATATTGTTTTTATTTTCTCTTTCAAATATTGTTTTAATTTTCTATTTCAAATATTGTTTTCATTTTCTCTTTCAAATATTGTTTTCATTTTCTATTTCGAATATTGTTTTAATTTTCTCTTTCAAATATCGTTTTCATTTTCTATTTCGAATATTGTTTTAATTTTCTCTTTCAAATATTGTTTTAATTTTCTATTTCAAATATTGTTTTCATTTTCTCTTTCAAATATTGTTTTCATTTTCTATTTCGAATATTGTTTTCATTTTCTATTTCAAATATTGTTTTAATTTTTTTTAAATATTGTTTTAATTTTCTATTTCAAATATTGTTTTCATTTTCTCTTTCAAATATTGTTTTCATTTTCTATTTCGAATATTGTTTTCATTTTCTCTTTCAAATATTGTTTTAATTTTCTATTTCAAATATTGTTTTTATTTTCTCTTTCAAATATTGTTTTCATTTTCTATTTCGAATATTGTTTTAATTTTCTCTTTCAAATATTGTTTTAATTTTCTATTTCAAATATTGTTTTCATTTTCTCTTTCAAATATTGTTTTCATTTTTTCTTTCAAATATTGTTTTAATTTTCTATTTCAAATATTGTTTTCATTTTCTCTTTCAAATATTGTTTTCATTTTCTATTTCGAATATTGTTTTAATTTTCTCTTTCAAATATTGTTTTCATTTTCTATTTCGAATATTTTTTTTAATTTTCTTTTTCAAATATTGTTTTAATTTTCTATTTCAAATATTGTTTTCATTTTCTCTTTCAAATATTGTTTTCATTTTCTATTTCGAATATTGTTTTAATTTTCTATTTCAAATATTGTTTTAATTTTTTTTCAAATATTGTTTTAATTTTCTATTTCAAATATTGTTTTAATTTTCTATTTCAAATATTGTTTTAATTTTCTATTTCGAATATTGTTTTAATTTTCTATTTCAAATATTGTTTTAATTTTCTATTTCAAATATTGTTTTAATTTTCTATTTCAAGTATTGTTTTAATTTTCTCTTTCAAATATTGTTTTAATTTTCTATTTCAAATATTGTTTTAATTTTCTATTTCAAATATTGTTTTCATTTTCTATTTCGAATATTGTTTTAATTTTCTCTTTCAAATATTGTTTTCATTTTCTATTTCAAATATTGTTTTAATTTTTTTTCAAATATTGTTTTAATTTTCTATTTCAAATATTGTTTTAATTTTCTATTTCAAATATTGTTTTAATTTTCTATTTCGAATATTGTTTTAATTTTCTCTTTCAAATATTGTTTTCATTTTCTATTTCGAATATTGTTTTAATTTTCTCTTTCAAATATTGTTTTAATTTTCTATTTCAAATTATGTTTTAATTTTTTTTCAAATATTGTTTTAATTTTCTATTCCAAATATTGTTTTAATTTTCTATTTCAAATATTGTTTTAATTTTCTATTTCGAATATTGTTTTAATTTTCTATTTCAAATATTGTTTTAATTTTCTATTTCGAATATTGTTTTAATTTTCTATTTCAAATATTGTTTTAATTTTCTATTTCGAATATTGTTTTAATTTTCTATTTCAAATATTGTTTTCATTTTCTCTTTCAAATATTGTTTTCATTTTCTATTTCGAATATTGTTTTAATTTTCTCTTTCAAATATTGTTTTCATTTTCTCTTTCAAATATTGTTTTCATTTTCTATTTCGAATATTGTTTTCATTTTCTCTTTCAAATATTGTTTTCATTTTCTCTTTCAAATATTGTTTTCATTTTCTATTTCGAATATTGTTTTAATTTTCTCTTTCAAATATTGTTTTCATTTTCTATTTCAAATATTGTTTTAATTTTCTATTAGAAGAGAGGCTGATTGCATGGGTATGAGCAATGATCGTGTACATTCAGGCAAGAGCATGAAAGAGAATACACTAAAACCATTACAAATGTTTTATATTATTATATTGTTCCTATATGGCTCTTATTACTTTCCAGTATGGTGACAAGACATTTCGGTCCACCTTATAGATTGCTGAATTAGGAACAGGCAAAGACCTTAAGAACCACTCGAGGCTTGTTCAAGAAAGAGAAAGGGTGGACTTCAGTGATGAAGCACAGGTAGAAGGCAAAGAGGATGTAGATAAAGAATTAACCTAGCCAATCTTAGTTCTGTAAAGTAATAAATATATTAAAAAAAACAACTTTCTTTTAACGAAACTTTTGGTGGTTATTCCAAGTTTGTGTTATTTTATATTTTGAAATTTTCGCTATCGCAATGTTAAATAATTTGTTTTTTTTTAGCGTTATTTCGAGTAGCTGTATGGTTTCTAGTACTAATATTGAGTCATAATATTAGTGAACTTGTTTAATATTTTAATGACTTTAATAAGTTGGCCGCGTAGAAGCAGATCTTCAATTACAAGTAAAATGAGCAGCCTTACTTTGTCTTCTTACGATTTAACCTCGTTTCGCTAGCGGCCACCCGAGGATCCCAGGAATTAAGCAGCGCGGCGACTTCCGTAACAAGGTATTTCCTTCCTGACCCCCAGGTCCTCCCGAAGACCGCACAGGAGCAGACGTCACCCACCCTTGGAAGGGGTCCATCGGTGGACACGATATTACCCGGATTCTCCCGGGTGCAGTTCACGAGCGAGCCGACTGAACTTCCTCCTGCATACCCGCTCGTCCCAGAGACCCCTAGGTCTCTTCCAAGACCGACCGCCGCCGCAGCTTCAGATTCAGAACCAGCTCTGCCACCCACCGCCACGGACATCACCGCATATACAGAAACCAGGTGGGAAATTGTTTACCATAATCTACGCGTCAACTTAAAGGCTTCCTGCTTCAAGACTCGGGATCGCGAGGAGATCCAGCTCCTCCTCACCTTGTTCCCTTTTCGGAACAATATCGCCGCAGCAAACTAACACCGCTTACATCAACGACTCCGCCTGTATCGCGTCGTCTTTCAGCACGGGTGGACCACTGCCCTCAAAAACGCAAGGGAACAGGCCGCCATCGAAAGCATGATTGTGATCTCTGACAGATCCCTCCCTCGCCCTCTCATCACCCCCCACCGCCGGCCACCTGCTTATGGATCTTGGGCCCGCGTCTTCCTACAACACGTACGTGATGGCCTTACCTGGCGGGAGGAGCTCCTGGTCGCCAGAGCCCGCCGACGAATTGGCCTCGACGACCGTCCCCGCTTCGGAAGAATTCCAGTCGCTCTCCACCACGGTCATCAATGTCCTCCTCTCCTTCCCCTTCCGTCTCCTTAGATCACTCTCTTCCTTTGTCTCACCCCTCGGTGCAGGGTGACGTACTGCAAGACGCGATAAGTGGCCCCCCGAAACGACCGTGACAACCAGAACAACGACCGTAACGACGCAAACGACGACGCAGACGGCGCTCAGGAAGGAGGGCAACACCAGGAGTGGGTCAGCCCTGGCCTAGACCCGTTGGAACAGGAACAGGGCTCACTCTCACCCGACGCCCGCCTTGACGTGCTCCACCCGGGCTCGTTTGACTCCGAGCCCCGCACTTCTCACCTCCTCAAGGCCACCGCCGCGGATGGAGTAAAGATCTTTCTCAAGCGCGACTACAGACATTGGCAATCTTCGTCCCCCAGGATGACCCCCTTGGTCGAGCAGCTGGATAGCGCGGCCATCATCGAGGGAGGTCCCATCACGCGCGCCCACCGGACTTTCGGCGTCCCGAAGCCAAACGGGAGCGCCCGAATAGTTTACGATATGTCCGCCGCCGCAGATGCCTACAACCTTCCCTCCTTCCGCCTCCCCTTGGTCCCCAAAGTCTTGGGACAAGCCCTGGAGGGCTCTTTCGCATAAAACTGGACGTCAAGGACGGGTTCTACCACGTCCGGCTTCACCCACCAGCCCGCACCAACTTTGGATTCGTGGTAGAGGGCCGCCGATACCGGTTCAAGCGGCTCCCCATGGGTTTTTCAGGAGCGCCCTTCTCATGCAAATGAATTGTCTACCGTTGTGAACGGCTGGGCCAAGACAGCTGGTGTCGTCGCTACCTACTTGGACGACATCATGGCCGTGGGCTCCAAAAAGGCGCTACGTCGATTTCTCACCCTCGCCCACGCGAGCTCGGTCCGCCTAAACCTGGACAAGAGTATTCTCGCCCCGACAACTTCCCTTACGTACTTCAGCATCGAGATCGACCTCAGGGGATTTCGCACCCGGATTACCCAGCAGTTGCGCCAAAAGACTGTGAACGCGTTGGAATACGTGTCTACTCACCCCATCCCCCGCAAGTGCTGGCTGCGCTCGGCGGGGCTCCTCAACTTCGTCGCCCCCACCCTCCACCTCCCATTCATCTGGGTCCAACTGTGCTACTCCCAGCTCTCCCGCCCCGACCCGACGATCTTCAGCCAGCTCATCCCCTTCGTTCATCGCCAATGGACCAGATGGAAGCTGCCACGCCCTTCCCCCGTGCGGATCGCCGTCGACGCCTCCCCGTGGGGTATAGAGCTCGTCTCGAGCTCCTCCCAGCTGGCCTGGGACTGCCGTACCTGGGACCTCGGCATCTTCGGCCTGAAATCCTTGGTCCTCCTCCTCGCCCTCCTGGTCCTGCCCGGCGCCCAGATCCTTTCGGATAACATCCCCGCCATCAGGAACGCCTTCAGGGGAAAGATCTACGACAACATCCTGGAGTTCTTTCCCCCCCGGTCCATCATCAGCTTCACTAAGGCCTTCCGGATCAGCTCTCGCCACATCACCTTTGTCCGGAGCCAGCGTAACCCTGCGGATAGCGCTTCGCGTACCTTTGGAACTTCTTATTAGCCATCGAGACTGCTCCTTCCTTCAGGTCTACTTAAGGAGCTGTCCTCACCACGGATCGCCATTCGACGTTTTGCACTCGTGCCGGCTTCTCACCGGCCCCACCCGCCGCTCCCTTCTCCCTACCACCCTCCCTTCTTTTTATCCTTGTGTCATCTGCCCGGTATTAAGACCGGTTCTTGTAACTCTGCCTGGGCATAAGTCCCATCTCTTGTTTGTGGCAGGCCAAGCCTGGCTCTTTTGTTCTTTAAATAAAGGAAGGGTCCTCCTCCCCAGTTGGGGGAAGGACTAAACTAAAAATTTTACAGGGATTAGGCACTTTAGAATTATTCATTTTCTTAATATAAATCTAATTTATTTTTTGGTTATGGCAATATTTGAAAGTGGGGTGCCATCAAAGTTGATTAGGTATTGTAGGTAAGTTATTTGAATCTTAAATGCTAATAACATTTTCAAAATATTCATTTTGTCTTTTACCACGGGGTTCGAATCGGCCCTAAGGACACCCTCAGCATCATGAAGGGTCCCGATGCACTCTTTAATTGGCTTTGTCAACACCATTTCCTTTTTACAGTCTTTTTTTCTTATTATTTTGCTTTTGACATTCTTCTACTTCTCTGTTAGAAGGAACCTTGAATTGAGTGAAGAAACGCATGCTCGCCATGAGAGAGGCGATAATGTTTTGAAGCAAAACGGAGTCTGATGATCGCCAGGCGAATTACACATAAGGTGAAATCGCTTATAGGCATATCGCTTCTCTATGACGTCCTTATCACCTTCTGTTAAACACCACCAAAGTGGCTTTTCGAGCAGAAGATGTTTGGCAAAAATTACTGTATTTTGGATAGGAAGCGATTGAATTTTTCCACATTGAGAACACTGATATCCAACTCTTCAACCATTTACAGAATCGATCGTGTAGTCCCCTTTAACCCCCCGGGGAGGGGTATACATTTCAGGGCTCTGACAATGAGAAAGAGGGGGGGGGGGCAGAATTGGCCCATGGGTAGTTTATTAAAGCGATAACGTGGGGTAAAAGGTCTTCAGTATTGCAGACTGATGAGGGTGACACCAGGAAAATGTAGAACTCACAGGAGGATTCCTAATTGGCGCAGATGCGTAGGAAGAACCTTGTCGGGAAGACGGGATCAGAACCTAGTCCTTTGCCTCTCTGAACAAAATTCGACACGCAGCTTGGACTTCAGGACCCTCCCCGCTTTCTAAAAAACAAGAATTGCAATTCACACACTTGTCTTGCACGAAACAGTTTATCGTGCACGGCCTCAGATGTTTTTAGGCAGGTTTTGGGTTGACCAGAATTTGCACGTCAACTAGATTAATACCGCCAAGGTAACGGCGCAAATACCTTCACTGGGTAGCGATACCCACCAACACGAACCGACTTGGTAAGCTTATATCAATCAAACATGGTGAAGAGTGTCAGGGTGGATCTAGAGACTCTTTTCTTCTTCCTCGTTACCTGTTCAGCCCTGGCTACTCCTTGATAGTTCAGGCCTTCAGCAAAATCCTTAATAGATGGATTAGTCCACCAGTTTTCCGGCATAGATAACCCAGTTTAGGACTGTCCAGGGTTATTCATACTAACCAGGAAGGTACCGTCAGAAAAATACGGAAGGGTCCCTAAGGTAGATTAGACATGGCGCCTCCGCATTGGAGTAGGAACTGCGGTTACGTGACAGGACGGAGTAAAGAGTGAGCCCGCTTTACTACAAGATTCGAATTAAGGGGAACCACTTTACCTCGAGCCGTGGTCTGTTTAACAGTTTATTTTGCCACGCTAACGGGCGATCAGACAAACTCCACCACTTAAAAACATGCATTACACCTTAATACTTCTGCCGCTAAATTTAATGGTCTATATTTTGTTACTGTGATTGGACCTTTAACCTGTATGACTTTACATCTTGCTTCCTATCTAATCCGAAATTAAATTTGCTTTTGTCGCTGAAAACACTATGCTTTTCTGCATTCCATAAGTTATGCTCAATAACGAAGGTCAACCTAGATAATATATTATTTGTACTTATGAGTAGTTTCTTAGCAGGGGAGCGTGTTACGAGTACCACCTGTCTCAAATGACGTGAGAGAGTCTGGAGGGACACATTCAGGTTCAGGTTCTCATTCACTTGACTTGAAATACCGGGAGCGGTCTTAAATCGGTCTTTCTTTAACGTCCGTTCCACCGTGTGGTCTTCCCTGAGAGTGGTTTTTGGACGCCCACCCGTTTATCTCCTCGACTCGCACGATCCGATATCCTCATGGCGATTTTTATGCGTGAAATCACACTTTTTGACTAATTAAAATACCTTGAAATTTCAGACATTGTCATTCCATCACTCTTCCATAAACAACTTGCTTTCTGAACGATCTGTCAACCTTAATTCATTTCGCCCTCGAGTAATTCCATCAGTTTACGAATTTTTACATGTAAACTGTAAGTTACGCTATCGTTCTCTAGTTTTAGACGTATCCTTTTTTTTCTTAAATACACATTACCTAATCCTTAACTTTTATTTATTCTTTGTTCTATGAAATAAAACTTGAGACACTATCAGAGGCAAATTTGAAAGAATATTCTCTGCAATTTTTAGGGAAATTGAACGAATATTATAAAGAAAATGTAGGGTTTTTTGGGGTATTTTGCTCCCTGATTTTCGACGGTTCTAAAATTTGTCCTAATTTGTGGAGATTGGTCAAACTCCAGCATCGACTCACGGTGGTAATAAAATCACTTGTCATAAATTTATTACCTGTTGATAATTGGTAAAAATGTTTACCAATCGTGACATGGATCTTCAAGATCTGTCCTCCTGTCCTACCGAAAAAAAGTCATCATTTTCTGCCGTCGTTCTTGACCTATCGTCTTCCTTCCCTTCCCCTTTCTCCTCTCCTGTTACTTCTTGCGTTTCTCCACATTTGCCTGACCTCTCCTTTTCGCTATTCTTCACCTATCGTCTTCCCCTCCTTTCCCTTTCTCCTCTCCTGTTTCTTCTTGCGTTTCTCCACCTCTTCCTGACCTCTCCTTTTCACTATTCTTCACCTATCGTATTCCTCCCCTTCTCCCTTCTCCCCTCCTGTTACTTCTTGCGTTTCTCCACATCCGCCTGACCTCTCCTTTTCGCTATTCTTCACCTATCGTCTTCCTCCCCTTCCCCTTTCTCCTCTCCTGTTACTTCTTGCGTTTCTCCAACTCCACCTGACCTCTCCTTTTCACTATTCTTCACCTATCGTCTTCCTCCCCTTCCCCTTTCTCCTCTCCTGTTACTTCTTGCGTTTCTCCACATTTGCCTGACCTCTCCTTTTCGCTATTCTTCACCTATCGTCTTCCCCTCCTTTCCCTTTCTCCTCTCCTGTTTCTTCTTGCGTTTCTCCACCTCTTCCTGACCTCTCCTTTTCACTATTCTTCACCTATCGTATTCCTCCCCTTCTCCCTTCTCCCCTCCTGTTACTTCTTGCGTTTCTCCACATCCGCCTGACCTCTCCTTTTCGCTATTCTTCACCTATCGTCTTCATTCCCTTTCCCTTTCTCCTCTCCTGTTTCTTCTTGCGTTTCTCCACCTCTTCCTGACCTCTCCTTTTCACTATTCTTCACCTATCGTCTTCCTCCCCTTCCCCTTTCTCCTCTCCTGTTACTTCTTGCGTTTCTCCAACTCCACCTGACCTCTCCTTTTCACTATTCTTCACCTATCGTCTTCCTCCCCTTCCCCTTTCTCCTCTCCTGTTACTTCTTGCGTTTCTCCACATTTGCCTGACCTCTCCTTTTCGCTATTCTTCACCTATCGTCTTCCCCTCCTTTCCCTTTCTCCTCTCCTGTTTCTTCTTGCGTTTCTCCACCTCTTCCTGACCTCTCCTTTTCACTATTCTTCACCTATCGTCTTCCTCCCCTTCCCCTTTCTCCTCTCCTGTTACTTCTTGCGTTTCTCCAACTCCACCTGACCTCTCCTTTTCACTATTCTTCACCTATCGTCTTCCTCCCCTTCCCCTTTCTCCTCTCCTGTTACTTCTTGCGTTTCTCCACATTTGCCTGACCTCTCCTTTTCGCTATTCTTCACCTATCGTCTTCCTCCCCTTTCCCTTTCTCCTCTTCTGTTACTTCTTGCGTTTCTCCAACTCCACCTGACCTCTCCTTTTCGCTATTCTTCACCCATCGTCTTCCTCCCCTTTCCGTTTCTCCTCTCCTGTTACTTCTTGCGTTTCTCCACATCCGCCTGACCTCTCCTTTTTGCTATTCTTCACCTATCATCTTCATTCCCTTTCCCTTTCTCCTCTCCTGTTACTTCTTGCGTTTCTCCACATTTGCCTGACCTCTCCTTTTCGCTATTCTTCACCTATCGTCTTCCTTCCCTTTCCCTTTCTCCTCTTCTGTTACTTCTTGCGTTTCTCCAACTCCACCTGACCTCTCCTTTTCGCTATTCTTCACCCATCGTCTTCCTCCCCTTTCCGTTTCTCCTCTCCTGTTACTTCTTGCGTTTCTCCACATTTGCCTGACCTCTCCTTTTCGCTATTCTTCACCCATCGTCTTCCTCCCCTTTCCGTTTCTCCTCTCCTGTTACTTCTTGCGTTTCTCCACATCCGCCTGACCTCTCCTTTTTGCTATTCTTCACCTATCGTCTTCCTCCCCTTTTCCTTTCTCCTCTTCTGTTACTTCTTGCGTTTCTCCAACTCCACCTGACCTCTCCTTTTCGCTATTCTTCACCCATCGTCTTCCTCCCCTTTCCGTTTCTCCTCTCCTGTTACTTCTTGCGTTTCTCCAACTCCACCTGACCTCTCCTTTTCGCTATTCTTCACCCATCGTCTTCCTCCCCTTTCCGTTTCTCCTCTCCTGTTACTTCTTGCGTTTCTCCACATTTGCCTGACCTCTCCTTTTCGCTATTCTTCACCCATCGTCTTCCTCCCCTTTCCGTTTCTCCTCTCCTGTTACTTCTTGCGTTTCTCCACATCCGCCTGACCTCTCCTTTTTGCTATTCTTCACCTATCGTCTTCCTCCCCTTTTCCTTTCTCCTCTTCTGTTACTTCTTGCGTTTCTCCAACTCCACCTGACCTCTCCTTTTCGCTATTCTTCACCCATCGTCTTCCTCCCCTTTCCGTTTCTCCTCTCCTGTTACTTCTTGCGTTTCTCCAACTCCACCTGACCTCTCCTTTTCGCTATTCTTCACCCATCGTCTTCCTCCCCTTTCCGTTTCTCCTCTCCTGTTACTTCTTGCGTTTCTCCAACTCCACCTGACCTCTCCTTTTCGCTATTCTTCACCCATCGTCTTCCTCCCCTTTCCGTTTCTCCTCTCCTGTTACTTCTTGCGTTTCTCCAACTCCACCTGACCTCTCCTTTTCGCTATTCTTCACCCATCGTCTTCCTCCCCTTTCCGTTTCTCCTCTCCTGTTACTTCTTGCGTTTCTCCACATCCGCCTAACCTCTCCTTTTCGCTATTCTTCACCCATCGTCTTCCTCCCCTTTCCGTTTCTCCTCTCCTGTTACTTCTTGCGTTTCTCCACATCCGCCTGACCTCTCCTTTTTGCTATTCTTCACCTATCGTCTTCCTCCCCTTTTCCTTTCTCCTCTTCTGTTACTTCTTGCGTTTCTCCAACTCCACCTGACCTCTCCTTTTCGCTATTCTTCACCCATCGTCTTCCTCCCCTTTCCGTTTCTCCTCTCCTGTTACTTCTTGCGTTTCTCCAACTCCACCTGACCTCTCCTTTTCGCTATTCTTCACCCATCGTCTTCCTCCCCTTTCCGTTTCTCCTCTCCTGTTACTTCTTGCGTTTCTCCACATCCGCCTGACCTCTCCTTTTTGCTATTCTTCACCTATCGTCTTCCTCCCCTTTCCGTTTCTCCTCTTCTGTTACTTCTTGCGTTTCTCCAACTCCACCTGACCTCTCCTTTTCGCTATTCTTCACCCATCGTCTTCCTCCCCTTTCCGTTTCTCCTCTCCTGTTACTTCTTGCGTTTCTCCACATCCGCCTGACCTCTCCTTTTTGCTATTCTTCACCTATCGTCTTCCTCCCCTTTTCCTTTCTCCTCTTCTGTTACTTCTTGCGTTTCTCCAACTCCACCTGACCTCTCCTTTTCGCTATTCTTCACCCATCGTCTTCCTCCCCTTTCCGTTTCTCCTCTCCTGTTACTTCTTGCGTTTCTCCAACTCCACCTGACCTCTCCTTTTCGCTATTCTTCACCCATCGTCTTCCTCCCCTTTCCGTTTCTCCTCTCCTGTTACTTCTTGCGTTTCTCCACATCCGCCTGACCTCTCCTTTTCGCTATTCTTCACCTATCGTCTTCCTTCCCTTCCCCCTTCTCCCCTCTTGTTACTTCTTGCGTTTCTCCACAACCGCCTGACCTTTCCTTTTCTCTATTCTTTACCTATCGTCTTCCTTCTCTTCCCCTTTCTCTTCTCCTGTTACTTTTTGCGTTTCTCCACAGTCACCTGACCTCTCCTTTTCGCTTTTCTTCACCTATCGTCTTCCTCCCCTTTCCCTTTCTTCTCTCCTGTTACTTTTTGCGTTTCTCCACCTCCGTCTGACCTCTCCTTTTCGCTATTCTTCACCTATCGTCTTCCTCCCCTTCCCCTTTCTCCTCTCCTGTTACTTCTTGCGTTTCTCCACATTTGCCTGACCTCTCCTTTTCGCTATTCTTCACCTATCGTCTTCCCCTCCTTTCCCTTTCTCCTCTCCTGTTTCTTCTTGCGTTTCTCCACCTCTTCCTGACCTCTCCTTTTCACTATTCCTTATCTATCGTATTCCTCCCCTTCTCCCTTCTCCCCTCCTGTTACTTCTTGCGTTTCTCCACATCCGCCTGACCTCTCCTTTTCGCTATTCTTCACCTATCGTCTTCCTTCCCTTTCCCTTCCACCTCTTTTGTTACTTTCTGCGTTTCTCCACATCCGCCTGACCTCTCCTTTTCGCTATTCTTCACCTATCGTCTTCCTCCCCTTCCCCCTTTCTCCTCTCCTGTTACTTCTTGTGTTTCTCCACATCCGCCTAACCTCTCCTTTTCGCTATTCTTCACCTATCGTCTTCCTCCCATTTCCCTTTCTCCTCGTCTGTTACTTCTTGCGTTTCTCCACATCCGCCTGACCTCTCCTTTTCGCTATTCTTCACCTATCGTCTTCTCCCCCTTCCCCTTTCTCCTCTCCTGTTACTTCTTGCGTTTTCCAAATTCGCCTGACCTCTTCTTTTCACTATTCTTCACCTATCGTCTTCCTTCGCTTTCTCTTTCTCCTCTCTTGTTACTTCTTGCCTTTCTCCACATTCGCCTTATCTCTTCTTTTCGCCATTCTTCACCTATTGTCGTTTTTTCCCTTCCCCTTTCTCCTCTCCTGTTACTTCTTGCGTTTCTCCACATCCGCCTGACCTCTCCTTTTCGCTATTCTTTACCTATCATCTTCCTCCTCTTCCCCTTTCTCCTCTCCTGTTATTTCTTGCGTTTCTCCACCTTCGCGTGACCTCTCCTTTTCGCTTTTCCTCACCTATCGTCTTCCTTCCCTTCCTCTTTCTCCTCTCCTGTTACTTTTTGCGTTTCTTCACATTGTCCTGACCTCTCCTTTTCGCTATTCTTCACCTATCGTCTTCCTCCCACTTCCCTTTCTCTCTCCTGTTACTTGTCGCGTTTCTCCACGCCACCTGACCTATCCTTTTCGCTTTTCTTTACCTATCGTCTTTCTCCTCTTCTCCCTTCTCCTTTCCTGTTACTTCTTGCGTTTCTCTACATCCGCCTGACCTCTCCTGTTCGCTATTCTTCACCTATCGTCTTCCTCCTCTTCCCCTTTCTCCTCTTCTGTTACTTCTTGCGTTTCTCCACATCCACCTGACCTCTCCTTTTCGCTATTCTTCACCTATCGTCTTCCTTCTATTCCATCTTCTCCCCTCTTGTTACTTCTTGCGTTTCTCCACAACTGCCTGACCTGTCCTTTCCGCTATTCTTCACCTATCGTCTTCCTTTTCTTCCCCTTTCTCATCTCCTGTTACTTCCTGCGTTTCTCCACAGTCACCTGACCTCTCCTTTTCGCTTTTCTTCACCTATCGTCTTTCTCCCCTTTCCCTTTCTCCTGTCCTGTTACTTCTTGCGTTTCTCCACTTCCGCCTGACCTCTCCTTTTCGCTATTCTTCACCTATCGTCTTCCTCCCTTTTCCCTTTCTCCTTTCCTGTTACTTCTTGCATTTCTCCACTTCCGCCTGACCTCTCCTTTTCGCTATTCTTCACCTATCGTCTTCCTTCCCTTCCCCCTTCTCCCCTCTTGTTACTTCTTGCGTTTCTCCACAACCGCCTGACCTTTCCTTTTCTCTATTCTTTACCTATCGTCTTCCTTCTCTTCCCCTTTCTCTTCTCCTGTTACTTTTTGCGTTTCTCCACAGTCACCTGACCTCTCCTTTTCGCTTTTCTTCACCTATCGTCTTCCTCCCCTTTCCCTTTCTTCTCTCCTGTTACTTTTTGCGTTTCTCCACCTCCGTCTGACCTCTCCTTTTCGCTATTCTTCACCTATCGTCTTCCTTCCCTTTCCCTTTCACCTCTTTTGTTACTTCTTGCGTTTCTCCACATCCGCCTGACCTCTCCTTTTCGCTATTCTTCACCTTTCGTCTTCCTCCCCTTTCCCTTTCTCCTCTCCTTTACTTTTTGCGTTTCTCCACATCCGCCTGACCTCTTCTTTTCGTTATTCTTCACCTATCGTCTTCCTCACCTTCCCTTTTCTCCTCTCCTGTTACTTCTTGCGTTTCTCCACAGTCGCTTTACCTCCCCTTTTGCTATTCTTCACCTATCGTCTTCCTCCCCTTCCCCTTTCTCCTCTCTTGTTACTTCTTGCGTTTCTCCACCTCCGCCTGATCTCTCCTTTTCGCTATCCTTCACCACCATCAGCCTTATCTTTCTCCTCCGATTTATCATACCCTCTTCATCCTACGCATATTCTTCTTCTCATAATGCCCTTATTACCATGCCTTTTGGTGCTTTTTGTAGACCGTTAGAGTTGGTACTTGGAAGAGTACCGTACCCTGACGTCTCAAGTACCCTGCGGATTCTCAAACTATATTGAGTCTACCTGGGCTTTATTACATCGGACACATTTTACCATTTTCACCAATTTATTTACAAGTTTCTTTTCGCCATTGACCTCGGCAGACGCCAAATATCTCAGGCTATTCGCCAACCGGCTTTCGTCCATTTATCCCTGATCGGGACCTGGAAGGGGGCACCCCTCCATCTTGCCTTTACTTGGGCTGTTTTAATATGTCTGTATCCTATCTTTTGATCTTTCTTCCTCTAGGTCAAAAACCAGCATGCGGGGACTATGGAATAAGTGATAAATACAGCCCCCCCCCCCTCTAAAATTCGGGCACCATGCACATTTTTTGGTAATATTTCATGCATTTATTAACTAATCACCCTTACTTGGGAGGACAAGGCAGAAGCAACGCCTGTGTGAACACTAGACAAAATCGGAACTGAACAATTAAAATAGAAAGGTGAAATTCTTTCTACCGACTAAATCTAATCGACAATGAATTCGAGACGGTTTTAATCGGTGATCCGATGGCGAGGGAAAAAAAAAATCAGCTCTCCCACACCTTTCAGGTTTAAAACGCAATAGCAACGAGGCCGAATCATGTAGAAAGTTTTTAATGAAAGATCTGTAAAGAAACTGGAAAGAGAGAGAGAGAGAGAGAGAGAGAGAGAGAGAGAGAGAGAGAGAGAGAGAGAGAGAGAGACAGAGACAGAGACAGACAAACAGACAGAGTGAAAGAGAGTCAGAGAGGGGGGGAGAGGAGGGGGTAAGGAGAAAGAGAGAGAGAGAGGGAGTCACAAGGAAAAGTAGCCCCTCAAAGGACATTGCTGACCATACCGAGGAGGTACTATTTTGGAAAAGCCCTAACCTATAGCATAAGAGGAAGCATAGCATAGATGAAGGCTCTCCACGCCCACCTCTCTCACCTGGACTTGCGGGCCAGAAAGCGGCGATGATACCTGAATGTGCTGTGAAAAACAACATAATCAGGAATTTTGTATAAAAAAGTTGAAACCTATCTACTTGCCTCTAAACTATAATCGATACAAAGATGGTACCATCTAGGTCAAGGTGTGGATTATATCGTCAAGTCGAGATTTGAACTATTCGACTGACGAACTGTTCACCACTTCTAGCAGTAGACGGTTCCACGTTCTGCAAATTTCGTACGAGAAGAAGTTGCCGCAAATACTGGTATGGAATTGCAGTAATTCCAGTTTGTAACCATTAGTTACGTGTAGCATTTGCGTTCAACGTGAACAGCCTCATGTGATCTACGTTTTCAACTCCTCGTATTATCTTACAAGTTTCAATCAGCTGGCCTCTTAACCAGCGCGTCTCCAGGGAGAACATCCCAAGTTCTCGTAGCCCATGGGGATAACTTTTATGTCTAAGGGAAGGGATCAATTTAGTGGCCCTGGCCTGTATCTTTTCCAAAAAGCCGTTCATGTCCTTTCGCAGGGTTGCGGACCAGAATTGAACGGCGTATTCAAGGTGGGATTGGCCTAGAGAGTTGTACAATTCGAGAATAATCTGCTTATTTCGGAAGCGAAAATGTCTCTTTATGTATCACAGCATTCTCTGGGCCCTCTTTTCTATCCGAGAGTGTGTGTGCGTGTGTGTTGCAAGGAGTTAAGGTACCTCAAAAGACATTTCTGATAATATCGAGGAGGTACTTATTTTACAAGAGAGAGAGAGAGAGAGAAAAAAAAAGAAATGTGTCGAAGTCAAAGAGAGAAAATGGAATGGATAAATGTTTTTAGTGGGGGTACCTTAGGGATATTTTGGGGGGCCCATTATAATGGTTTCCACTAATGACTTAGAGGTAGATGTTAAAAGCAAAATTTCAATGTTTGCTGATGATATAAAACAGTCAGTGGGGGGGAAATACAGGAAAATTTCATAATCAAAAGTGATTAAAATAGATTATTTACATGGGCACACAAGTGGTAAATGGTATTTAACCTCCCAAAATGGAGAATTGTTCACTGGGTGTGGATCCAAGAGGGGAGGCTAGGGTGCTGAAGCTCCCCCCCCCCACTTATATCAGCCCCGTTTATGTTTATATTTCCTTTTGAATCCATATTTGTATTCTGTTATTCAGAAAGAGTTATGTAATAATATAGAATATAAAAGTTTTCAAACCGTTGCCATCGAATGTATCTTATATGATACATGTCTAAAATGGTGGTAAATCTCAAAAATAATTAATAAATTCAGTATTATATCGTAGCTGACGTTCAAAAACAACAATTCGTAATTTTTTGATGTGTGGAAAAGAATCATATCTGAGAGAGTTATTGCTCTCTCCCTTATGAGATGCTGTTGTTTATTATCAATGTTGTGTAAGATAACCCTTATCAATGCCCTTTTCTCAGACTACTCAGAGGGAGGAATTCAGATTATCACCCCCCCCCCCTCCCATTTTTTTATCCTTGATCCGCCACTGTTGTTCACATGGCCAACCGTAATAGGGAATTTTGTTGTGAAATAGGTTGCTGGTTGGACTCTGCTGGTCAGGTTATTGATGTTAACTAAGCAGTGTTTAGAGGCAAGAAATAAGGAAAATAGAGTGTCAGGTTTTAGGAAATGTTAGTTATAAAAGTAAGGAAGTCATTCTCGAGGTCACAATTCGTATGTTAGACCACGCATGGAATATTGTATTCAGGGATGGTACCAACATCACAAGCAGGATGTCAGCATTCAGGACGCAGTACCGATAAGAACAACAAAAGTGATACATTTCCCGAGACACCTTTATTATATGGATAGTTTGAGGGCATTTGATGGGTTTTCATATCAATGGTGGTGGGTGCTGAAGGGGTAATATGACCCAGCCTTTTAAAAGGTTTAAGGACATTGATAAATTGGAAAGATAATTTTTTGAGTTAAAGAATAATGATATGACGATGGGGTGGCTCTTTGGAAATGAGAAAATCTAGATTTAGGCTAGATTTGAGGAAATATTATTTTAATAATAGGCTCATGGATTTTTTGGAATGTATTGCATGTTGATGTCGTAAATAGCCCTAGTTTAACATGATTAAAAGGAAAACTAGATAAGTATATAGGGAGAGAACATACATAAAGTAATTGATTTTGCAGCCTTATATGTATATGTTTTAGTAGTATTGTATGCTTGGTCTCTTGTATTATAAACTCGATATGACGAGCCTACTGGTCGGTTACTGAGATAACATAGATAGGCCATAATGGCTTTTTTCATCCTTAATTTTTTATGATATCTGATATATGTAGCGGCAGATTTTTTTACATGTATTGGGGCCAGTATGGCAAACTGCAGGCGTTGGGCCAGCAGGGGGACGGGACACAATTCTCCAGATGTTAGCCGCAGCAAGCTTGCTAATGTTACACATGACTTCTCTTGTGGATGCCTTGCAGGAAGTCACTGGGGAAGGGGGGTCTTAGGAGAAAAGGGTGACAAGAATGCAGACATGTTAACTCCCCACCCAACCGGAGCCAAGAGCGGTGGGTGAACCAGCCCCTTTTCCGGCTCCGACCAGGGATGAATGAACGAACGCTGGTCGGCAACTCGCCTACGAAATTAGCCGCCGGCCATGAAAATAAATGAGAAATGTGTAGAAGCAATAAAGCCCAGGTAGTCGCAATGTGAAACAATCTACAATGGACACCACCTTTTAGAGTACCAATAGATTTAAACTAAATCATATTTCCAGGCAATTGGGAGCAATTTATTCACTTGTAAATGATCTCGGCGAAACAACATCCTCTTCAGTAAATTGCATTAAAAATCAATTAAATAATTATTTTAGGGAAACATTTGATTTAAAATCACAGAAACAAACGATAGAACCCTTTTATTATCGAGCAATTGGTGTCCTTTTTAAGAAATATAAATAGTGACAGAGTGAAGTTCTCCATTGTGGATAAAGTTCTCCATCAGTGGCACGGAATAACCTCCGATTACTTCTTTCGTAACCTTGTCCTATGCTATAAGTGGGCAATTGGTAGTGGTATCGTTCTAGTAACATTATAATAATTGGCAGGATTCATTTAATTCATCCAGTTTTACCTTTATCCATACGTCGTTTATATGTGTTGGTTATCGTGGAAATCTTTTGGAAAAACTTGGATTTTCTATAGCAAAAGTTCTCTGGTCAGCCTCTAATTTCACAGGGTAGATGCTGACCTTCTTCTCAAGCCAACCGTCCTGTATAGAGGATGTGATAGAAATACTATGATCTTTTTGGGTGGTACTCTACTATCCTGTCTCGTTGGCTCACGAGCTCACTGTGTAGCAGAGGTAATGCTTCTACTATAACTGAAACTTGGAGGTGCCGCATGCCCTCCCAACGAAGCGCGGATCCGGGGGGGGGGGGCTAGAGGACTGAATCCCCTCCAAAAAAAATTCAGACCCGTTTATGTTTATATTCATTTTTTAAGCCCTACTTGGATTCTGCTATTCAGAGAGTTATGTAATAATATAGAATATATATAAAAAACAGCTTTTTAAATCGTTGCGATCGAATTTATCGTATATGATACATGTTTAAAATACAGGTAAATCTTAAAAATAATTATTAAATTCAGTATTATACTTTAGCTGAGGTCCAAAAAATACAATAAACCACAATTCATAATTTTCTGATGTGTGGAAAAAAAATCGGATCTGAGAGAGTTGGTGCTCACTTCTTTATGAGATGCTGTTATTTATTATCAATACTGTCTATTATAACCCTTATTAATGATCAATGCCCTTTTCTCAGACTACTCAGAGGGAGAAATTCAGGTTAGACCCCCCACAAATTTTTATCCTGGATCCGCTACTGCTCCTTACCCCAGTTCCCCAAGAGAAACTGGCACTCTCTTACGAGTCTTCTTTTGCACCTTTTTTGTCTACCTTTAGTAGACATGAGATAAGTGTCCACCATTATCTCTGTTAATAGAATAATGAACAGAAATATGATGCTGAAGATAGACCGACCCTGTATAAGTATATATTAGTAGAGCTGGGCGCGACTTTAATTTTTTCAGGTGCGCCTTTGACTTTGCGACTTTGTCGCCGGATCTGGTGCGACTGCGACTTTGCGACTCTATTTTTGCCCCTTCCTCCAGTGCGACATGCGACTTCGCGACTGCGACTTTTTTTTCCCTGGTGCATCTCCGCTAAATTACAAAGTAAACTTTAGCCCAATAACAGAAACATGCTTTTATAAGGCAGAAAAATACATACATAAAACAGCCGCGGCAATTTCTTTCAGAAAAGTCGTCTTTGTTCCTGTTCAAAGTCGCGGCAAAAGTCTCGGTAAATTGGCAGTGCGACTTTGCTTAATCCGACTTTTTCCAAACGTTTGCGACTTTCGACTTTGCGACTTCGACATTCATAATGCGACAAAGTCGCAACTCGTTGCCGCAACGCCCAGCTCTGTTAATATTAGAATACATGTTTAGATTATTAACACTGATGCGTTTGTACATTGGGGTCTCAAAGGACATGGGACGGGTGTATGTAGAGGTAATGGTGGGTAGCGCCGCTGTATCGTGAAGGGATGGAACTCCCCAGAACTGACTCAGTTTTGATCTGAAATGAAGGCCGCCAGTGTAAACACCGTCTAGGCTGCTCATGGCAAAGTGACGTGAATGATCAGGTTCGAACCGGGAATGGTAGTGGGCGCCACACAGATGAGTGTCATGTGCGTACCGAGAATATCATATGCAAGGCGTTACGCCCACTGTAGACCCGTGGACAATTGACCACCAAGCGCAGAGAGATCGTGACTAGCACCGTTTGGCAAGAATTGTCCATGTGATGAGGCGCAAATCGCATCCAGACTCACTGCACGAGGTACCAAAAGCATGTCATTCAGGTCACGGCAGCGTTATTTATACTTTCCAGGAAAATGGGAGAAGACCCACCCGAGTCTGCCCCTGTTAATGCCAAAACACCTATCACAGCGGCGTACCTGGGTTCGTGACGTCACTAAATAAACCGGTAACTCGTGGCATGGCTCGATGAAGATACAACTTCAGTCTCTGGTTCGCCTAATCACGTCATAGATCGGTCACTGATTCGTCGCTCTGCTTGGTTTCATCCTGGAGGATGCACAGCATCATCAGGGCCTAAGTTACCCCAAATTGGTTCGATGATCATTCCGGAGAATTTCAACGTATGGTGTGGTTACCACTTTCACCCGACATGAAAACATTTGAGCATTTATGGGACGCAGTAGTCATGTCTCTTTACACCCATGATCTGGCACTTATAAATGTAAGGGAACTGTGGATAGCTATCGAAACTGCAGAGGTCTTCCGTCTACTTGTTGAGTCGAGGCTACGTCGAGTTGCTGCACCTGGCTAGAATAGATGGTTTCCTGCACGGTACTAGGTACCTATTCCATTACTTTAGGACCCTTTTATATAACTATATATTTTTATCTCATACTTTAATCTTGTAATAGCTTTTCCCTGTACAGGCTAGGTTTGGAGTGGACTTGACGGGCGATGGTACGTAGTACTATTTACTACTAATACATCTATTCCTCTCGAATTCCTGAACAATAAAGCTTTCTTATGGTATGATAAAAACCGGAATCCTGCCCAAGTTTCTTAATCTTATTTCTCTGTATTGATAAGACGTTTTATTTTTATGTAGTCCTGTAGCGATTTCGGCATTTTAGTTTGACGAAATTAACTAAAATAGTTGTAATTGCAATCCATTTTTGATAGTGCACCTGAATTGCGGCCAGACGGGTTAGAAACATCGCTTTTTATTACAGCCAAGTTAAGCTACATCGCATATGGTAAGTCATTGGATGGAGTCAAAATTTGATTCCACTTCACGGTAGTTGTCATGCGTTATAAGATACCCTTGGTTCGGACTCCACATTAAACAGTAAGTCCCCAGTGAAAAATAAAAGGTCTCAAAACGAGAGCAGATCGGTGTCAAAACCTACAAAAAATTGTTCTTAATATTTTTCGTCTCTTCTACTTTTCTACCTTTATTATTTGTTCGCTAGATCGGGTGTTTATGCCCTCCCTTGTGGGTGCTTATTATTATTTCTCACAAATTCTGTCGCTCAAAAAACATGCGGTGTGCGTGCTTGGCGAGCACATTTTTTTTCTATCCTGTTAATATTCAATTTCGAACTTCAAAATCGACTATTAAAAAGGAAGACAAATGCTGACGTCAAGGCGATGCTGGGAGACGGTGGCAGAATAGAATATTTTAGGTCATCAATTAAGCAATCCAGTGGCCTTCAATGTGATTATGATTTTACCATTTAGTAGCCTTCAATGTGATTATGATTTTACCATTTAGTAGCCTTCAATGTGATTTTGCTTTTTACAATCAAGTAGCCTTAACGTGATTCTGATTTTTTACCATCCAGGGGCCTTCATTATAATTTATTATTTTACTATCCAATTGCCTTCAATGTGTTTTTGATTTTTACCATCCAGTGGCGTTCAATATGATTTGTTTTTACCATCCAGTTGCCTTCAATTTGATTTTGATTTTTACCATCCAGTCGCCTTCAATGCGATTTTGATTTTACCAATCTAATCCAAATCTTGATTCTTAAAAATGATAGACGAACTTTATGTCCTTGTATCGATACTAGTGGCGTATAATATCTCACTCCAATAAATAACATGATTGGTGACCAAGTTCTTCAAAACATTTTGTACCTTTGTTGACATCAGTGACATCTCTACATCTCTTCCCACTTTATCGGGAGTCTATCTCCGCCCCCTCCTTCCTTGATTAGATTTCGCTCCTGAAAGTTTCTTTCAGAAATCTTATCGCTTCCCTCTAGACTGACTTCGTTCTCCCTGGTATACTTTTTTTGCCGATTTCGTCTTCTTTTGCTAACGATATCCCAATCTCCCTTGTTTATCCTCTTTGGAATACATAGTAATTAATTCATTTGACATTAACCTTTTAACGTTTTCCCCTCAAAAACCAACAATTTTATGTTATAAATCCTTTCGTCGAAATCCCAATAGAATAACTTAAGGTCGCAGAACCATCTTTTGATGTTAATGTCATAAACGCGTTTCATCTGTCGAAAAGGTTGCCCTAATCCTACTGTTCTATCTCCAAGAACAATTTCATCGAGGGTTTTTTCTTGGACCTTTGGAAACATATTCCCTCCGATCGACCAAAAAAGGGCCGTCATTGCAAATCATGTCTTAATCACTGGCCACCTAGATTGGAGATGCCAATTCAAGGACCTCTACCAGAGAACATCCTTTAAGAGATTAGCTTACAATAGGGACGATATTTTTCTCTTACATTGAAAACTGATAAAATAGCAACATGTAACGAGGGAAATGACGCGAAAACCCAAATTTATTCAATTTGATCTTGTGGTATAATTGTCTACCAGTAACATCATATAAAACCCACATGGAGGAATGGTAGAGAAGCAGTAAGATATAAAGGAGGAAAACACAAATGAAAGGGTCAAATAGAAGCATAAAGGGAGAAAAAGGGAGTAGTATTTACTAGTTTTAGTCTCCCATTGAAATAAAAAGAGTTAGACAAAATGAATAAAAAGAACCAAAGAAACATACCATGAATAATGGGGTTAAGAGGAAGCATTTCAAACACTAATGGGGCAAATTGAAACAAGAAAAGAAGATAGGAAAGGATTTCAAACACTAATGGGGCAAATTGAAACAAGAAAAGAAGATAGGAAAGGATTTCAAACACTAATGGGGCAAATTGAAACAAGAAAAGAAGATAGGAAAGGATTTCAAACACTAATGGGGCAAATTGAAACAAGAAAAGAAGATAGGAAAGGATTTCAAACACTAATGGGGCAAATTGAAACAAGAAAAGAAGATAGGAAAGGATTTCAAACACTAATGGGGCAAATTGAAACAAGAAAAGAAGATAGGAAAGGATTTCAAACACTAATGGGGCAAATTGAAACAAGAAAAGAAGATAGGAAAGGATTTCAAACACTAATGGGGCAAATTGAAACAAGAAAAGAAGATAGGAAAGGATTTCAAACATGAGGCCTATTGCGTTCGTTGCTTATCTCAAGGTGATCATCAGCTGTCAGTACTTTCTCGTGTGTTGCATCAGAGTTTTGACTCTTGATTATCGTGACTTAATTTTGATAGTTGACAATAACTCATCACGAAGCCTCAATTCATCTATGGGGGTTTCACGGCATCAGTACTACCACCCTAGATCATTAATCACCTTTAATCCCGAAACAACTATGTATCTTGGAGGAGACTTAGGGCCTAGGGGTGATCTATAAGTGAGACCAACGATTCAGCTGCTTAAGTTTCGCTGAGAATGGTAGCCTATTATCAAATTTAGTCAATGACGTTATACATTTGGAAATGATATGGGAAGAAGAGGCCTAAATTTGCCTGTGTTGCTACAAAAGGCTTTTATTTCTTTTAGCAAACAGTGGCGTACATGACTGTTATGTTGATGGGCAAACTGACATTAGCTAAAGAAAAAAGATGTTCAGTGAGAAAAAACGTGAAAAATTTTATTTTAAATTTCCATCTGGCTAAGACTGCCTAAGAAACCCTAAGAGTAGGCTACATAAAATAATGAAAAACAACAACAAAACCTAAGACAAACAAAAAAAAAAACAAGAAAAAGACAAAGTAAGAATAAAGAAGCCCGTTCGGGCGAAGGGGAAGCCTCCCCCCCCCCCACACCACCCTGGAGCAGAAACATGCGGCCTATAACAAAGAGAATCAAATATAATGATTGAGGCTGGCGTCCTCCAAAATGTCTAAAAGACCATAAATGTGTGTGCACAAACCGGACCCAAGTACAAGGGACAAGCGGTAACGACCCTGCTCGTCGCGGCAACGGTACAGGTAACTTGTGCGAAGAGCACCCAGACTAGGGCATTCAACAAGAATGTACCGAACAGTATGGGTACAACGAGGTCGTCGCAGTAAGGTTCAGGGCAGCCCTCCATCAAATGGAGGTGCGTACCGCGAGTGTACCAAAAAAAGATGACAGAAAACGACCTGAAGCCGTCGCAGCATTGAGGAGCAAAGTCACGTAACTTTAAGTTCGCTTTGACCGTCCTCCGTCTTATTTGCCAGGCATCTCGGGGGCGCTGCGCTGATTTTTGCTCTGTAGTCCGTGTGAAGAAGAGAGAAACACTGGTCTGGTCGCCCACTCATCGCTGACTGTTTGGCGCCCTAATCGGCGCGTTCATCCACGGCAATTCCCACATGTCCAGGAACACAGCAGGAGATAATCTTGAGATACACCCGGATCGCGATAACCGTGGTCTCACGGATATTGCGGAGCATGATGTGTGGATATTCTAATGCCACGAGAGCACTCAGAGTTATTTGTGAGTCGCTAAAAAACACAATCCGGTCTCTGAACCTGCCATGACGCGTTTTCTCCCGTACCGAGTGGTGTATTGCAACCAGCTCGGCCGTCAAGACAGAACGCAGCGCCTGGTAGAGCCTCGTTCGCTTCAAATATAGGGGATACGGCGTGGAAGCCGCCCCTCCCCCCAGTACTCGGAGGCATATGTGTACATTGACACGGATCCAGCGGGACACTAAGTGTGCTCCTAAAGAGTGGAACGCAATACTCCCGGTGCTCTGGAAGCTTTGGGAGTAGTGACGTGGTGACAAATAGTCAACGGTGGTACCCTCCTAGCAGTGGCAGATCCAGGAAAGTTTTTTGGCGGATAACCTGAATTCCTGTCTCTAAGTAGTCTAAGAAAAGGGCATTGAGGATTAATAATGGTTATCTTACACATCATTGATAATAAATAACAGTATCTCACACAGAAGTGAGCACAACTCTATCAGAGCCGATTTTTTCCATACATCAGAAAATTATGAATTGCGGTTTATTGTAGTTTTGGGACTTCAGCTAAGGTATGATACTGAATTTAATAATTATATTTTAGATTTACCTTTATTTTAAACATGTATCATAAAAGATACATTCGATCTCAACTGTTTAACAAACTGTTTTTATATATATTCTATATTATTACATAACTCTTTCTGAATAGCAAAATACAAGTATGACTTAAAAAAGAAATATAAACATAAACGGTCTAAAATTTGGGAAGAGTGGGGTTTCAGCCCCCTAGCCCTTTTCTAGATCCGCACCTGCCTCCTGGTTGGCGTCTTGGGAAGAACCAGACTCCACGGGCCCGCGAGTTACACCGCGCTCTTGAAGGAGTTTCCTAGCCCTAAACCTAAAGGGCATAGGGTATAACTAGCATCTCTCGGCGGCATAGGCACCGTCGAAATCGGCTGCGGATGCAATGATACCCAATGGCAACTGAGCGAGGTTCCGGGCTCTCGCGTACAGGCGCATATACGACTGTACACGGCGCGGAGCGATTAGCATCTCCCGAGAAGGCTTCCCACACCCGTATGCGGAATCGAAGATCTCGCAATAACTCAAAATAAGGCTTGCGAGGTATCCTCTCGCCCACATCGTGTGGAGAGTCTCCATGATACCGTATCGCCATGCAGTATCATCGGCCTTTCCAAATAAAAAAAAAAACCTTGGCGTAGTGCTTTTCCAGTCGGAGCAGAGCATTCGACGTGGAGTGGAACTTGTGGAAGTCGCATAGTAGGGAAGACAGGTGGCCTCCGCTGACAAGGAAAACGGCTAATCTAACATTTACCAATTTGGCCATCAACATGCACATTCAGGAGATTAGTGAGTTTGGGCAGAAACCGGTCGCGATAGACTAATCTCTCCCTGTTTTTTGAAAAGCGAGCGCACTAACCATTCTCCAGGAGTCACGCAGGATACTCTCTGTCCAGATCATTTTGAACAAATATAACATAAAAGTCATGCCTCGCTCACCTAGGTGTCGAAACAGGGCATACGAGAAATCGTCCGGACCAGGGGCAGTATCCGCGCACGAAGCGAGAGCGGAACGCAACTTTATCTCCACCTCTGGAAATAAAGTCGATTCGGCGGCCTTCAATGACATCACGACGTGCATTGAATGCTGGCGGAGCAGCACCCCGCCAAGAGAATGCTGTCGCGAAGGACTCCGACACGGACGCGGTGTCTGTCCAAGATTGCGGTCCGATTCTCTTGGAAAACCGGAGGGGGTCCTTTGAGAACTTGCCCTAAATCCTTTTGATTCGTTTCCACACCTCTGCTAAAGGGATCTTCCCGTTAAGTGAAGACACGTATGCCAACCAGGAACAGTGGTCGGTGTGCTTCGAAACATACAGGAACCTAGCACTAGCTCAACGAAATTAACTCACAGTTAAATCGCTCGGGCGACGCTTACAGCGCATTTAAGCATAACGATTCTGTTTGAGGGCAGTCTCATTCTTGGCCCACCACTACGAAAGCGGTGGCGTGAAAAACTGCCAAACATTCTAGGAATAGTAGTTAAACCCGTGGTGATGAGGTTACCGGAGAAGAACTCAACGGCCTCCCTCCCCCGACCTTAACTCCTCGACTGGGATAGAGAAATCAGTCATTTCCTAAAATGTCGACCACCTCGTCGAGTGGTGCTTGGAGCGGGCGCTGGTGCTTGGATTGATGCTCCTCAATTTACTTTCACTGGAAGTCTTGAAAATTCTGAACATGTAAACAAATATATTAAAATTATGGCTCAATATTTGAGGCCAATAACTAAATAATAAGCAAAATATCTAAGGCTGCCAGAGCGCTAATTTATTTTCTTATAAAATAACAAATTTAGAACGATAAATCTTATCAGAATGCCACAGCTTCCTGCTACTTTAACCTCGCCTCTCAGGACAGTCTCACAGAAGGCGTGGCTCCACTTAATTGTCGTAACGTTAATGGAGCTTGACTCTAGGCTCAAAGGCTTTCTCTCCTAATCTCCAAAGTGGTCGGAGGGAGTGGATATAATGTTCTCCTGGGGAGCTGTTAACCTTTTCTTCCAAAAACTAGAAGAAAAGAAAACTTAGAATACAATTATGCACTGTAAGGAGACTCATTGACCCTGCCCCCATTTTTATATTTAATGATTGGCAAAAACGAAATATCATCACACGTTCGCTTATTGTAATGCCAGCCAATCACCCAAGAGGCCCGTATGGCCTACCCACACAGCTGCCTCTGTAAGTCAACGGCTAAAAAATATGGGAAATACAAAACGTACGAATGTGTTCATATAAAATTTTCTTTAATTGTTATACTCAATAAATAATTCATGTTGAGAATTTTACTTAATATACAAAGAATAAAGCGTGCATTTTTAATGGACAAATTTTCTCTATTTCTCGAAGTTTTCTAGTCGAGTGGTTTTGGGATATAGTCATTAATTTTTGAGTCACGACGACGAATCCTGATTCGAATTCTACTCGTACCTGTCACATTTACTAGGATATGGCTGGTAAATCTAAGCCTGATTCTTATCATTGATTATAAATAGAAACTTAGTAAATGTTCGGAAAATGACCGGCCTTTATTTTGTGTATAATTCATATTTAATTTTGCTTATTTTTTATTTTATTTAGAGACTTTTTTCTAGGGCAAAATACCACCAAAGTGTTTTTTTTAAAATTAAAATAACTTCATTAAAATCATAGAAACAGCCTGCACAAGTTGACGAATTGGTAGCTATTGTGGTAACTGATTTAGTTTCAGTTCATATTTAATTTTGCTTAAAAGTGTTTTTTTTTTAATTTAGAGACTGATTTTTTCTTGGGTCAGACTGGATCATGAGGCGGTTAGGGACGAGAAAAACTAATGACTACAGCTTGGAACGATATTATCTTTCCTTGTGATGGATGCTTCGTTCATATTTAATTATGCTTATTTTTTATTTTATTTAGAGACTGTTTTTTCTTAGGCAAAATCCCCCAAAGTGTTTTTTTAAGTTAAAATAACCATTAAAAGCATAGAAACAGCCTGCACAAGTTGACGAATCGGTAGCTATTGTGGTAACTGATTTGAGAGCTTGTCTCAAGCTAATCTGAGGTTGTTGATTAAAAATATATAACTGAAAAATGCGTTGGGTTAGCCGGTCATTTACCGAACATTTCCTAGAAAATCCTATATCCTGATATTTAAAATTCTAGAACAAGGAACGTTTTCACTATCATTAGAGAATTAGAGTTCCATAAGCTATATAATAGCAAACTAATGAATTTCCGAATCGCTAAAAAAAAAAATGCATCAATTCTTGATAATGCACATAAATTCATTCACTTCAAAAGTTAGGTTAGGTTATATTAGGGTCAAAAAACCCTTGGAATGCATCATCGTTGCAAGGAATAATTTATTGAATTAAAATTGAAAAATGAAACAAATAAAAAAGATGTGCATATTACAAATTCAAATGAAAGGCAAACGATTTTGAATACCATTTATTTTTTTTTAATAGTTTTTACGCACAGTCCTTATCTAGGCTCAGTATAAGATTGGTTCAACGGATCATCATGGAAATAGTGTAGCGTACGACAAGTGCAGGCGAGCGGCTTAAAACCTTCGTTTGAATGAGTCTTTCTTGAGACTCAGGATAGCCGAGTGGATTTGCCGCTGGCTAACAGTGGTCCAGCGATGCGGGAAAATGTTCGCAATTCCCATACGCTATTATTTTTTATTTGAACCCTTTTCCTACTCTCCTTTATCTAAAATGGTGCCCAGACCCGGGGGGGGGGGAGGGTTAGCCTTTGGATAGCATTTCCAAACGGGCTCTCATCATTTCTTCAAAATACGCTCCGCTTCTAGGAGGGAGGTTGTATAGCGTACGAAAAGTGCAGGCGAGCGGCTTAAAAGTTTTGCTTGAATGAGTCTTTTTTGAGGCTCAGGATGGCGGAGTGGATTCACCGCTGGCTAACATGAGCAATAACAGCACAAATTAGCCAGCATACAAGCAAATGTCTAAGAACACAGCAAAAATGAGCAAATATGCAGTACAAAATATTAAGTACACAGCTCAAATTCGTAAGAACACAAGAACTATGATCACGAACACTGCATAAATGATCAAGAAGAGTACATAAATGAGCAAAAATAGTGTACAAATGAGCAAAATCAGTGTCAAAATGAGCAAAAACAGTGCATGAATTAGCAAGAACAATACACCCATTAGCATAAAGAGTGTACTCATGAGCAAGAACACTACACTCATGAGCAATAACATAACACATATTAGCCAACACAGATCAAATGAGCACGAGCGGAGCAAAGGCTAGCAAATACACACCGCAAATGATCGAGGACACAGCTCAAATGAGTAAGAACAACCCACCAAGAAAACTGCTAAATAATAAAGAACACAGCATAAATGACTAAGAAAAGTGCACCATGAGCATGAACAACACAAATGAGCAAGAACACTGCATATGTGAGCAATAACACAATACAAATTAGCAAAAACTCCCAGCACAAATAGCAAAAATACTGCACAAATGAATAAGAACACACTTCAACAAATAAACAAGAACATTTCATACACTAACAAGAATACTGCACAAATGAGCAATATCACTACAGAAATTAGCAAGAAGACTTCACCAATGAGTAAGAACACATCTCCAATGAGCAAATACACAACAAAAATGATCAAATACAGTGTATAACATAGTAATTACAACACAAATGAGCAATGACACTGCACCTTGATCAAGAACACAACACAAAAAGCAAGACCACGACAAATGATCAAGAAACAGCACAAATGAGCAAGAACTCTACAAAAATGAGCAAGAACACTACAAAAATAGCAATAACACTGCACAAATGATCAAGGACAGTTAATAAATGAACAACAACAGTGTACAAATGAGGAAGACACTGCACCCCTTGGCGCAGTCTTTTCCTCGTGGGTGCAGTACCCACGAGCAAGATGTTGCACCCATGAGTAGGACCCAACACAAATAAGCAAGAACAATACACAAATAACTAAGAACACAAATGAGTGAGAACAAAGCAATACTAAGGAACTGATCAAGAAGACTAAATAAATGAGGAAGAAGAGTACACAACTTACGAGTAGCAAGAACAATGCACAAATGAGCATGCACACTACACAAATTTGCGGGACCACAGCACAAATGAGCAAGAAGACTACACATGTGATCAGGAACACTGCACAAATAATTAAAGACGGCATAAATAACACTGGGGAACAATGTATTTGGTGAATTGACAAAAGTACATTTTCCTACCTAATTCGAGCATACTGAATTCAAATCTGAAAGCAAATTCTCTCTAAATGCTACAGATTTTTCGTAATATTAATAACTAATATTATACAATAATTTTCATTTTATCACGCCTATCAGCATGCCCTAAAGTAATTTTGAATCATCCTTTTGCGTTATTTATAGTAAAGCAGGTTATTTTGCACACACATTTTATTGCATATGAGAAGAAACTTGAATTACACATTAGGATTACAAATAATGTAATCAAATAGATACTAATTTATTAATGACCGTACATCAGGCTGGAGGACCTCTTCTTGATTTTAATGGGGCAAAAATTTGCATTTGTAACTCTCTCTTGTAAGTCTTCTCTGGCTGATCTATTCTAATCGTCCAACATTAGTCCGCCATCATGTGTCTATCCCAGTGGCCTTGGTAACGCTCTCACATCGTCATCAAATCCTGAGGGAAGCGTTCCTCTTGTTCGTCGCTCACGGCTCCCAGATTCTCTGGGAATCGGTCGAGGTTACTATTTAGGAAATGCAACTTCACACTCATGTTGCATCCCAGATCATGATATGCTAAAATCATATTAGTAACTAGATCCTCGTAGTTATGCACTTTTTTGTTTCCCAAGAAGTTACGAACAACGGCAGAAAATGAGAGCCAGGCTGCCTTCTCTTTTTCATTCATGGTGTTCACGAATCTAGAATCACTCAGAAGTCTTCGGATTTGGGGACCATCAAATACTCCTGTTTTTATTTTTTCGTATGACAAAGCAGGAGACGCCGATATTATGTACTGAAAACAATCATTGTCAGTGCTCAACCCCTTGACATACTGCTTCATCAACCCCAGTTTGAGATAAAGTGGAGGAAAACTATCTTCTCTCGACTTACGATTGACTCATTAACAACGTTTAGCATTCCTGCTTCCAAAATTTCCCGAACTGGCCAATGTTTTGGGGACCAGTGTTTGTCACGGGCTTGACTGTCCCACATACAGATATAGCATTGAAACTTTGTATATCCCTTCTACTGGCCAAGGAGGAAGTTGACCATCTTGAGGGCCACAAATATGATCCCATTGTGTTCATGGTACCTAAGTAAATCCATGACACTTCTTATGTCATCGTCAGTTTCTCGCAGATGGACAGAGTGACCGAAAGGAACTGCACCAAAGTCATTGCCATTATTCAAAAGGACACACTTGAGGCCAACTCAGTAAACAGACCAGGAACATCGTGGCAGTATACAAATTGTTTGTCCTCAGAGAAATACTTAACAAATGTACTCTCCCTTGTTAGGTAATATGATACCCGTGCCGACTTGTCAAGCATATGTCTTTCACTCAACCCGGAGGCTAAAAATTCTGCAGCTTTCTTGGAGACCTCCAAATCACTTATCAAGTCATTCAAATCCTCTTGATTGAATCTGCAGACTCTCAATCCATTCCGTGGACGTCCATATCAGGTACATCATTTTCATATTCGGAGGAAGCATATCGACTGAAAATCGGAATTGGTAAAGACTCAGAATGAGGTACTGGCCGGATCGCCGAGGGAATGTTGGGGTAGTCGATCTTATGCCGATTATTCTTGCCAATCTCTTTAGTATTCACCAGACAGAAATAACAGTCCGATACATGATCCTTTTGCTCTCACCACACCATGGGGATTCCAAAAGGAAGACACTTTCTCTTTCCTTTCGTCCATTCACGAAGATGTTCCACACAACTATGGCAAACAGCATGTGGGGCCCACTTCTTATCTTGATCGCCAAGAGGAACATCAAAATATGCCTTATAATTGCGGATCACAAAGTTTGATATATTGCGCCTTTGACGAACTAGCATGTAACAGCCACATATGTAGCAGAAGGTGTCTGGATCATTAACGCAATTTCCTCTTGACGAAACCATCACTCTAACATGAGACCTGAAAAAAGAAACAATAATGTCAATATTTGGCACAATAACACTTATTACTATCTTACTACTATGTACTATGAAGTAGTTGCTTTCTACAAGCATCCTCTCTGTCCGTCCGGAGGGAAGTTTTCGGGGAAACAAGAAAATAGAAATTACAGAATAACTATAGCATGTAGGTAAAAATGGATTATATATTTGAAATCAACATGAAAAAAAAGGATTAAAATTGTCAGATAAATCTAAGTCACCAAAAAATGTGATTAAAATTGTTCCCCTGCGTTATCAAGAACACTCCACCCATGATCAATAACACAACATAAATGAGCAAGAACCAGACACCAATGAGTAAGAACACATCACAAATTAGCAAGAACAAAGCACATGTGAGCAAGAACACTAGACCTATGATAAAAAAACCTCACCCATGATCAAGAACACAACACAAATAGCAAGAACACCCCAAATGACCAAGAACACAGCGCAAACGAGCAAGTACACAGCAAAAATGAGCATTACGCTGTACAAATGATCGAAAATACATCACAACTGAGCAAGAACACTGCGTCCATGATCAAGAACAATGCACCGAGTATCAAGATTACTGCTTCCATGAGCAAGAACACTCCACCGATTAGCAAAAACACAGCACAAATGGGCAATGACAGCACAAATGAACAAGAACACAGCACAAATTTGTATGAAAACTGCAAAAATGATCATGAACACTACACAAAAGATCAAGAACACTCCCTAAACTATCAAAAACACTGCACAAATGAGAAAGAACACAATACCCATGAGAAAAGACTGCGCCATGAGCAATAACATTTCGTAAATGAGCAAGAAAACTGCATCTATGAGCAAGAACGCTATATCTATGAGCAAGAAAAAACCACAAATTTGCAAGGTCACTTCACCGATGATCAAGAACATTGCACAAGTGATCCAGAACACCGCACAAATGATAAAGAATTCTGCATAAATTAGCAAGAACACTATAAAATGAGCAAAGAAACTGCCCTAATTATCAAGAAAAGTGCACAAATGAGCAAGAAAACTGCACTTATGAGCAATAATACTGCACTTATGAGCAAGAACAGTGCACTAATGACCAAAAAACAGCACAAATGAGCAAGAACACAGCATAAAACAGCGAGAATACTGCACAAATGAGCAAGAACTTTACACAAATGAACAAGAACATTACACAAATGAGCAATAACAATACACAAATGAGCAAGAACACTACATAAATGAGCAAGAACAATACACACATGAGCAAGAACACTACACGCATGATCAAGAACAATACACAAATGAGCAAGAACACCACAAATGAACAATAACACAGCACAAATGAGCAAGAAGAGGGGCTCTTGATGAAATTAATGGGATCCGTCAGTCTCACCTGCTTTTGATGAATCGAACGGACACTTTTAAAATCAATCACGATTCGTTTTTATTAGCTTTAAAATAGAAATCAACGGTGGATTTCTGGCAAGAAGACTTTGAAACGAAGTTTGTAACTGAAATGGTCGGTGAAGTTAGGGCAAAGGCAAATGTGTAGCCCAAATAGGAGACTACTTCTAGGTACTAGAGGCAGACGGGAGAGATACATGAACGTGCTCCGATTAATAAACGGAGGTATGCCAAATTATATGTATGCCTATGTGTGCTGAATAAAGGGGAAGTACACAAGAACATCGAAGGGGTACGTGCTTCCTTGAAATATAGACAAGGGATGCGTACAGTACCCTACTCTCGACCATGGAATGTCGTTGACCTCTCAGTCGTTCATCATTCATTTAAGTGAGCTACACACTCCAACAACGTCCTGAACATAATAATATATTTTTTAATAACTGATACCAGCTCCATACTACCCTCGAATATCATCAGTCTGCCGATGATTCGTGCCCCTAAGTGGGCATTGACAGGAGTAGACAATTGGAACTAAAGTCGGATTTAAATGCGGAATCAGTAGGCATCATTTGAGTTTGAAATTTGGGTCGAAAGATACATACTAATACTTTGTTGGATCCGAAATCGGTCGATGTTCCTTGACTCTTACTTCAAAGTGACTCCATTTTTAACTCTTCCGTATTCAACGTGAACTTATCTCAGTGATAGGAAGATGCTCCTTAAGAAGGAGTCTCAGACTCAGCAATATATTTATAAGAGTCATTTTGTCGAGCGACTGGCGATTAATTTCTCGCCTTAAACACTGGAGGTAGAGAAAGATTGACCAGGAATACAGAATGAGATCAAATATGGTATACTAAGGAAAATGTAAGAAATTGAAGAGTAAAAAAAAACTGTATCAGGCCACAGAAACAGTCGCATTCAAGATTATAGTAAATAACTAAATTCCAAAACAACAACAAAAAAACTCACAAAACAAAAATATAATGAAAGCGATAGGCCTAATCACCCGATGCCCTGCATCCTTTAGCAAATTTGACACACTATCTTCTCTTTTCACTACTTTTATTTTTTTCTATCTATCCACACATGCTTTTGTCCCCTACAAACACACACACATACACACACTTACAGTCCAGTTGTCACTTAAAGAAGGTTACACCATTCGTGACAAGGGGAGGGGGTTATAAACACTCCCGCTCCCGTTAGGTCACCGGTACTAAAAGTTTTAATTAGTAATATGACATTAGTAAGCGACAAATTAGGATTATAACCAGGCATTGGGTATTATGGATTTGTCAATGACGCTTCCTAATATTGGTTTGAGGTATCACCCGATTACGTGCTACACAAGAAGCAACCCTACGATTCAAAGATAAATTTTCTCAAAGTAACAATCAGTCTGGCGACGGCCTACTTGGGCATAAATCGCTGTAATTCTTTCAAAGCCTACTATTAGAATAGATTTTTAAAATACGAGCAAAAGCAACCCCCCCACTTTAAAAAAAATAAAAAAAGACAGGAAGAAGCAGAAGAAGCAAAATAAAAAAATAAAAAAGAGAAAAGAGGGAAAAAAAGAAGAAGAAGAAGAAGAAGAAGAAGAAGAAGAAGAAGAAGAAGAAGAAGAAGAAGAAGAAAGCATGCTCAGGCGTCTGGGGTACGCCCATCTATCACCTCCCTAGGAACAATCGACCTTCAACAAAGAGAGTAAAATAAAGTGGAGCAGGCTAGCATCCTCCAAAGGGTCATAAAGTCCACAAGTCAGTGCGCACGAATCCATCTCGAGTACAAGGGACAAGTAGTAGCGACCCCTCGCATCTCGGTACCGGACAGATAGCGTGTTCGAATATCCCCCAGACTGGGACATTCAACAAGGAGGTGCAGAACAGTCTGGGGGACAACGACGCAATCATCGCAGTAAGGTGCGAGCGAGCACTCCATCAAATGGCGGTGTGTCCCACGAGTGTGCCCAATTCGAAGACCACAGAAAGCGATCTGAAGCTGTGGCAACATTGACCAGTAAGGTCTATAGTAACAGTCACGTCGTAATTGTATGCAAAGTTAAGCTCCCCTCAGCTGTATACCATCCTCTTTGCCAAACAACCCGGAGAGCTGCTCTGATTCCTGCCATGTATTCGGTGTGAGGAAGAGCCAAACGCTGGTCTGCTCACCCAGATCTCGCGGATTCTTTGGCGCCTTCGTTCCCTGTAATTCTAACATGTCCAGGAATCCAGAAGAAGATAATCTCGACATCTACCTGAATCGTAGACACTGTGGTGTTACGGATACCGCGAACCAGAGGGTATAAAGATTTCAATCCAACGAGACCACTCAGTGCGCTATGGTAGTCGCTAAAAATCACAATCCAAGGTCCGAAGCGGGCATGACGAGTTATCTTCTTTACCGAGCAGTGTATTTCAACTAGCTCGGCTGTGTAAGCAGTCACAGTGCCTGGTAGAGGCTTGCTGATTTCAAACAGAGAGGATACCGATACCATCCTGGAACTTGGAGCCATCCATATACACTAGCACGGATCCAGCGTGATATGAAATAATCTCCAAAAAGGACGAATGCAATATTCCTGGTGGTGTAGAAGCTTTGGGAGAAGAGGCATAGCGACAAATAGTCAAAGTGGTACCCTCTAGGGTGGCGTCCAGGGCAGAACCAGAAGGCTCATTGGCCCTAGAGCTACACCGAGCTCTCAAAGGGGTTTCCTAGAGCTAAGCCCACAGGGCTTATGGTATGACTGGCGTCTCTCGACGGTATAGGCACCGTCGAGATCGACTGCGGATGTAGTATGAGTCCTAGGTGACTGAGGGAGGCGCTGGGCTCGCGTGTAAAGGCAAATAATACTCTGTACACGGCACCGAGCGAGTGTCATCTATCCAGCATCGACAAGTAGGCTCTCAATGGGGGACGTGCGGAAGGCACTGGTCTACATGCGGAGACTGGTGTGGTGGATCGATTCCACCATCCGCAATACACGCTCGGCTGCGGATGCATAAAACTCGCATCAGTAGTCAAACTTCGAACGAACAATGGATCGATAGAAAAGAAAGGCTGAAGCCTGATCAGCACCTCAGGTGCTGAACGTCATAGAGTGAAGAATGTCCATGGCGCGGGTAAAAGAGACTATAATGCTGCGTATACGAGTATGACTCTCCCAGGTGAGTCGTCTTTCGAAAGAGAGGCATAGGAAGTCCTGTATAACACAGAACGCAACAGGACCGAATTGTCCCTACCGAACTGTCCTACGGCCATATATCTCTATATATATATATATATATATATATATATATATATATATATATATATATATATATATATATAGCCTATAGGTCCGTATCCATAATAACTTACTTCTAAACATATTTTATTCAGAGATTTATTTTTTTTTTAATAATGAGTTCAATTTTACAACTTCAACAGGCTCCCAAGGGAACTAAATATTCTAGGTTGTCACCAGAACAGTATTCAATATATTTAGTTGTGGTCATGATAGCGATGAGCGCTTGATGAAACAGGTTCGAATCCAAATCCTCTATTCATTTTCATATGACGGTTAAAAATAGTTTTACCTATTTTTCTCCGTTTCTATATGTCCCATTTTCTTTCTTAAGCTTTCAATGGTTCACGTGATATTTTCCTTGGCGTTTTTCAGGGTTGTGATACCAGTTTTCATTTATTTGGGCCTTTAAATACATCTATTGGATATCACGTGTCATGTGATTTTCTATTATTATAAACAAAAAGCCTGTGCCCCCTCCTACTAGAAAAACACTTGCCTCTCACTGGATAAAACCCCCTACACTTCGTTATTCAGAAGGCTTCTTGAATCAACCTTTTAGGGGGTTGAGGATGGTAGCTCAGCTAATGAAATTCGTGGTCATAATAACGATGAGCGATTGATGACACAGGTTCGAATCTAGCTCCTTTATTCATTTTCATATAACGGTTAAAAATAGTTTCCCCTATTTTTCTCCGTTCCTATATCTCCCATTTTCTTTCTTAAGCTTTCAATCGTTCACGTAATATTTCCCTTAGCGTTTTTCCGGGTTGTGATGCATGTTTTCATTTCTTTTGGCCCTTAAATACATTTAGATAACAATGTTTGTTATAAGGATCACTCTGTTCTATTCAACCGAAACTATTTTCAAATTGTCGAAAGAACTTGAAACATTATGAAACTTATTTGAATTCAGTGTACCAAGAAAACTACAATTCTGTCTGCTGGCCTCGCCTCAACACTCAACAAGCAATCTTCTAAGGCACATCATTTTTAGTACTAGTTAGTAAGTAAGTATTAAGTAGCAACATTAACATAATGGTTCAAGTCATATCTTAAGTGACTGGTGCCATACAAGACTAAGGCTACATTTACATAGACGTCATTTGAATATAGTGTGCACTTCAGATATTAATAGATTATGGACTAGTAACTACATTAATGCGGCCAATATCCAACTATAATTAAACGCCTGATGTATCTGTTTTTCTCTCTGTCTGATCCATGTCCGCAATTTCCAATAGTTAGTTCCTGAAGGACGAAATTTGGTCTTCAATTTAACATAGGATAAAACATATACTGATCATGGCGAAAATCATTTTAATTAGAGAACAAAATTTTATAATCTTATTAAGTATTAATTTCAACAAGAAATTTGATACTCTGATAAATATTAAACAGGGTGTTCAAGAAGTCTCTCCGCAAGATAATAATTAATTTTCTTGTGCAAAAAATACATTAAAATATTTCGGGTAAATATGAGTCGGAGAAGAAATTTCGCAAGCGTCCAGCTGAAGAAAATACCAGTAGGGGCAATGCTGGCTCGGCCAAAATTACCAGGCAGTTAACACTAAGCATATTCCACATTTCCAAGTAAAAACAGGACTAGCGATATGCAAGGATATCCTTGAAAAGAAGATTCTCTCGCTTGTGGCTATTGGGCTCCTACCATTGAGCCTACTTGAACTACATGAATTTAAGAATCCTCTTTCATGTTAGTATAGCTCAAATATTTTGCTATTTTTCCATAGTTAATATATGATTCAAATATTATTCATCTTATTTGTATGAACATTAGACTATCGCTAGTCTAGCTAAATAAATATGTTGATATCTTTCCATTGTTAATCTATTGTATTTGTTTTAATTTTTAAATATTTTTTTCAGGCGCCAACCCGGCTCTTCTGGTCCTATCTAGAGGCACCCTGGTCAGCTATCTTGCAACAACAACCAATACAATCAAGGAAGACATAGAAGCAAAACTGGTAGCAGTTGACCATGTGTGTGTGTGTTACGTGAGACATATGGTCAACTAATCACTGCAGTTTCGTGGGAGTCACTGCGCGTTGGGTATGTTATTGATTTAAAGTATGTATTATTTTTATATAATTGATAAATTGACCATTGGTGAGATATTGATAGTTTGGTCAAACTTCAGAAAACCTACGCCGTATTTTTAGCATTAAAAAAGTACTAATGGTCTTTTTAGGTATTCCAGTCGTCAGATAGGGTTACATTTTGGGTCGGAAAGTACATAATTTTTAGATACTACGCATTTATGGGGTTAATACTGAAATTAAAAGAAGTCCACCTTACTTTCTCTCGATGTGACCAGAAACCATGATTTTCACACATTGGTAGCATTAAATTAAAATTTAATTCACACATTGGCAACCTTAAATGCAAGCACTTGTAAGAGCTCTGATTTCGCGCCAAAACCAGTTTCGTAAGCGTTCGTGATGATGATGTATGCTTTTTGCGTATTTAGTTTCAAATTGTGTACTACTTGTTCCTGAGACCCAAGTGAAACGAGTACAGGAGGGTATGGGGGAAGCAGACCCCCAATAATGGCTCGATAGCGGCCTACAGTAACTAAACGCCGTGTTTTTAGTAGTAAAAAATAGTACTAATGGTGTTTTTACTAATGATGTTTTTAGGCATTTCAGTCATCATTTACGGCTTCGGTTTGGCACGGAAAGTATTATTTTTTAAGATAGTATCACTGCAAAGAGAGCTGTACTCAGAGTGCTAGTATCTTAAAAATAAGTGCTTTCCGCGCCTAACCGAAACCGTAAATGACGACTTGAATGCATTAAAAACACCATTAGTACTGTTTTTACGACGAAAAAAACATGGCGTAGCTCTTCTAAAGTTTCATCGATAGTTTGATAGACTTATAGTATAATATTTTCCATTATTCGACTTGTGTTCCTCATTTATTAATTTCGTGAGTCTTTAATTTACTGTGAATATGGACTCTTACACATTTTGCTCTAATGGGAAGGGTCACTGATGTGGTGGTATGGTAGGCGACTTATCGCTGAATTGCCTCCTTTATATCATATAGTTTTTCTCTTTAATGTTTGGTGATGCAGTTTAGCCGGAACGTGTCTAACCAATATTATTAAATTAAGCATAATTTTTGTTCATCCAAACAATGATTTTATATTCTTACATTAAAATCAATGATGATTTGTGGCGAGGATTTCGTGGAACACATAATTTTGATATAATTGCTGGAATGTTGGACAGGATTAACTCGGAGCATGGTATATCTTATTCTTATATAAAAGTTGTATCTACCGTCACCGACAATGCACTGAGCATGGTGAAATACTTTAAAGAGTTCGGTGTTCGTGTTCAGAATCGTATTAAGGACATTGATGAAGATGAAGCAGATGAAGATGATGATGCAAAAATATTCTAGGAATAGGTTATCACCAACAACTTTCCTAAACTTATTCCTTCCCTATTGCACCACATTACCTTCATTCACACTGAGTTTCCTTCTGTCACACACAATCCCAAATTCATCGCCCAGTGCCTGAAGTTTCTCTTTTGAGTCAGCCACCAGCACTGAATCATCCGCAAACACAACAATTGTTCTAGCTCGTACATCTCTCCATTTTCACTCACCAATGCTGCACCCTTACCTCCCACCTTTGCTTTCACCCCTCTCACCACGCCATCCATATACAGATTGAACAGCTAGAGTAACATCACGCATCCTTGTCTGAGTCCAGTTTTTACACTGAAACAGTCACCTTCTTTACTCCCATCCCTCACACATACTTTACAGTTATCATAAAAGCTTTTGATAGCTCTTATTAGTGTGCATTCAATCCAAAGCATTCTCAACACATTCCACATTCCCTTTCAGTCCACTCTATCATAGACTTTCTCCAGATTCATAAATGCCATTAGCACACTTTTATTCTTTTCCAGGTACTTCTCACATATATTCTTCAAGGTAAAAATCTGATCTACACACCTTCTCCCTTTTCTAAGCCCCTTTGTTCCTCTCCAATCAGACTTTTCGTGCACCTCCTAACTCTTTCACTCAAGATTTGTCCATATACCTTTTCAGACACACTCAACAGACTTATACCTCTTTAATTACCACACTCAGTTTTTTCATCATTTCCCTTGTAAATAAAAACAATACATGCATTACTCCAATTCCCCCCTCCCACCCATTAGTCCATACATACATTAAACAACCTAACCAACCACTCTACCACACACTCTCTCTCCCGCTTTCAGCATCTCACTTGTTATCCCATCCATACTCGTTGACTTTCCACTTTTTGTACTTTTAACTGCCTCTTCCACTTCCTTTTCGCTAATTTTTCCACTCTCTTTAATTCTCTCTGATGCTATCCCGCCTGTTCCAAGACATGACAGCTGTACTTCTCTACTATCGTCCACATTTTACAAATTCTCAAAATATTCTCCCCATCTCTTCCTTACTTCTCCATGTGTATTGATTACTTCACCCCTTCTATCTTTCACTCTCATTTCTATCGCTTCTTTATTCTTTCTCACACTTCCTTCCAAAATTGCTTTTACTCTCTCTAAAGCACTCAGACACTCTTTAACCCCATCTATCATTCGCTTCTCTCTTCAGATCAGTCACTTGATTTTTCACCTCCTGTCGCTTTCTCCTATACTTTACTTGTTTTCTGCGCTTCTGTTCTGTCTATACCTGTTGAACGGTTCACGCTTCTCTTCCACTAGCTCTTCCAATTCAGCATTCCAACATTCGATACCCTTCCTAACTCTCCCTTCTCCAAGCATCCTAATTCCACAAGCTTTCCTGGCAGCTTCTTCTATGCTCTCACGCATCAACTTCCACTCATCTTCCACACTCAAAAACTCAGACTCTCTTGTAACCAATTCTGTGTATTATTCCTTGCACCTCGCTTCTTTGGAAATGTTAGAGATCAAAGAGAGAGAGAGAAAGATACGCGCTGCTGTGCCTTCAATGGAGAGAGAGACAACAGACACATTGTCGACCATTTTTGTCTGCATGAATGGAAATGCGAAATCATGAGAAGCCGTGGTGGCATGAAAGCCTACCATCGCAGAGAGCCGCGATAAGCTTGAGAGCCCAAAAGGTCTCATATGGGGTCGGATTCCGTTGGACTCTGCACAATTCTCGCAGAACCCCTCAAGCTCCGGGTACTCTTGATTAATTTGCGCGAGTCTACCACCTTGCCGTCCATGAGAGAGCTTGCGCGATCTGCTTGAGTTAAGCTAGCTAAACTGGGGTCTTTTAGTCCGGTAGGGTCACCCATGCCAGTAAGGTAGCTGTAGTATGATCCGGACTAAGGGTTGTCAAACTTCTCTACCACTTCTTTGATGCGTCTCCTTGCATCCCCCTACCAACCTCTTCGATTCTGTTAGTACTAAGTTTCACCAACTCTCTCCAACTGTCAAAAAAACAAAAAAAAAACAATAACAAAAAACATACATTCATCTCTATTACACATAAGTTGTTTATTAATAAGGGCCTCACCACATCCCTTATGCTGCGTGAGAAGAAAGGCTTTGGAACCTCTTTAAATAACGCCTTGAAGCACTCATAGGTTGCAAGAGACTGAGATTGAAGGGATCTCAGGCGTTTGGGGTACGATTAATGGAAAAATGCTAGGTACCCCTTAGAAGCTTTCTCCTAACGTGTCATGGTCTGACCAGCCCCCTGTGACCGCTACTTGGTGAACAAAGGCTCAACTGCTCTTTGGTGAGAGAGATTTTGTGACTTGCTGGTTGCTAGATCAGCTAAAGATCTCGGATGAAGTCGTGGGCACTTAGCTTTACTATTTGCCTTAAGTCTGGCCGTTTTTAGTTGATTAGTAGGGCTAAGTAGGAAGACAGTTACACTTCAGGCACCCTTGTCGAAAAATCAGAGAACCAGTTCACTGCGGCTCTCGTGCTGCTCATTTGGGAGCTGCGGCACGATTGGGGACGTCCGGCTCAGGGAAGACCTTAGGGTTGGTGTGCTTGGTCAAAGGGTTTCTGTTCTCCGAACGACCGAAAACCTCCTGGAAATAGGTGGATGTGATTAGTGCAAGAGAAAATCACACACAAAAAACCGTTTTCAATGCGTATGATTCGAGAGTTTTGTAAGATGGCGAAGAAGAATGGTCCTCCGTTTCGCAAGATAACCTGCAAAATATGCAAAGTCTACAGATGGAGTGAAGACTTCGGGGACAAGAGTTGCAAGGAGCTCACAGAGGCCGTTAGTGTTTGTGACTTCTGCAAACTGGAGAAACGCCTGGGCGAGACCATCGCTCAACTGAGAGAGGAGGACTCCCTCTTTAAAAGGGAGGTTCAACTCTTAAAAACAGAGAGGTGCAGATGCTCAGGCGAGAAGGCTTCCGACGTCCAACAGCAGATTTCTTCTGCTGCAGGACTGCCTCAACGAGCCAAAAAGAAGAAAAGAAAGAAGAAAGAAGAGAAAGTAGAAAGAGAAGAAAAGAAAGTGGAAACAGAGGACGAGAAAGTAGAAGCAGAAAAAGAGAAAAGAGAAACAGAAGAAGAAAAAACAAAGGAAGAAAAGAAGAAGAAGAAGAATAAAAATAAAAATGTAGAGATAAAAGAGGAAAGCGGCAAGTCGCTTTCGAAAAGGAAGACTAAGTCGTGTGCTGACAAATGTGCAAGGGTCACCCTTATTGGTGATTCTTAAGCACGGGGTCTGCAGCCTCTGCTAGCGGCCCGCCTTTGCACTAGTGTGAAGGTAAGCTGCCTGCCAGGATGGGGTAACCACCACATTAGAGTAGAGGCTGAGAAATCACAGATTTCTGAGAGCTCAGTCGTTGCTCTGATAGTCAGTGGAAACGACCTCTACCTGAGAGGAGGTAGAGTAGGCCCTACGGATAAAATCCTCCACACGGTCATGGGTGCCGTGGATGACTGTGGGCTGAAAACCCGCAAGCGTGTTGTAGTCGGAATGCTCCCGATGAGAGGTCCAACACGGACCGATCACTTGATGAACGTCTTTTTAAACCGGCGCCTGGCAGATTTGTGTACGGCAGATGGGGAATTTTTGTGGACCCGTACCTCACCTTTTATGGTAGAAATGATCTCTATCAAAGGGATGGGGTACATCTTTCCTTTGAAGGAAAGGCCTTTCTGTCGAACATGATCCAGGATGTTGTAGAGAGGACCCAAAGGAGTATCCGGCCCAGAATGAGGGTGGGCGTACGCCAGTACGCCCGTGTCACTCCTGGAACGACCTTCGCAAGGGTCGCAAAGAGGGGTGCCTCATCGCCAACAAACAAGCCGGGAAACAGAAGAGCGTAGGGAGTCCTACAGTGGGGGACTCCCTGAAAGTTCTTCTGTTTAATGCGAGGTCGATCAGGAACAAGTTTCTTGAACTTCGTTGCCTCGTAGCGATGGAAGAACCTGAAATGGTAGCCATAATAGAGTCGTGGGTAAAAACCTGAAGCCGAGATTTTGAAGGTGAATTGACGATTCTAGGTTACCAGCTCTTCCTGAAAGATAGGCCAGACAGAGAGGGTGGCGGTGTTATGTTGTATGTCAAGGATACTCTCAACTTGACGGAATGCAACATCGTCTTCGACCATGAACTACTAGGTGTTGACCTAGAGATAGGTCATGTCAGATACAGGACCCTGGTGCTTTACAGCCCCCCTGCCTAACTTTTAGAACAGGCCAGGAATCTGTACCAGCAGTTGGGCGAACTTGTAAAAGACAGAGTGTGTATCGCCATGGGTGACTTCAATACCCATGTTGACTGGGAAACCAGAGAACCCTGTGGCGAGAACGAACTACTCCTGGAGTTCGCGAACAGCGAGTTCCTGACTCAATGGGTGAGAGAGCCAACAAGAGGAGAAAATATCCTCGACTTGGTTTTCCCCTCTGAGGATGACATCGTTGAGGACCTCTCTATTGGCGAAGAGCTCGGTGGCAGTGACCACCGACTAATTAGATTTGAGGTCAAAGTCCCCAAGGCAGGGCCTGCAACTAGTAAATCGAGGAAACTTGATTTGAGAAGGGCAGACTTTGCAGGTTTTCGTGCTGGACTGACTGAAGCGAGGCTAGAAGTGTGCAATGCTGTTGAAGACTCGTCGAACAGTTTCAAAACCACATTCATGAGTCTTCAATCGCGTTTCATCCCTCTGAAATGCTTCCGTCGGTCTTCTGTTCAACCAAAGTGGTTTAATCGAGAAATCGGCCCTTTAAGGAATGAGGAGGGGACATTAAAGCACTCAGATGCAGGAAATTGTAACCTAATCAACGACTACTTCTCATCAGTATTTACTGAAGTGTGTGGTCCCATCCTCCAGCCAACGACTTCCTACTCGGGGGAAAAGCTAGAGGATATGGACTTCACCGAAGGAGAAATAGAAAAGAAGATCAGTGACCTAATGACGAATAAGTCACCTGGCCCGGATGGGTTTCTACCTAAAGTGTTGAAAGAAGTGCGCGATCAAGTGTCCCGACAGCTGAGCGCAATCTTCAACATGTCAATCCGGACCGAATGCGTTCCTAGAGACTGGCGTGAAGCGGAGGTGACTCCGATCTTCAAGAAAGGAGACCGTAGCCAACCGTCGAACTACTGACCTATCAGCCTGACTTCGATAGTCGGTAAACTCATGGACTGCATCATAGTGGACAAAATGAGGTCTCATTTAGAGTCAAAGCTGCTACTCAGGAGTTCCCAGCACGGCTTGCGAAGGCAACGGTCATGCCTGACAAACCTTGGGGAATTCTTCCACTTCGTCTTCAGTGAGCACGATCGAGACAAGGCGGTGGATGTGGTCTACTTAGACTTTCAAAAAGCCACACCGCTGCCTTCTCCGGAAAGTGTGAGCGCTGAGCATAGACGAAAAAGTAACCGGCTGAATAGAGAACTGACTAAGTGGCAGACGGCAACGGGTGGTGGTGAATGGACAGGCCTCTGAGTGGGTGCCCGTTACTAGCGGGGTGCCTCATGGTTCTGTCCTGGGACCACTACTATACATCATCTACGTCAACAACATGGACAGTGACATGGTTGCGAAGATTTCCAAATTTACCGATGATACCAAGCTTGTTATGAACGTTGCAAAGGATGGAAATACTGCCCGCCTGCAGGAAGATCTTGGGAAGATTGGGGAGTGGTCGTACACGTGACAAATGCCTTTTTACATGAACAAATGCAGAGTGATGCATATCAGCCCCCGAAACCCCCAATCTCAGTTTTTCCCTAAGGGCACTGCTATTGAATCCACCGACAATGAGAAGGACTTGGATGTAACAATCACTAGTGACCTCAAGTTCTCGAAACAGTGCATTGAGGCGGAGAAAAAGGTCCAAAGGATGCTAGGCTACATAAAGCGCCAGTTTGGATATCAAAACAAGGAGATTGTACTGTGTTTTTACAACTCACTCGTCCGACCACACCTGGAGTATGCCGTACAATTTTGGAGTCCTTCACTTCGAAAGGACATCGCGAGATTGGAACGCGTTCAAGGCAGGGCAACCAAACTGATTCCCTCTATCAGACATAAAAGTTATGAAGATAGATTAAGGGAATTAGATCTGTTCTCGTTGGAAACCCGTAGACTGCGTGGTCAGCTCATCGAAGTTTTCAAAATACTTTGAGGGTTCGACAATGTTGACTACCGGGATATTTTCACACTGAGTGAGAGCAGAACAAGAAATCACGGCCTGAAACTTGAACTGAAGCGTTACAACCGCAATCTGTGTGGGAAATTTTTCACCTACAGTATCTGCGGTAGTTGGAACGCACTTCCAGTGGAAGTTGTCAACAGTGAATCTGTTGACCAGTTCAAGTCAAAACTAGACAGGGTCTTGAAAACTGTCCGTTTAAGGACGTAAAGCATTTGAGCAGAGATGCGCTCGCTCGACTGCTAGTCCAATGGTACCCTCATTGAATGGACCTTAAGGTCTTCTAGGGTACTTTCTTTCCTTGTAAGTCCTTGTTACTCGTTTTACATGCTCCTCTCGAACGCAACGCGCCGAGTCTCGATTCGTGTTCTAACTCGAAAGCAAGATCTAAGTTCATCCCGTAATAGTCATTGTCAAGGGACAATTATTGTTTGTTTGTTTGTATGGCGACCGTCCCGACCAAGTCTCCCCTCTTTTAGCCGCTGAGACTCGTGTACGTCTAATGGGTATATAGCTTGTTTTAAAACCCTTTCTAACCTTGTAAAAGAATATAAATTTGCATATTAGTAAAGTTATTTTTGTATCCGTTTTTCTATTGTCCCGGAACCTCCAAGATAGTCGACTATTTAACCCCCTATATTTAGTTAATTTGCAAATTGCTGATGTTATAAATCTCCCACGCACATAGCCGTCATCGACCTCGGCTGAGAAAAGCAGAAAGAGCTAACTTAAACCTATTCTACGACAGGCAAGCTCCTTCGTTTTCTCACCCATTCATTTTCTACTTCTACTTTCGGATAAGTCTCCCACCATTCCTGCCCTTACTTATATATATATATATATATATATATATATATATATATATATATATATATATATATATATATATATATACACACACATATATATATATATATATATATATATATATATATATATATATATATATATATATATATATATAATAATAATAATAATAGCAAGGATCGAAAAATTACGATAGTGGAGATGTGTCAATATCGAAGATGTGTCGATGGAGAAAACATAATATCGAGGGCGTGATGAGGGCGAAGGCTTGATGATAGCGATAACTTTATTCAGATTATCTTGCAATGCTGATACCTCTTTGATTTGTATGTGACGATGGAGAAGATGCAACGACAACGAAGAGATGATGGCGGCGAAACCACGACGAAGGCCCGACAACGGCAACACATGACGCCTCCGAAGACATCGAACGAAAAGATGACGACATAATCCAGAACAACTCAACGACGGCAATGATGGCGATGACGCGCACCGTTCCCTTCTTTGACCGAGATAATCAACTTGAGCAGGAAAATTATCACCAATAATGAATAAGAACCGATGACACGAAACAGCCGTTGACCTTGATCGATAACACGAATTAATGATGGGATCATAAAAATACAATAAAATATGTAGAATATTACTTATTTTCTTTAAATTTTTAGAAATGTTATAAATCAGTAATTTGTTAGAAATCAATGTTTCTAAGCTGCCGCAATTTTATTATCTCAGACATTTGCGAACTTTATTTAAATAATTTTTTTATTCAATTACATTAAAGTCTGATTTATATATCATGTAGTTTTCAAGATTATTTATTGGGGGCTCTTGTAGGTCGTCCCTAATTATGAGGGAACCTTGAAGGTAATCGTAAGGACAACCCAAGAGCCTTGGAAGGGGGACGCTGTTTGCCAGTAATGTTAATAGATTACTGAGTTATCGCGTAATATTTTGGCAAGGACTCCGGTTGATACAGATGCTCCGGTAGGTTTGCGTTGCCCTTCCTTATTTCCCACGAGAGTTATTTGTTGATTGCTATGGGGTGCCCTAAGCCTAGGTGCGGTCTTATTCTAGCAGCGGGGTCAAATTAGCCCGGAGGATGGGGATAGACCACACCAGGGTAGGACACCAGTATTTCGGGAGCTATGTAATCGCGAGGAATTGCGATTAACGAAGAGAATGCGCAACGGCTGTTTCCCCGATTAATAAGGCCTTGAAGCAGGAAGATTGAGGAACGTCAGGATATTGAAGTCACCAAAGCAAAAATATAATTATTATTGAACTAGATCTTATTGCGCTTTACAAAATTTATTTAATTAAGCTTTAAGTTCTAAGTTATGACATAAATTAAATTCGAGGTCAAGTGCGGGTAAGATCTAAAGGAGGCTGGACGAATAGAGCCTTTAAGAGTTACACCTTAATGTCTGCGTAAAGTACACGACTATATACAAAGATGAATCACGCGAATCCGAGAGATCAGATTGAACGATATATAACGTGATATATTGCTATATAAAACAGTAATCTAATTCTCATCCTTTGTTCTGACTTCACACAGTTATATATTCAATTTAAGCCACGCCCTACAAGTTCCTCGTCCAACTAAGCCACACCTCCCTCTTATGTACCGGCCTGTTGATTTGTCGGTATTAACATAACTCGACTTTTGATTGGCTACTGCCGAACATATTGATAAGGAAGGCACTCCGACTATTGGGTAAAATTCTCTGTGGGCGGTGGCATGTTGCCATGGATACAGCTTCCTGACCTGGTTTCTATTTGTTTAATAGTGATAGCTAACCGGTTTATTCTGGATTCTGCCTTGATTATAATGTGTGCCTAAGATTGCCTCGACCAACTCTGACAAAGATAACTGTGCTCCATTTACTACCGTGGGACATTCTCGTAAACGGCACTAACTTTACTTTTCTCTATCTCTGTACTTTATGTGTGTCGCGACTCTCACGCGAATCCTATTTTGGACGTACACGCCGGTTGCTACATATTCTTAAGTGTTTAAGTTGTGAGAATTGATCACTGATTCAGGAAGGCTATTCTACCTATCTATTATTCTCACTGAAAAAAATGTTTACGTTGATTAGAATGAGAGTCAGGCTTATACACCTTGTAGTTATGACCTCTTGTATTTGAACTGCTAAACTTCAACAGATCATTTTCATCAACTAGATCCATCTTAGTACATGGGCAGGATACGATATTTTTATTGTCTCAGCCTTCAGGAGAGTATTAAGAGTGATAATTTTTATGAGTGATTAACAAAATAAAAAAGTGATGTTAAATGTGATCTTCAGAATCACGATCTTGATCTAGATTTCCAAGGTCACATTTTTTGCTGGTGATCTGAACTTGATCTTCAAGATCACTTTTTGGTGATCTGATCTTAATCTTCAAGATCACAAAAAGGTGGTGATCTTGCTCATCACTGAGTGCAAAAACATCTGTACAGGCGAACCATCAAAGGCTCGAAGAACACACAATGACCGCTTGGGCAGGATCAGCGAATTCACCAGAAGGCTTCCTCCCGAAAACCACGTCACTTCTGCTCCTTATCGTGAACTTTAGCTGAGATCTGACGCTAATGGAACAGTGTCTTCTGCAAATGTGTCATATAGACAACATGTGGCCATTGAGCAACATGTTCCTACCAGTGGAAAGAATTAATATAAAACACTTAGAACTGGCGGGCTCGGTGACACCAGGTAACCTCTCAATAAGGAGCAAGGCCGGCCCTATGCTTGCTGGCACCCTGGGCAAGCAGATGTTCGGTGCCCTTTTTAAGTATAATTATAAAATTGTTCACAAGGAAAAAACTAAAAATGTAGAATAATAGAAAAGAGTTTATTAACTGCGTTGGGTTTTAACAAACAATGAACAATAATATTGTTTTTCTTTTTTTTGGAAGATCCTAGATGGTGCCCCTAAGCACATGGCATGCCCTGAGCAACTGCCCGGGTTGCTAGTACCTTGAGCCAGCCCTGATAAGGAGCCCTGTCATCACCACTCACATTGCCATTATTTTTCTTGGCAGATAAGGGTTTCCCATCTTCGCCCGGGAAGTCATGAAGCCGGACACACCATCCTTGACCTGCTCACCTGCTAAATCGTTAAGGGATCTGTACATCCCCAGAAAGAGAGGATTCCCTTGTTTATTTGCTTTTTCCTTATTTTTTCAAGTGTAGGGCGGGTAGTGAGTTCTATTCTTTCTTCTTCCTTGAAGGCGATATAAGGCTGTACGGGTCATCCTCGGCCCTTCCCTTTGAAATGGAAAAAGGCTAGGCCGCCATGGTGACGCATCGGAGACAGGGAGGCAGTTCTGCCCTTTTGAGGCCTTGAACTAACTTAAGCTCGAGGATGTCTGCCATTGAGTCAGTCTTAACTTCCGGGTAAAACCCTAGGGTCTGGAGCGATGGGGAAGGATGGGGGAGCTTTGGGTTCTCGCTCACGTAGGTGGTGGCTTCCATCTGGACACCCTCAATCCAAGGTTTCGGGGATCCCGACTGGGGAATCGGTATGCTTATTGGCTTTTTGGCATTATATTTATATTTCATGGGTATGGGTAAACTCGAGTTAAACGGAAAATTTGGGGGCGTTTGCACACCTGCATTTAAGAAACTCACAATGCACAGGTCGAGGAAGAGGAGAGGGCATGGTACAATGGACGCCGCCACCCCTTGACAATCTAAAGTGGTTTGCTCTATTTAAATACTCCTGTCGGGAGTGGGTTACTTTGCAGCGCTACTTCTTATAATTTTTTTTGTGATGACATTTCATAGCTAGAGAAAATTGCGAAAGCCGCACTCTGCGGAAAATAGGGGCCTCCTTTGTTCAGAAATAACCTACCTACCCTAAAAATAACTAATTACTACCAAAAGTTGCACATGCAAGAATTTAGATCAATTGATCGGAAACCATCCTGAGTAGAATGATCTCTCTCCGGCTTGCAAAAAGGATGCACGGTAGCCATTCACTATTAATTTATTAAGATACTTACACCCTAAATCGTGTTGAACAAAGCTAAAAAACTATAATGACTCTCCCATTAAACTTTTGAATCATGGCATATAGAATATCGTCCGAATCAAAGTAAGTATCCGCGTACGAAGCGAGGGTAGGAGGCGGCCTTTAACAGCCGTTAGAGAATGCTCAGAAATCGGTCGCCAAGGATACCATCACGAACGTGGGTCCGAGATTGAGGTCCCCTCCTCTTTGTGGATATAAGTTGAGTCCTGCAATGACTTGCTCTGAATGCTTTGCACGCGCTTCCACACCTCTGTAATAGGGATTTACTGCTTTTTGAAGACACGTATGCTCGTCAAGAGTGGCGACTGTGCTTCAAAACGTACCTAAACTGGTCCTTGCTCGACGAATTTCACTGACGGTTATTTTTTCCGGGAGGTGCTTGTAACGCATATAGGCATATCGATTCTTTCCAAAGGCCGTTTCATACTCAACCATCCAACAAGAAAGCGCACGGCGTGCAAAATGGCCAAACGTTCGAGAAATGGCAGGCAGACCCGCCGCGATGGGGGTGTAAGAGAAAAACTCAACGGCCTCATCAACCGACGTAAACTCCGTGCCTGAGATAGAGAACTTCATGACAGCCGGCAATACGGTTCCCATAAAGTTCATATGTCTGATGTCTAATATTTGTGGGGCCCCGGAATAGTTTTTCACTTAGCATCTTTCTCAGGAGATCCGATCATGTTCTTAGCACTCGCAGATGTTGAAGAAACCTCCTGCTACCTTTCTTATTTGGGAGGGGATGACACTGAGACAGCATAAGTGGGGCTACGTCTGTGCTAGAGAGGGAACTGTTTGGGGGTGGCTCTCAGAGAGAAGGTAAAGGGGACGCCTCTTTACCTGTAGCAGTAGGTGAAAGTGAAACCCTTTCTCCATGAGTTGTTGTTTATATTTGACTTATATATGAGGGGGAGGTGTTATTCTCATATAAGAGCATGGAGACATTTTTTTAAATTAGGGACGCAAACGCTAAATGCCCGCCCTGGTTGCCTGATACAGAACGGGTGCATAGCGTGCCGGCAAAACCGGCGGGGCGCTATTTAAGAATAGGGGTGAAATTGAGGGCTTTTAATCTTCTCCACACACACTGATTAGGGTTTTACTTCATTTTCCATCTCGACCCACACCAAGGTTGAATGGATGGAAATTGATCGGCGACTACCCTGCAAAATTAAGCGCCGACCTAGAAAGACGATGAGAATAGGTTTGTAGGGAAAAGTGGAGGGGGTCAATGAGTAAAGAAACTGTACTCCGAGATTAATAAAAGAATACCGGGAACACGGGGGCTGAGAGGGTGTACCATCATTTTAGTCTTTAATGGTGGTGGAGGCTTCGCTTCTGCTACAATGCCAATCTCCTTGCAGAGGCAAAATAGGTTAGAAGAGATTGCTACAGAGAGTGATAGAAAGAGGGTCGAGTGGAAATACTGTAACTTGAACAAATAAAGCCCAAGTTCTTCAAACTTAGTTCGGAACAACCTTGGACACTCGGGCAGGAAGGGTACTACACCTCCACGTACAAGGTAGAATAGTATATAGGTTAACCCTCTGCGGGACGACGTATGCCAAAACGATATAGAGTTATGAGATGTAACGAATAAACACCATGCCCCCAAAGTAAGACTTATTATTAAGAAAATCCTACAAAAAAAACTAAAAACAAAAGATATTTATTGATGACAAGCAACATTACAGTTGATTAAGGTTGAAATTTATACCAATGTTAACAAATTTCGATTCACTCGTGAGGATTGTAAGCCTCATTACAATTAATTCTACATCGATATGACAACAACAAAATCGAAACCGAATAGTATATAGGTTAACCCTCTGCGGGACGACGTATGCCAAAACGATATAGAGTTATGAGATGTAACGAATAAACACCATGCCCCCAAAGTAAGACTTATTATTAAGAAAATCCTACAAAAAAAACTAAAAACAAAAGATATTTATTGATGACAAGCAACATTACAGTTGATTAAGGTTGAAATTTATACCAATGTTAACAAATTTCGATTCACTCGTGAGGATTGTAAGCCTCATTACAATTAATTCTACATCGATATGACAACAACAAAATCGAAACCGAATAGTATATAGGTTAACCCTCTGCGGGACGACGTATGCCAAAACGATATAGAGTTATGAGATGTAACGAATAAACACCATGCCCCCAAAGTAAGACTTATTATTAAGAAAATCCTACAAAAAAAACTAAAAACAAAAGATATTTATTGATGACAAGCAACATTACAGTTGATTAAGGTTAAAATTTATACCAATGTTAACAAATTTCGATTCACTCGTGAGGATTGTAAGCCTCATTACAATTAATTCTACATCGATATGACCACAACAAAATCGAAACCGAACACCATTAGTCTCTGTGTAGAAAGTTATATCAGCATACACATGGTAAAGAAGGCAAAGCGAGTGGAAAACCTTCGAGAAATCTGATTCACCCAAACTCAAGATTCCCGCCTGAAGCGGGCTTAAGAAAGGTCTCGGCCAAATCTAATATTAATAATATTATATAAAAATATTAAGTGAATAAAAATGGCTTTACCTTAACTAATATTCCAATTCATACCTACAATTAAAAATTGCATTCGTCGGTGGGAAAGAGGTAAAATAAAACTAGTTAAAACATATACATATAAATATAGTTATAGTTATGGACTTATTATGTTTAAATAAACCATTAAAATGTCAAAGTATTTCCACCTGCTGAGAGAGCGAAAATGCACATTCCTTCGTTGCCATCTTTCTTTTTTTAGTTTCAAATTTACTTGCAGTTTAAAAAGCCACTTGTAGAAGATGAATTGAGTAAAGATCTATGTGAGAAGTAGTTATGATGTGAGTAAAGATGAATAATGACATGACGTTAGTTAAATATGATATTTTATACATTAACTACTTGGAAATGATGTTTTTCTCCCCGCCAAAATTCTGAAGTTCAATTTTGCCACACATCAGGCACGCTCAGGACCCCCCCCCCCCTTCCCTACCGCCTGAAATTATACCTTTTAGATTAATTTCACTTGGCTCTTTACTATCTTCTCTCCAAAAATGCTACTAGAAATACCATCAATGTCATTAGCTGTCCAAAGGTAGACAACAAATACCTTTGGGTGCCACCTGGAGGAGATTCTGATCTATTTAAACATCTGATTTGCTTCGGCGGAGGGGGAACAATTTTCCAAATTTCTGATATCTGCGCCTCGTAAAAATGCAAATGTGAAGTCAGCAGTGGAATATGTAATGGGTGCTGAACGCGGAACTTAAAGTTCAGTAAATTTTCGGCTTCATATTCATTCCAAGCCATTTTAATTAAGTATCCCCTCAAGACTGATCTAAAGCATTGAAAATTGATAATATGAAATCCTATCTTACATAACAACACCGATCCTTTTTCGGATGTAATTATTTGTTTTTAATTGCCCCAACGACATTATGTAATTACGAACATTTATTGCATCTCTGGAATAAAGCAATATTTAAAAAACGATTGGATAATGACAAAATGAGCAAGAAAATTGAAGGAAAACGAGGTATCTGATAACTCTTCTCACCTGAGTGGGATAAATATAAATAAATAGTTGGAACGCGTTTACTTGTAAGTTTAGTTCTGTTTTAGAAACGTTATATCAAACATTCTTGTAGCACTGTTCGAGTCGACTTTATTGTTCGCTTTCTTTATGAATTAGTAAACAGACACTAGGAAAAACAATAGAAAATTAATTCCCTCACTTATTAAAGGTTTTTTAAAGCAATCATTTATAATTCCTAGATTAATTCACGAAACGGGTATTATTTTAAGATTCTTCTTAATTTAGGACTATAAAATTGCCCTCAACGTATTTTGAGTTTTTATATTCACTTATGGCAATTTGTTATAGCAAAGAAAGGTCATTTGTCTTGTAATGATGAGGGAGTCTTGAGATTTTTTGTCCCGCGAGAAACTACTATCCCGTACTCAGAAAAGACAGTGTGGTTAAAAAAAAACTAACAGGAGCAATAGAAGAATCACACATATGTTTAGTGTTAATACTCAAAGTTGTGATCCAGTGGACATCAAAATATAACCGCCTCTTAATACTGTGGTTGTGAAGGCGTACCAAAAAGCACACACTTTCTCCATTAACATAAAACATTGGTTCTAACGTAAGCAGAGGTCAAATCAGAACAAATTAAAAAGAAGAGAAAATTTAGAACGATTTAAGCGATGTTAGTGAAATCTACTTTCGATGTTGACTTGTTCATACAGCAGTTACTCATCCTGCGGAATCACCCAGGAAAAATTGTGAGTATGGTCTTATGTTATGGAAGTGTTATTTAAACATTATTATTTCACTTTATTTCAACCTTATCTTAGGGCGACATGAAGTAATACCAGAGGAAACATTTAGATTGTAATATATGAATCCAATTCTAGAACCTTGTCTTTTTTTTCATATTGGATGTGTATGGTGGGCAGGCGAACTCACCTGCACAGCAACTTAACAACAGTAACAGAAAATGTGAAAATATCATTAATGAATGGAACGTTGCATAAAGTTTCAGCCATGAATATTGAAACCATCAGGGGTAGGTTGACAGCCACCAGGGACAAATTCTTCCAAAGAACACATCATGAAGAGCAAGACTTCAAAGAGGCAGTTTCGCCATTAAGATAGATTGGAATAGACAAACCAGGGTTCAAGTCTGGGTAGCTTTCCCCCAATACTGGGTGTGGTTTGGACTTGTTTGGGGTGCAGATTCTTTTATAATCCCTTCGAGGCATTATAAAACTATTGTTCCCTGTTTCTTTGAGTTCTCTTTTGTTTTTTGCATACTTTTTGTTCGTTATCCAAGTTTGTTAGAATTGGTAAGAGGTCTTGGGATTGGTTAAACACCACATTTTAAGCACAGGAGCATGACGCTTCTGAAATAAAGGCTTATTTTCCAACCATGGTGGTTCTGGTTTCCATGTACATGATCTTATCATGAGTCACAAGTGCCCTAACTAACCTAATATACTTGCGTTTCTTATAAAATCTGATTGTTAATTCTTATTACTCTATCTCCTGCCACAATTGTTTCATTATTTTTAGCTTAAAATAAAACTGGTTAAGATCAAGTACAACTGAATACTCTCATTGCCAAACAAAACTCATTTCACGATATATCCATCGAAGATTTTAATTTTCTAGCATTTTTTTTTCTATATCGCGCGAATTAGCCAAATTTTATTTTATATAAAAAATAAAATTAAATAAATCTACAATCGTTATGGAATCGTGTCACATCGCATTCATCTAAATTTGTAATAAATTGGCCCGATCTTTAAATTACCTTTTCCTATATATCTCCCTTCATCTCATATTATATATATATATATATATATATATATATATATATATATATATATATATATATATATTTATATATTAGTGTAGTTGGGTAGCAGACTTTCTTGAATGCAAATTTTGTCGAAAACCATTGTGTATTTTGCCTTAATTAATTTCCTTTGGCAACTTTCTTTTCTTCTATCTATCTACAAGATGGAATAAAAAAGATAGTTAGAAGAAAATAAAGTTGCCAAAGGAAATTAATTAAGGCAAAATACACAATGGTCTTCAACAAAATTTGCATATATATATATATATATATATATATATATATATATATATATATATATATATATATATATATATATATATATATATAGGGTGTATAAAAAATAGATGGCATAACTTCGGGATTATGTTGCTTATGTCTAAATAATAAAAATAGTTCCCATGAACATATGTCCGGGAATGCTTTGTTTCCGAGTTATAGGCTATTAAAACACTGCTAATCAGAATTCCTTCATCTCTCACAATTGGCACATACGCAATCCTTTTGAGTGCCTTAGAGAGACTGTTCAAAAGGTGCACCCTGTGCCGTAATGCAGACCTCACATCGACGTCTCCTGGACTCACGAACACGCCACAAAATTACTGACGTGTTTCATATTGTCTCGCACCCTGCTACAATTTCGTTGCGGAGTGTGTCCTTATCATCTACCGGAGATGAATACACAAGTGATTTTAAGTGCCCCCGCAGGTATAAATCCAAAGGATTCAGATCGAGTGAGCGTGGACGCCATGCAATTGGTCCAGTTCTTCCTATCCACTGACCAGGAAAACTTCTATCAAGGTACCTGCGGGCTACGAGACTGAAGTGTGCGGGAGCACCATCATGCATGAGATGCAGTTGATGACAAGTGATAAGTTGAACTTCGACCAGGAAAACTTCTATCAAGGTACCTGCGGGCTACGAGACTGAAGTGTGCGGGAGCACCATCATGCATGAGATGCAGTTGATGACAAGTGATAAGTTGAACTTCGTCCAAGAAATCAGGTATGTTGTTTTCCAGAAAGCGCTCGTATGCCTCACCCGTAAGCCTGTCCGGAAGTACACGGTCCCCAAATAACGTATCACCAACAACGCCGACCCAGATGTTGAGTGAGAAGCGCTGTTGGTGACGTGATAATACAAGTGTATGTGGATTTTCCTCTGCCCATACGTGCTGATTGTGGAAGTTGACTATTCCACCTCGTGTGAATGTTTTTCTATTGAGGCATCTTCGGTTTGGGAACCTTTCCTGGTAGAGACGACGAGCTTCTACAGCATTACCGTTCGCCAAACCATACACGAAGTGCATATATGTTCTCTCTTGTACATGTCCACTCACGATGAACCACTAACCAGACAACCAATTGATCAACTTCAACGAAAGCTTGTGCTGAATGACGCCACCTGTAGGAGAAAAAGGAATTCTGATTAGCAGTGTTTTAATAGCCTATAACTCGGAAACAAAGCATTCCCGGACATATGTTCATGGGAACTATTTTTATTATTTAGACATAGGCAACATAATCCCGAAGTTATGCCATCTATTTTTTATGCACTCTCTCTCTCTCTCTCTCTCTCTCTCTATATATATATATATATATATATATATATATATATATATATATACAAGGGGCGGTCAATAAGTTTTGAGAATCGGTAGGGCAAAACAGAGGAAGGGGGATAACTGTTTGTGGGGGTGTTAGGACAAGTTATGACAAGTCAGGACCTGCAACTGCACGCTCCTGCCTCGTCTATTTAAGAAGCACTAGCTGATCGCAGATCGTCAGTCACAAATTTTTTAACAATGGAGAAGGTTGAGCACCGCGCAGTGATCAAATTTTTTACCAAGGAAGGCAAGAATGCAAAAGAGATCCATGAACGCATGGTTGCAGTGTACACCGACACCGGCCCTTCCTATGCAACAATTGCTCGCTGGAATAGGGAGTCCAGCCATGGTCGTGAGTCCCTTGAAGATGACCTCCGTCCAGGACGCCCGTCAGACGTGACCAACGAGCACAATGTGGCCCGTGTGGAGAGGAGGATCCTCGAAAATCGACGGGTGAAGGTCGAAGAAATCGAGCTAGAACTTGGAATATCACATGGAAGTGTTATCAACATCATCCACGACAATTTAGCAATGACCAAGGTCTCTGCCCGCTGGGTCCCTAGAAACCTCACGTCCCATGATCGACTTTAATGTCGTCAAAGTCCACAAGGCCAGAGTTGCACAAGCTGCCCTGCGCGAGTGCGGATTCGAGGAGCTCAACCATCCCCCCTACAGTCCAGATCTGGCCCCTAGCGACTACTTTTTATTCCGCCACTCAAGGCTGCACTGCGTGGACGCCGGTTTGGGGACGATGAAGATGTCCAGCTCGCCGTCCAGGAGTGGATTGAACAGCAGTCGGGAGATTTCTGGTTGTCGGGAATTCGAAGCCTCAGGGACAGGTGGCGCAAGTGCATTGAAGTCGAGGGTAGTTATATTTAAAAATAATAAAACACTTTTCCTCATATCTCGTTTCCTTATATCTGAATTGCAAAACTTATTGACCGCCCCTCGTATATAAACTGAATACTTTGTAATAATTCCCCATTGTAACTCAGAAGATGGTACTCGATGTATCGAAACGCGCCAGTTAAATTAAAGAAAGTGCTAAATTACATTAATTTACTTCTACCTTTGGCAAAATAACAAACATCAGTCTCCGATGAACTTCGGTACGCTTATCCACAGGTTAAACAATGAAGAAAAGGCGAATATAAGACAAATCGAGAAGATTGAAAAATGAATTATTAATTTGAAACTAGCGGTCACTTTTAATAAAACATACTATAATGAATATATATATATATATATATATATATATATATATATATATATATATATATATATATATATATATATATATATATATATATATGCTATGTGAGCCCTTTATTCACATCACAACGTTTCGAGCCTCATTATCTCATCTTCAAGTCCTAAGATTTCAAAATTTATAACAATCAAAAAATGCCTAATACATAAATAAGAAATATAATTTTATGTATAAAGTACAAAAATAATACAATATAAGTGAGCAACAGAAATACCTAAACTAATATTACATTCAGGAAACTTGAAGATAAAACCCTGGGTACAATTATGAAGTTAAACGGTCTGTATTTACTTGTTTTTAGGTACATTATGCTTTGTCAGTCCGAAATTTTTGGATAGTGTTTTACAAAATGTGAGATAGGTCACGATCATTCCTAACCTCGCCAATTTCTTTTCACTTCTTTAAATTCTCCTATAAAATCTTCTACAGAACAGCCCCCGTCCTATTTTTAATTACAAAAAATTTCTTGTTTTAGTTTATTCTGAAGCTTTTTTAATACTTATGTTGTTTTTAAATATGAATCTACTTCATGCAAACTGTTACTTCATAATAATAGTAAACAAAAATATAGAGAGTTTATTCAGTCAAATGCTGTGTTGTGTACATTATTATCATTTGGATTTTGCACATGCCGATTCTCAAGATGCGGTATATTTCATTTTTATTTATTTATTTTTAGTTATGTGCGACTCTATATCTCACTATGTCGGTCAGTCCGTCCCCGTTTTGCTTTTTTTTTGTATTGTAACTATTCGGCCGATTCTAACGAAACTTGAAACCCTAATATATATTTTTTTACATTCTCTTTCGCATGATATAATTGCCAAGTTCCTCCCATGATTAGCCCGGTAATTATTTTGTTTTGGTAATAACATTGTAACTATCCGGCCGATTCTAACGAAATCTGAAACCTTTATGTTGTTTAGCATTCTATTTAGAATGATATAACTGCCAAAGTCCTCCCAAGGTTAGTCCGGAAATTATTGAATGTTGTAAGGTCATAAATCAGAATAAGGGAGAGAACGCGACTTTGATCAGCAGACCTTGTTTATACTATTAGTTCATATTGTTTAAGGGCGTTCCATGCCTTTCCGTGTAGTCTAGATTGTTATTCAATTTTAAAATTTATTCCTTGATAATGAACTAGAAAATATAGTTCGAGAGTATTTGGGTTTCCTTTTGTCTTTTTTTCTGTGAATGATTTTTAAAATTATTGCTTCCCTCACGCGCTACTTTATGAGTAGCACGACCATATATGTGTGGATAATACCACAGCAATAGGGCTAATTTTATATTCGAAACCAGGTTTCGCATATAAAATTAGTCCTATTACTGCGGTATTATCCCTATAGTTACACGTACGCTACTGTATTTTTTTGGATATATATATATATATATATATATATATATATATATATATATATATATATATATATATATATATATATATATACGAGGGGCGGTCAATAAGTTTTGCAATTCGGATATAAGGAAACGAGATATGAGGAAAAGTGTTTTATTATTTTTCAATATAACTACCCTCGACTTCAATGCACTTGCGCCACTTGTCCCTGAGGCTTCGAATTCGCGACAACCAGAAATCTCCCGACTGCTGTTCAATCCACTCCTGGACGGCGAGCTGGACATCTTCATCGTCCCCAAACCGGGTTCCACGCGGGGCAGCCTTGAGCTGGCGGAATAAAAAATAGTCGCTAGGGGCCAGATCTGGACTGTAGGGGGGATAGTTGAGCTCCTCGAATCCGTACTCGCGCAGGGCAGCTTGTGCAACTCTGGCCTTGTGTACTTTGACGACGTTGAAGTCGATCATGGGGCGTGAGGTTTCTAGGGACCCAACGGGCACATACCTTGGTCATGGCCAAATTGTCGTGGATGATGTTGATAACACTTCCATGTGATATTCCAAGTTCTCGCTCGATTTCTTCGACCTTCACCCGTCGATTTTCGAGGATCATCCCCTCAACACGGGCCACATTGTCCTCGTTGGTCACGTCTGACGGGCGTCCTGGACGGAGGGCATCTTCAAGAGACTCACGACCATGGCGGAACTCCCTATTCCAACGAGCAATGGTTGCATAGGAAGGGGCAGTGTCGGTGTACACTGCAACCATGCGTTCATGGATCTCTTTTGCATTCTTGCCTTCCTTGGTCAAAAGTTTGATCACCGCGCGGTTCTCAACCTTCTTCATTGTTGAAAAAATTGTGACTGACGATCTGCGATCAGCTACTGCTTCTTAAATAGACGAGGCAGGAGCGTGTGGCTGCAGGGACTGACTTTTCATAACTTGTCCTAACATCCCCACAAATACCTATCCCCCCTCCTCTGTTTTGCCCTACCGATTCGCAAAACTTATTGACCGCCCATCGTATATTACAAAGTGTATTTACAAAATTACAAACGAAGCTATACACGTATAGGCAGGTTGAATCCAGGTGATAAAGGGTGGGAGAAGTAGGTAGCCAGAGAGAGATGGGGGTGATTAAGCTGCTTGCCTAGGGGATTAGTGGCTAGGGGCAGCTCTGAGTACACCTGTCCCTCTGTTTGCTTTTCTTGCGCTGGGCAGGATTTCATTGGAGTTAGACTGTATGTTTAAATTCGGTTGCTTCTCTTGGATATAAATAGCTTTAAGGAAGAGCAGTTGGGCTTGTTGGGAGCATAGTCTAAAATTTTGGTGTTTTCTTCTATCATTCTTTGGTTGATGCATTCTCCGTGTATTTCCTGTGTATGTTTTTTAGGTACACCGTTGTTCAGACGGTATGACATTCTTCTTGAGAGAGTGGTTTCGGTCATGCCGATATACAAGTTAGGTAGGAGCTCACAGTCTCCTAGTTTACATGTGTACTGGTATATCAGATGGATCCTTTGTTTCGGTTATAGCGGGGGTTTTGGCTTATTTTTCATGAAGATGGTTGAAGTACGTCTATTTTGAGAGTAGATCGCACTAATCATCTACTATCAAAATAGACGTACTTCAATTAATAAAACAAAGGGCTAAGATTTAAAATGGATAATTTCGTTATAAATAAGCCTTTTAATAACAGGGTCTAGTTTAAAAAAGACCAGGGGACATATTAAATTTAGGCGATGAATTAATGAATGAGCATTCAACAATATTTCTTTGAATAAAACCATTATTCCTTGATAATAAACTGAACAAGTTCGAAACTAGTTGGAATCCGCCTTTCATTTTCTTGTGTGATTTTTTTGCATTATATATATATATATATATATATATATATATATATATATATATATATATATATATATATATATATATATATATATGTTGTGGTATACGGCCGAGTATGTATATACGTTTGTTCCGTACATGAATAACTCCGTTACTTTTTTCTCTAAGAGTGCTATATTACTATTTATCTTTTAATTTGATTCTTTAACCAGGGAGGATTCGTAATATAATATATCTATTGCCATATGCAACGTTTCGAGGATTTAATTAAACAAGTCGGGAAAAAATATACTTTTAATTATATAAAAAATGAAATATTAAAACTTTAAATCTACTAAGGCTATAATAAGAGGATCTAAATAAAAATTAATACTACCAATGAGTACTACGCGATGGTTGACGCAAAAATTCACTTTAGTACGGAATGTTAAAGAACATAATTAATTTGGAATCCTTTTACCTCTAAACTGTGTGAAGTCAGGCAGGAAATGACCTTGAACGAGAATCTCGTTAAGGAGGGGAGGCGAGTCGATGCGAGGCGAGGCTAGGGTGACGCAGACGTGAGGCTGACTGGAGAAAACAGCTGACTTAGAAGTTAGTGAGGAGCGCGTGTCGATGCTTCTTGACTTGACAATATAAACGAGGGGATAGTGGAGGTAAAATTATTCCAATCCTTGGGTTACCTTTGTGAGCTTCTCGATGATGATATTTTACCAAGTAGTGAATCCTTTCTTGAGTGGAACTTCACTTTGGTATTCCTCAATGGTGAGGGATATCTCTGGTTTTATTCGAAAACTGAGATAGGGGGTTTCTCTGACGAAAGGGATATGAAAGTGATTCTCTATACCGATGGAACATCCTCGGGAAGAAAACTCCCGCTCGGTTCCACTTTTTCTTCTTCTTAATGCCCCGACTGACTCCGGTACTCGTCTTATCTCGATCACTAACTCGATTCTCCTTTCTTTTTTCAGATCGACGTATATATACCTCAATTATCCCCTGGCGGGAAGGGAGGGGAGATGAGTGCCCACCTTTAAGCCTCTCTCCTAGGGCATCACTTTTCAGCGTGGTGACCCTTAGCCCTAATGGTCTCTTCTGGATTTCGTCGGAGAAAATGAAATTTCGTCTATTTGGCGAAACTAGACCTAAACAATAGGAAGGGACAGTGAGCCTTTCATAGATTTTTATTCGAAAGGCTATACCACCCTCCTTTGTTTATACTAACGGGCTACGAAATCTGCTGATTATAATGTTTCCTTGCGAGCGATCTCGAGGATTGTTATGCCAGCGGGGCAGAAGGGGAGGGGGGGGGGGGTAAAGTATCGGCCCACATGACACGTAGCTGTCGACACTGTGTAACCGAACTAGCACTTGTTTGGTTCTTGCGATATTGATTTCCCAATATATATATATATATATATATATATATGGAAAAATATTCAAGACCAAATTGGTGCGGTTAAGATAATGGCATAATTAGACAACTGCTCTGCTTCAGGAGGTCCAGCAGGTGATCCTATCCTCCTTGAACTGGAAGACAACACTTAGGGATGGCCCATCCAGCAGCCCGAAAAAGCTGATTTCAAAGACACCCCTTTATGTCGTCTTGCTAACAGTATTCTGTGACGGTAAGCAAGACGACATAAAGGGGTGTCTTTGAAATCAGCTTTTTTGGGCTGATGGATGAGCCATCCTTAAGTGTTGTCTTCTAGTTCAAGGAGGATAGGATCACCTGCTGAACCTGAAGCAGAGCAGTTGTCTAATTATGCCATTAGCTTAACCGCACAATATATATATATATATATATATATATGGTGAGAGAAGGTAGTTTTCTTCGATTGGGGCGGGATCACCAGTTCCGTATAGGAACAAAAGGAGTTTGCTTACTAATCCGATTCAGTGGGGTGTTTACCAAATAAAATATTATTTAGGTTTCTCAGTAACTTTATTCTTGAACTTGATTCAAACGAGTGATGATAAATTAGAGATAGTCGAGGATAAATCAGCAGATTTTAGTGAGCTTGAAGTTAAGCAGTTGAATGCGAGAAGCTAGTCAAATAGAATATAGTTGATAATGAATGGTCTAGAGGAAGTTTGGGAAAGATTCTTTCATAGGATTCCATGTTTAGAGATTGGCGTTAATAAATAAATAGAAGGAAATTGCCAAATCGGAAATCTCCATGGTCAGTTAGAAGATCGTGTGGGAAGATAAGATGTGTATTAGAGATTTATGTTTGTATGATCGTAGAATGAACTATGTAAGTTTACTACAGAATCACCCAGTCTCTGAATGGAAAGTGCTTTTACATTTGTGATGTGATAAAAATAATACATTAAAGTGAAAGAGAAATTATGAAATAAAAGTAAGAACAATTGAGAATATTTTAATTAAAAATGGCGTGATTCAATCGGAATTATGCAATTTGGTACAGATTTATTCAATAATGATCATATATTAAAAATAATAAAAGTGTGATTGAAATTGTGCATGATAAAAGTATGATATAACTCATATGAGAGTTAAATGAATGAATGCAATTATATAAGTATAAAAATAAATGACACATTATTTTCTTGTTAAATAAATGCTAAAATTTGCTTGATTGATATATAGTATAAAAATAATGATTATAAAAAATAAACAGGATAATGAATTCAAATGCATTTATATAAATCATCAGTAAATTTAAAATTATAAATGAAAATATTATAAACAAGGTACATATTATAATGAAATGGACAGCCACCTAAAAGAAACCATAATATATCGCAAAAACATGAGATTAAATAACATGAATGTAATTTAAAAATTTTTACTTGCCTGAATGTTAAATGTACTCATTATAATGAAATGAATATATGCCTAAAATAAAATTTAAATCTTTTGTCGTCGCAAATAGATCGTCTCATCTATGAAATCATCCTAGCATTTAAAACGTACATAGATTGGTTAAAAAAAATAAAAATATTGAATGATAACAGTTCGTTCATAATAGAGACTTCAACTTGTGTTTGGTGGTATGATACGAATAGTGTTTTTCTTAAATTCATTGTAAGGGAGCGTGTTAGACGTTTGATGGGAAGAGTGTCATGGACTGACTCTGAAGAACTAAGGGTACCATTTGTGGTAGAATTTGTGGGGGATGGGGGCTCAAAATGTACTAGTTTGATATTGTGGATGTGTGCGTTCAAGGAACAAGTGGGTCCTTGGAGAGTATAGCAATGTTGATGTGTTTTTAAAATCTTATATGAGCCCTTGTGTGGTGTCTTTAGAAAAACATGAGTGCAAGTGTCAAGCTCGTTGGGAATGAAAGTTTCAAAAGGGTCCTGGAAATTATTGGGCCAAGTGAGTTCATGACTCTCCGATGTTGTTGTATTGTTTCGTGTTGTAAAGGGTCTGTGTTTTTGGTGACAAACAAGTCACCTGGGAGTCGTAAGGGAGTGCTATAAACAATTTGTGTGGGAAAATATCTTGTATCTTACTGGGATTGTTACGCATAGCGATCAGAGTTAATGGTAGGATTTTAGATAATCACTGGGATTTTCTTTGGCTAGCAGGGATTTTTAGAGTACGATGGCATCTATCTAGCACAAAGTTGCCATATGTGTTCGACGGTGATGTAAAAATGTCTAATGTGGCAGTTAGCTTGAGTAATTCCTGAAATAATCGTGAACTGAATTGAAAGTCACTATCAGAGATTATTTTCATAAAGGCACCAAATCTCGATATGTAATTAGTGAAAAAGGCGTCAACCACATACTCTGACGTCATTTCTTCTAATGAGTATGCTTCAATCCATTTGGAAAAAATAGCATATAACTGTGAGAAGATACTTGTATCATTCCTGAGTTGTAGGAAAGCCAGTGAGTAAATCCACATGAATTTTGTGAAATTTGGATTCTGGTGCAGTGAATTATGTGAAAGGCGGCTTTGTGTTTCATTGCACCTTGGCCTTCTGACATGAAAGGCATTTACAAACCCATGATCGATTATTATGCCTCATTTCTTTCCAAACAAATCGGTCTGAGATAGATTTGAGAGTGGCTCTAGTACCAAAATCGCCTAGATGATGATGAAAATCAAAGATTAGTTTGCGAAAATCGAAAGTGAGATAAGGTCGTACAAAACCTTTTGATAAATCGCAAATGAGAGAGGGAGATAAGGATGGAAATGATACTTTGTAGAACTTAAAGGAGGTGCTATCATCGTCTTGTAGTTTAGCAAGTACAGATATGTTGATTGGGATCATGCAAGTGTTGTATAATCAATGAGAGAAGATGAAGGAACAGATGAATTTATTGCATGGCATAGAGGATTGAGAATGCTATTTTGAAATGCTGATGTTGTTTGTGTATATGTAACAGATTGCATGCTCCAATTGATGGTGGGGGCTCTAGAAAGGGCGTCACTAGGATTATCCTTCCCTGCAATTTGAGAAATATCACTTGTGTATTGAGAAATGAATTAAAATGAACGCATCTCTTTAGGGAAGTATCGTGGGTTGAGGGATTTAGCAGCACCAATTATGGACTTACAATATGTGAGCACGAAGAAACGTGTTTCTTCAAATAGATTTTGAAAGTGTTTGATTGCAAGATGAATTGCGGTCAATTCTCTTGTGAATGTATTATATTTTATTCCAGAGCCACGAAAAGCTTTGCTAAAGAAGCCTAAAATCTCCCAATCATTTCCACGATACTGTTGGAGGACGGCAGCGAGGCCAAGATTTGAGGCGTCACTAATGAGCAGTCTTGCTTTGGATATGCTAAAAGGGTACAATTCATCATATCCTGTTTTATGGCATCGAATGCAGCTTGTGCCTGGCTTTTCCATTTTAAAACTGAATTGGGGTGACGATTATTGGCATCTTTCAATAATTTCATGAGTGGAATCACTAAACCCAGAAATCTGCAATTCGTGCAGCCTTTTGGGGACATGATAATCTTTAATGGGAGTGATTTTACCCAGTGATTTTAGACCTATGGGACTTGCCATAGCAGTCTTCTTAGTGAATGCAGAATCTGCAGGAATTTAAAAAATGCATCATTAAGGTCAATTCTTACAGAACTTTGTGGAGTTTTTAATTTTCGCCGTGAAGTCGGTAAGATAAAGTAAGGGGTATTTGTCTGTCTCTACCAGTCACAGAATTAAGGCGCCTATAGTCACATATAATGTGGTAGCTGTCATTTGACTTCTTAACAATATGAATTGGCGAAGAATAGGGTGATTTACTTGCTCTGACAGCATATTTTGTATACTGTCCGTGGCAACCTTTAACAATATTTTGGAGAAAGGCGCCATGGTTTCTCTCCAACCGGGGGACCATGCGTGAGAATAAAATGATGAAATGAAGGGGATGGGGTATGCATGTTTTGGAAATTAACACGTTCATTGGTTGGTTCCTAAATGGCACTATATTTATTTAGTAATTGGTCTATCGGGGAGCCATCAGAAATAAATGAAAGGGCGGGAAGAATTGAACTTTTCCTTATGGCTTGAATAGATAAATTCGTAGTACCATGCCAGAAGCTTTAGTAAGGGGAATATGCGATTCTTAATCGTTCTGTTTTCATGATACATACGTGCAAAATTTAGTACTTATTTACTGCTTTGAATTTATTCTCGTATTTTTGGAAGTTACCTGTTTACCAACAGGTAACTTCAAAAAATATGAGGATAAATTCCAAGCAGTAAATAAGTACTAAATTGTGCAATTACGTAGTATTATAAAAAAATGGCAAAACACCTGGGGAAAATATGGTTTAACAATGAACCTTATAAAAGCGTTTGGCTCATCTACTTGCTGGTTTGTTCACACAATTTTATTTCCTTGCATATCTTGTAGTTTTGCCATGTACTACCTGCCAATTTGTTGGTGTTTCCATCTATTTTATTGATTTTTTTACGTTGGGTTCACTATATTTCTATTATACAGATGCAACACCTACGTGTTTTATTCCTATTTGAAAAAACATTTACACGTTTAGACTTCACTTGCACAATATATGTTTTACATAAATTCTTACTCCATTGCAAACAACCCATCAATACAAAATGGTACAATAAAAGCGGGTATAAGAATGAGAAAGAATTATTTATCGAAAAAACATAAATAATGATAATATGAAATTAATATCTGGTATGTTCCACTTTACCCTCAATAACAGTCGTAAGTCTGTTACTGAGGCTAGTGGGATTTTATTCGACTCTTCTTCAGCAAACCTTTACAATTCAACAATGTTGCGAGGGCTTCTCTTGTACACACCCTTCTTCGGCTCCTTCCCAGATGTTCAGTGTGTTTAAAATCTGGGCTTTGAGTACAGTAATATGCTTTGTGTTAGGTATTTCTGAGTAGATTTACTGCTATGTTTGGGATCGTTATCTTGTTGAAAGGTGGAATGCCTTTCAAGGTCCAGTTTCATTGCAGATTGCTTCATGTTTTCATCAACTATGCAAAGATAGTTTCAGAATTCATGTTCCCATCTAGCACTTTTAATGAGCCAATGACAACAATAGTGAAACATCCCAACAACATAATGAAACCTCCTCAATATTTGACAATAAAGAGGGTATTCTTTTCTATGAGGGTTTAATCAGATTTCCAACAAACGTATCGTTCGTTGTTTCTGCCAAAGGGCTCGATTTTTCTCATCTGCCCATAGTATTTTATCTAATTTAGCTTAGCTATCTTCAAGGTGCTATTTAGTGAACACTATAAAAAAGGGCATCATTATGAACTTTTTTTAACAAAAGCTGCTTTCCTTCCTTGCTTCGTCCATGAAAACTTACCCAGTGTAAATAATTGTACTGTTGAAGCGTATACATTTAAGCCACGTGCTGCAATATTTGCTTGAAATTCATTTGATCAAGACCTAAGATTGTTTTTGTCTTCATCATAAACCGAATATTGTGATGTCATTATATTCATACTTCACAATAAAGTTCCTTACAAAAAAAATTGGAATGATCATAATGGAGGAAATTTTTCTATATCCATGACTGGACTTGTGCACTTTAACGATATCGTCTCTTGCAGATTTTTAAAGCTCAGCGATCTTTACCATTGGGCTCTTGGAAATGTTTTCTTCCTCAGCGGAGTCACGACAAGAATTGACAAATCTCGCACATAAAATAGCATCTAACCTATCCTTCTAGAACGTTCTAGTTTACTCTAGTATCGTTTCAAAACGTTTTAAAAACTTCCGGATTGTCTCTTTATATGAAAAAATGCCTATGTAATCTTCAAAACACAAAAGCTATCCGTCGCCTATACTTGTATACAAAACTAACATTTATTTACTATAATCTGTTATAAATGATTTAAATATACATACCATGCTAGAAACAGAATGTTTTTGCTACAAAATAATCACGAATAACGGAATCAAACAACAAATATACAAATGAGGTCCTACTTTAGACTGCATGTATCCTATGTTCTATGATCATTCTAGAATCAATTTTTAATAAACTTGATAGAATCTCTTTATATTTATGTCAGCTCTTTTCATTTTTCACCTATTATTGAAAAGTCTTCTAGTAGCCTAAACATCTTTATGCTAGAGAACCTCCCGATGTTATTTACTGAAGTTGCGCCTTTTTAAATAGTTTCATTTCTCTTTTGGTTACAATTTTCTCAAATGATTCTGTTATTTGATCATCGATATTATTAAACTTGGTAAATATGTAGACGAGCGGTCCGGCAGATAAGACGTACTATTTCGTCCGTGTTCCAAAATGTTTCACGTTTTTGGAGTACATTTAAGTTGACGGCTCGTGTGTGGTTAAACACAATGCGTGGACTACACTACGATGACCCTGAGTTTCATTAAATTGGGGGGGGGGGTCTGGGGGGCATAGCCCCCCATTCACCTCTGACGTTTACAGAGGTGAATGCCTTAACTACATCATGTCAGCGCCTTAATCGTTTTGCGAATTATAATAGGAGGGAGGGGGGGGGGTATGACGTCAGAAATGATTGATTTGGATTTTTTTCCCCACTTAATAGCTTTTTATTATCCTCCTATGGAGTCATTTTTATTTGTCAATATATTTTTCCCCATTTTACTATTTTTATTACCTTCTTTTATACATTTAAATCTATTTAGCTGGATCATTTAAAGGAACTACTTTTTTTTTAGCAATTTGTTGTGTCAAACAGACCCCTTTTACGCAGTGTGCAAATGACTCATACAGACGTCTTTTAAGCAGTGTGAAAATGGTATCGAATTGTGCACTTTGTCCGTCCTCCATTTCGGAATTATTAACTCTAGTTTCTGATAAAGATAAATTGTTCACCTTTTTGGATGTTCATAATTTAGTTAAAATTGAAAGCTAATGCGACATTTGTGGCTGGGTATTAGATGTGACCCCCTCAGTTTGAATTTAGATGCTCTAAAATAAAACGTGATTCAAGTGAGCGCATGGCGTCAGCTATATTTCGAATAGGACGCAGACGCGAGAAATAAATAGGCTTTCCTCTTCGCTATTTCAGAAGTATAACCAATGCAATAAAGTACGTAAACAGCGTGTTTCGTTTGGTTATTTTCGGGCACTTTTGTAAAAAAAAAATGGCCTACGTAAACAGCGTTTTTCGTTTGTTTACTTTCAGGCCTATTTTTATTAAAAAAATGGCGACAGCTATAATTCGAAGAAGACTCAAACGTGCATGAATATTCAGACACGGGTGAACGATAATATTTACACAAAATAATTTTTTTAGGCCGGGCCTCTCGTCTACATATTTACCTTAAACTTGCTTTCTAATGTAATATATTCGTCAATAAAACTAATGAGCATAGGATTTACAATGAAAAATATTTTAGTGAATGTAACCTTTTAAATATAAGTATCGCCTGAAAACTCCTCAAATAATATTATAGAATTAGTTAAAAAGTTGATAAAACAACATTCGACAATGTTAATATCAACAATCTTGCGAAGGGTCAATGTACTAAGCTAATTCAAATGGATAATATGATTATCTCTGAGAAGTGGACAAAGGTAACCACTGTTGTATTGACTCTGTCTTACATATTTATAGTGAGTTAAACTTACCCATCTCTGCAAATAAATAAGTAAGATAAATATAGATATTTACTAACTATAGCCATCACTTTTAACTAGCATTTGAAAGTAGGTACAGCCTAAAATTACTTTATGATCCCGCTTAAACATTATTTACACAAATACTCATCTTCTAAAAGAAAAATCAATAAAATTTTACACTTAAAGCTAAATCAATAAGATTCGGCATTGAAAGTTCAAATTAATAATAATTGATCTTCTAATTACAAATATAGATCCATAACTAATTTAAATTAATAAAATTATACAGTGCAGCAAACTGTGTAGTGTATAACTCTCTCTTAGATAACTGTAACACTGCTCTGTTTTAAAATCCAAATCTGTGCAAACCAAACCAAATCTACTTCTTAAAGTCAAGACAGAAAAAATTAGAGGTTACTGGCTTGGTAGGGAGAGATACTCCATGCAAGTGAAGTCAACCTCTCCACAAATCAAGAGGAACAACAACACTAAAACTTTCCGATTTTCCATTTTGCTTTAACTCTCTTAGGTCATGCGTTGTATATTATTAAATGATTGCCTGCTAATTACACTAACTTCGTTATACGCTCACATACACATGCTAATATTTTCTACTGTCCTCATGCACATTTCCCAAATCCCAAAGGCTAAACCAAGAGGAATAACAATATAGATATGGTTGCCAGATTGGACAAAATTTTCTATGGCGACAAAATGCATTTTATTAACTGACCTTTTCCACTAACGATCAACTAGTAAAGGATTCGTTAAGCAAGTAAATAGTGACTTCAAGGAAAGTGTGGTTGCTAGCTTTAACATTTAGCTGAATTATGTGAGAAATTTCAATTCCAGGAATGCCTCTCTGCCTTATTTACAGTCTTGTTAAAATACACTACCTGGGCCTTGTTATAAGTTCTGTAGGCTCCGTATCTTATCTTTCTAAATGCCTTAATACACATCGTATATCACTCCGATTGATGCTGATAATTTCTCAATCTCATATTAAAAAATATAAACTAACCAGGCAATGGCTTCGGCACTTCTCCCTTAGGGGGAGCTTGCGCTTCGCCACTTCTCCCTTAAGGGGGGCTTACGCGTCGCCACTCAGATTAAAACTTTAAAATCTAAAAAAAAGCAGCCATGGTTACATTTTTATAAATTTTCTGAACTTCGCCAATTATAATAATTTTAAAAATGAATCTAAACTAAATTTCCTCCTTTAAAAATATCACGTTGCTAAAATAGAGTTATAGAAGAAGATATATAAAAAAAATAAATTTTATGAAATTCACCATTTGTAATTCTTTGGGTTTTAAAAAATTGACAATATTTCGATACTTATATTTATTTCTGAACTTCACCATTTTGTTTTTTGATATTATAAAAGAATTATTAGAAATAACTTTGCTAAAAATACATAAGTCATAACCAAACTAAGATGAAATTATTATTCAAATACTCACAAAAATCCCCTTCTTGAATTATAGAGTTAGTGATGATGATGATAATAAATTATAGTATAATTATTATACTATTACTAATCCTAATAATAACAATAGTAAAAAGGTAGAGTAATGCTGAGAGGGGGCGAGGGGAAATCGCACCACCAACTTTCCAAGGTCGTCAAACAGCAGAGAGATGAGGCGAGAAGCCTCGGAAACTGGTCCTGTATTGGTAATAAGGATTGTTTCAAATATGTAAACAGTTTCGAGGCCTCTGGTCTCGTCAAACAGTAGAGAGATGAGGCGAGAAGCCTCGGAAACTGGTCCTGTACTGGTAATAAGGATTGTTTCAAATATGTAAACATTTTCGAGGCCTCTGGTCTCGTCAAACAGTAGAGAGATGAGGCGAGAAGCATCGGAAACCTGTCCTGTACTCGTAATAAGGATTGTTTCAAATATGTAAACAGTTTCGAGGCCTCTGGTCTCGTCAAACAGTAGAGAGATGAGGCGAGAAGCCTCGGAAACGGGTCCTGTACTGGTAATAAGGATTGTTTGAAATATGTAAACAGTTTCGAGGCCTCTGGTCTCGTCAAACAGTAGAGATGAGGCGAGAAGCCTCGGAAACCTGTCCTGTACTGGTAATAAGGATTGTTTCAAATATGTAAACAGTTTCGAGGCCTCTGGTCTCGTCAAACAGTAGAGAGATGAGGCGAGAAGCCTCGGAAACTGGTCCTGTACTGGTAATAAGGATTGTTTCAAATATGTAAACAGTTTCGAGGCCTCTGGTCTCGTCAAACAGTAGAGAGATGAGGCGAGAAGCCTCGGAAACCTGTCCTGTACTCGTAATAAGGATTGTTTCAAATATGTAAACAGTTTCGAGGCCTCTGGTCTCGTCAAACAGTAGAGAGATGAGGCGAGAAGCCTCGGAAACTGGTCCTGTACTGGTAATAAGGATTGTTTCAAATATGTAAACAGTTTCGAGGCCTCTGGTCTCGTCAAACAGTAGAGAGATGAGGCGAGAAGCCTCGGAAACCTGTCCTGTACTCGTAATAAGGATTGTTTCAAATATGTAAACAGTTTCGAGGCCTCTGGTCTCGTCAAACAGTAGAGAGATGAGGCGAGAAGCCTCGGAAACTGGTCCTGTACTGGTAATAAGGATTGTTTCAAATATGTAAACAGTTTCGAGGCCTCTGGTCTCGTCAAACAGTAGAGAGATGAGGCGAGAAGCCTCGAAAACCTGTCCTGTACTCGTAATAAGGATTGTTTCAAATATGTAAACAGTTTCGAGGCCTCTGGTCTCGTCAAACAGTAGAGAGATGAGGCGAGAAGCCTCGGAAACCTGTCCTGTACTCGTAATAAGGATTGTTTCAAATATGTAAACAGTTTCGAGGCCTCTGGTCTCGTCAAACAGTAGAGAGATGAGGCGAGAAGCCTCGGAAACTGGTCCTGTACTGGTAATAAGGATTGTTTCAAATATGTAAACAGTTCCGAGGCCTCTGGTCTCGTCAAACAGTAGAGAGATGAGGCGAGAAGCCTCGGAAACCTGTCCTGTACTCGTAATAAGGATTGTTTCAAATATGTAAACAGTTTCGAGGCCTCTGGTCTCGTCATACGGCTAAAATATGAACCGAGACACCTCGGAAACGGGTCCTCTTTTGCATTGTTTTTTATTCATTTAAATGGAAGAAAATTTCTTCCTGTTACTAATTTCTCAAATCTAAGAAACAAAAGCAACGTCAAAATCTCCTTTTTCTTTTTTATAGATGTAAGTGGTAAGTTTAGGAAATGTAATAGGTGAAAGCTATATCGCCCGAGTACCTTAAAGAGGCGACTTTGGGGCATTTGTGATCACATGAAAAAATCGAAAACAAAAATGAAACTAGGTGGTATAAATGAAACGTCTGAACAAAAGTTCAATCGTGTTGTGAGGGAAAACCATAAATCATGGTGGATCAACGAAAATTAAAAGCAAGTAATAAAAAAAAGAAATAGAAAAGAAACTATCATGATATTCAAAGCCTATTTAATATGGCCTTTGAAAATTAGCTAAACGTAAGTTCTTGTTAAAGCTATGTAAAATGTATTATTCTTATTTAATGCTATGAAGTGTCTACATTTGTGTATAATTTAAAAAAAAAATACCAGCGTGCCTGTCAACACACAAAAAAAAAATGGTCACAAGATCTGGAAACAATGCGAAAATGGAGATTAGGGGGTCAGTGACCCTTAACGTAAATGTCAGTTTCTTTGTTTGTCTTTCAACACGAAAACTATAAACAAATTAACAGGTGTACTTTTTGGCCAAAACGAATCGTTGATTTCTAATGGCCACATTTTTTTTGGGGGGGAGGGGAATGTCCGCTGGTATGATTCTCCCTGGAACCATGTGGATAGGTTAATTAATACATAAAATCCTTTATTTTTTTTTAATAATCGACGTAATTAATGAGGGCAAAACACACACGCACATATTTTACATTTAAAAATAAATAAGGTAAAAAATAAGCATATTTGGAAATGAGTCAAATTCGGAGAAGAGCGAAAATGATTCGATACCATCAAAGCCTTGAGAGATAAGCTCAAGGGAAGAGACTGGAAGAAAAGGCACGCCACTTTAAATTCATGTACACCATCTCACATCTTATTTACCATGCATCAATAAGGCCTGACGTGATCGTTGCCATGTTGTTAATGTGAAGAAGAGCGAAATGCAAGTTCGGTTGCTCAGTCTGTGCGGAAAATCCCTCCCACTCGTTTCCAGCAATCGCTCCATGCCCAGGAACTCAGCATGATACGATCTCAACGTCCTCCTGGCTCGCAGAAGCCAAGCCGTCAAGGGGTACTGCAAACAAAGGGATGCAGAGATATCAATGATTCAAGGGCACTTAGCGCGCTGTGAGTCGCTATGAACTAAATAAAGTTCTCCAAACCTAGCACGGTGTTTAATTTCTCACAGTTAGTGGCAAACTGCAATCAGTACATCATCTAACAAGGGGAAGTACTATGGAATCAACTCCTCCTTCAGACTTGAAGCGATTTGTGTACACTGGCAAAGGTCCGGTGTTTCAATATGCATGCTCCTAGAATTACGAAAACAATACTCCCTGTTTTTTCGAAGCTTTGAGAAGAGAGGCTTGCAGACAAACGGTCAAATGGGTTACCATCAAGGGGGACGTCTTGGATAGAACTATCAGTGCAACTGGCCCGAGAGTTGAAAGCTAAACGCAGTTTTCCTGATTTTAATCTAAAGGTTTAGAGCTTGCTTGGCCTTGCTAGGAAGCAATAGTACTGCCGAGATCAGCCGCGGATGAAATGAGAGCCATTGGCGACTGGATTAGTCCCTAAACCCGCCTGTAGCAGCGCATGATGCAGTAAAGTGAGTAGCATCTCCGCCGCGCCCCTGCTCTTGTCCAAAAATCTAAATCTCTCTTTCCCTCGCTTACTCTGGGCGGTAACACTATCATTTTCTCTGACTGCGTTAGGAATCTGGGTGTTGTTTTTGATGAGCATCTCTCCTTTAAGCCTCATATCCGCAATGTCAGCAAATCCTCTCTATGTTTCCTTCGTAACTTCTCTCGCATTCGCTCTCACTTTGATGGCCAAAGTCTTGAGACTGCTGTTCATGCCTTCATCACCTCACGCCTTGACTACTGTAACTCTCTGCTTGTGAATCTGCCATCCTCCTCTCTCCGCCCCCTTCAACTTGTACAGAACTATGCCGCCCGGCTTCTCCTCCGTCGCCCTCGCTTCTCTCCCCTGAAACCCTTGCTGCATGAACTGCACTGGCTCCCTGTCAGATCCCGTACTCACTTCAAGAAACTTCTCTTCACATTTAAGGCCCTAAACAACAAGGCCCCGTCTTACCTCTCTTCTACCCTCTCGCCACGCCATGTCCCTCGGCCCCTTCGGTCATCACATGCACCTCTTTTGAATATTCCTCGTTCATCCCTCTGCTCAATGGGGGACTGCTCCTTCTCATTCTGCGCCCCTAAGTTGTGGAATGCTCTTCCTGCTGAAATCAGGTCTTCTCCTTCTCTTACCACATTTAAGCGTCTCCTGAAAACGTATCTTTTCAGTATTGCCTTCTCCCCCCTCTTGAATTTCCATTCTCATCTCAGCACAACGTGCGCTCTGGGAAGGCCTCAGGCCTTGAAGAGCGCATTACAAAAGACTTATTATTATTACTATTATTATTATTATGTAGAATACTACTTTGAGACTGGACACTGGATTCCGGAAGGTGTGACATTCCTCCAAGCACCAGGTATAACATTCTACACTGGGCATTCCCTACCAGGCTGTCGAAGAAGGAAGTTTCCTTCTGGTCGAGATCGGTTGAGACGATGTTTAGGAAGGGGTTTGTACCCCGTTGTTGGTCTTGCATACTATATATGGGGTGATGAGTTTTGTGTTATGGGGTTCTGACTTTGTAATGATGGCTAAGCAAGACATCAACGGTGCATTTTATCTTGGGAAGCTTTTACATTTTCTGAAGAGGTATCAACTACGTTTTAACGTGGTTAGTTTAGTTTGCTGCGGCAGAACCACCTTGTTTTGTATTTTTTGGCAATGTGCTTCTGTGGGTGCGCCAAGGATCAGCTGCTCAAGGCATGCGAGAGTAGCCAAGGGTGGGGCGGCTTCATCGTATGGGAGCCAACCGTCAAAAGAAAATCGATAAGTTTCAAATTCGGACAAAAACCCACGGTACTTAATGGAATTTGATCATGGGGTGCCACAGAAAAAAAAGCTCACAGAGGAAAAGAAAGAATATGTAAATAATGACTGCGCACCTATGACTATTACTATTATTAGGTTAAGAAGATTAAATTTATGAGCAGGAGGTCGATGCTAATTGCCGCAAGTTGTATCTCCTTCAACGTTATAGAGGCTGCGTAGAATTTATAGTATCCCGGTTGATGCGATGGTCTCGAGTCTCAATTAATGCAAAATTTGGCCCCCGGAAGATTTCTCGAGAAATACGTGTCACAAAACAGGCATCATTTTTCTTTGCGTGTTCTCGGGTTCGCTTTAAAAGAATCGTATTTCTGCGTGGTCAATTAATTCTCAGGCACGTTCGGACAGGGGTGTGCAACAACCTACCTCTTTTGCCACAATACCAAGGACTCGCGGGCTGCCATCATGGTTGTTTTAAAGCCAACATGAATGAAAACCATCTGATCCGGGCATGCTTTTTTTTTTCTGACCGCGCAGAGGCCACCATATAGGTTGGAGGTGGTTTTATTGAATAACACTTTGCATTATGTATATATAAACATTGTATTAGGTTAAGAAATTTTGTGTAGTTTTTAAAAAATATTATAAATAATTTTTAGTTGTTTAAATTGCCACAAATTTTCTGCAATCTGTTTAAAGATAACTTTGGTAAAGTTAAAGCATTTTTAAGTAGAAAAGCCTAGTGTATTTTAAGCTTACAATGCCTAGGCTTCTTTGACTGCCATGCCACCCATATATGGTAATATGGCTCTACCATATGAAGCCGTATTACCATATATGACTATATTGGTTTGATTTGAAGATCCGTCAACCATGATAACTCCATTCATTTTTTTTCTATCATATTCAAGTAGTGCGGCCCCTGAGGAAAGTTTCGATAATGAATGCATGGGAGCTAGTTCGAAAATGGAACCCATCTTTTTTATTATTAATTATAAGTTTTTTTGCATTATCTTTTTACAAATACACACACCTTTATATTCAAAATTACAGTAATGAAATACTAAATTAAATAATAAAAAGGCTAAACCAGGCCTACTTTTGGAAAACAAAATTACAACTAAACACTTCCTTGTCGACAAAAATATAACCCAAACTAATTGAAGAGAAAATACACGTACAGTAAATGCACTGTCTTGTAATCTAAAGAAATTTAATGACGCCGAATAAAAAAATAATGAAGAAATCACTTTTTCATGCTGAGATGCAAAACATTCTAAACAAAGGAATGGTTCTCCTTCATACTGTGGACAATATGAATAGATTTTATTAGCGTTACCGTGTTTTCATCTCTACCGTTTTCTCGCTTTGTTTTTTTTTTCATATCACAGCTTCGATGCTCTTCTGTTTTTTAGTATTATTAGCACCTTATTTTGTTTGAAGTATGTGGGTAGTATGTAATTTGTTCACATTCCAAAAGGACTGATGTGATAGACTCCTTAGAAATGTTTTATTTTAATTTGTTGACAGTTAATGTCTTTTTGATTACGAGAGCATTTACTACACCTATACCTAGCAGATGGTTCCACTCCAAATTTCCTATATCACTTCAACCAAAGAGTTGTGGCATAGGAAGACAATTGGTCTGGCGAATGTAGGCCAGACTTTCACTTGTATGCAAGTACACCTAATGGGTTTTTTTTTGTCACCTTTCTATGTTTGCGTTGTCTGCACTCTCTAGTAGATGGCCCAGGTTGGCCAATATGTTCTTGCTCATCTCCACACCTCTCTCTGATTTCCACCATTTCTGGTCTATGTTTCGTGGAAAGTAGTCTGACATATCTCTTGTCTCGACATATCTCTTTCGCACCACAATCACATTGTATTCTTCTCTGAAAAACAATCATGTACACCTTTTTGAGCTGGACATGCAAAACTTTGGGGGGACTGGACGTTCCTTTTATTCTTGAGAAATGTCCCAGGTAAATTTCACTGTTTCTTAATAGCGTAATGAATAATCAGAAACAAAACTTTATGTTCATTAATAACCGAAGAATATTAATAAAATCCTGATTCGTTAATTAATTTTACCTTGAAAATGAACTTGCAAATATAGTTCGAAAGTGCTTGGATTCATCTTTTCATTTTCCTGTGGGTTAATTTTCATATTATTGCTTTCCTCACGTGCCACTTTGTGAGTTTTTCATTATACATATATATATATATATATATATATATATATATATATATATATATATATATATATATATATATATATATATATATATGCGGTTAAGGTAATGGCATTATTAGACAACTGCCAGAGGGAGATCCAATCCTCCTCGAACTAGAAGACTACATTCATAGGATTGTTCGAGGAGGATTGGATCTCCCGCTGGACCTGAAGCAGAGCAGTTGTCTAATAATGCCATTACCTTAACCGCACCAATTTGTCTTGGATATTTTTCTATCCTGTACAAATAAAGTAATTACAACTACGCCATTTTCCTTAATAGCAACCAGGTTACACACCAAGTCTGTGCAAACCTTTCTTGTTAATCCTATCTGCCTGGTGCCTTCCCTTGCTTTTTCCGAGTGAACGAAGAGGTTGTACGATAGCCTTCCGGTGAGCACAGTTTAAATAACTTATCCCATACTTATGGGCTTTATTGCGGATATACTGGTGAAAAATTAATATCCCCAGCCATGGGACCAGAGTCTCATCTACTACAGCATCACTCCCAGGTAAAAAAGCTGCCTGAAATTTCTTAACCAGAAGATCAATCATATACTTAATTATTCCTAAAAGGGTTGTCTCTCTCAACTGTCGTGTTGGCTGTAAAATGAAACCATCTCATCAGAAGCTTGAACCTGTTTTGATTCTTTGTCTTCATCATCATCATCACTAACTCTATAATTTAAGAAGGGGATTTTTTTGAGTATTTGAATAATAATTTCATCTTAGTTTGGTTTTGACATGTTTTTTTATCAAAGTTATTTCTAATAATTTTTTTATAATATCAAAAAACAAAATGGTGAAGATCAGAAATAAATATAAGTATCGAAATTTTGTGAATTCATGTCACTGCTACGGAAGTGCTACTACTGCTACCTCTTCAGCCATACGAATCGTTCCTGGAGACGTGCAAAGTTGGGTTTACCCGAAGTCTATGTGAGTTGCTCCAAGGCCGTACACGATAAGTCCCTATCGTGTATGGCCAAGTGTGTCAATTACGGAGATCCGGAACCTGCTTACTCTAAGCAATCTGGTGCATATCTACTAAAGAAGGAAATCCTGGCCCTTCAGGCTATGGATTGTCTCTCATTTCGCGAGGCTAAGGAGTTGGTCTTGGTGCACTTAGCGCTGCCTGGGACGCCTTAGGCCTCAATTCCTAGAAACGACACCCTCTGCTCCTGGTCCCTCCAGGCCTACGATCACGATCGATTCCGCGCACATTCGAACCCCTTCTTCGGGTTCTACCCCCTCTCCCTTTTCCCTGGCAAGGTTGGCGGCATAAAGTTCGCACGTAGCTTCGGTTTAAACCATATCCTAGTGTGACCGTTCCTCCTAAGACAAAACGGCTACGCGCTTCCACCAAGTCGTTAGTCTCATATTAAGCAACACCCATTAAAGGTGATGATGAGACCGCCTTCAGGGTTCCTAAATATGCCTCCTCCCTAAAGGAGTACAACATCAAAAGAGCTTCGGCTCCTACGCACCCACTCAAGGCTGGAGTGGACGAGTCAAAGACCCAGGGCCCTCCAAAAGAGTTATTCCCGCCTCAGACAACGCCCCGTTCACTAAAGATTTCGAGGTGTAAGCAGAAAAATACTCGCATAACGAGCACAACATCCCCAATCTGTACACGAAAGCAACATCACCCGGAGTTCTGCCTCTAGGAAGCGTACGGCCATTCCTGTGAGGTTCTTCTTTTGGAAGAGGGCCCCCCACATCTCCGAGCTAGGCCTGGAGGGCATATTCCTTGAATGGAATTGCCAAGGACTTCGGGTCAACTAAGAGTAGCTGCGGAGGCGCGTCTCCTCTCGTTACACGTTAAATATGTTTTTGCTGGAATCCATGCTGGGCGCCTGCCCCTTGCCGTCCCTCCCGGGGTATAAGGTTTTTCCACCCCTAATACCACGGACAGGGGACCGGGTAGGAGGATGCGTGGTTTACACTAGCCATGATGTTTCCGTTCTTCTATTTGCTAAAAATACCTCGTTTCAGGCACTGGCATTGCAACTAGAACTGGATAAGAGGGATACTGTAATCTTTACCTAAATAATACTGTCAGCCGACTTCGATGTGGGGGCCTTCCGCTGCGTCCCCGTACGGTTGCAGCGGCTCTTTCTACTGGTCGGGAATTTGAATGGTAGACAACTCTGGGTAGACTATTCGAGCAATCCTAGTTGCCAGGTCTTTGCCGACCTGATCGACGAGTTGTAGATAGATCTAATAAATATGGATGAGTAGACGCAGCAGTGGCTGATAACCACTTCATTTTACTGCCTTAATCTATTCCTGTGTTTTCCGGAAGCACAGTGTGATTTTGCATTGGATGTGGTTGATGACCTTCTTGGTAGTGACAACTTTCTTATTTACCTATTATTTTCTTGGCCACTGCCCCTGAAAAACGGCCCCAATTGTGCTTTGAGTGAGCTCGGCGGTCTGCATTTCAAAAACGTCTGGTCATTTTGCACGCCGTTTGCCTCCTTGGTGGTTGGCCGAGTGTAAGACACCTCTCAGAGAGAAAGCGAAATGCTTGCATGCGCTTGAAGTGCTGGCCGGATGATTTCACCGTCTGGAATTTCGTCGAGCTAGGGATAGGTTCTGGTATGTTTCGAAACACGCCCGCCGCTATTCTTGGCGGCGCACAAATGTGTCTTCACTTAACAAGAAGGCCCTCTTGTAGAGTTGTGAAAGTAAGTCAAAAGTATTCGGGGTGAGTTCTCGCAGAATCCTCCTCCTCTTCTCCAGGAGAACAAGACCACAATCTCTCTCTACCCCGGCCGGTTTCCGCCCAATCTCTCTAACCACCTGCAGTGCACGTTGATGGAGAAAGTGATAAATATTAGATCAGCCTTTTTACTGTGCATCCGATTCCATGTGCTTTTGGCACAGTGCGGCTTCGGTAAGTTTCATCCCCTTCGGGTGCTTTGTTCCGACTGGAAAATTCAGTCTCTGGGGCCTTTGATGACAGAACTACGCCACTGTGTTTTTCAACATGGAGAAAACCTATGCTACCGTATGACAATACGGTATCATGGAGACGCTTCACAATGAGGGCGAGGAACACCTCCCAATCTTTATTTGTGAGTTTTTTCGAGGTCGTCTATTTCGCTTACGGGTGGCGGGAGGAGCCCTCTCCGGCCTGATGGAGCAGGAAGAGAGCGTCCCGCATGGAAATGTCCAGTGTCACACTATTTGACCTGAACATCAACGGTATTACCTCTGTGCAACCGGTAGATGTTCTCGATATGTTATACGTGGACGATCTTTTGATCTCTTTTAGTGCGGCATAGATGTCTACTCTGGGACGTCAAATCCAACAGGCCTTGAATCGCATCTCTCCTCTACCCCACAGCGCTCATTTTTAGGTTTTCCTTGACCAAGAGTAAGGTGGTGCACTTCTGAAGCTATCCACGGCTCCACCACGACCAGAACTTGTTCCTAAATGGGGTTTGCCTGGAAGTGGTGGATTCTTAGCGTTTCTTTGATCTTGTTTTCGATCGACGCCCCACTTGAGAGGCTGATATTCGCAGCCTTAGGGTCTCTTATACTAACGCCATGGATATTCTTCGTTCCGTGACATTCAGCACCTGGGATACAAATAGGGCTACTGATTAATTATTGTACCTATCGTTTCTTCGTTCGAAGCTTGACTACAAATGCGAGTTTTATGCATCCGCAACCGATGGTGTATTGCGGAAGATGCTATTGGGGAAATGCTACTCGTTTTGTGCCGTGTACAGTACATCATGCGCCTGTACACGCGAGCTCGGCGCTTCTCTGAGTCGCCAATGTCTCTCATTGCCTCCACAGCCGATTTTGACGCCCAATGGGCTGCCCAGAGACGCCAGTCATACCGTAAATTCAAGACTAGGAAACTCTTTCGGGAGCTCGATGTAGTTCTCGGGCTGGAGGCGCCTCTGGTTCTGCCTAGGACATCAGCATGGATAATACAACCTATGACTATTTGTCGCCAAAGCTCTACTCCTAAAGCTTCCACAGAACTGTGAGTATTGATTTCGACCTTTTTAGAGCGCACTTCGTGTCACGTAGGATCCACGCCAGTGTACATGATTGGATCCAAGTCCCAGTAAGAGGTCAAGTTCCACGCCGTGTGCTCACTGTTTGAAGTCAGCTGGGATCTAGCATGCGCTGCGTCTGTCTTCAAGGCCGAGTTGGTTGCAATACACCGCTCGGTACAGGAGATAACGCGTCGTGACCGGATTGTGATCTTTAGCGACTCACAAAGCGCCATGCGTGCCCTTGAAACATTGGAATCTCTGCACCTCCTTGTTCGCGGTATCCGTGACGTAGCATTTGCCGCAAGACGGGCGGATACCGAGAATATTTTCTACTGGGTTCCTGGACATGTGGAAATTAGGGTTAATGAGCGCCCCGATGAGGGCGTTAAAGAGTCCGCGAGGATTGGGTGACCAGACCATAATTTCGCTCTTCTTCACGCCGACTATATGGCAGGAATAGAGCAGCACTCCTGGCTCCTTTCAAATGAGATGGCAGACAGCCGAGGGAAACATAAATTTGTGTGCCATTGCGCTGAGACTATTCCCATGGACCTACCCCTAATCCGTGACGGCTTCAGGTCTTTTTCTGTCATTTTCGAGTTGAGCTCACTCACGGGACGTGTCGCTATTTGATGTAGCTCTCGCCTGCGCCATACTACGACGACTGCGTCGTCCCCAAGACTGTTTGGTACATTCTTGTTGAATGTCCCAGTCTGGACGATCTTCACGCACGTTACCTATCCTGCTATCGGGGCAAGTGGGGTTCATACCTCGTTTCCTTTGTACTCGGGATGGGTTCGTGCACAGACTAGTGGATTATCTGAGTTTTAAGAAGAGGCTGGCCTCTTTGGTCTTTGTCGCATGTTCTTGCGCCGGGGGAAGCATGCCTCTCCCCCCCTTTCCCCACGCCGGAACGTGCTTTTTTATCCTTGATTTTGCTTTGTTCTTTTATTTCGGTTTCGTGTTTCTGATATTATTTATTTTAATCTAGCATAGTATTACACTTGCAATTAATTACAGCACCTCTACTCCTGTAGGCAGCCGTCAGATGAGTGCTCCAATTGCAGGCAAAGAAACGTTTCTTCAAAACTAAACTGGTTAACACAGATGTGAATTTTATGCAGTGAATTTTTCTCAGAACTTTCATTGTAGCCAATAGAAAAAAAAACATCCTAAGGCATTCATAATGAAGTTATTAATATATTTAAACATTTCTGCGACAGAAAACCCTTTCTAAAATGTTTATTTTGCTCATTTAACTTTCCTTTTCTTTAAGTTACCCCTCCATTGATATTTTTGTGGTTGTCTTATATGTATTTTTAAATTATATTTTTCCTTAAAAATTTAAAACGAGTTTTGCGTATAGATATATTTTTCATTCAATAATATAGCTAAGGGCAGTTTTAATACTTTGAGCACCTGCCCTCCAAAAACTGCGCAACCCTGGTAAATTGCGTGTTTTCCATAGACTCTAACATGCAAAAGAGATAATGCCTCTCAATTTATATGTAAAATCTCTGAATGTAAACGTTCCTAACTTTAAAGGCCATTTTACTTGACGCCGACATATGTAATTTAACTCTTTATGCCATGAATTAATTATGTTCGCTCTCCTTACGGTAGTTTGCCTAATATAATGTGCAAGGGCGTCTAAGCTAGTGCAAGAAAGTTGCCAATTGATATATTAATTTTAAAACCATACAGATAAATCTAAATCAGTTTCCATAATTAATCTTTTGAATTCTATAGAAATATTTAGATAAAAAACATTGTATGGCTGCAGGAAATAAAGGTTAAATTCACTGTTCGTATTTGACAAACAGAATGATTATGTAATTTTTGAAGACTGAGTTCTTACTTTGCGCTTTCGCATTCATCATATTCACGAGAGACATACTAAATTCATTCTGAATTTGAAATTCTCTCCATTATACAATACGCATACATAGTACGCATTTTGTATCTTTTGTAATGAGCTCGTAACATTATAACATGAAATTAAAACGAGTGGAAAAGGTTCATTTTAAGTGAAGCAGATGGAACTAGACAGAAAACTAGATAATCCATTCGTTTTGGAATCTTAATTCGTAAGACGACCTGCATATTCAAGCCGTCAAGCATTCATTATTCCAAACTCTGCAGCACGTACAGTCATGGCCAAAAGTTTTGAGACTAATATTTTTTTTCAGTCATTTTTAAAATTCACGTGATAGGAATAATTATTTTAATATTTAAATTATTGCAGGTTTATTAAAAAGTTAGAATTTTAAAAATAATACGGAAAAATAGGGCATTTCTTCGCTGAATCCAAAATCGCGCTGTAGGCCTGTTCCAATAGGAGGAGATTTTCAGGCCCTGAAGCTTTGCAATTCGATCGAAACGTAAAATGATGACAAATGTGAGTTAAATGAATAATGTTGTGTAAATTTAATCTATTTCGTATTATTTTATTGTAAAACTAAATGTTTGAATCTTTTTCAACTCCAGAACTGGTTCTATCCAAAGAAAAGCGTGCAACCATCGTTGCTATGCACCAAAGTAGCTTGAAATGCCAGGAGATAGTTTTTAAGAGCATTGCATCAAGGCGCATCATCCTTAGGATCATTAATGACTTTAAAAGACTGGTTAAGTTAGGATCATTAATGACTTTAAAAGACTGGTTACACTCCCGTGAAAAAGTCTTCTGAACGCCCGGGAATTCGTCAGATTTTAACCCAATAGAAACTGAATAGAGAGAATTTGTGGCCTAATCCAAACGTCGGGTGATAAACAGAATCCATTTAATTGTGAGCAATTGCGGGTGATTATTGAACCAAAATGGAACAATATCAATCAAGATACGAGGGGCGATCAATAAGTTTTGCGAATCGGTAGGGCAAAACATAGGAAGGGGGATGGCTGTTTGTGGGGGTGTTAGGACAAGTTATGACAAGTCAGGACCTGCAGCCGCACGCTCCTGCCTCGTCTATTTAAGAAGTAGTAGCTGATCGCAGATCGTCAGTCACAAATTTTTCAACAATGGAGAAGGTTGAGCACCGCGCACTGATCAAATTTTTGACCAAGGAAGGCAAGAATGCAAAAGAGATCCATGACCGCATGGTTACAGTGTACACCGACACCGCCCCTTCCTATGCAACCATTGCTCGCTGGAATAGGGAGTTCCGCCATGGTCGTGAGTCCCTTGAAGATGACCCCCGTCAGACGTGACCAACGAGGACAATGTGGCCCGTGTGGAGAGGATGATCCTCGAAAATCGACGGATGAAGGTCGAAGAAAGCGAGAGAGAACTTGGAATGTCAAATGGAAGTGTTATCAACATCATCCAGGACAATTTGGCCTTGACCATGGTCTCTGCCCTTTGGATCCCTAGAAACTTCACGCTCCATGATCGACTTCAACGTCGTCAAAATCCACAAGGCCAGAGTTGCACAAGCTGCCCTGCGCGAGTGCGGATTCGAGGAGCTCAACCATCCCCCCTACAGTCCAGATCTGGCCCCTAGCGACTATTTTTTATTCCGCCAGCTCAAGGCTGCCCCGCGTGGAACCCGGTTTGGGGACGATGAAGATGTCCAGCTCGCCGTCCAGGAGTGGATTGAACAGCAGTCGGGAGATTTCTGGTTGTCGGGAATTCGAAGCCTCAGGGACAAGTGGCGCAAGTGCATTGAAGTCGAGGGTAGTTATATTGAAAAATAATAAAACACTTTTCCTTATATCCGAATTTCAAAACTTATTGACCGCCCCTCGTATCACAAATTTGGTCTCTATCATGCCCAAACAAATTGAAGCAGTCCTGAAGAACAAGGACATCATTGTAAATATTGACTGCGCTCATCATCATCATCATCACTAACTATAATTTAAAAAGGGGATTTTTTTGAGTATTTGAATAATAATTTCATCTTAGTTTGGTTGTGACTTATGTATTTTTACCAAAGTTATTTCTAATAATTCTTTTATAATATCAAGAAACAAAATGGTGAAGTTCAGAAATAAATATAAGTATCGAAATTTTGTCAATTTTTAAAACCGAAAGAATTACAAATGGTGAAGTTCAGAAAATTTATTTTTATATATCTTCTTCTATAACTCTATATTTTAGCAACGTGATATTTTGAAAGGGGAGAATTTAGTTTCGAGTTTCTTTTTAAAATTATTATAATTGGCGAAGTTCAGGAAATTTCTAAAAATTTAACCATGGCTGCTTTTTTTTAGATTTTAAATTTTAATCTTATGAGCGAAGCGCAAGCTTTCCCCGTAGGGAAGAGTGGCGAACCCATTGCCTGGTTTGTTAATAAAATGGGTTTGGGCTCTAAATTTTTGCATGTTTCATCTTCAAATTATGATACTAAAACAAAATGCAACGTTTGATTAACTCTATTAATTTTCTTATATCAAAAAATATAGTAGTCTCAAAAGTTTTGGCCAGGACTATTATACACCAGTGTATCTGGCTAAATGGGTCAGTGCAAATGCTCAAGTGAGTCTTAGAAATTATAACTTTCATCTTCCAGAGAATTTAGTCATTTACTACAGCTGTCCCTGCAAGAATTCTATTTCACATGTTGCTCATTTATCGAACCATCCATCACGTCGTTATTAAAGATAGTCCTCATACGTTTTTTTTTTCCTGGTATCAATTCGATTTTGATATTCGCAGACGTGAGTTAAATACATAAAGATAAATACATAAATTTTAAATACATAAATATTAAATACATAAAGATAAATGCATAAAGATAAATACATAAATAAACATCCTGAGACGGATGTGGACGACGTGTATTATCATGAGTAAGGAGATTTGGGTGGAACAATCCTCAGATTTGAAGGGCAGTTCTTCACAAGGTCAAGGAGAACATCGGAATAGAGTTCTCCAGACGGAGAGAACCATTCCCTAATTCAATGCACGCCTCCCCAATGCCAAAAGGTAACGAGTCACGTAACGAAAGAAATTCCTTCTCGAATATGAAAACCGAGCATATCTTGACTGCCAACCACAATTGCCACAACGCGGAGATCTATCGAGCTTATAAGGGCATGGAAACAGCGTCTCGCAGTTCAAAATAACAGTTTAATAGGATCCGGAGATACCCAGCCCTGACTAATTGAGGAAGTTCCTGGCGTTAAACGTCAGAATATATGTGGGAGTATTCGCATGAGTCAAGGTAGCAGGTTGTGTCATCCTAAAAATATTACTCACACGTTAGCTCTCCAACTTGCTACGGAGGCGAGAGAGGTTATACATACTCCAACTCATTTGATCGTTTAACACCCTTGACAAAGTTAAGACGTAACAACGACTGGAACGTCTACGAACCAATACATATTTCGACAGCATCGTAGTTGGTGCATTAAGAGATGTCTACCACAATGTCTTCCTCACCTCGAACCATATATGACGTGGTTCACCACAATGAGATTAAAAAGCATCGTTAAAATAAAAAAAAACACTTTAAAATATTGCCATAAAATGGCCCATGGTTTACTCAGATATGACTACATACTTGAAAATGCGAACCTTTGTGGGTCACCCAATATAGTCAGAGTAGGCTACAGAAGGGACTATTTGAGGAACATAGGATCCGATGGGTATTTCTTCAGAATCTACCCCAAAAAACATATCATCTGCAACGTTTACGAGCCAATACATATTTCGACAGCATCAAAACTTTGATGCTAGGCGTGTCAATACTTTTATATCTTAGTCATTTTTACATCGTCGTGTGTCACTTCTAAATTTATATTGTAAAATGGTATATTATATTATGATTTTAACACAGAAGTATATGAATATATATATATATATATATATGCTATGTTGTACAATAAAGATAAAGAAATCTAACTTGCCTATTTAATTTCTCTTGTAAACCTGAATTTTTTCGGCCAATTCCTTTATGTCGGGCCGATAGTTCGTTGTCTTTAAATGTAAGCATGGAGCAGTTGCCTCATCAGTTAATTCAATTCCTATGTTGTTTTTAGCCTAGTTAAGAGATGAGAACAGACTCTCACACGCATACGTAGAAGAAAAAAATGTTGACACCACTTTGGCAAGACGTTTAAAAGCAACAAATGCTTCGGGAATGCTTTTCCAAATGACCAACAATTGATTGTCTTGATCTTTTTCAACTGCTTCCAAATTACCTCTAAGAGTGACGAATTTTTGCTTCCAAATAGAATTGGATTGAAGTTCTATTAATTCCATTTCAAGTTCTTCTATTTTCAGCCATTCAAACAGATTCGTTTTTCTTTTTCTTTTCAAAATTAGCTTCATCTGGGGACTTAATGAAAAGCAATATTTCTTCAAGATCTCTCAACTGAGAAAATCTTGATGAAAATTCATCTTTCAAAGAACGTAAAGTTGACAAAAAGAAGCCTTGATCGTGTTCGATATTGTTCTCATCTTTGCAACTAACTTCTTCATAGTTCTTTTTCAATCTTGGAAAGTACTTAAAAGTTTTAATTTCAATGTCACGCTCAAAAATGGCAAGTTTGGTTTTAAATGCAGTAATATGTCCAAACATGATATCAATAGTTTTACCAAAACCTTCGAGTTTAACATTCAGTTCATTCAAGTGCAATGAGATAGCTGTGAAAAATATCAACCGCTGAATCCAGGACACATCATGTAGTTCCGGATAGCCTTCAATATTTTTCACCTCTAGGAAAAGCTGTATGCCATTTATGCATTCAACAAAGCGTTCAGCAACCTTGCCTATACTAAGCTACCGAACATTATTGTACATCAATAAACCGCCATAAGCTCATTCAACTTCATCCAGTAACGAGCTAAATTCACGTTTATGCAACGCCCGTGCTGATATCAAATTAACTATCTTGGTGACTGACGCCGTAATATTTTCCAGTTCTTTTAATCCAACTTTAGCACACAGTGCTTCTTGATGAACAATAGTGAAACTGTACTACAGACTCTCCGACGATATCAGTGAAATGTTTAACAAATCCAAGCTTTCGGTCGACCATATTGGGTGCTCCATCTGTTGTAATGATACAATTTTTGATATATCTAAGTTTCTGTCGCCAAGGGCTTTGACTACACTATCACAAATATATTTTCCTGTAGTATTTAACGACAGGCTTTCTAGGCTAAGCAACCCCCCTCGAATATTTCATGAACACTAGAATATCTTTCAAAAAATGCCAATCGAGAAGCCGAAGTAATATCAGTGGTTTCATCAAGGCAAATTGAAATATAATCAAACGCGTTCAAGTCCTTTTGCATTGGTTCTTCAATATTTGAATGCATGATCATTACCCGGCTTTTAACAGTTTCTGTAAATAGGAAGCTCTTTAATACACTTAATTATTATGTCCTGGTTACTAAAATCTTCGAAAAAAAAGGTGCACAGTTAAGAAAACAATTTTTAAGAAACTCTCCTTCATTAAAGGGTTTGCCTTGCTGAACAATAGTATGAGAAATACTGAAACTTGCTGTCACTAAATTCACACATGAGTTGCCACTTACAAATTTCAACAAACTTTGAGATTGGGTCGTTTTTTTATTGCCTCTTGTGCTATATATTATTTACGTTCTTCATTACTTATTTCTAATAACCAGTTGTGATTTGACTCAAATTGTCTTTTCATATTCCAAGTTCTGCTAGTAACTTGTTATCACATAAAATGCAAAGAGCTTTATTATTTCGCTCCATCATTTTTGTAAAATTCTGCTACTACACTGATTTTCTGATAAATTAACTTTCTTTACTGTACTCATTATGTATGTAAGTAATGGTTTGATCAAAACTGTGAAATGAATTAAATCTGGAACTTGTTCTGAAAAAAAGGAAATAATAAAAATGGCGACATCTGGTACTTGTATTTTCACGAGTTGTCAGTGGCTAATAATTTCTCCTCTCAATAAAAGAAAACGACATATACTGATTGTCATCTAGACTTGGAAGAAGAAAAGTTGGAAATATTTACGCTCTGCAAGAAGTCGTAGCCGGCAAAGGCGGTAAAGCCAAGGGCAATTTTGAAAACGCCAACCAGCTTTGCCAACTCCTTAGAAGAGTGGCACACAGACGACAAATGTCTGGCTAATTCCCCTTGCAGTCCCCCCCCCCCCGGAACAGGGGGACTGAGGCGAACTGAACTGACACTCATTATTCTCGCCCCAACTATGTCCGTCCACTTTGATAGACATAATTGGGGACGTAAAGGGAAGCAGGTTTGAGGATTAGCCCACTGTAGAACTCTACGGAAGAGAACGCCCGGTTACGAGGCGATGCTGAAAGCTTTGGGGAAGAGTTCGCTCTAATCTCTGTGGGTAGTTTCCGGCCAAGATCACAGGGGGACATACAACCGTCCCTGTGCAAGTTGGAAGCAGCATCGATAACCAAACCCCAGACGGGGCGGCACCCCCGGGTGGTGGTAGTTGATTCAATCACCACCCATCATTAAGTCCGCCACATATCATCCGTCTGAGGGGCCTCCCCGGGTACATTCATCCACCATTCATCCACTCCATCCCACAGTTCATGTTCGCCGACGTTCTCCTGCAATGGGGGGGGGAGGGGGCTGCCCGCAATAAACAAACCCAAGCAACAAATCGTCAAATTCGCCAAGAACAAGGATCATTATTGAAGACTAAAAGGATTATCAAAAGAAGAACAGATAACAGGAAGAAAAGCGGCCCAAGGGCCCCCCCCCCCCGAGGGGAAAATGGAGCCTAATGGGACGACAAAGATCCCGCTACGCATCATCAGTGGAAACTGAAGATCGCCATGCTCCGCCTGCTCGAAGTCCCCACTGGTTATATGGCGGTCTGCGAAAAGGAGAAGGACGTGGAGGGAATCACAAAGGAGGAAGCAGTGGAAACACTGCGTGAAATAGGCCTTCAGCCTGCAATTCCTCCTCAAATACAAACCCATAGAAGGGTGGTGTGTAGGAAGCTGGACCCGTGGATAGGTCAGCATTCCAAAGATGAAATTAAAGAGGAGATAGCCAAAAACCAATCATGGGCTAAGGTTGCTGAAGTCATTAAATTTTGGAATAAAAAAGAGAATACGGAATACACACATGTATTCAAAATTATATTCACGGACACTACAATGGCCCAAAAAGCTAAGGAGAGCGGGCTTCTGCTCTTCAACGCTAAAATCAGCGGAGAGCAAATAGAAAGGGAGGAATTCACTCCCGTTCAATTCTGCTTCCGCTGTTATAAGATGGAGAGCCACGCCACTAAAGACTGTCCAGAACCGCAAGAACTATGTTCGAGGTGCAGCGAGGCGGGGCACCACTGGAAAAGCTGCAGTAGCCCGAGGGAAAAGTGTGCCAATTGCGGCCTGGGACATCGTTCCATGGCTATGGCCTGCCCTCTGAAAAAGGAAATAATCAAGAACAAGGTTCAGAAGAAGAAGCAAGAACAAGACAGGAGGCAAAACACGACGTATGCTCAGGCAGCGAAGGCAGTCCTTACTGAAACAGAGGCGAGAAAAACATACCTGAGAATAGAAAATGAAAACTCGACAAAGATACTGACATGCATACTGTATGCGCATGTCAGAAAACTAACCAATCCCGGGACTTTTGCCAAAGAATTGAACCAAATGCTGGCAAATAATGGCATGTCTGAGATGTGGTTCCCCGAGAACCCACCATCGGGGGACGTGCTCCAGTTGCAAATGGTCCCAAAAGAGTCAAGCAACAACAAAGAAGAAACAGCGAAAATAACTAGCAAAGAGGCAAGAAGGCCGGATCCCAGGATTGAGGCCAAGAAAGAGAGAATGACTGCCACCAAGACAGTCAAGCCAAAGGCACAGAGCGCAGAGAACCCGAAAGAAGAAGAGACACCCGACACCACGGACTCCTCGGACTCAGAGGGTTCTATCTGCGAAGCTAAAGCCACAAAAGCAAAGAAGATTAAGAATAAGAAGATAGATGCAGATAGGATTAACCTATTCCTATACGCATCGGAGCAGTTCCCATTCCCGAAGGATGGGGATACAAATAAAATCAATGTGGGCATAAAGAAGAAATTTTATAAATGGGACTATGATGCCCAATGCGAAGAGGAAACGGTGGAAGAAGCCTTACATAGCCAATGTATTGCCTTCCATCGTGAAACCTTCGTGGAATTATCCCAGGCCGAGTTCAAGAGAAAAAGAAACGGGAAAAGGAAGTCAACCACCCGTAAGCACTAAAGACATCCACACAAGCCAGAACAGAGAATGGAAAACCAAAACAACAGGTTAAGGATATTGACACTCAACAGTAATGGATGGGAGGGGAAAGCCACGGCGTACGGCAACATATTCCGTGTGCTAGATCCCGACATCATACTGATTACTGAGCATGGTATCGATACGACCAGTAAGCAGTTGAAGATACCAGGCTACAGAGTGATATCTAAGAACCATTCTCAAGAGAGGTATGACGGTGTTGCCATTGCCGTCAGGAGGAACTTGTCGTTCAAACGTCTTCCAGACATGGACGAATCCTTCGTGACGGTAGAGCTGCATACATTAGTAGGCAAGCTCATAATAGCGGCGGCATACCAACCACCTCGACGCAGATACCTCCCTCTGACGAACTTCTACACCCTGTTTGGCCACGGCAGGATGGTATTCCTTGGGGGAGACCTCAACGCCAGATGCCGAACGGCTGGCTACGGGAACACAAACGAAAGAGGTCACAACTTGGAAATGATTATGAGAAGGAAAAACATTCAGCGTATAGGACCGGATTTTCCAACCTATTTCACCGTAAGGTCCGCTATGAAACCTGACATAATCATGACAAGTGATGGCTTCCCTTTCAATTACCGTAGTGAGCCGGGCCCGACAATACCCAGTGATCACATACCGATCTTGACGACCATTTCTCTTGCACCAATTCAGCTCCCGATACCACTTCGGAAAAGCTATGCTTCGGCCAACTGGGAACACTACAAGGAAAACCTTGCCAGCTATGTACCAGTGGGCCTCGACGGAGCGAGTCTGGAGAGGATCGACGAGGAGTTGGAAGCGATTACTGCCCGCATCATCGAAGCAGATCGCGAGAGTGTACCGATGAAAAGGTACAAAACTCTCCCCCAACCCAGATGGTCTGAGGAAATGAGAGAGATCGCTAGAGTGCACAGGGAGGTGTATGAAGAAACGAGGAGAGAGGGTGCTAATCGGGAAAGAACAACGCTGCTAAGACGCCTGAGTGAAGAACTTAAGCAGGCTATCAACCAGCAACAGGCTGAAGTCTGGGACAGTCTGATTGAGAAAGTTGACAGCGAAGTTCGACCCGATGTGTTCTGGCGACTTGTGAACAAGTTGAAAGGTCTGACAAGTAGAGAAAAGACCCGCATTAAGGAGGGCGATGACTACTTGGAAGACCCGGCGGATTTGGAGGAAAGATTCCGCAACTTCTGGCAAAATATCTTCAGGATAACACCAGAGGAAAATGCGGAATTCGACCAGGAATTCGAAGGCCAACTGATGGAAGAACTAAATCAGAATGTGCATCGAACTCTACCACATGCCTATGTCGACGAAGGGAGGAATATGGTAGACCATGGCCGGCCAACTACACCGGAAGAGGTCATGGCGGTCATTAAAACCTTCAAACAGAAGGCACCAGGCTGGACGGGCATCACCAGAAATAATTTGGTACATGCCCCCCGGCAGATCATTCAGGGAATCACTAACATCTACAATGCTTCCCTGAATACGGGCTACTTCCCAGACGGGCTAAAGATAGCTAAAATTATCTTTATACCCAAAGGGAAGAAGCCTGATCAACTGGTGGACTACAGGCCAATATCCCTCCTGGAGATAATAGGTAAAGTCTACGAGAAGCTTCTGGCTAACAGGTTACAAGAACAACTAACCGAGCTAGAAGCCCACAGCTCTCAGCAACACGGGTTTCGCAAGAGAAGGGGGGCGGATACTGCCCTTGCCCTTCTCACTGAAAAGCTTGCCCGATGTAAGGCCGAGAAGAAATACGTAGACGTGGTGATGCGAGATGTGCAAAAGGCCTTCGATAAGGTTTGGCTACGAGGCTTACAACACAAGATCCTAAGCCTCCAGCTGAACCCTACCCTGGAAAGGGTCCTCTGCGACTACATCATGCGTAGAAAAGCCCGAATTTCCATCGAGGGCTACAGAGGACCCGAATTTCAACTTGAGGCGGGTGTTCCACAGGGTGGCTGTCTGAGTCCACTGCTGTACCTTCTGTACACACTGGACTTACCTGATCCGTTAGGGGAGGATGTGATGTACCTGCAGTTTGCAGATGACATCACGCAAATCGTCCCCAGCTATTACAAGCACGCCGGATATCAAGCAAGGCAGACAGCCATCGAAATCGAAAACATCAATCGATATGAACGAATGTGGAAGATCAAGACCAACCGCCAAAAGTTCCAAATCCTACCAATTAACCGCCGCAAATGTGTGGATGTCAGAGTAAATGGCGAAGTTTACCCATATGGTAACAAAGGAAAAGTCCTGGGTCTTCAATTTACCTCCAAAGGGTACAAAGGGCACATCAATAACAGAATCTCCCTAGCCAAAATACAGCTTGGCAAACTGTATAGGTTTAAAAACCTCAGCTCCAAAAACCTTAAAAAGCTATACACTGCTCTGGTGCGCTCAACATTAGTGTACCCGGCAGTGGTCATGCAGGCTGTGAGTTCCACCTCTCTCAGACAAATGCAGAGAGTGTAGAACAAAGCAGCCCTGCTTATAGCTGGAGCGAAAAGGACGGACTACATTCAGCAGACAGTCCTGCACGCAAGAGCAGGACTAACCCCTCTGAATGTAGAACTCCAAAGGCTAGGGAGAAAGACCTGGGACAAAATCGAAGAAGAAATACTCCCGAATATAAATCAAAACCTGGACATACCCAGAGCAGTCAGAGATCGTGCGAAAAGAAGATCCCTCTTCCCGAGTGGAAGGAACTGCTCCAGAGATCGACTAGTTGGTCTCTATACGTAACCGTACGATTGAATACACCAAAAATCACAGAAGAAGAAGAAAGCGAAGAGTAGAGAGGCGTAGTGCCCATCGAACCCAACTGAGACAAACTAATATACAGAACCAAAAACCCCGGCAAGACAGATACAAAATGTATAATTACAAAATGTAACACAAGATTGCAAAAGCAAACAATATACTTGAAAGGCTTGAAAGCCACGACGGAGGATATAGTATAGATATTTATTTTACCTAATTATAGTTTATATATTTAAAAAAATAAAATAAAAAAATAAATAAATAAATATATAAAAAAGAATAAATATATTAAAACAAATACATATAATTAAATATAGAAAATGATTAAGACAAATAACAGAAACGAATAAGGAGAAGAGATAAATAGTACAAGTAATGGACAAACCGGTGAGGAGCCCTCTACACCAGGGCAATTCTCAACCCATCTTTTTATCTTTAAATACCTACTACACATTTCATTCTTATTACATCAATCAATCAATCAATCAATTGTCATCTATCTCCATGGAGGAATGCGCCGTGGTAATCTCGCATGACAGCGATGGAAATCGCGAACCTGAACAACTACGAGGCTCAGTGGAAGATAAGAACAAACCAAGAGAAATTCAAGGTGGTCCCCATCGGACGCACCTTAAGGGCAGACGTGCGTGGGGGGGATACGCGATACCCCTACACCAACGAATGCAATGTACTCGGTATGAAAATCACCTCTACCGGGTACAAGAAACACGTCGAAGAAAGAATTTCTCGAGCCTCGGCCGCTGTCAGAACTCTATATACATTTAGAAATCTACGTGAAAGCAACAAGAAGAAGATCTACAATGCCCTTGTAAGATCTACGTTGCTTTACCCCGCCTCCACCCTCTCATGTGTCTCAAAAACACAAAAGAGGCGACTTCAAGTAGTGCAAAATAAATGCATGTACCTAATCACGGGTACACGCAAGCTAGAAAGAAAACGGCAAGAAGATCTGCACAGAGAGGCGGGGATAATTCCCATTAACAAAGTCATAGAAGAACGGACCCAGAAAATGCAAGATCTGGTTATTCGGGAACTGAGTGATGAAATCCCCCAGATGATTAACCAGAATAGAAGAGCTGACTGTCGTGCCAGATTTCCCAGCTCCGCCAACCGAGTGGCTGGCGGGGACGAAGTGCCGTTCTATTCATAATGTGATGTAAAACCTGTAAAGAAAAGAAGTAAACTGAACAAGACAAGAAACTCAAACTACGACAACAACCCACCGATGAAGGTACCTTTAAACCAAGATTGCGAAAAAACCCGATTACGACAAGAATCCTACCAAAGATGAAGAAACAAAAAGACTAAAACACACACGAATACAAATGATACCAACAACAATAAGCACGCACAAAAAATGTAATAACAAAACACAAACATACAAGCAATGCATAACACACACAAAATTAAACTAAAAGTTGTTAAGACAAATGGCTTGAACGCCATAAATAATTATTTATAATTATTACAAATCTACAGTAACAACAAAGAATACGCGCTACCAAAAAAAATAATAAAAGTGATACATCTGATCACCAGACTCTAGGCATCTCTTTGCACCCTACTACCCTTCTTTCTCTTTTCTCCACTTGTCTATTTTCTCTATCTATCCACACACCCTATCGTCCTCCCTTACATGCACCCACTTTAATTGAATCAGAATCAGAATCAGATTGCCATATATTTTTTAAACAACCGTTTGCTTCTTAACATATAAAATTTTTCCCCAAACAAAGGAATTAAGAATAAAATTTACAGCTCATAATTGCTGACGTTATCAAGCACTGCACAACATCTACTCACATGACATCTCAAACAGTACTAGTTGCCACTTGGTACATAATTGCTATTTGTTTAGCTTGATTTCATACAAAAGTACTAAATTTGGTACATTAACATTCTGAAATAAAACAGATGACAGACGCAACTGGTGTCGTATGCAGCTATCCACGTGTTTTCAATGTCCAAAGGTACTCGGTGTCGTGCGTGTCACTTAAAATACCCTCATGTGTCATAGTTTTGCCACCACTGCTCCATATGGCCGGTAGGGTACGCAATCTCACAGATGTCAGTGAGCATTTTGTTGAACAGATTTCCCCCTTACTGTACGCGCTGAAGCGTTCACACCTGCTTCTTTTCAATCGTGAGCAAGCTTGTCACTGAAAGCAACCCGATCCTTGAGCTGGGACTTTACCAGGAGGTGATATTGGCGTTCATTGACACCCACTTGCGTAGGGGTATAAGTAAACAAGATCTGCTGAACCAAAAAGTTGCGTGCTCTCACTTATTTTGATTTATGCCCTTACTATCTACAAAACTTTCAATAATTCCCGGACTAACCTTGGGAGGACCTCAGCAATTCGGTCATTCGAAATGGAATGTAAAACAACATAAGGATTTCAAATTTCGTTAGAATGAACTTAATAGTTATGATGTTAATACCAAAACAAAATAATTCCCTGGCTAACCTTGGAAGGACTTTGGAAATTATATTATTAGAAAGAGAATGTAAAAAAACATAAATGTTTCAAATTTCGTTGGAATCGGCCAAATTGTTATAATGTTATTGACAAAACAAAATAATTCCCAGGGAAGACTTTGGCAATTATATCATGTAAACAACATAAGGGTTTCAAATTTCGTTAGAATCGGCAGAATAGTTATGATATTATTGCCCCCCAAAATAAATTCATGGGCTAACCTTGGGAGAACTTTGACAATTATATCATGTAAAACAACATAAGGTTTTAAATTTCGTTAGAATCGGACGAATAGTTATGATGTTATTGCCTAAACAAAATAATTCCCAGGCTAACCTTGGGAGGACTTTGTCAATTATATCATTCGATAGATGTGCACATCCTCTTGGCTAGACTCATCTTCATCAATCATCAGTGTTATGCGTTCATGGAGAGGGTGGGTCGGATTGCATTTGATTCGTAGATACGTATGGAGCAGCTTTATATTTCGGTATGTTTCAGCATAAAGACTATTTAATGGGGACGATCGAAAAGCTCCAGTTGCAATCCGGATGGCTGCATTATGTATTGGTGTTAGTCTGTTTAATTCTGTATGAGAAGCCGATGAGTATGCTTCACAAACATAGTCTATTGAGGCTTCAGAAGCATGATGTACAGCCGCAGCAGCGATGTCCGGTCCGCTCCCCAAATTCTATGTGAGATATGTTTGAGGAAAGTTAGGGTTTTTATGCATTTAACTTTCAGATGGGTAATATGCGGTTTCCAAGTTAATTTATCATCAATGTATATCTCAAGAAATTTGTAGACTGGCACACTAGTGATTAGTCTACCATGTAAGGATAAGTTTGCTGCCATCCGAGGGCATCTTCGCTTCCTGCAGAAGTGCATAGATGTGCGTAGAAAAGGTAAAACCCGTCTTATTACTCCACTCGTCAAGGTTACGTAGAGCAACCTGAAGACGACGTTCAAGTAGATGGGGGATTGTACCAGATGCATATATTGCCAAGTCATCAACATACAAAGTTGATGCAATACTGTTGGGAGGAGACCTAGTGATTCCATTAATTGCCAAAATGAAACAGGTACAAGACAAAACACTGCCTTGAGGGACTCCCTGGGTTAACAACTTAGGATCGGAGGTGGCGCGGCCAATTCGTACTTGGATACTTTTATTATTTAAGAAGTTCTGAATGAATATGGGCAGATTTCCTCTGAACCCCGAATCATATGTTGTCTGAAGAATACCTCTCCTCCATGTGGTATCGTAGGCTTTCTGTAAATCAAAGAATATTACTATGGTATGCAAACGAGAGTTGAAGGCTGCTATGATATGTGTCGGCAATTGAATCAGGTGGTCTGTGGTACTGCGTCAACGACGGAAACCTAATTGCGTGGGGGTTAAATGACCTTCCCGTTCAAGGACAGTCATTAATCGACTGTTAACCATTTTCTCCATCAACTTACACGTACAGTTGGTCAATGTAATGTGTCTGTAATTCCCTCGAATATATAAATCCTTCCCCGGCTGGGGAATGGGCAATACAAATCCCACACTCCAGCTCGGTGGGTAAATTCCCTCTGTATATATTCTGTTATATGCTCCCAAGAGCAATTCTCCTAGGGATGGGTGAGCATGTTTGATGAAGGTATATGTAACACCATCAGGGCCAGGACTACTGTCAAGTATCATTGACAGAGCAGATGCGAATTCACAATGAGTGAAAGGTAGTGTAATGTTTTTGAGCAGAAGTTCGTGAATGGAAGGAAAGTGGAGTAGACTCAACAGTTTATTTATGTCTTTTAAAGGCGTAAGAGTAATTATGATAACCAGATATATTGCTAAAATGATGTGCAAAGTAATTTGCCACAGCGGCATGATCACATATGAGGTCTCCATCAGGACAACGTAGTACTGGAGTAGGATTTGGAGTAAACTTGCCAGATATTTTGCTAATACGTTTCCATACTTGATTCAATGACAATCGGGATGTAATTGAGGACATAATTTTTCCATGATTGCTGCTGAGCTTCCTTAAAAACTTGACAATGTGCTTTGGCTCTAGTATAGTTAATTTTAGTTTGCATTGAGTGGTTCCTTTTCATAGCCCTCTCTGCTCTTAGGCGAGCATAATGTGCTTGTTTACATTCATCCGTAAATCAAGGCACTGGAGTTCGTCCATTCAATCCATACTTTGGAGGGATTGATTGTGTAGCAGCTGAAATGAGGATTGTAACTATGGTATCCATGAGGACATTTCTATCCAGAATATCCTCTGCTTTCAGGACTGGATGTGTGGCAGCAGAAAATTTATTCCAATCAGCTTTTTCAATATTATAACGATCAGGGCTGTCAGCTATGTTTGCATGGTCTGTGAGGCTCAATTTAATCGGGTAGTGATCACTACCATGCAACGAGGAGATAACTGAGTATTCAAAATCAAGAATACTATCTACTGAGCAGATAGCCAGGTCTATCTTTGAATTAGTATTCGTTTGAATGTGGGAGTATTATCATTTAAGAGTTCAATCGGGAGTGTAGTCAGTAGTTGTTCAAATGATCGTCTACGATCATTATAAGTCATTTCCCCCCATAAGGGGCTTTTTGCATTCATATCTCCAGGAAGGAGGAAAGGTACTGGTAATTGGCTTATTAGGTGTTTAATGTCAGCTGTAACAACGTTGACATGTGGTAAGTAGAGTGAACAGACAGTATAGGCCTTATTTAGACGAACCTGTACTGCTACTGTTTGAAGAGTGGTATTCAGCACTAGTGGAGCGAATGACAGTCTGTTATGCACAGATATTGCTGCACCAAGTTCATGACCATCATTACGCACCGGAGCCGAAATAACCAACTTGAAATCAGATGGCGGATGAATCCGCGCATCTGTAATACGTGTTTCTTGTAGACAAATATAGGCTGGTCGAGTTTCTTGTATAAGCAGATTTAAGTTTTGAAACCTGGCAGGAAATGATCCCAGGTTCCATTGCAGAATGGTAGATGGAGAGAAGCCTGAAGGCATTATTTTGGTAGGTAGGAGAACCTACCTTTCTGAGAGCGGGACGGAAGTTGAGTCTCTTGAGTGCAAATAACTGGGATCTTTTGCACATTACTCTCTGGTAGACGAGGTGTAACATATTTTTGGAGGGTTGTGGTAGTTTTTTTAGGCGAAGTAAGCAGAAGGTTTTTTTGTACTATGAGTAGTACGAGTCTACAGTTGTAGGGCAGTCTCAAAAGTCTCACTAGGCTGGTTTTTTTTTGGTGTTTCTAGTCTCGAAGTTGCATGTTGTTGTGTTCCAGGCGAGCTTTGGGTCTGTGACTGTCTTAGGTTGCTGTTGTTCTTTAGGTGGAATAGAGGTAGTCTTTTGCGATCGCATTGGTGAATATATTATCTGTAACACAAAGTTTAACTACATTGACAGTTTTTGTTTGGGGAAATGTAAGGTTTAATTGGGGGTTATCTAATACATTCGATACATCTTGAAGGGCTTCATCAATAGGGTCAGTTGTAAAAAAGGATATATGTATCCTTGTGGGTCTTTGAACACAGCGAACACAAAACACAAATCAAAATTATTTTCTTCCTGGTTGAAGGAAGCTAAAGTAAGCCTTTTTAAAAGGCTATCAGAGTCGCCAGAGCTCATAAACAGAGAGGAAAAATTATAGCATAAACTGAAAGTGCGCGTTCATAATAGATCTCTCCCACTCCCTCAAAACATCGGTGAATTAGAGACGTCTTGCAAAGACGAGTTGAACAAAATTCCCTCCGAACTTTGTTTGTACCTAGTCAAAAACTACAACGCGTTTGATGAGTGTCATTAAACAAAGAGGTTTATATTTTTAACAATTAGTTATAAAATTGTATAAGGTACGGATGCTTTTTATAGCAAACTTTGGTAAAAAGTGTTATATTTCTTTATTTTTTATATCAAGCTTATCAATATTTTATTATTCCGTGTATTAATACATTCCTCTTAAGGTCTGAAGATATTTTACTATGGCGAAAAGTTAGGGTATTAGGTGAGAGTATTATGACTACTTTCTAGAGCAAGTATATCCATTTTATTCTTTTATGCGCCACTTTATTTACAAACCCATTCTCGTATATTTATATTGCCCTGCGGCTAATTTTGCAGGCTAGCCGCCGACCTACTTTCGCTAAGTTATTCCTGGTCAGAGCGGGATAGTAGTCAATCCCTCACTCTTGTCTGCGGTGGGGAAGTGATATTCAACATACCTGCTTCATTTACACCCTTTCGCTCTTCTACTGCCTCCATATTTTTTTCCTAATACTACCCTTTGCAAGGGTTTGTCAGGTACGGTATGTAAATCATGCTACAACTGGCATCTATAAAATTGCGTGCCCTCCGCGCCCCAACCAGTCAAAGTCCGGAAATGCGTCCCCTCCCAAATCCAAATGTCTGTAGGAAGATCTATCGCTTTCTCTCTCTTCCAACCATTTTCATTTCCTCTATTTTCACCACTTCCTTTAAACATCTCTCCCACTTACAACCTTTAGGCTGTAGAATCCCCGTTGGTTTTCGCTTTAAATTTTTAAAAAAGAAGAGAAACGCTGTTTCCTCTATAGGTGCCTCGATCACAGCGAGAACACTTAAATCGATAAACAACACATCTCCGGACATAACCGAGGAGTGTTTTACTTTTACGAAACATAAACATCAATTGAAAAGTTATTGGTAAACATCAATTAAAAAGTTATTGGTAAACATCAATTGAAAAGATATTGGTAAACATCAATTGAAAATTTATTGGTGAACATCAATTGAAACGTTATTGGTAAACATTAATTGAAACGTTATTGGCAAACATCAATTGAAAAGTTATTGGTAAATATCAATTGAAAATTTATTAGTAAACATCAATTGAGAGGTTATCGGTAAATATCAATGAAAAGTTATTGGTAAACATCAATTGAAAAGATATTGGTAAACGTCAATTGAAAATTTATTGGTGAACATCAATTGAAACGTTATTGGTAAACATTAATTGAAACGTTATTGGCAAACATCAATTGAAAAGTTATTGGTAAATATCAATTGAAAATTTATTAGTAAACATCAATTGAGAGGTTATCGGTAAATATCAATGAAAAGTTATTGGTAAACATCAATTGAAAAGATATTGGTAAACGTCAATTGAAAATTTATTGGTGAACATCAATTGAAACGTTATTGGTAAACATTAATTGAAACGTTATTGGCAAACATCAATTGAAAAGTTATTGGTAAATATCAATTGAAAATTTATTAGTAAACATCAATTGAGAGGTTATCGGTAAATATCAATGAAAAGTTATTGGTAAACATCAATTGAAAAGATATTGGTAAACGTCAATTGAAAATTTATTGGTGAACATCAATTGAAACGTTATTGGTAAACATTAATTGAAACGTTATTGGTAAACATCAATTGAAAAGTTATTGGTAAATATCAATTGAAAATTTATTGGTGAACATCAATTGAAACGTTATTGGTAAACATCAATTGAAAAGTTATTGGTAAATATCAATTGAAAATTTATTAGTAAACATCAATTGAGAGGTTATCGGTAAATATCAATTGAAACGTTATTGGTAAACATCAATGAAAAGTTATTGGTAAACATCAATTGAAAAGTTATTGGTAAACATCAATTGAAAGGTTATTGGTAAAGATGATTTGGAATTACATGTGTATAAAATATTGCTTGAGATGTTTTAAAGTCTTTGCGAAAGGAATTATATCGACCAAGTTACACCAAAACTCAAATCCTCTCTGAAGCGCCGCATAATTCGAAGATAAACAAATGATAAACATATTAAAAAAAGATAAATAAATAAACAAATAAAGATAAACAAATTAGTTCCACTACCTACCACTCCATATGAAACTGACTCAAATCTAACTACGATTGGGATTAACTCAGGGGCACGGACCGAGAGCTATCGCTCCAGATTGACCTTTTACTAGTACCCACTCAACCCTTACCCAGAGGGCGAAAACTTGCCCACTCGAGTTACTGGATCCCTTCTGGAACGTCTCGACAAAACGGGTCTAAGAAGGGGATGGGGGGGGGGGGGGTAGCAAGGACTGGTATGCTACTTTCAAAAACTGGGAGTATCAGTGGTACCATCGCACCGGCAGCGAAAGCGAACGCCTGACGAACCGATACCCCCCCCCCCAATAACTCAATAAATTAGGGTCAATAAAATTGGGTAGGTCCCAAAGTGGGTCTATGGGCCTCCCCTTCGGGAGTGGAGGTTTCTCCTCTTACGAAATCTATTAATTGAGGGGTCCGAGGAGGGGTGGGGAACAACCTCAGGTTCGAAAAGGATCCAATTGGGGGCGACTTCCAGAGAGAAGATGGAAAAGGGCAAACATTTTTACCGGAAAAACTTCTTTAAGGAAAAAAAATAGGTGAAATTGAACCCCTTTTAACGTAAAAATAAGTGAAGGTTTCTCTTCTTATGAAATCCATTAATTGAGGGGTCCGAGAAGGGGTAGGGAACAACCTCAGTTCGAAAAGGATCCAATTGGGGTCGACTTCCAGAGAGAAGATGAAAATAGGGAAACATTTTTACCGGAAAAACTTCTTTAACGAAAAAAAAAATAGGTGAAATGGAACCCCTTTTAACGTAAAAATAAGTGAAGGGAATCCCTCTTTACTTGAAAAATAGGTGAAGAGGAACCCACTTGAACGGAGAAATAGGTGAAGAAGAATCCCCTTTACCAGAAAAATAGGTGAAGGAAACCCCCCTTTACTGTAACAATAGCGGAATGGAACCTACTTTATCGGCAAAAATAGGTGAAAAGGAACCCCCTTTACCGTAAAAATAAGTGAAGGGAATCCCCCTTTACCGGAAAAATAGGTGAAGGGAACCTATTTTTACCGTAACAATAGCGGAATGGAACCTACTTTATCGGCAAAAATAGGTGAAGAGGAATTTCTCCAACGAAAAAATAGGTGAAGGGAAACCCCTTTGGACGGAAAAAATAGGTGAAGGGGAACCTCTCCAACGGAGAAATAGGTGAAGGGGAACCCCTTTGGACGGAAAAAACAGGAGAATGGGAACCTCTCCAACGAAAAAATAGGTGAAGGGGAACCCCTTTGGACGGAAAAAATAGGAGAATGGGAACCTCTCCAACGAAAAAATAGGTGAAGGGGAACCCCTTTGGACGGAAAAAATAGGTGAATGGGAACCTCTCCAACGAAAAAATAGGTGAAGGGGAACCCCTTTGGACGGAAAAAATAGGAGAATGGGAACCTCTCCAACGAAAAAATAGGTGAAGGGGAACCCCTTTGGACGGAAAAATAGGAGAATTGGAACCTCTCCAACGAAAAAATAGGTGAAGGGGAACCCCTTTGGACGGAAAAAATAGGTGAATGGGAACCTCTCCAACGAAAAAATAGGTGAAGGGGAACCCCTTTGGACGGAAAAAATAGGTGAATGGGAACCTCTTCAACAGAAAAATGAGTAAAGGAAAACCCCCTTTAACCGAAAATTAGGTGAAAAGGAACCCCTTTAACGGAATAATAGGTGAGGGGAACGTCATTTAACGGAAAAATATGAGAAGGGGAACTCCTTTAACGGAAAAATAGGTGAGAGGCAGGGGGAGGGCGCCTTTAACGGAAAATAGGCGAACCGGAACCCACTTTATCGGATACAATTTAAAGAAGAACTTCTCAAACGAAAAAAAATATGTGAAGGGGAACTCCAGTTAACGGAAAAATAGGTGAGAGGCGGGGGCAGGCGCCTTTAACGGAAAATAGGCGAACCGGAACCCACTTTATCGGATACAATTTAAAGAAGAACTTCTCAAACGAAAAAAATATGTGAAGGGGAACTCCAGTTAACGGAAAAATAGGTGAGAGGCAGGGGGAGGGCGCCTTTAACGGAAAATAGGCGAACCGGAACCCACTTTATCGGATACAATTTAAAGAAGAACTTCTCAAACGAAAAAAATATGTTAAGGGGAACTCCAGTTAACGGAAAAATAGGTGAGAGGCGGGAGGAGGGCGCCTTTAACGGAAAATAGGCGAACCGGAACCCACTTTATCGGATACAATTTAAAGAAGAACTTCTCAAACGAAAAAAAATATGTGAAGGGGAACTCCAGTTAACGGAAAAATAGGTGAGAGGCGGGGGCAGGCGCCTTTAACGGAAAATAGGCGAACCGGAACCCACTTTATCGGATACAATTTAAAGAAGAACTTCTCAAACGAAAAAAATATGTGAAGGGGAACTCCAGTTAACGGAAAAATAGGTGAGAGGCGGGGGCAGGCGCCTTTAACGGAAAATAGGCGAACCGGAACCCACTTTATCGGATAACATTTAAAGAAGAACTTCTCAAACGAAAAAAATATGTTAAGGGGAACTCCAGTTAACGGAAAAATAGGTGAGAGGCGGGGGCAGGCGCCTTTAACGGAAAATAGGCGAACCGGAACCCACTTTATCGGATACAATTTAAAGAAGAACTTCTCAAACGAAAAAAAATATGTGAAGGGGAACTCCAGTTAACGGAAAAATAGGTGAGAGGCGGGGGCAGGCGCCTTTAACGGAAAATAGGCGAACCGGAACCCACTTTATCGGATACAATTTAAAGAAGAACTTCTCAAACGAAAAAAATATGTGAAGGGGAACTCTAGTTAACGGAAAAATAGGTGAAGAGGAACTTATCTAACGAAAAAATAGGTGAATGTGCAACCCCCTCACTGTCAAAGATTAGGTTTTCATGTTGTTGTTTTTTAATTTCATTATCGGGCATGGAGACCCATTAACAAATTGGGTTCTAACGATAAACGTCCACCCTAGGAGCTTGATCCCAAAACGTTGCATAGGTAGCCAGCTTGGTAAATTGAGACGACGATAGCGCCGCCTACTTCAGGTTATTTCCGCCAAAAATTATTTTTTTTAGGTAATTTTGAAATGGGAGGCGGGGGGTTGCACCCCTATTACCCTCAATTGAGAAAAAAACAACCTCGTAATATCCTTAATTCGAAAGCCTAACATTAGATTCGAATTCAAAGGGCGATTGCTAAATGTCAGAGCTCTAATTTTTCTACCGCTTTCCTTGACTACAGACGTATAAGCCCTTAACTTTCTTTTACCACAAAAGCTAAACAACAGTTTCGTTTCATTACCTTACACTGTTTCAGGCTGTGGATACAACTTGGCAACTGCACTCCAAAAATGGTGAAACCGATCCTTTAGTCGAGGAAACCTTCGACAGAAGAAATGAAGAGCTAGGTATTTTCGAAAGAACTTCTCTTCTGCCAAATTTCGGCGTTATGGGCGTCTTTAAGAACACCGTGAGAAACTAAAAATGCCACTGTAGAATCGCAATTGCACAAAACTTTGGTAAATAAGCGTTCGAGATTGAGATCGCACTCTTCTTCATAGTTCATTTTGAAAAAATGAGGTCGAATATGATTAACAATCGCCCGTAGAAAATGCACTGTGGGTCTAAACCTAGCTTCCTTGCTTGTGATTGGTAAAAAATGATGCCATGTCAGGTCACGCATGCGCCCGGCGGGTCACGCATGTATCGGTGGGTCGGTGCCGGGTCGTGCATGCGTCAGTGGGTAGCTGCCGGGAGGGAGAGGAAGGAAGATATATTGGAAGGCCGGTGTAAAGAGCTCTTCGAACTTAAAAAAGTAACAAAGTATCGATAGAATTAAATTCTTCAGAATTGCATAAAAAATAGGTATTCCTATGTAATTTAATGAGTTGAATAACATTTCTTCTATAAGCTTTGTTGATTAGAAAGCTCTAAAACCCTGAGAATAATGACGCTATCGTCGTCCCAAATTACCGCCAGCTGGACTTGCTTGCCATCATTTGGGACCACCCCTTCCTTCCCTGTGGTCAATCGATACGGGGCATGGCGTGCCACCAGGAGTTGAACGCAAAAAAGTAGAAATGGGTCCACAGTGATGGGTAAAGGATGGGTAGAGTGAAACCATGTTACCCACCCCCCTCAACCCCACTCGGAGGCAATAGGTCTGAGGGATGACCCCTCTCAGCTGCGACTAGGAATGCATGGAAGAAAGCTGGTCAGGATCTAGCCTGCAAAATAAAAGTCAAATAGAAATGTCTATAAATAATGAAGCTAAGGTAGTCTCAATCTATTTTAAGATTACTAGGAACTCTAGGGCCGGGAGGGGGCACTCCTCCAAATACCAGATGTCACAAACTACACGGGCCCTCTTTGGCGGGTATTCATTTATGCCTGTAGAATCTGAGGAACCATAGATACACCATGCTGTTCTGATACAATCGGAGGAACCATAGGTAAACCATGCTGTTCTGATCGAATCGACGAACCATAGGTAAACCATGCTGTTGTGATAGAATTGGACAAACCATAGGTAAACCATTCTGTTGTGTCCTCTATATCCATATGGTACGTAAGAGAAATAAGGTTTAAAATGAGCGATTGAGGCAGAACCAAAGGATCAGCCTAAATAAGGAGCGTAAATGCCGTTAGTATAACTACGAGTTGGTAGATCACGCATTGGAAGAGCACCAGAAGATCTGTATTTCAAACCCATTAGAAAAACACAGGGAGAGCAATAATATAAAAACATGGCTGTACAACGCTAGATGTCATTGAGGGGCATGAGTACAGTCAGTGAATTAGTAAATAAAAAAATAGGCACGATAATTTCAGCCCATCTTGTTTAATAAATTGTCCATCACTCACCTAATTTTTGTTTCTTAGGTCAAGTTGGAGGAAAACCACATCCGTCAGTTACTGCATATCGTCCGGCCTATTCTTCTGAACCAACCCTCTCTTCTCGACCTCATCCCACCTCTCAACATTATCGGAGACATCCATGGCCAGTTCAACGATCTGCTAGAGCACTTCGAAAAATTAGGCTACCCTCCAGATCAAAATTACCTTATGTTAGGAGATTACGTGGACAGGTAATTTTTAATTGTAAATTGTTCCTGGGAGCATCCGTCGAGAAAGTGTTTCTCCACACGTTAATGAACACAATAATATATCTAAATCTAGTGTTATCTCAAAACCACGGGAAAAAAACGTTTAAATGAGTAGTCACGTACACCTTGTAACCTTTCCTTTTATAAACTGACTTCTTATTTACTGCACAGGGGTAAGCAGTCCATTGAAACTATCTGCCTGGCTTTAGCCTACAAAGTAAAGTACCCGAATAATTTCTTCTTGCTTCGCGGAAACCACGAATCCTCCTCTATCAACAGGTAATTATCTATTTGTTCCGTTATTTTTTCAAAGAAAACAAAACGTTGATAAGTGGTTTTGTGATAGAAATATAAACAAAGAAGGCATAAGGGGAGAAGCCAGACTTAAGTCGTATCGGCTTAGAAGACTATCGTGTATGGAAACCTCAAGCAGAGCATCTCGAGCAAATTTCCTTCCTAAGTTCCATCTTTTAACTTCTTCCACTGCAAGCTTTTGCAATTTCCATATGGAATCCTTGTTTATTGTTAGCTCCTTCCATTCCCTCCGATCGAGCACCGCCTCTTCCCCAAATCCTCTCGCGCAGATCATGTGTTATACTTCCATCTTAGTCTTGGCTTTCCTCTCCTTCTTCCCTCTAACTAAGTCCTTATAAGTCCCTCGTTTTAATAATTACATATTTTTCTGTCGAATTATTTTTTCCATTGTTTTTGTTTTTTATTAATTATAACGCCTTTATAAAGAGTTTTTTAACTTAGTTTATCAAAAAAGGTGCTGGTTAAGTATACAGTCTGCAGCCTATGTTCTAGTTGTTTGAGGTCTACCGCCTAGTATCTAGTTATGTGAATTAGATTAGGTTAGATTATGTAAATTAGGTTTGCGATGTTTGTTTTTCACCTAATCTAACCTAACCTGACCTAACCCACATTTAACCGGAAACCTGAGCACAAACTTGGTAGACTGCGTACTTAACCAGAACCCCCCAAAATGGTCTAACCCGCGGGGGAACCTGTACTAGATAACTTTCGGAAAGAGGTTGCAAGTAAAGCGGTTAAGTTAGGGAAGTGGAAAATGTGCAGAGAGTACATAGTGGCGAAGAGACTCTGGGCGCCAGGGACTATGGGAATGGGGCGTAACTCCACATGAACTTGAATCCGCCCTTGTGGGTTGTATAAGATTATGAGAAAGGGGCTGGGTAGCCCCTCGACTGTTCCGTCTCGAAAGGAAATCGATTCTGTCAATGCGACTTGCATACCCGGTCATAAGGCCCCCTTATCAATCTCTAGCAGTGCCCCCCTCCCCTTCCATAGAATCTACTGACTCCGCCCCGTCTTCTCCATCAACGTCGCTCGGGGATTCCATGTTCCCTCGACACCCGAAAGTTCGCACATAAAAATACATACATGGATTATGAAATGCACTCACTGGTGGTCAGTAATGGGGCTGGAGGTGTTTGTTGTGGCAAAATTTTATAATTGATTTTCCTTTTCAACTCTACCGTACTATTTCACCTCTCTTCTATCTATTATTTCGCAGTGTAAACATTGCGGCACTGGAAGAGAAAGGCGCTACTGAAAAATCATTATCTTGTTAGGTTATTAGGAATATGATTATCACAGGCATATTGTTATTATTATCACTGATACAATTGTCGCGTGTTATCAGCACTATCGATGCACTAATCGAGGTAGTGTAAGGAACAAATACAAAGAGTCTAAAATCCTGTTCTTAAACAAGTTGGCGGAATCCAGCTTTGTCCAGAAAATAATACCTATATACACTAGATATCGTAACCACAGCAGCTGTGAGAGTCAAAACCAACTACAAGATCCCGGCCTATTGGTATATTTTTATGAATATTTACAGACACTAGAAAAGGTTTACAACAAAGGCCACTCGATTTTTCATTACCCCAGCCTCTGTGAGAGGCAAAACCAACTATCGGATCCCGGCCTCTTGATATAAAGGGCTCCCTTTCCTTTACGTACTTATAATATTTTTTAAAATATTTTAATAAAGGCAAATCGTTCTATTTTTTTGCCTGGTAGTGTACCTTCTATGCATTTAATTTCCTCTTTAGTGTGACTATGGCTACCACTGAAAGAAATAGTGGGCGACCAGTAATGAATGGAGAGCCGCTTCGAAGCGCGCTTTCGCCCTCCATAATTGTCGGCCAGGACGGGGTATCGCTCGGCACCCCTTAGACCGTTAGAGGGAATCCCCTCTTACCATTCGTATGCGACAAAGGAGATTCCCCTTTGCCCTCTTTGGAGCTTTCTGCGAGCAGCTCCATCTCAGAAAATGAGATGCCGCTCCCCAACTCTGAGCTTTTTCAGGGACTCTTCCAACCTTCCTCTATCGGAGAGGAGGTTTACTTTGCGGTTAATTTATATTATTTTAAATTTGCTCCTGTTTGTTTGTTATTTCGTGTCTCTCCTTATTCATTCATTATCTGGTTGACATATGTGCTATATCTCCTATACGCTACGTAAGGGAGAGTCCATGCACTCAACATTGCAAAGAATGGAGACACCTCTCACCTCCCGCAGAAAATAAAATAACCGAGCAAAACCAACTATGATCTCACTATATAAATTCAGGAAACTATCAGGAAAAAAAATCAAACCCAAGCTTTATATGGTTCTCGTCCACCCCAAAATGACAAATTCTATAATCCCTATACACAAGTTGAATGAAGTAAATTAAAACAAGGTCTGCTGACCAAAAGGTCGCCTGCTCTCATTTATTCTGATTTATGACCTTACGACCTTCAAAACTTTCAATAATTCTCGGATTAACCTTGGGAGGCCATTGTCATTATATCATTCGAAAGAGAATCTAAAGCAAGAGAAGATTTTCAAATTTCGTTAGAATCGGCCTAATAATTATGATGTTATTGCCCAAACAAAATAATTTGCATTACTAACCTTGGGAGGCCATTGCCATTATATCATTCGAAAAAGAATGTAAAGCAAGAGGAGAGTTTCAAATTTCGTTAGAATCGACCTAATAGTTATGATGTTATTGCTCAAAAAAATAATTTGCTGACTAACTTGGGGGGACATTGTCATTGTAACATTCGAAAGAGAATCTAAAGCAAGAGAAGAGTTTCAAATTTCGTTAGAATCGGCCTAATAATTATGATGTTATTGCCCAAACAAAATAATTTGCATTACTAACCTTGGGAGGCCATTGCCATTATATCATTCGAAAAAGAATGTAAAGCAAGAGGAGAGTTTCAAATTTCGTTAGAATCGACCTAATAGTTATGATGTTATTGCTCAAAAAAATAATTTGCTGACTAACCTTGGGGGGACATTGTCATTGTAACATTCGAAAGAGAATGTAAAGCAAGAGAAGAGTTTAAAATTTCGTTAGAATCGGCCTAATAGTTATGATGTTATTGCCCAAACAAAATAATTTGCTGACTAACCTTGGGAGGCCATTGCCATTATATCATTCGAAAAAGAATGTAAAGCAAGAGGAGAGTTTCAAATTTCGTTAGAATCGACCTAATAGTTATGATGTTATTGCTCAAAAAAATAATTTGCTGACTAACTTGGGAGGACATTGCCATTGTATCATTCGAAAGAGAATGTAAAGCAAGAGGAGAGTTTAAAATTTCGTTAGAATAGTTATGATGTTATTGCCCAAACAAAATAATTTGCTGACTAACCTTGGGAGGACATTGCCATTGTATCATTCGAAAGAGAATGTAAAACAACAGAAGAGTTTCAAATTTCGTTAGAATCGGCCGAATAGTTACAATGTTATTACCCCTCCCCCCCCAAAAAAAGCAGAATGGGGAACGATCCGACATAGTGAGATACAGAGTCGCATGCGACTAAAAAGGCCATAGAATTCAAAACTGGGCTACAAGATTCATTACGATTAAGACGAAGAACGACAGACTGCTGTCGGTGCAACTATGTCACTTATAATTATTTGTGTCACGTCATCTGCTATTTTTATGTAGATTGTATCCTCATGTATCGACTCTGGTAGATCGCTAGTGTAGACGTTATAGAGTGTTAGACTGAGACCTCCCCCCCCCCCTGGGGGACACCCTTTTCTAAATTGAATTCTTCACTCGTATAACAATTTACGCTCAACGGCTTTTCTGTTGTCTAATTAACTGCGCATGATTTTAGTCATGTTTTTCTCCATGTTTAGGCTTTTGATTTTTCTTTTTAAGCCTGCTACCACATACCTTATCAGATACTTTGGCAACATCGTTTAGTATAACGGACACTCTTTTGCCTCTTGCTGTTTTTGTGGCCATTTTTTAGTCACGTGATGCGACTCCATATGTTATTATGATGGTCCTTCGGTCGGGTAATCATTTTACGTTTCAATCACTTTTGGAAAGTTTGGAAAGTCTTAATCTCAGATGAGATGTTTGTTAATTGATAATACGTTTGTTATTTTTGTTTCAAAATTATTGAAATAATTGAGAGCACGCTACTTACGTCTGTTGATCTTGTTTCAATGATTATCGCCACGTGCCGCTTCCGTCCCGCGTTGTCACTTGAATCCGTGTTGTTGAATGTTGTAGAGGTTATTTTCTTAAGAGATGTTTTTCAATATTTCGCTCAGGAACTTTTCAAAGAGTTTCCCTTTAAACTCGATAGCGAACTTGGGCGGTAACTTTCTATTCGGTGTTTTGGTTTTCCTGTTGTTGTTTTTTGTAGGAAAATCATTTTTGGACTTTTGAAAGCTGAGAGATAATTCCCATATTGACGCCTGCGTTGAATATTTCTTTTCATCGCTTCGTGGACGTTGTTCGAGGCATTTGTTAGATGTGCCTTCGTGATTTGACTTGTTGCTGGAGCGTTTTGCTTAAATGATTTCAGGGCTTCGAAGTATTCTTCTTTTGACAAGGGTTTTCCTTCCCTTTGCGGGTTGCGTCCTTCCTCGTCCACGGCTCTGGGGTTTGATGTTTGCTTGTTGTTCTTGGAAACTTCGTAATATTTGTAATATTTGTTCCTCCTCTACTTTGTTGTAGTTTTGGTTGTCCTAGGGTGAGATGAAGAATACCTCTTTACAGTCTTCTGAAATGTTGTTCGATTTTGGCCTATTGTTGTTTTTCTCTTTGTTCTAAGGTATTTGTATTGCTTATGTCTGTGTCTGAGAAGGAATAGGGTATTTATGTGTAAGGCAAGTAGGGGGATAAAGTGTATCAACCTATGGACGAGTCATGTGCGATCGTGATAAAGCAGTTTGCGAATGTCCTTTGATTGTGGGGGTTTGAGTGAAAAGGGTGAAAGGTGAGGAGTCAACCTCACATCTACACCCTGAAGGCTTTGTCTTTATCGTTCAATTATGTTTGTGTTGTCTAAGCTCTGGAATGCAGATAGTAAACAATAGACGACAGTGAATTAATAGTGAATTAAATGAGGGGGAATTAATGAGGCGTCACAACTAAATAAGCGAATCATCACTCGTGACTGAGCATCACGGTGGTGACGGGTAGATGGAGCTCCTAGGCATGGCAGGCAGTCCACCATAGGGAAGGAAAAACTCTGATTTTAAACCCAGGAGAAGAAGAAATGGGCCCCACTCCTGTATGGGGCCTAGTCAACTATGAATGCTTCAATGTGAAAACGAACCAGAGTTCTTTAAACGCCGCATCGGGGAAGGCACCAAAAAGAAGAAGAGGATAACCTAAATTCTAGAGAGCTATTGATGAGAAGCGTCGGAAGTGGGTGCCTTGCCCATGGCAGACTGAATTCATCTGTGGAACGCAAGGGAGAATATATATATATATATATATATATATATATATATATATATATATATATATATATATATATATATATATATATATATATATATATATATATATATATATATATATATATATATATATATATATATATATATCTGCTTACTTCTCGTGTCCCTCCTAATCTCCCTCTTTAGACTATCGCTTTATCCGTTAATCTTTTTAACCCTTTTGGCTCTGTTCTTGACTCTTTCTTGCCTTTCGGTTTTACCTTGCTACCTTTGTTATAGCTAAATCTTAATGTGAATTTACCCATCCCTCTCCTACTTCCTCATTAGTGATTTCTTGTCTTAGAGGCGGTCCTTTATCCTTTACTAGCTTATATATACCCTTATTATATTATTTTCGAACTAAAGTTCGAAAGTACTGGAAGCACCTTTTCATTTTTCCTGCGGGACATTGCATTCATTGCGAACCTCACGTGCTACTTTGTGATATATATATATATATATATATATATATATATATATATATATATATATATATATATATATATAATTATTTAAGCAATATTAACTTATGAAATTAATTAAGATAAGTGATGAAAATATTGTTACATATCCACCTCCAGGCTTAGTGCCCTGATGGCACGCGATCCTTCAGATGTCAGCTTCAGCACGTTGCCATTTGATAGATCCCTTGCGGGATCTATCAAATGGGTATATTGGTCATCAAGTGAAGGGGTGATGGAAAAAGACGTCTGAATTAAGTTCATCCCATTCCCTTTTAATGCCCGTTTGATAGGCAACACAACCTCCATTTTTTTCCAGATTGTACGGGTTTTATGACGAATGCAAGCGGCGATACAGCGTCAAGCTGTGGAAAGGCTTCACCGACATATTCAACTGCTTGCCGATCGGTAATTGGACCAGATAAGAGGCTAGGGCGATGCCATTCTGAGAAGGAGACGAGCCAGGCCGACGTTCTCGTGACGATGCCATTTTGGATTCATTTCCAGATCTAATTTTTGAAACATGAGAAAGAAGGGAATTTGACGCAATCAAATCCTGTATCCAGTCATAATTGGAAGACAGGGCAAAGAAAAGAGGAAAGTGAATAGAGAAGACAGGAGTAATAACAAAAACATATCGGTACAAAATAACCAAGTGTATAAACAACATTTTGTGGATCGGGGGAGACGGAGGGCATTTTGATTATATTATTTAGTTTGATTAAACTCATGGAGAGTATTTTGACATCGGGTTCAATGTAATGTGTCAAGAGGGGCAGTAATTACCTATTGAGAAATAAAGATAAACAAAAAGATGATGGAAGGAGATAGAAGAAAATTTTGCCTCACCTTTTCAATCCACAAAGTGAGAAAAGAAGTAAATAACACATTAATCTTTTCTTCTTTTGTATTATCCCTCCAAAATGGTGGAACCGAATAGATCATTTTCATTAATAGCCTTCTATTTTTATAAAACAAAATCAAATTAAATTTAGATACAACATAGGTATACACAAAGTTTGGGACGAGGGAATATAAAGTTAATTAGTTATATAAATGGGCATGGTTAGTTCAAAACTTTTACGTGATTTTCACATTTCTCGATCAGAATCTAACAAGTACAAGATTGCACACAGAAGTAGGCTTAAATATATGAGCTAGACTTATAGAAGCATTTGGTAGGACTATTACCACAGGTCGAATTAAGGGGTGGGGGATGATTTTATTACCACATATATGCACTCTTTTTAATTATTTTATTGCCACCTACCTCCATATTCTAGGTCTTTTATTATTTTGTGACTACCTATCACTTCTCTTTTAGGCCGTTTATTATCACCACTCTGGAAACTTGTGGGCCGTTTATTACGAGCTAGGTGTACATTTGGGGCATTTATTATCACCGATCAGCCATCTTTGTTATTTTATTACCATCCATCTGCACATTCTAGGCCTTTTATTACCACCTGGCTGTTCTATTTTAGGGATTTTGTTACCGCCCATTTGCTCTTTGAGGCATTTTATTTCTACCGATTTGATCTGCTTATGCATTTTATTACCACCGATATCCACTCTCTTTTAAGCATTTTATTACCACCGATCTCCACTCTCTTTTAAGCATTTTATTATCACCAATCAGACATCTTTTAGTTATTTTATTACCACTGACCTGCACATTCTAGGCTTTTTATTACCATATAGCTGTTCTTTTTTAGGCCTTTTATTACTACAGATTTGATATCGGTTTATGCAGTTTATTACCACCAATCTGCACTCAAGTTTAGGCATTTTATTAGCACCGATCTGCACTAGGAATTACGCAATAACTCTGTCTTACTTTGTATGTTATATATCCTCATAAAGCATCTGCTTTCGTATAGGTCCTAGGGGTTTCTTCGCTATTTTTTTTTCTAAATTACCATCATAAAAACATTTTAGGTGAAAGGAACTTTAGGTATTCCTCTATTTTGTATACAAATATTATTTGCTTTCGTTATCAAACTTCATGAACTAGTTTATACAAAAAGTACACACACTCAAAAATGCAAACTTGACCCCCTCTGAAAGTAACTCATGGAAAGGAGCTTAAAAGATCCCCCCCCCTCCCCTTTGACCAAGGATAGCTTCTTCCACAAACGATAAACTATATTAGTACGAATGACGATTGGTCTAAATGAAGAATGAGTATATAAGCAGAGAACTGATTAGTACAAATGACGAATGGTCAAAACTAAGGGCGAAGTGTGTGTAAGCAAGAAACTGATTAGCACAAATGACAATTGGTCTAAACGAAGGATCCATTAACATGGAACTGAATGAATCCTTTCTTTTCAGCGGCCATCATCGAGCAGTCTATCTTGTGTATGCACGGAGGCATCTCGCCGGAGCTCTACAGCCTCGACCAGGTAATACAAACATGCCCTCTTACCTCCACCTGCTTTTAGGCTCTATCTGATGAATGCTGAGCCCTAACTCCAACACACACACATTTAGCCCCACTATTTACAATCAGATACACGCTGTCGTTCTCTACCAATTGCCAGTTTTTATTGATAGTTTGTTGTTGTTGTTGTTGTTCTTTATAACTCCCTGAGAGCAGATGGTATTTCTGCTGCCTCCGACCCATTGGGAAATTAAGGGAGAGAGGGAGATCCTATAGACTGTATTGGAGGCCCAATCAACGTTGCTGCAATTAAGTGGGGCACCACCTTCTGTGAGACTGTCCTGATGGAACAGATTAGATTGGAGGGAGGCTGTTGCATGCTGTGAGATTTTAGATCACCCCCTTGTAATAGCGGCCCATTCAAAAACCATCAAAGTGGAAGTTATAGTGAAACTTAACCTCACGTGGATGTAATAAACGTGAGGTTAACTTAATGATTGCATCCAGGCGGGGTGGCATAAACTCAATGATTGCATCCAAGTGGGTGGCATAAACTTAATGATTGCATCCAGGTGGGGTGGCATAAACTCAATGATTGCATCCAAGTGGGTGGCATAAACTTAATGATTGCATCCAGGTGGGGTGGCATAAACTCAATGATTGCATCCAGGTGGGGTGGCATAAACTCAATGATTGCAACCAGGTAGGTTGGCATAAACTCAATAACTGACTCCAGGAGGGGGGGGGTTATAAACTCAATGATTGAAACAGGTGGGGTGGCATAAACTCATTGATTGACTCCAGGTGGGTGGTATAAACTCAATGATTGCATCCAGGTGGGGTGGCATAAACTCAATGATTGCATCCAGGTGGGGTGACATAAACTCAATGATTGCATCCAAGGGGGGGTGTGCATAAACTCATTGATTGACTCCATGTGGGTGGTATAAACTCAATGATTGCATCCAGGTGGGGTGGCATAAACGCAATGATTGACTTGGGGGGGGGGGGTATAAACTCAATGATTGCATCTAAGTGGGTGGCATAAACTTAATGATTGCATGCAGGTGGGGTGGCATAAACTCAATGATTGCATCCAGGTGGGGTGGCATAAACTCAATGACTGACTCCAGGGGGTGGGTGTAACCTCAATGATTGAATCCAGGGGGAAAGGGTATGAATTCAATGATTGAATCCAGGTGGGGTGGCATAAACTCAATGATTGCATCCAGGTGGGGTGGCATAAACTCAATGACTGACTCCAGGGAGGGGGGTATAAACTCAATGATTGACTCCAGGGGGAGGGGCATAAACTCAATGATTGCATACAGGTTGGTGGTATAAACTCAATGATTGCATCCAGGTGGGGTAGCATAAACTCAATGATTGCATCCAGGCTGGGGGCATAAACTCAATGACTGACTCCAGGGTGAGGGTATAACAATGATTGACTCCAGGGGGAAAGGGTTATAAACTCAATGATTGTATCCAGGTGGGTGGTATAAACTCAATGATTGCATCCAGGTGGGGTGGCATAAACTCAATGATTGCATCCAGGTGGGATGGCATAAACTCAATGATTACATACAGCTAGGGTGGCATAAACGCAATGATTGACTCGCGGGGTGGAAGTATAAACTCAATGATTGCATCCAAGTGGATGGGATAAACTTAATGATTGCATCTAGGTGGGGTAGTATAAACTCAATGATTGTATCCAGATGGGGTGGCATAAACTCAATGACTGACTCCAGGGGTAGGGTATAAACACAATGATTGACTCTAGGGGAGGGGGGTATAAACTCAATGATTGCATCCAGGTGGGTGGTATAAACTTAATGATCGCATCCAGGTTGGGTGACATAAACTCAATGATTGCATCCAGATGGCGTGGCATAAACTCAATGACTGACTCCAGGGAGAGGGTATAAACACAATGATTGACTCTAGGGGAGAAGGGGTATAAACTCAATGATTGCATCCAAGTGGGAGGTATAAACTCAATGATTGCATCCAGGTCGGGTGACATAAACTCGATGATTGCAACAAAATGAGGTGTCATAAACTTAATGACTGACTCCAGAGGGAGGGGGGGGGGATAAACTCAATGATTGCATACTGGTGAGGTGGCAAAAACTCAATGATTGCATCCAGGTCGGGTGGCATAAACTCATTGATTGACTTCATGTGGGTGGTCTAAACTCAATGATTGCATCCAGGTGGGGTGACATAAACTCAATGATTGCATCCAAGGGGGGGGTGTGCATAAACTCATTGATTGACTCCATGTGGGTGGTATAAACTCAATGATTGCATCCAGGTGGGGTGGCATAAACGCAATGATTGACTTGGGGGGGGTATAAACTCAATGATTGCATCTAAGTGGGTGGCATAAACTTAATGATTGCATGCAGGTGAAGTGGCATAAACTCAATGATTGCATCCAGGTGGGGTGGCATAAACTCAATGACTGACTCCAGGTGGTGGGTGTAACCTCAATGATTGACTCCAGGGGGAAAGGGTATGAATTCAATGATTGAATCCAGGTGGGGTGGCATAAACTCAATGATTGCATCCAGGTGGGGTGGCATAAACTCAATGACTGACTTCAGGGAGGGGGGTATAAACTCAATGATTGACTCCAGGGGGGGGGGTATAAACTCAATGATTGCATACAGGTTGGTGGTATAAACTCAATGATTGCATCCAGGTGGGGTAGCATAAACTCAATGATTGCATCCAGGCTGGGGGCATAAACTCAATGACTGACTCCAGGGTGAGGGTATAACAATGATTGACTCCAGGGGGAAAGGGTTATAAACTCAATGATTGTATCCAGGTGGGTGGTATAAACTCAATGATTGCATCCAGGTGGGGTGGCATAAACTCAATGATTGCATCCAGGTGGGATGGCATAAACTCAATGATTACATACAGCTAGGATGGCATAAACGCAATGATTGACTCGCGGGGTGGAAGTATAAACTCAATGATTGCATCCAAGTGGATGGGATAAACTTAATGATTGCATCTAGGTGGGGTAGCATAAACTCAATGATTGTATCCAGATGGGGTGGCATAAACTCAATGACTGACTCCAGGGGGAGGGTATAAACACAATGATTGACTCTAGGGGAGGGGGGTATAAACTCAATGATTGCATCCAGGTGGGTGGTATAAACTTAATGATTGCATCCAGGTGGGGTGACATAAACTCAATGATTGCATCCAGATGGCGTAGCATAAACTCAATGACTGACTCCAGGGAGAGGGTATAAACACAATGATTGACTCTAGGGGAGAAGGGGTATAAACTCAATGATTGCATCCAAGTGGGAGGTATAAACTCAATGATTGCATCCAGGTCGGGTGACATAAACTCAATGATTGCAACCAGGTGAGGTGTCATAAACTTAATGACTGACTCCAGGGCGAGGGGGGGGGGGGTATAAACTCAATGATTGCATACAGGTGAGGTGGCAAAAACTCAATGATTGCATCCAGGTCGGGTGGCATAAACTCATTGATTGACTTCATGTGGGTGGTATAAACTCAATGATTGCATCCAGGTGGGGTGACATAAACTCAATGATTGCATCCAAGGGGGGGGGGGTGCATAAACTCATTGATTGACTCCATGTGGGTGGTATAAACTCAATGATTGCATCCAGGTGGGGTGACATAAACTCAATGATTGCATCCAAGGGGGGGGGTGCATAAACTCATTGATTGACTCCATGTGGGTGGTATAAACTCAATGATTTCATCCAGGTGGGGTGGCATAAGCTCAATGACTGACTCCAGGGGGAGGGTATAAACTTAATGATTGCATCCAGGTGGGGTGGCATAAACTCAATGATTGCATCCAGGTGGGGTGGCATAAACTCAATGATTGCAACCAGGTTGGTTGGCATAAACTCAATAACTGACTCCAGGAGGGGGGGGGGGGTTATAAACTCAATGATTGAAACAGGTGGGGTGGCATAAACTCATTGATTGACTCCAGGTGGGTGGTATAAACTCAATGATTGCATCCAGGTGGGGTGGCATAAACTCAATGATTGCATCCAGGTGGGGTGACATAAACTCAATGATTGCATCCAAGGGGGGGTGTGCATAAACTCATTGATTGACTCCATGTGGGTGGTATAAACTCAATGATTGCATCCAGGTGGGGTGGCATAAACGCAATGATTGACTTGGGGGGGTATAAACTCAATGATTGCATCTAAGTGGGTGGCATAAACTTAATGATTGCATGCAGGTGGGGTGGCATAAACTCAATGATTGCATCCAGGTGGGGTGGCATAAACTCAATGACTGACTCCAGGGGGTGGGTGTAACCTCAATGATTGAATCCAGGGGGAAAGGGTATGAATTCAATGATTGAATCCAGGTGGGGTGGCATAAACTCAATGATTGCATCCAGGTGGGGTGGCATAAACTCAATGACTGACTCCAGGGAGGGGGGTATAAACTCAATGATTGACTCCAGGGGGAGGGGCATAAACTCAATGATTGCATACAGGTTGGTGGTATAAACTCAATGATTGCATCCAGGTGGGGTAGCATAAACTCAATGATTGCATCCAGGCTGGGGGCATAAACTCAATGACTGACTCCAGGGTGAGGGTATAACAATGATTGACTCCAGGGGGAAAGGGTTATAAACTCAATGATTGTATCCAGGTGGGTGGTATAAACTCAATGATTGCATCCAGGTGGGGTGGCATAAACTCAATGATTGCATCCAGGTGGGATGGCATAAACTCAATGATTACATACAGCTAGGGTGGCATAAACGCAATGATTGACTCGCGGGGTGGAAGTATAAACTCAATGATTGCATCCAAGTGGATGGGATAAACTTAATGATTGCATCTAGGTGGGGTAGTATAAACTCAATGATTGTATCCAGATGGGGTGGCATAAACTCAATGACTGACTCCAGGGGTAGGGTATAAACACAATGATTGACTCTAGGGGAGGGGGGTATAAACTCAATGATTGCATCCAGGTGGGTGGTATAAACTTAATGATCGCATCCAGGTTGGGTGACATAAACTCAATGATTGCATCCAGATGGCGTGGCATAAACTCAATGACTGACTCCAGGGAGAGGGTATAAACACAATGATTGACTCTAGGGCAGAAGGGGTATAAACTCAATGATTGCATCCAAGTGGGAGGTATAAACTCAATGATTGCATCCAGGTCGGGTGACATAAACTCGATGATTGCAACAAAATGAGGTGTCATAAACTTAATGACTGACTCCAGAGGGAGGGGGGGGGGATAAACTCAATGATTGCATACTGGTGAGGTGGCAAAAACTCAATGATTGCATCCAGGTCGGGTGGCATAAACTCATTGATTGACTTCATGTGGGTGGTCTAAACTCAATGATTGCATCCAGGTGGGGTGACATAAACTCAATGATTGCATCCAAGGGGGGGGTGTGCATAAACTCATTGATTGACTCCATGTGGGTGGTATAAACTCAATGATTGCATCCAGGTGGGGTGGCATAAACGCAATGATTGACTTGGGGGGGGTATAAACTCAATGATTGCATCTAAGTGGGTGGCATAAACTTAATGATTGCATGCAGGTGAAGTGGCATAAACTCAATGATTGCATCCAGGTGGGGTGGCATAAACTCAATGACTGACTCCAGGTGGTGGGTGTAACCTCAATGATTGACTCCAGGGGGAAAGGGTATGAATTCAATGATTGAATCCAGGTGGGGTGGCATAAACTCAATGATTGCATCCAGGTGGGGTGGCATAAACTCAATGACTGACTTCAGGGAGGGGGGTATAAACTCAATGATTGACTCCAGGGGGGGGTATAAACTCAATGATTGCATACAGGTTGGTGGTATAAACTCAATGATTGCATCCAGGTGGGGTAGCATAAACTCAATGATTGCATCCAGGCTGGGGGCATAAACTCAATGACTGACTCCAGGGTGAGGGTATAACAATGATTGACTCCAGGGGGAAAGGGTTATAAACTCAATGATTGTATCCAGGTGGGTGGTATAAACTCAATGATTGCATCCAGGTGGGGTGGCATAAACTCAATGATTGCATCCAGGTGGGGTAGCATAAACTCAATGATTGCATCCAGGCTGGGGGCATAAACTCAATGACTGACTCCAGGGTGAGGGTATAACAATGATTGACTCCAGGGGGAAAGGGTTATAAACTCAATGATTGCATCCAGGTGGGATGGCATAAACTCAATGATTACATACAGCTAGGGTGGCATAAACGCAATGATTGACTCGCGGGGTGGAAGTATAAACTCAATGATTGCATCCAAGTGGATGGGATAAACTTAATGATTGCATCTAGGTGGGGTAGCATAAACTCAATGATTGTATCCAGATGGGGTGGCATAAACTCAATGACTGACTCCAGGGGGAGGGTATAAACACAATGATTGACTCTAGGGGAGGGGGGTATAAACTCAATGATTGCATCCAGGTGGGTGGTATAAACTTAATGATTGCATCCAGGTGGGGTGACATAAACTCAATGATTGCATCCAGATGGCGTAGCATAAACTCAATGACTGACTCCAGGGAGAGGGTATAAACACAATGATTGACTCTAGGGGAGAAGGGGTATAAACTCAATGATTGCATCCAAGTGGGAGGTATAAACTCAATGATTGCATCCAGGTCGGGTGACATAAACTCAATGATTGCAACCAGGTGAGGTGTCATAAACTTAATGACTGACTCCAGGGCGAGGGGGGGGGGGGTATAAACTCAATGATTGCATACAGGTGAGGTGGCAAAAACTCAATGATTGCATCCAGGTCGGGTGGCATAAACTCATTGATTGACTTCATGTGGGTGGTATAAACTCAATGATTGCATCCAGGTGGGGTGACATAAACTCAATGATTGCATCCAAGGGGGGGGGGTTGCATAAACTCATTGATTGACTCCATGTGGGTGGTATAAACTCAATGATTGCATCCAGGTGGGGTGACATAAACTCAATGATTGCATCCAAGGGGGGGGGGGTGCATAAACTCATTGATTGACTCCATGTGGGTGGTATAAACTCAATGATTTCATCCAGGTGGGGTGGCATAAGCTCAATGACTGACTCCAGGGGGAGGGTATAAACTCAATGATTGCATCCAGGTGGGGGTATAAACTCAATGATTGCATCCAGGTAAGGTGGCATAAACTCAATGATTGCATCCAGGTGGGTGGTATAAACTCAATGATTGCATCCAGGTAGGGTGGCATAAACTCAATAAACTCAATGTTTCACTGAGGGGGGTGGGGGTAAACTCAATGCTTGTATCCAGGTGGGGCGGCATGAACTCAATGATTACATCCAGGTGGGGTGGCATAAACTCAATGATTGCATCCAGGTGGGGTGGCATAAACTCAATGATTGCATCCAGGTGGGGTGGCATAAACTCAATGATTGCATCCAGGTCGGGTGGCATAAACTCAATGATTGCATCCAAGTGGGTGGTATAAACTCAATGATTGCATCCAGGTAGGGGGGCGTAAACTCAATGATTGACTTGGAGGGGGGGGGGAGTAAACTCAATGATTGCACCCAGGTGGGGTAACATAAACTCAATGATTGCATCCAGGTGGGGTGACATAAACCCAATGATTGCATCCAGGTAGGGTGGCATAAACTCAATAAACTCAATGATTGACTCGAGGGGGGGGGGGTTAAACTCAATGATTGCATCCAGGGGGTGGCATAAACTTAATGATTGCTTCCAGGTGGGGTGGCATAAACTCAATGATTGCATCCAGGTGGGTGGTATAAACTCAATGATTGCATCTAGGTAGGGTGGCATAAACTCAATAAACTCAATGTTTGACTGGGGGAAGGGTAAACTCAATGATTGCATCCAGGGGATGGCATAAACTCAATGATTGCATCCAGGTGGGGTGGCATAAACTCAATGATTGCATCCAGGTGGGTGGTATAAACTCAATGATTGCATCCAGGTAGGGTGGCATAAACTCAATAAACTCAATGTTTGACTGGGGGGAGGGTAAGCTCAATGATTGCATCCAGGGGATGGCATAAACTCAATGATTGCATCTAGGTGGGGTGGCATGAACTCAATGATTGCACCAGGTTGGGTGGCATAAACTCAATGATTGCATTTAGGTTTTGTGGTTTCGTGATATGCATTTGAAATTGACTGATCCCCCTTTACCTCTATTGATCGTTGCCCTAAAGAATGGCTAGAGTTTAAACAACAAAGCTTTTCCAACTGGACTCGGTTTTAATCGGTGGGTGTTTGCGATATAGTAAAAGGGGAGGAGAAAGATTTTTTTTTTTTACTCAAAATTTAAAGGAGAAAAGTAGCGAGTTCAAATCCCTCAAAAGGTTTCTAAGGAAAGATCTGTAAATAAAGTGGTGGAGTTAGGCGAACTAAAAATGTGTGAAAGAAATATAGCCGCAGATCCTACTGCAATCATTGAAGCCGAGGGAGAATGCATCCGGAAGTTTTGGGGGCGGAAGGGCATGCAATCTTCTAGATTTCTATTCCCCTTGCGGGAAATAGTAATATAAGATAAGGAAGGGGGTAGAAGAAGGATGAGTGAACTAAGGCTGGTCGGCGACTAGCCTACGCTATGACAAAAGGGGGTAAATAGAGATGTATAGAAGGAATAAAGCCCAGGTAGTCGCAATTTAGCTTCCGGCTACAAGGGTAACTGAGGCAAGAAGGGCGTACCGCTCCTACATATGTCAGGTATTACAGTTTCCCCCCCCCCCCGATACCCTCTCCGGAGGAAGAGAGGAGGTCACGACAAAGTGCACAGGAAACTTAAAAACTGTAGGTGGTGGTTGTTGTGGTGAGGAATATCAATAGGTACTGATACCTTTGGTATTTGGGTGCTCTTCCTCTTATTCACAAATAAAATTCTTATTATCGCTACCATACAACCATCACTTCCTAGCCAGTCGTTCCCGATGTCAAGGTTCGTAAACGTGAGAGCGAACGATTTTTGACATCTGGTATCCCTGGGCCTTGATCCGACATGACTGGAAATCAAAACAGTTTTTTTTCTTCTTTTTTTTTAAATAGTTTTTACGCACATTCCTTATTTAGGCTCAGTGTGCTGAAAGAAAGAAGGAGAAGAGGCTAAGCTGGGCCCGGACGGGGTGCTGAGTCCCGTCAGCACGGCGGCCAGGAAGGCAAATCACCGCGCCCCTTACGGGAGAAAGCAAAACTGCTCTTAAAAATGATCTCTATTGGAGGAAAATAGTCATCAATATCCTTATCTCGAGATCGAGGCTTAATCGTTAATCCAGATCATATAACACTCATGAATTTGTATCAAAAGGGATTTTAGTTAGTTAAAGATAAAGTGAAAACCAGGTGGAGGATTTCCGCGTAGATATTTTTTTTAAAGGTTCTTAAAGAATTGAAATAAATGTAGAATGTACGCAGGGCAGGTTTAAGGAGCTGCTGGGCCCGTAGCACAAGGAACAGTGAGGAACCCACCCGTATATATATATATATATATATATATATATATATATATATATATATATATATATATATATATATATCAAAGTAGCGCGAGAGAATGATGAAAATGAATCCATTAAACCAAATAGAAAGAGAAAACGGAATAATTTTTCCTTGCAGTAATATTTTTATTACCTTTTTTCGAAAAAATCCGTGCAGGGAAGCGATTCGAACCAGGCACACTGAGGCAGCGAGCACCGCTTTGATCACAGTTAAAAGTACGGTTCTCTGCGTATCATAGTGCACTAAAGGCATACTTTTAATTGTGAGCAAAGCGGTGCTCGCTGCCTCAGTGTGCTTGGTTCGAATCGCTTCCCTGCACGGATCTTTTCGAAAAAAGGTAATAAAAATATTACTGCAAAGAAAAATTATTCCGTTTTCTCTTTCTATTTGGTTTAATGGATTCATATATATTAATAAAACCACTGTGGAGGAGCGTAGTATTTATTATCTCGAGACCAGTTTCGGCATCGAGTTTGTCATGCCAACCTCAGTGTTCGACTGAGGTTGGCATGACAAACTCCATTCCGAAACTGGTCTCGAGATAATAAATACTACGCTCCTCCACAGTGGTTTATTAACATATTTGGAATCTGTCATTGGATTTAACAATTGTTCTGATATATATATATATATATATATATATATATATATATATATATATATATATATATATATATATTGTATCCCCCACCCCCACTCCATTTTCCTTTTCAGAGAGGAATAAAATTGTCTGAGGAATTTAAAAGAACCACTCGTATGGCTGGGAGGACTCAACTGAAAAAGTGGGTTTTGTTTTGTACATTTTTTATTCCTTTTTATAGGACATCACCCTGTACTACCATAACATAATGCCAGACTTATTATATTATGCAAGATGCTCTAGTGAAGTTTTCTATATTTTTATTATATGCATAGTAATATCATATATAATAATAATATAAAAAATCAGGAAAATGAATAATTATTTTGTCTCGTCCTTCTGTGCCTAAGGGCAAAAACTTAATTACTCGTATTACTCATTTTTAACATCCCCGCGGGGCCCCCTGAAGCGCGAGGCCCGTAGCACGTGCCACATGTGCTACTAGGTTAAACCTACACTGAATTACCTACGTTGTCCTAGTGAACTACGTGGGGAAGAAGAGGACGGAAACTTTTGCAATTAATGTGGTGATCTTCACTTTTTATATCAGGTTGGAACCAAAGTAAGGTCCCACTTTAGAGTATATCTTAAAAATGAAAAAATTATGCCTATCGAAATAGTTAATCATTAAATATAACCTCAATTGCCTCTTAGAACCTCATTCCATCCGTCAACAAGCATATAAATACAACGCTTGTAAAATCCTTTAGGTGTTGATGTAAAAATGAATCCATTCTCGTTTTTAACCGCTCTTGATGGTAACCTAAGACTATCCAAATGGTTTTGTAATCCAGTAAACAAGTATTAATCAGAAGGAAAAAAGGCAAGAGAATATGCAGGATGAAACAATATTTATTGACCGAACTCTTTCAAGAGATCTTTGGTCATTCCAAATGTGTGAGGACGGGCATTATAGCGATAGAGGATGACACACCCCTTCTGTTGGCTAAGGAGGGTCGCCTTTGTACCAAAGCGACTTTCAAACTACAAATTTGATTGTAGTAGAGATTGATATTAATTATTTGATTGTTGTCAAAGAGTTCGAAATGGACAATTCCTTCTATATCCTACCATACACTCAACATGATCACTTTTGGATGAAGTCCTCCCCTCGGTTGTTGAGAAATTCTGCTTTCTCAACTAATCCACGAACAGTGGTGATTAACGTTATGATAAATGATCCAATTCCCATCATTAGTACCAAGCCTGCACAAAAATGGTGACTGAAGGTGTTGTAAAAGCAATGACTCACAGTAAGCAAAACGCTGTTGAAGATTTGCGGAACCCATTTTACAATCACTGGAACCTTTCCAATCCTTTTCAATTGGCGTAGGACAGTCGTACGGATTACGTTAAATTGTTCTGAGAGTTCCCTAAAAATTGCAGCAGAATTTGCTGAAACAAGAGCTTCCAACTGTTCGGAATCAAGTTCTTTTGGACGACTTTTTTGAACCGTCTTTTAAACTGAAATCCCCACTTCGGGAACGGAAAAACCACGTCATGTAACTTATTTCATTTACTTCATCACCCCCTTTAAGTGTTCTGAATGGATTTTGCCGCTGTACTTGCATTGGCACCTTTATGAAACTCATAGAGTAGAAAAATGTCTAACGTTATCTTTAGATGGAACGAACATAGGGGTGATTACTGAAGAAGATTATGAACAATATTTTTATATGACAGAAAAAGGTATAGAGTACTCATTGTAGCATTACTAAACGATAATAAGAGGCCCCACTTTGATAAATACTCACTCACACTTTACTCTAGAAAATCGAATATTATTTTTTCCAACCTGATAGAAATAATGAAGTAGGAAGGGCGAACGGTAACGTGAATTAAAAAGGAGGATAAATGGAAAGCACAAAGTAGCAAAAAACCAAGCTTGCAAAAACTGCATTAATAAAACAACGCCAATACCAAGCTCTCGTAGCCAAGTGGGTAAGTCACTAGATTTCTGTATCTGTCACCGAGCACATTGCTAATCACAACATACTGCCTTGCACTTCTTTTCTTTGCACACACACACACACACAAAACCCATCACTTTGTCGTCTGCGGTATCAGTTGAATGAGCTTTTAGTCCACATTCTCCTGGCACATAATGGTTATCGAGAGGCTCACTGGTAACTCCCCAAGACTTGTTTACAATGTCCCCTTGGGTGCTTCCCACTTGCAGTTTATTTTATCCTGGCATCATATCGGTTTGAATTACATGATTTACACTTCAGAAAATGTTATAAAAAACATGATTTTCATCAATCTTCATGAATGACTTCGAATTTTAATAATCTCAAAGTGGGATAGAACCTTAAGTAAACTGAAGAATAGCTCCATTGTAATATAGTTTAGAAATTAAATAGTTAATGTCTCGATAGTTCGTGTGCTCTTGTCTGTATTTCTCTTTAGCTTCTATCAGTGGAGTAAATATGCCTTATTTAACATTTTATCCTGAGAAACATAATATAAACCTTCGCAAAATAATAAAACATTGCTGAATTACACCATTGGTATAAAAGGAGCAAATCTTTTTAAAAGGTGTTTAGTGCACAATGAAAAAAATGTGTTCTTAGTCAAAGTGCTTTTTGGCTATGGGGAAAACAATTAATTCTACCTCCCCTCGGTAGCGAAGGAAAAGGGCTGTAGGTAGCGTGTTATATAATAGGTAGGCTCCTGGCACCAAAATTGCAGGATTAATAGTCTCAACGAGAAACTCCCAAAAATGGACGCTCGGTGGACTTAGCAAATCCGAATAAATTGCCTTTCATGTGAAAGATGAACGCTGTGTATAATATGAGAATAAGTAGATGAAACACAAATGTCAAGTTGTGTATATTAATTTGTATACAGAAATGGAGAATATATTTATTAATTTGTATGAATAAAATGCGACTCATCAAGCCATCGTCAGGGAGGACAAAGTGAAAGAGACTTCGTAAACGGTATCAACATCAAGCCGCCCATCTTCAATGAAACAGCAGTCGCAGGTTGGTTCCAAATTGTGGAGGCCCAGTTTCACATCTCTGGAATAAAGAAGGAGGGGACGAAATTTTTCCATTTATTGGCCTCACTTCCTCCTGAGACCGTCGATCATTCTTCCGGTAGCCATTATATTGGACCAAAATTATGTGCTTTTAAGGGCGGAAGTGATTGGTCTATTCGAGAAGACCAAGCCCGAGCTTTTCGAAAACCTCATCGTACCCTCCACGCTCACAGGCCGACCCTCAACCAATTTGTAAAAACTAAGGAAAACGGCCCTTCAGGTAGGAGTCGGTAAAGAGCTTGTGCAACACAAAGTCGTTCATTCCCTACCGGCTAACATCGCGCCTATAATCACCACACAAAAAGATTTAACAGTGGCCCAATTAGGAAAACTGGCGGATGAACTTATGGCATTCGATAGAGCGCAGTGCCTTAGTGTAAATACTTGTAGTGGGTCGAGAGGACGCAGTGCCGTTTCCGTGTCCAAAGCGTTTCTGCTCTATGGGCATATAATAATACCGATACGAGTGATAATCATATAAATAATTCGGTGGAAAGTGCTCGGTCAGTGCCCAAAGGCGATCACAGTGCGTATAGTACACCGAAGGAATTGTGAATCTTCCGAAAGAACCAAAGACCTGTAGTTTGCCGTTCATATGTGTCTTTTGGGGAGAAAACTAAGTTCTGTAAACCCTGGTGCAGGTGGCCAAAGAGAGAAGAACAAATGCAAAGGCAACCTTCCTCCAGGCCATCTTCGCCAGCCCCAGCGGAAAACTAGCTGGGCATGCCATTGCAAGAGCGGTCGCTGGTATGGCGTCAGTTTTCACCGTCGTCGCTAACGTGTGCAATAATAAATTCGAGTTTTTAATCAGTCCGGGATCGAGTGTATCGATAATTCTGGCCTAATTGGTGAGATCGGATGAATTGCGCGAATCCAGTATAAATATTTCAACGGTCAACAGCGGAAAAATAAAAGTGCACAGCGAAGTTCACACGGACATAATAATCCCTACTCTTTGCCGATCATTTAGGAGGTCATTTGTTGTCGTGGATACTACCTCACCGTTATTAGAGATTGACTTTCTGAGGCATTTGAATATTTTAGTGGATTGTGCGCACGGCAACTTATAGACAAACAAGCCAAACTTGCATTTGAAATAAGATTATCTAGAGAGCCTGCAGTATCTTTAATTAATTAGTAATGACCTTCAGCACCTACTGCCCTATTGCAGAGCCATATTAGAAAAATATGAGGCTCTGTACGGACCCGCACCCGCTGAACCATCCCCGTCATCGCCACATTCAGTGGCCCATATAATCGAAACTGGTACTGTTCCACCGACATTTGAACGGTCAAAGCCTCTTTCAATAGATAAGCTACAGCATGCCAAAGCAACTTTCGAAACACTATTAAAGGAAGAGGTCGTGCGCCAGTCTAAGTCACCATGGGCTTCGCCAATTCACATGGTCCGAAGAAGTTGCCTGGTGAGTACAGGGTAGTCGGCGACTTCCGAGCGCTCACTGTAATCACTTAGCCCCACAGGTATCCGTTGCCACGGATTTAAAGTGTTTTGAACCACCTCAATGGCAAAAAGATTTTTTCAAGGTTGGACCTGGTTCGTACTTACCATCAAATCCCTATGAATCCGGCAGACATAGAAAAGATAGCGATTACAACGCCGTTTGGTTTGTAAGAATATGTGAAGCTCCCATTTGGCCTCAGGAATGCAAGTTGCACATTTCAACAGCACATGGACAACCTTTTTCGAGGATTAGGGTTCGTTTATGTATATAAAGACGACATCCTGATATTTTCAGACAATATGGACGACCACGTGAAACATTTGGATCAACTCTTCAAAATCCTAGTCGAAAACGGTCTGAAGAAATGCGAGGTGGCAAAGGAAGAAGTCGATTTTTTAGGGCATCACATTTCGGCGGAAGGAATTTGCCCACCGGCCAAGAAGATGAAGTAAATTGGAGACATGTCATTGCCAAAGGACTATAAGGGACTTAGACAATATTTGGACATGTTGGGATACTACCGAAGAATGATTCCTAATTTTGCCGCGATTACAGCCCCGTTGACCGAGCTTGCACGCCTGCAACCAGAGGCTCGTGATTTCGAGTGGAGTGATGAGGCACGAGGAACAGTTTAAAATACAAAATCGACTTTAATCGGCTCCGTTAAACTCTGTCACCAGCTGCACAATGATTGACCGTACCAGCTAGTGACGGATATTGCTCCTATTACGCAGCAGGTGCTGCCCTGCACCAAATGGTAGACGAATTGCCTCGACCGGTTGCATTCTTTTCCAGCAAGCTAAGACGCACGCAACAAGCATACTCCGCCTACGACAGAGAGCTTCTTGCGGCGTATCTTGCTGTTGTCCACTTCAATCACATGATTGAAGGTCGCCATGTTACCTTGTGCACTGATCACAAGCCATTAGTATCGGCTTTTTCATCACCATTAAGTTGCAAAAACAGACAGACAGCAACGCCATTAGACAGCTATTTTGGAATACATCAGCGATATTGCCTACGTGCGTGGTCAGGACAACGTAGTCACTGACTGCCTTTCAAGAAACGCCAATTCCATCCAAATTGACTCTTATGACCTCCGAGCTTTGGGGGAATCGCAGTATAATGATGAGGAAACGAAACAATTTCGCTCGCAATTAAAATACTTCCCTTTCCCCGGGAAAGCTCAATTATGGTGTGAAGTCATCAAGATACCCACGACTATTTGTTCCTATGGCGTGCAGAAGGACTATCTTCAATCAATTACATAATCTGTCACACCCTAGAGTCAAGCTTCACTTCGTCTTATCAAATCACGATATTTCTGGCCGAATATGGCCAGGGATATTCGATCCTGTACAAGGGAGGTCCTGGTATGTCAATCTTCCAAGATTAATCTCCACACGAAAACCCTGATCCTGACCATTGACATTATATCTTCAAGGTTCGAAATTGTGCATATCAATATAGTTGGAACATTCCCACCGGGTATACTGCATGGACAACCCTACCCTTCACACAATCGGTACTTACTTTCGTGCATCGACCGAGCTACATGATGGATAGAAGCAATACCGATTCCGGACATAAGTGCCGCAACGGTTGCGTTAGCTTTCCTAGACGGGTGGATTTCCAGATTGGGAGTCCCGCTTTACGCATTGACCGACAGAGGCGCCCAATTAAATTCTGAGCTATTTAAGGAACTGTCTGCCCTCGTTGGTTTTCATCGTCTCCTCACCACGACGTACAGACCTTCCACGAACGGGATGGTAGAAAGGGCTCACGGGAATGTGAAGTGCTCAATAATGGCCCGTCGACAAGGCTAGCTGGTGGCACTTCCAATTATTCTTTTAGGCATTCATTCTTTAGCCAATGCCATGGGATTTTCACCTTTCACGGCAGTCACGGAGACTACATTCTTGTGCCCGAAACTCTGAGTCTCGTCATCGTCATCGAAGACCGACTCTAAGTTTATTAAAGAAATGGCATAACCATGGCACAAGTCGATTTCACGCACTCGCTCTCGCACTCGCACTCGGTGCCCAAGCCTTTCGTGTCCCCAAGATTTTCCTGAAGCAAGCCACTAAAAGCGCCATATGCTGGCCCTTTTTCGGTGATCGAACGCGACAGCAAAGTCTACAAGCTGGAATTTCCTGAAGGAAGAAGGGGCACTGTCTCAGTGGATAGACTGAAACCGGCCCGATTATCCCCCTTGCATAAGGATGCCGTTTCGGGTAATCAACGACGCCCATGGACGCAGGCTGAGCACAGGAGTAGGACCAGGTGCACTTCGCCTCGTGGAATGCATGCAACAGAAGATAATGATACCTCAGGCAATCGACGAGACGCCTTTACATGAATCTGAGAAAGTAACGACAAACCGGAAGTTTTCGCGCGCTCCAGCAGACGGGTCACGTTTGCCAGGGATCCGTCCTTTATATACCTCTGAATCCTTGTGTAGGCATTATTGTAGCGGCACATTGAGTAAAAGAGAAAGAGGCATAAATATATACCCGCCTCGCTGCTCTATAGTTTTTTTTCTTTTTGCGTGCCATATTATATTTGTACGGGGTCGTAATTATAGCATCCGTAGAATAATTCGAAAGGATGGAACCAAATTGTGCTATTAATTTGTATATATATTTGTAATTGTATTGTTTGGCAGAATAGGGCATAAGGAATAGGCTCGTTTTGAGCACAGATGTATGTACTTATCTAAATGGCGATGACCTGTGCGTATGTTAAGATGTTGGCAGACATTAGGTGTGCCAAAATATATATTTGATAAGTATATACCTATATATTTATTATGTACTATTCTCTCAATAGCTCCATTACTGACAGGGGAGTAATGTAGGGAGCGTGTTTTATAATAGGTAGGCTCCTGACACCAAACTTGCATGATTAATAGGCTCGACGAGAAACTCCACAAAACGGACGCTCGATGGACTTAGCAAATCCGAATAAATTGCCTTTCATGTGAATAACAGGAATACTGTGTATGTATAATAATAGAATAAGTAGATGAAAACACATGTCAATTAGTCTATATTAATTTGCATAAAAAATGGAATATATATATATATATATATATATATATATATATATATATATATATATATATATCAATTTGTATGAAAAAATGTGACAAACGGTTGCCGGAGTAGTGCGGATAAGCACAAATGTACGAACACGAAAGCTATCAAATTGGACACCTGTGTCAACAAGAGGAAACCCATAAACAAACAATTCGTGTCTCGGGATAGAGTTATCAGATGACGGAGTCTACGAAGCAGCTAGGTAAACACAAATTCCAGCCAAAGGAAATTATAACACTGATCTGTAAAATCGGATCATAGAATAGAGTTAAAATTATCTGAGATATGCAAGTATGGTAAACACAGAGCTGTTCAGTAACTCCACCCAGGGGGTACCACTAATGAGCCCAACGATGAAGGCTTGTCTCACATACGAGTCTTGCCCCCCCCTCTCCTTGGAATAAAACGGTATATATAGGCGAGCAATGAGAAGAATTATTATTAAGGATTATAATTGTTATTAAGTCATTGTTTAGCGTTACGGAATCCCATTTAATTCACCTAAGTCTTGTCGCTCTAGAATTCAATACTTCGCGTTGAATAAGAAAACCTACTTGTTGCCCACAAAGAACTTTTGACGTGCTGCTTGTCTCTTTAATAGACCCTTCGTTAAGCACAGCCAACAATAAGAGTACCCTTGAAGAATCATCTTTGGAGTCAGTTAATTCCCCATTCATATAAACTGGTTACATCACTGCTATAAACTGGTTACCTGGCTATAATTTGGTAACTTATACCCCCATAGGGCCATCCCACTAAGGAGGACTGAACCGTGGTGTCCTCCGGTTTGTGAGTAATTGTTATTCTGATCCTAATGTCGGTTTTATTATCCAGTTGAGCGACTCTGCCAAAATGAATTGGTTGAGTGGCGTTAGTAAATAAGAAAATAAACTACAATTACTAAAACCGGATTGGTGAGTTATAAACGTACAGGAACAAGTCCCTAAAAGGGCATGGGAAATCAAAAGTACGACTTTAAATCCAGTTGGGATGGAAGAAAAATTTTCTTTGCCACGTTCTTTGAGTTCTCTAAATTTTTCGTACCATGTTTTCAAAAAATAAGGAATTATTATTTATACTTAATTGTTGTTGCCTTTTTCTATCAGACACTTGGATATACTTAGAAAAGATAAATTGAAGAGAATACTCTAAAGTTTTGTTTTCTTTTATTTGTTACACATTTTCTTTTAATTAAAAGCCAGACTAATTCAATTTTGTTTTGCAGATTCGTGAAATTGCCAGACCGACTGTCGTACCCGATCGAGGAATCATTTGTGATCTTTTGTGGGCAGATCCTGATACGGTTAGTTTACTTCGAGTGTAAAAATGGAACTAGGATCACAATATACAACAAGCACTAAGACATTTTTCAATAGTAATAGAGAAGGATAGGATAAAAAAATAAATAATTGAATAACAAAGTCTAGTTGCAACCTTAGCGTTTGACAACTAATATGTTTACGAGGCAAATATGGTTGATGGATGATTTGAAATATCAACACTATTAATTATTATTATGGAAATAGGTCCTTGATTCTAACTGGACGAGAAAACTAAAAGTAAATTGGAGAGAAATTGATACCAGAACGCCTCAAGTAAAGATGCTTGGGCAACATAAGCACATAATTTACTTTCTCCACAAAGCAATATCAACAATCGCCAACGGAAATTATAATCTCACTCTGAGAAGAATGAGAAAAAGCTAATATGAAAGTAGAAAGGGGTGATGGGCATTGGAGAGCAAAGGGATATTTCGTTGCGCTGGTCGTGGAACTTGAGCTACCATGAGGGAAATTTCATAGCAGATATACCTTCTATATTCCTAAACTTAAAAAAAAAAAATATGTACAGAAATTAATTGGACCCCTTTTTACCGCTCATCATTTTTGTGTCACTTCACTTCCTTTGTCTCAATAACCTATTTTCTTTTCTATCGAGGAAAAAGTAAGAGGGTGTAATCCAACTGGATTTTTTAGTGATGCAGAAAAAAAAATGGTTTGTGAAACAAAGAAAGTAGTGAACAGAAATGGTAGTAGTTAAGAAGGGTCCAATTAATTTATGTATTTAAGAAAAGTTAAGAAGAGAGTATCTTGCTAGAGAACAGAATTTTTTTTAAGAAAATGGTTGAGGTGGTTGTATAAGATAAAATACATTAAAGCTATTTAACACGAGTAATTAAAAAAAATACTTCTTGAGTCCCCACAGCCCCGGATTGCGTAATTTTCCTCCCCCTTCCCCCTCCCGGCCCTTTCCGTTCTGCAATAATGGCAATTCCAGTAGGGAGAGATTTATCCAGTGATTATACGCTGTCTTAGAAACAAGCAGATACAAAATATGTTACCACGTCCTAAAAAAGTGTTACCACATCTAAAAAAAATATTACAGGTCACAAAAATGTTGCCACGTCTTAAAAAAAACTCACCACGTCTAAAAAGTTCCCACTTGTAAAATGTGTTATCACGTCTAAAAAAAAATGTGCCATTCCGTCTTAAAAATGTGTTACACGTCATAAAATAATGTCACCACGTCTAAAAAGTTACCACTTTTTATAAAATTGTTACCACGTCATTAAAAAAATGTGTTACCGCGTCTTAAAAAATGTGTTACATCATAAAAAGTATGTTACTATGTCAAAAAAAAATTACATTTCGACGAAAGGTATTAAACTTCCCTTTCGGTACCCATTTACCCGCCAGGGCGTTTTACATAGTATTCCTTTATCCAAATTCTTTTCTGGAAGTGTTTAAAGCACACACTCAGCCCAGGGCTGGATATTGTGGTGTAATGAACAAGTTTTCTCCTTCCGCGTATCTTCATTCATTTTTTTGCGTTTATCTCCCATCTCTTTTTACCCACTGTGTGAATGCGGCTTCGTATTCAGCTTTCTCTTCATTTATAGTAATCCATAAATTCCACCCACACAGTTGTAGATTTGTAAAGTGATACTAGCTACTCCCTAAGGTAGGCTAATCGTGTTTATAAAAAAAATGGGCATTGGTAGAAATTTCTCTTATTAACTTTTAGGTGGACATATGTTGTCTATTTCTTCATGCTAAGTTGCTAAGGAGAAGCATTTTTTTTTCTTTTTAATTCACATCTTCGCTCTTAAAATATATTTTTAAAATGTTTTGCTTCAACTGGGCAAACGTTTGGAATGATTCCATATCTCCCATTCTATTGTTTTAACTTCTTCATCACGACGTTTAATCTCTTTTTAATTGTTCGTATTATGTTTATTTAGTTTTTAGCTTATCTATTATTGTTTTAATGGTTTAATTATTGAAATTTGGCGTATGATGGATTTATAAGAGTGAAATTTCTAATATTTATTTGGGTAAATATGTAGATTAGCGACTCGAACGATGGGATGTACTATTTCGTCCGTGTTCCAAAATGATTCACGTTTTTGGAGTACATTTAAGGGGACGGCTCGTGTGGGGTAAACACAATGGGGAGACCACACTACGATGATCCTGAGTTTCATTAAATGGGGGGGGGGATCTGGGGGGCACAGCCCCCTAGTATATAATCCTAATTGTTTATAGAATAATGTCCTAACGTTTACATAGGTGAATGATTTAACTACATCATGTCAGCGCCTTTAATCGTTTTGCGAATTATAATAGGGGTGGGGGCGGGGTCTGACGTCAGAAATGACTGATTTTAATTTTTATTTTGTTTTTCACTTAATATCTTTTTATTATCCTCATTTGGAGTCATTTTTATTTGTCAATATATTTTTCTCCATTTTACTATTTTTATTACTTTTTTTTTACATTTAAATCTAATTAGCTAGATCGTTCAAAGGAATTACTTTGCGCATGAATATTCCGACACAGGGGAACGAAAATATTTACCAAAAAACCCCACTTTTTCGGCCGAGTCGCTAATCTACATACGAGGGGCGGTCAATAAGTTTTGAGAATCGGTAGGGCAAAACAGAGGAAGGGGGGTGGCTATTTGTGGGGGTGTTAGGACAAGTTATGACAAGTCAGGACCGGCAACGGCACGCTCCTGCCTCGTCTATTTAAGAAGTAGTAGCTGATCGCAGATCCTCAGTCACAAATGTTTTCAACAATGGAGAAGGTTGAGCACCGCGCAGTGATCAAACTTTTGACCAAGGAAGGCAAGAATGCAAAAGAGATCCACGAACGCATGGTTGCAGTGTACTCCCTCACCGCCCCTTCTTATGAAACCATTGCTCGCTTGAATAGGGAGTTCCGCCATGGTCATGAGTCCCTTGAAGATGACCCCCGTCCACGACGCCTGTCAGACGTGACCAACGAGGACAATGTGGCCCGTGTGGAGAGGAGGATCCTCGAAAATCGACGGGTGAAGGTCGAAGAAATCGAGCGAGAACTTGGAATATCACATGGAAGTGTTATCAACATCATCCAGGACAATTTGGTCTTGACCAAGGTCTCTGCCCTTTGGGTCCCTAGAAACCTCACGCCCCATGATCGACTTCAACGTCGTCAAAGTCCACAAGGCCAGAGTTGCACAAGCTGCCCTGCACAAGTATGGATTCGAGGAGCTCAACCATCCCCCTACACTCCAGATCTGGCCCCTTAGCGACTACTTTTTATTCCGCCAGCTCAAGGCTGCACTGCGTGGACGCCGGTTTGGGGACGATGAAGATGTCCAGCTCGCCGTCCAGGAGTGGATTGAACAGCAGTCAGGAGATTTGTGGTTGTCGGGAATTCGAAGCCTCAGGGACAGTGGCGCAAGTGCATTGAAGTCGAGGGTAGTTATATTGAAAAATGTATTACACTTTTCCTCATATCTCGTTTCCTTATATCCGAATTGCAAAACTTATTGATCGCCCCTCGTATTTATCTTTATTTGAACGGGGCAAATTTACTTTGCCATAAACTTAGTTCACTGTCCAACCATGACAGAAGTTGTATAAATATTTAAGGCAACGGGAATTACGTGTGTATTTTGTCCATTTCTCGCCTCTCATTGAGCAAAAGCTAGAAACTGAAGAGTACTCTTACCAATCAAAATGTTGGCACGAGGTTTTTTTACAACCGCTACTTCTCACTTTACATATCAAAATGGACGAAACTGCAACTGATGATAAAGAAATATATATATAAGTACAAGTAAAATAAAAGGCAAAATAAGATCGTTAAGTTGACTCCACTGATGATGCCGAAAGTAATGAGAAGAAAAATCAATTTTAAGTGAAAAAGAAAGCAAAACTTACCTATATCTTTTTACCTCTATCAAATATCTTACTCATTTATCACACTTTTCATCATCATTATATCTGTGTCAAATCTAATTCCTGATTTCTAGATATCACTTTAGCTGTTCACATCCCGAAGATACGAAGCCACTTTGTTGTTGTTCAACCCTTTCAAAAGTGGTTTCGGTCTTCCTGTCACAGGAGTGAAAATGTGCATTTAAAAGGCCTTTTGCTTTCTCCTCAGGGTGTGGAGAAGTGGGCTCCGAATGACCGAGGAGTGTCATGGTTCTTCGGGAAGGAGTCAGTCTCCCAATTCCTCGACCGGCTCGACCTCAGCCTTATAGTTCGAGCCCATCAGGTAATTGCTTCAGCCTTCTTCATCTCCACCTTTTAATATGAGGAAAGGAAGATGACTAATTAACAGCGGAAGAAATGAAGGTGGCGAGAACTACAAATGCAAAGGTTTAATATAACCTCTTTCCGAGGGATTGGAGATGTCTCGATATGTTAAGGTAATCACCTTCTTTCCTCCTCAACTTATTTTTATATCTTTACTTTTTCCCACTTAACCTCCTGTTTTTAAATTTTTATTCTTTTTTCCTTAACATATTTAAAAGAAAATTCAGATTAATCTTATCCTATTTTTTTTCTAATCTTTATCTGTCCCACTTAACGTGTTTCTTGAGTATTTATTCTTTCGTCATTAACCTCCTATTTTTTTAAACATTCTTTTTTACTCTCTGGCTCAAATTAAGAATTTCTCCCTGCATCCCCCCCTGTCCTTCACTGTTGAAGGCCTTCATCCTAGAATCGAGCACACTCGCAGGACGCACCACCATTTAATGGAGCGCTCCCCTGCAATTTACTGCGAAGAGTGCGTTGTCCCTCAGACTTCGTGCACGTTAACCTGTCCAAGTAGCAGGGCGAGCGGGGTCGCCACCGTTTGCCCATTGAGCTTGGTGGTGGCGGGGACTATTTGACTTTTTGGAGGATGATGGCCTCCTCCACTTTATTTAATTCTCTTGGGGGTTTATCGTATGCTCCTGGGCCGAGTTGAGGCTGACTCTCCCCGACACTGGTTCGTGCTTCCTCTTCATGCGTTTTTTGTTTTTATTTTTTATTTTTTTGGTCTGTTTTTTGTGTGAATTTTAAAGTAATTATAATTACGGCGACTGTTACCCTTAGTGGCAGTCACCAGATTAGGTGCTTTAAAAAAATATGACTTTCTGTCCGTCGTGGTTGTAGATTTCCAGGACAATCTGCCGAATTGGGTTGTATAGCATTTGTAGGAAGCAACGCCTTTGCGAGGAGGAAAGAAGTGAAGGGTCCATGTGCAGTATTCATAATGGCAAAAATAGCAGGAGGAAAATAACCCAACCTTCCAGGTCATAGGTCCGCAATGACTTAACTCAAAAAAGATAATAATAAATGCAAGTGATTAAAAAATGCAAGAAAGAGCGAGAGAAGCAAAGTTAAAAATTACACGCACCTGGTGAATAACAACTAGAGAAAGTACTGAAGTTAGGGAAAATAAAAATAAAAGAAACATGTTCAAGGTAGCCAAAATATGATACTACTACGGGCTATAGTAATGGTAAAAGAGCATAGCCTCCCTGAACCAGTCTCCGTTCCGTACATTCTGCTGTTATGGATAAAGTTCAACAAAATGTTGAGGAGGAAATTGGACTACATGAAGAGAAGGTGCAATGGTCAGGGGCATATGCAAAATCTAGGAATATAGGAGAAAATAAATAATGCAAAGATAAAAGTGTTGTAAAAGAATATGGAGTGGCAAAGAGGCCTAATTCTGCATTTGTGTGAGCGCTTGATAAACGACTGGAGCCTGATTTGTGTCAAAATGACCTCAATTATCTATTTGTGGAAAATAATATGACAATTATTGCAGTCAGTGTAAATCAATGGACAACACAACCCACTGCTTCCAGACACTTGTGGGGCGCTCCTCGTCTACTACAGGAAACGTTAAGCTTCAAGATATCATTCTAGCTATCCTGAAGCCTGACATTTTCTGCAGTCGACGAGGAGCGTCCCACAGGATGCTGGCAAGTAGTGGGCGATATTATTTATTCATCTGCACTAACCGCATTAATCCTCAGCTTTGGCCGCAAATAGATCCAGTGGCTCAAACTAGCTTACTATAATATTTTTTCAGGGAGGTTTAGATATCATCCTTCCGGCCCCAGGAATATGGGGTACGCAAGTTTACTCTCTCCCTTATTTTAATTCAGAATCTTCTTATTTGCTTATATATTCCGTTTATCTGTTTTTACCTGCGGTGAAGCGCCAGGCCAAGGCGTTATTTTTTTTTTAAAAGGACTAAAGTTCAATTGTACCCATTTAAAGCCATGAAATGACCTATATGACCATCAGACATAAGGTTATTCACTCTGGAAATTTCAAACCTGCCATCTGATTGGGCTCTGGGTGGCGCCATCAAGTGGCAGAAGCCTCATTTAGCCATTCAAAGGCACTTGTAAGTGATTTGAACCATGGCAAACCATCAATGCAATAACCATTTATCATCTTATCACAAAACGCCGCAGGCCATTGGAAGGACTTTCCCTCTTGTTCTTCTTCTTTTCGATCTGCATTTCACTTTCACTCTGCCGGTGAATAGAGAAATAAAATCATTAAAATATCTCATTTGTTATGGTCGCTTTTCTTTTTCCTCTTCTTTACACTATTCCAGCCTCCCTTGGGGAAAGCAAGTTAGCAGATATTCGTAAGGCGACTTTGTAAAAGTTTTGAAGAATGTAGAAAGTAGTGTAAATTTAGGAATACATAAAATGGATTAATTTATGTGAAATACTGTATATAGTATACAGGTTAACGCAAAAATATGTTAACACTTAAATGCGGTAACATCCATTTCCATAGAATTTTTGTGCGTTGATAAAATGGGCACCAATTCAAGACAAATAGCATTCCACATATGACAATTGTTTTCAGTTAAATGTTTATTAATGTTGTATAAATGTTTTAATTTAACTGTTAACGTAATTTGGACATACCATGTATTATATACAATGTGAAATGAGAAGTGAATATTATATTTTACTATATTTAATAAATAAATGCCGGATATATAAAATATAATGCTAGAAGCATAGTTACAAGCTCCAGTCTACCAAATGGAAATACATATATATATATATATATATATATATATATATATATATATATATATATATATATATATATATATATATATATTAAAGAGTTTTTCACTATTTTGCGATCTAATTTTTCTTTATGAATTTAATATTTAATAGTCAGCAAATGTATCCATAAAACTTAAATGTGCACACATATGTGCACACTTTAGAAGAAACGTTAGATTGCAGTAAGTACACAAACCAAATATGCACGTAAAAGGCGAGAGGAAGTTAAATTAGGACTAAATATTACCAAACACGATAATTAGGAACGTTCAAGTCCACCTTCACCAGTCATCTACAGTTCGATTTTCTCCTCATTTCAGGTCGTTGAAGATGGCTATGAATTCTTTGGGAACCGAACCTTGGTGACCATATTTTCGGCTCCTAACTACTGCGGAGAGTTCGATAACGCAGGGGCAGCCATAAAGGTATCAGAAGACCTCACGTGCTCATTCAGTATTATAAAGGTGTGTATACTTAACAGTGGAGAAAGTAGGCCTATTTAAACGCAATTCCTTCAACTTTTTACACTTTTCAAGTTCCAATAACTCATCTGGACAAGGTATTTTAAATAAGTATGTTCATTACATCAACTAAACGTTATTCTTCCTGGGGAAGAAGAGAAAAAGAATTCAAAGGGGCCATTTGACATAGTACCTCGTGGATAATATGAGATGAAACACTACATACCAGCTAGGACAGGTTTTACACAACTCCTACCATCATATGTTTTACAATAATATTCTTTTCAGCCGCAACAAAAATGCATCCTCAGCAAAAAACAATAGCACAAACAAAATACTGATGGAAGCACACTGGTACTCCTTGGATCAAAATACGATCGCTCGAAAGCCCTTCCGTAAAACCAAGCTGAGGATCCCTGATCCAAGAGCAGGACACCGCTCCTCGCCTGACCTCTACACAGTCGCCATCCAAAATGCCATGATTCTACCGCTTTGAAATGGGCCTTCGACTGACGGTCAAACACAACAGTTAATATGGACAGGGACTGAAAAGTCCTCCTGGCCTATCTTTGATGATGGCTCGCACCATCCTTCATTCCGGGGTTGATTCGTCCAAGAATCAGAAAGCCTATTTTTCATATCATATGGTTACAAAATCTTAGTGTCATGTCTTAGCATCTGGAGCTGGAATTGTACCTTTCTTGTTCCTTTAGGTCCGACAGCTCTAAATGATTGCCCCATTTGCAGGTGAGACTGCAAAATTTGGGGTAAATAAAATGCCCAGTCTGTTCGAATTGGTATCGCTGTTGAACGCAGACAAAATTAATATGCATATATAATAGTTATAATAATTCGTGTTATACATATTATTTAAGATTATATTCATAGTTATTCGTTTCACCTTACCTCAAACCTTATTTACTTTGAGATTATATTATATGTTAGACAATTTAATTATATTCTTCCTGAAAGATGGAATGGATGTTAGTTTATTTATATACGTACATATCTGCATGGAGAAGTCCGTATTTGAGAGGAATTAAGAACATTCAGTTATACTTCAGCATAAATTAAGAATTGTCTCGTACAAAACCAAATGGAATCTTAATATTTGAGAGTAGAAATAGCTAATATGTCAGGATTTTCTCGTTCCATTTATCAAAAATGAGATTCCGGTCTGAATTTATAAAAAATAAAACCATCGATTTTACAATTCGATAATTCAAAATAGAGGAACATTCCTATGAATCTTAGCTCCCCCTCCTGAGTTCAGCCAATTTGAAAACATTCATCTATACTACACTTCTAATATATTCGATTTTAGAGGTACTGTATACCAAAATTTAATTTTATATTCATGAGTACACTTATTCGGAATAAAAATTCCGTGGTTAAGGTACAATGAATCTGTTTACTCAGTCTGAGAAGTCTTCTTATCCATTTATATTACTCTGATATAGAAATTACAATTAACTTGTTTTTAGGGTGATTTATTAAGTACCTTGGCTTCGGGAAGTCCATCGAGGTCGATGATGACGGATGCCCTATTGAGGGCATCAACCTGCACTAGGTTTAAACGGTTAGGAATGTGTGCAGTCTTCGGACTCGTATCTTGAGCGAGGGAAGAAGGACCATGGTGGCAGGAGAGGCGAGACGACCAGGCTTCATCCTCGGCGTCAGGGAGCTATCGAGACACCGGTCTGCTGATGCTCGCCTATAGGCACTCCTGATCCTGGTTTGTGATCGAAGTATCCTTCATCTAGCCTTTGCCTAAAAAAGCAGAACCTACAAGGCAGTGGGGGGAGGGAGGATGGGTTTTAATGTTTAGTAGGCGTCAGGGCGTGTCCACACCAGTAGGCCTGCACTTTAATGTTAAGTGCCTTCTTTGTTTGCCCTTTCGCTTCCATCTTCTGCCACTGGCTAGTCCCTGTGATTAATAGTATCAATAGTTTATAGTATTAAAAGGCATTTATAATATCCTATTTCTTTGAAAATATAATTAGGGTGAATTTTGTTTCAAGCCTTCTGAAGTGGCGGAACATCAAAAAGGATCTCGTCATTTAGTGATTCCCGAGACTGAGCAGGAATTGCCAGAAATATGTATTTGTCCGAGGAAGACTCGACATCCGAAAAACAAAAGTCTATAGCATTTACCTAAAGAAAGGGAATACTTGTTATTACTTAATCGAAAGAGAGGGACTCTAGTTATAAAATTCACCAACACCAAAGAAGAAGTAAAATGTACTTTTAACGCTGAAAATGGACTAACAACTTTGAAATAATAAAACCAAAAAGGGAAACCTGGAAATAGTAACTTATAACAGTGTGGTTGCCATTGCAACGAGTAGCCACTAGCCCCCTTCACACTGCATCTGGCACGGCTGGGGGAGGCTCTTATCTATGCTAAGCAAGTTACTGTGTCTAATAGACCTGTGGTTCCCGAACTTTTTCTGATCTTTATCCACTTTTCATATATGATCCTCATCTATGGTTCCTTTCTTTACATATTTTCCCTTTTCCCCATTTTTTCCTACAATTTTTTTTAGCTTTAAGGCTTCTGAAAATTTCACATTTTTTTATGTAAGCACATACTATATTATCAATCAAATTTTGATATTTTATTGGAACTAGTTTTTGTTGCCCATACCGAAATAATCCAACTCTAGACGGAATCAGTTTTCAACGTGGCTTCGAAGTGTGAAGTGTGTCCAGTTAATTCTGACAAGCTATCCGCGTTAATTAGCGACAGCGATCAATTATTCAAATTTTTAGGCGAGCATAAACTAATCTCTTTTATAATGCCCTGTGCTCATTGTGCTAAGCCCCTTGAGATACAACCTGATTGTACATTTAAATGCTCAAAGAGAATGCGTGAAGCAAACACTGGTCAAATCGCATGACATTTCTCCTACAGGTCGGCTCTCATAGGCACGTTTTTTCAAAGTCGCGGCTCCCTATAGAAAATATCATTAAGCACATATATTGGTTTTGGGGGAACCAAAATACTTTGGAACGATTGGAATGGAAGTTGAGGTGTCAGAACCAACACTGGGCGATTGGTTTAGTTTAGGTAGGGGGGTCACAATTTACTTTTGTGAGAAGAATACGAAAAACTTAGTCCGTCTAGTTAAAGTCGTGGAAATCGACGAAGCGAAGTTTGGGAAACGCAAACACAACAAAAGAAGAGTGGTTTATTGTGTTGGGGTTTTCGGTGGGTTTCAACAGGATAACAAAAACTTTTTTATTGTCAGTGGTCCTGATTGAACCAAAGAAACACTTTTGGCAGTTATCAAAGAATGGATCTTGCCGGGAACTCAAATAATTTCGGATTGCTGGGCAACTTATTCCGGCTTGGAATTGGAAGGTTACCAGCATCGAACCGTCATCATTCCCCAAATTTTGTGGAACCAGACAGCGGTGCTAGTACCAAAAACATCATAACATAATTTCACAGATGACAAAAGCCACAAGGGCCTATCAAAGGTCATTCGCATCAGTAAAATCCCACCCACAAAATGAATCCATAGGATTGTGTCAGATCATGCATCTACAATATAGAATTTGAACCACCCACAGGAATGCATAAAAAAACAAAATTTATCATCATCAAGGCTCGTCAAAATCCAAATCACCCATTATATACAATAATAAAAAGTTGCATCCACATGAATGAGCCAGAATACCCCTCCCCCCACCAAAAAAGTGGTTAACCCTCCCTCCTCATATAATCATCCAATCTGCTTTTGAAAACATTCAAGTTTGGACTATCTACTGTCTCAGATAGCAAAATATTCCAGTAACCTACCACTCTATTGGTTTTAAATTTTTAAGTGGTGACCCCTAGTCCTATTACTACCTTCCAATTCAAAGAACTTGCTAGAATCCAACTTATCCACCCCAAAAGAGATTTAAAAAAGCTCAATCATATCTCGCCTCACACACCTTCATTCGATTGAGAACATATTTATTACCCTCAATCTATCTTCTTATTCGAGGTGCTTCAGAGAAGGTATTATTTTTGTTGCCCACGTTTGTAATGACTCTAGTAAGTTGATACCATATCTAAAATGTGGTGACCCTGCTTAAATACAGTACTCTAAATGTTGCCTAACATATGAGTTGTAGAGATGAAGGATAACCTCTTTACTCTTGTAGCTAACATTCCTCTTAAATTCTCCTAGCACCCTATTTGCTCTATTTTTTGCCTCAATACACTGCTTCGCAAACTTCCGTGACCTATCTACTACTACGCCTAAGTCCTTCTCATCCTTAACTAAATTCAGCCAATGCCCATCCATTTCATAGCTAAATTCCGTATTATCCCATCCCATGTAAATAATTTGGCATTTTTTAAGGTTAAAAGTAATCTGCCACTTCTGAGCCCAAGCTAATAACTTATTTAAGTCAATCTGCACTTTAAAGCTACCCTCAACTTCTTTGACTACAGTTGCCAATATAGTGTGATCGACAAAAATTGACAGATTGCTATTTACAGCCTCCCCAAGATCATATATATATATATAAACTATGAATAATAAAGGGCCTAGAACTGATCCCTGTGGTAGGCACTACGCCACTGATAACGTCCTTCCACTGTGACCTCACCCCATTCAATACAACTCTCTGTTTCCTGTCTTTCAGCCATTCAGTTATCCACTTCAAAACTCTACCACATATCCCATGAATTTTTAATTTATGAACTAGCCTCCTATGTGGAACCTTATCAAAAGCTTTGCTAAAATTTAAGTAAATTATATCAACATTCTCTCCCTTATCTAATTGTTTAGTAACATAATCCATAAAATGCAATAAATTTGTTAAACATGATCTACCTCTTCTAAACCCAGGCTGGGCATCATTTATTAACCTAACACTCCCTAGAACGTCAGAAATTCCCTTCTTAACTATCTTCTCAAGAATTTTACAGATTATAGAAGTTAAGCTTAGCGGTCTAAAGTTATTCAGGTCCTCTTTACTTCCTTTTTTAAAAATAGGCCCTACATTCGCTAATTTCCAATTATTAGGTATTTCTCCAAACTCTAATGATCTAGTATATATCTTCTTAAGAGTCATTGCAATACCATTAACACCTTCTTTGAGTAACCTAGAATGAATATTGTATGGACCAGATGCCTTACTAGTATTTAATTCCAATATAAGCCCTTTAATTATTTCCCTGTTTCCTTGACCTAGAATTATCATCAATTAGTCTATCTGAATTTTCTTTTGTAAATACTGAAGAAAAATGATCATTAAGAGCGTTTAATATTTCCTCATCAGTTTCTTTCAAGACCCCTTCATATATAATAGGCCTTATTTTATCACTGTTAGATTTGTTATTAATCCTATAATAGATAAAGAATTTTCTTGTATCTTTATTATTATTTTGAGCAAAATTAATTTCTGCCGTTCTTTTGCTCTTCTTAATAATCATATTTAGCTTATTTCTGGTCAGCCTATAATGACTAAGTTGTCGAAAGTACTTTCTTTCTGTAATCTCTGGTATGCCATTTTCTTCTCAGAAAACTTCCTAGCTATCTCCATATTCCACCACAATGGCTTCCTACATTTTTTCCTAATAGCCTTCATTGGAATACACTGCTCCTAGACTATGTTTAATATAGTCTTAAAAGTGTCCCACATCTCATAAGTATTCTTTCCATTCAATTATTATCACACCTAATCTGATTTAGCAAGTTGCGTAATTTATCGTAATCGCCCCTATAAAAATTTGGAGTTTTTGTGGAGTTTGTTGATATTCTACCTTTCACTATTCCCAAATTAAAACGAGCCACCTGATGATCACTATTTTCCAATACTTTCCCGATAGTCAATTACTGAACCAAGTAATCCTTATTTGAAAAATCGTATCTAATATATTGGCACCCCTAGTTGGCTTAACAAATTGAGTCAAAAAAATTATATCCTAAAAGCATTCTATAAACTTACAACTTGCTCTATCCCTTCCTATCATATTATCCCAGTCCACAGAATTTAAAATAAAGTCACCAAGAATAACTGTATCTACTTCACATACTCTACTTATTTCCCTGATCATTAACTCATCCATACATTAAGTCTGTCCGGGTGGTCTGTAAAAGGCTCCCAAGTGTATTATCCTAGTTTTACTGACCCAATATCTATCCAAAGTGACTCAACTCCATCCTGCTTTATTGAAGTATTTAAACTTGAAACAATGTTGTTTTTTTATATAGATAATTATTTTAAATCACACTGGGTAATATTATTTAATTCTATATATTGTTATTAGTGTCTTTACTTTAATTTAATAATTGTCAATTTTATTATTTTAACTTGCCTTCTTCCGAATTTTTAATGCATTCTTTTAACTGTTAGCAATTAATGTTTCTTCCCCTGCTCATTAGACGATATAGGCGCTGAAGATGGTCCTAGTAAAGGTCCGAAACGTCCGGCCAATAAATGATTAGTATAATTACCTGGGTCTTCATATTCCTGCTACATACCAGATTCCCAAGGAACAAATCAATTACCAGTATTATATATATATATATATATATATATATATATATATATATATATATATATATATATATATATATATATAAAGGCCCAAGGAAATGGAAATTGGTAACACAACCCGGAAAAACGCTAAGGATAATATTATCTGAACAAATGAAAGCTTAAGAAGGAAAATGGGAGATGTAGAGAGTGGAAAGATAGGGCAAACTATTTTAACCGTTATATAAAAATAAATAAAGAAGTTGGATTTGAACCTGTGTCATCAAGAGCTCATTGCTTATATATATATATATATATATATATATATATATATATATATATATATATATATATATATATATATATATATATATATATATATATATATTGATATATGAATGCAATGTCCCGACGGAAAAATGAAAAGGTGTTTCCAAGTACTTTCGAACTTTATTAAGTTCCTTATCAAGGATAACTACAAGAAATATTATTATATTAGAGGTATATATACGAAAGAAAAGTATGAAAGACCGCCTCAAAAACAAGAAATCACCAATGAGGATGACGGAAGGGGGAAGGTAAAGAAACACATTAAGAATTACAAGAAGCAGGTAGTAAGGTCAAACTAAGCCGAAGGAAAGGGTAACAGATTCAAAGAAATGGATATAGCCTAACGAGGGAGATTATAAGACACGATGAGCAAAAGGGGGGAAAATACAATGTACAAAACAGAGCAGTGACAATTAAAAAATAAAAAATAATAATAAAAATAAAAATAAAAACGGGGGCCACATAACTAAAGAATGTAAGTAAAAAACAAAGAACGAAAGACAGAACTAATTTCTTTAAGTATTAATCTTTTAACTATAACATCTATTCTATATAAGCCAGGAAAAAGGTTAAAATTATCACATTGGCTTATAAAAGCACATTCAATGATATTCCTTTTTATAGAGTCATTGGAACGTAAACAACTTTCTGTTCGCAATAATCAACATAAATATAATGTCCGAATAGGGGAAGATAACAGTGCTTTCTCTGTCCATATGTCAGATAAGGACCATCTAATTAACTGGAACTCGGCAAAATTTATTTATCGTTCCAATGACCCTATAAAAAGGAAACAGGCCAGTCCAGTGAGTGGAATTTTAAAATAATTTTAATGTTCTATTTAAGCTTGTCGCTTGCCTGTTGATGGCCGGCTTTTAAGATGGTTAGCCTAGCTTTATTAACCTCGTTTCTTTTAATAATGGTGCTATTAACTAGCATATCTCTCGTTAAGTTAATGTTATGTGCACTCTCCATATGATTTTTAGGCCCTCCGCTTTGCAGATGCATGATTAAACGTCTCGAAAGTATAGTAGTTGTTATGCATCCGCAAAGCGGAGGGCCTTAAAATCATATGGAGAGTGCACATAACATTAAACTAACGAGAGATATACTAGTTGACAACACCGTTATTAAAAGAAGTTATTAAAAGAAGAGAGGTTAATAAAGCTAGGCTCAACATCTTAGAAGCTATATTAATAAACAAAGCTAAGCAAGCCATCAACATTCAAGCGACAAGCTGGAATCAAACATAAAAAATTATTTAAAAATTCCACTCACCGGACTGGCGATATCCTCTAACGTTACGCTCAACCTAGGCGGAATAAAGATCCCCCTAAAAAATCGTTTTCTTTCATTCTGTTAGATTCTCACTCCACTCATTACATCGGTAAATGAGGCAAGAACATATCAAAACACTCCGAAGATGATCGAATAAGATCGAAAGCTTAGCAATTTAGTTTGGTTTTTACCAAATACATTCATTTAAAAGAGAGATGAATACAGGACAAGTGATACACCATCTACAAGATGGAATAAAAAAAGATAGTTAGAAAATAGAGAAAGTTGCCAAAGGAAATTTATTAAGGCGAAATACACCATGGTCTTCAACCACATTTGCATATATATATATATATATATATATATATATATATATATATATATATATATATATATATATATATATATATATGATTCTGATATAAACGGCTATGGCGTGATGCGAGAGCATTAGTCCCGAAATATGGTCGCAAAAAATCACCATTTTGACGGTTATCTCGCAACCGCCATGTTTTTCAAAACATTTCCCTTTTGCCAAAAAACTGGTCTTCGGGAGTGATATCATGATTTCTTCCCCTTTATTTCGGAGCTTTCTCTCCCTCTCCGCCGGAATAATATAAGTAGCATTACAATTCATTTCCCATTTTTTCATTATTTATTGTTACAAACAAAAACGGCGCTATTAAATTTAAACTTGAACGTAAACAACATATTCATACGCGCTGAACGAAACAAAAACGCGAGTTTCATTACATTTTTGCTCGGAGAAACAATCGTGCAGAAAAGCTCGCTTTAAAATTTACTCGCTCCGCATCTCGTGACTACAGTGACTCTCGCAAGGCCTACATTTATTTAGGTCCATTTTGAAAAAACTCTCGCAATACCTGTATTTATATTCATTCCATCTCATATTTTTTCTTTTCTCAAACACTGAGTTATGGAAACTTGAAATTTAATTTTTGCCAAATCTCAAAAAATAAACATTAAAATGGTACTAAGGAAGTAATTTGATGCACAAAAAATAGTTTCAATAATTTTAGAGTATGCCTACCTATAATTAAAACTCGATTTCCAAAAATCTTTCTTCAATATAAAACTGAAAAAAAAATCACTGGATAAAAAGTGTAAACAAAACAATCAGCTTTTTTACTGATAAATTTAATAATTCTGAACGAAAACCTATCATAATGACTTGCCACATCCTCTACTTGTACATGCATTTTGTAATTGGGGGCATAAAATGTAGCTACTATGCGGTATGCTTGTAGTAGTGGTATCAGTATGCTATGAGGAATATCTAACGCCCTAAGAGTTGTTCGAATGATTTACTTATCAAACTGTGACGACTCTGAGGAACAGAATAATGTCGTCTACTCTTTACTCTCGGCATTTCAGAGCTCAGACATCACAAATCTGAGTACATGATAAAGACAAAATGCTCAGATTATGGATATGAAGATGACTCGCAACTTTCCGTATTTTCACAACAAACCACACAATCCCAAGACATACACAAACTGCTTGATCACGATCACGCATGACTCCGCCCACTCTCATTACGCATAAATACACTCTCAATTCCCGGACACATTACAGTACGATACACAGTGTCGTAGAATGCCCCCCTTTTTGTTCTAAGAGTGCTAAGAGTGCTAATATTGTCATCTTGAAGGAGAGAGCCGTCTCAAACACGTAAGGATATAGAGAAACGCACCAAAATTCTCAAAATAAACTTATAAGTAAACTTTAACAATTTAATACAGAAATTAACCATTAACCACAGAAATACTCCGAATATTAAAGTACACAATAATTATTTTATTTAGTTTGACCCTCTAAAATTGGTTAATTTCGCTACACATTTCAATATATAAGATTTAGGCTTATGGACTCTACTGGAGTTTAAATACCTCAGGAATGTTATTGTCTCACGACGCGTGCTGCCTGGCCAGATGTAGGTGGGCGAGATCACGAGGTCCTTTTGGCGAGGGTAGCAGCTGGGGGGTCCACATGGTATTCAGGAGGGGGGGGTTCTTCAAGGACGAGAACAATTACGGTGCTCTATGCGGCACCAAGGTAGTCGTGGTCTCTCTGGCGAGAGTGAGTCGAACTTGGTTCTTAAACCAAGTTAACTTGGAGTTCGGTGTGACCACCGAGTAACGAGCTCGAGGGGGAGCTTTTCTCCTTCGTTACTTAATTCCTCATGGGCGAGGACTGAACTCGGGGAGGGTCTTCTTCAAGGGCGAGGATAACGGAGGGGGCTTTTTCTGGCGGGAATAAGTTGAACTTGAAGGTCGGTTTGGTAACCAGGAACTAGCTCGAGGATGAGCTTCTTCTTAGTTTCAGTCTTCCTCAAGGGCGAGGATAACGGAGGGGGATTTCTCTGACGAGAATAAGTTGAACTTGGTTCCTCAACCAAGTTAACTTATGAGTTCGGTGTGGCCACCGAGTAACGGGCTCGAGGGGAAACCTTTTCCTTCTTCTTTCCTTAATTCCTCAAGGACGAGGAATACCCCTGGTGTTTAAGATTCACCAGAATATGAGGAGTCCCTCTGGCGAGAGTAAGTTGAACTTAACAAAGTTAACTTAGCGTTCAGTTTGATAACCAGGGACTAGCTCGAGGACGAGCTGCTTCTTAGCCCCTTAAGGTAGGTAGCCCTGCCTCTCTTGCAGGGTACTTCTTGGTCTGGCGAGCCAAGTAATCTACCTGTCCAGTCTCGGTAGCCCGATCTTAATCCGGGGACTTCGTCACCTGGAGACTGACGTATTCTACCAATCCAATCTAGGTAGCCCGGTCTTAATCCGAGGACTTCGTCACCTGGAGACTGACGTATTCTACCAATCCAATCTAGGTAGCCCGGTCTTAATCCAGGGACTTCGTCACCTGGAGACTGACGTATTCTAACTATCCAATCTAGGTAGCCTGGTCTTAATCCAGGGACTTCGTCACCTGGAGACTGACGTATTCTACCAATCTAGTCTAGGTAGCCCGGTCTTAATCCGGGGACTTCGTCACCTGGAGACTGACGTATTCTACTTCCATTTTCCTCAGTGTTCCTTATTTATACCTCGTCACCCCACTGGGGGAGTGGTAAGAGGGGGAGGGGGACTTGAGGACGGACCCAAGAGGGTTCTTATGCCAAACGGTTTTTCTCACCAAGTCTTACATCGGCTCCTCGTTAGCCTTCGAGCTTGGGAGAAACACGTCTCCAATTTCTTGCTTCACGTGAAATTGAATCTCACTCTCCTGGGGGAGATCTTGCATTTTAACCTTTAGGTCTTTCATAGCGACGAGTGGTGCGGCGCTGCGGTTACGCGGTTGAACCGACGGTGCCTGGGGCCGGATGTCTTTGCGGTAATCGCCTCGTGACTCCACCGCGAGAGAACGGGGGAGTGACGATTCTTCTACACACAGTATATTACGCCATATCACTTTAGGAAGCACAAATCTTTTCCATTCACATTCCAATTATGGTCCATCCATTGAGGTGGAACTTTAACTCACCTAAAGTCCACTCATTTACCCCCTCAACCACTAGGTAGACAGATTCACAAATTTACAATTGGGCATCATATCAGCAAGGATAGCTTCTTTCCATTCGCGTTTACATTCACTTCTTCTGACAAGGTGGGACTTAAAGTCACCTAGTCCACTCATTCATTTTACCAAGAATTCATCGATGGACGAACACACAAGCACACAGTGTGACAGTCTTGATCACGCCCTAAGTCCTTTCTTGTAATCCGCAAATTTAATTCACTTAAGTCCCCTCATTAACTTCATCAAGCATTTCTTGATATTTACACAGATGTATTGACTTTCCTTAATATAGCTCATTTACTTCTCATTCTCACTTCATTTTGGTAAAGTTGAATATTAGTTTATAATAAATAGTGTTGAAAATTTACTTTTATTTCAACCTGTGTTTCATGAACGGCAAAATAAGTGCTCCATGACGAGGGAAAATTTGGAATACTTGCGAATTTATGTGACGTATAATGTTATAGGGAAATGATGATCATTCGTTAACGAAAATTACTAAATGCTTAGTATGAGGAAATAAATGTAGCTAATAGGCATTTAAAATCCATACTAATTTTATTCAATATGCTCATTTCTCTGATAAACTCTTGCTTCTCGGAATAATAACAGCCGGATTTTAACTGTTGACAATCGCGTGACCCCGGCACTACATGCTTGATGCTCTTCACAAAATAAGACAGGTTCCTCACTAAAACAAAGTGAGTAAAGCGGATAACCCCTGGATGAGAGAGAGCTTTATAAAGTTCTACAAGAGTAATGTGAGTTGTAGTAGAGAAATAATCGGGCTATTAATGACTTTTCAGCTATAGCATTAAGAGATCTAAGAGGATGCACTGTAGTGATCGGATTATCTAGTAGGTAGGCTACTAGCACGAAATTGCAGGATTCAATAGGCCCAGCGAAAACCTTCACAAAATGGACGCGCGGTGGTCTTATTAAATCCCAGCATACTCCACACATATAAAATAATATGTATGGAATTGGAATAAGCAAATAATAATGTATAGCTTAATTTGCATCTATGAATTTGAATACAAAAAATAAGGAATGTAAAGATATTTGTGAATATATATATATATATATATATATATATATATATATATATATATATATATATATATATATATATATATATAGAAGTCAAGCAACCGTTGGAGTGGGCGCAGGACACACAATATACGAACGCGCGAAAGGCCAGAAACACCTGTGTCAATAAGACAACGCGTTGACAAACATTTGGCGTCTCAGAATAGATTTATCGAAATACGGAAATCTACGAAGCACCTGGGTAAATACACCAGGTGACAAAAAGGAATAATATGTATGGAATTGGAATAAGCAAATAATAATGTATAGCTTAATTTGCATTTATGAATTTGAATACAAAAAATAAGGAATGTAAAGATATTTGTAAATATATATATATATATATATATATATATATATATATATATATATATATATATATATATATATATATGTATATAGAAGTCAAGCAACCGTTGGAGTGGGCGCAGGACACACAATATACGAACGCGCGAAAGGCCAGAAACACCTGTGTCAATAAGACAACGCGTTGACAAACATTTGACGTCTCAGAATAGATTTATCGAAATACGGAAATCTACGAAGCACCTGGGTAAATACACCAGGTGACAAAAAGGAATTGTATCACAAAGCTGCGAAAAACGTATCCTCTTATATTGATAAAACTTGGGATATGCAAGTAATTAGAATTACACAGCTTTTGGAAGCTCGGCCTTTGGAGTAGAGAAAATGATTCTAGGCCACGCTCGCTAGAAAATAAGCATAATATAGTCGAAGCAGCTCAGTTAGGATGATTATTATATTATTAGGTTAAGGAATAAGATCTTGCGTTTTTTTTAATGTTGTGTTGATTTAAGTTTTGCGCACATATTAAGAAACAATAATAAATAGTGTGAGCAAAATTTGCAATGGTTAGGCTACGTCTCTTAACAGCGTAGAATATTAGGCTTTTGCCTAGGATACGTCTTGAAGTTGGGTAATAAGTCATTGCGGTTTATTTAAAAGTTGTGTTAATTTAATTTTTTGTTCTGTACCCTCAAAATGGAATGTCAAATTGAAAGAAAGGCGCATTTTCGACACGTTGTTATCATTTTCAATCGAGACAGGAACAATGCAAACGCAGCCAAAGCTCGTCGCGATATTTGTACTGTGTACAGAGAAAATGCTTTATCAGAAAGGACAGCTCAATGGTGGTTTTCACGTTTCAAAAACGGTCATTTCAATCTTAATGACGAAGAACGTTCTGCTCGCCCCATTAAGTTGGATGAAGATCGATGGAACGACCTTCCTTATGAAAATCCTCGTCAATCGACTAGAGAATTGGCTGTACAATTGACGTGTGGTCAGAAAACTGTAGTGAATCACCTTCATTCGATGGGGAAAATTCAAAAACTCGGTGCATGGATTCCGCACGCTGTGAGCGAAAGCAAAAAACTTCAACGCTCCACGATTGGCGCAGGTTTGCTTGCTCGTCACAAAGCTGTTCGTAGATATAAGGACAGATTTCTTCACTTCATCATCACTGGCGACGAAAAGTGGTGTGTTTATGTCAACATGAACCATCGAAAACAATGGCTTAGCCCCAATAAAAACCACTTCCGCGATTAAAGCAAGGACTTCATCCACGAAAGACGATGCTGTGTTTGGTGGGATTGTGAGGGCATCATTCTTTATGAGCTCTTTGCGAACAACGAGATTGTCAATTCAGAACTTTACGTTCAATAAATGTATCGACTCGCCGAAGCTATTCGTGAAAAGTGACCTCATCTACGTTATGGAGCCCTTCTGCAACACGACAATGCTCGTCCTCACATTGCCAATATGACAAAAGACGCCATCCAAACGCTTAATTAGGAAATCCTGCCGCATCCTTTATATTCGCCAGACTTGGCTCCATCGGATTTACATCTGTTCCGATCGCTCTAAAAAATTTGCGCGGCGTTTCGTTCAATATTGATGTGGAATTAAGAACCTCGTTAGACGAATTCTTCGAGTAAAAATCCAGAGATTTTTATTGCAGAGGCATCGGAAAACTAGTTGAACGTTGGGAAGAAGTGGTAAATAACAACGGAGAATACATTATTGATTAAATTGCTTATTGTTATCAATTAAAAATGAAGTTTTTCTAAATTGTTAATGGTAATGAATAAATTTGATAAAACCGCAAGAACTTATTCCTCAACCCAATATTAAGATTATTTGATTACTGTCGGTAAGAAGATTATTTCGTTCACGTTCCCCTTTTAAACTCACCAAGTCTTGTCACTCCAGGATTTAATACTTCGCGTTGAATATATATGTATAGACTGCTAGTCGCCCGCAACATAAATTCGTAACGTGCCAATTGCCCTGTTAATAGGCCAACATTAGAATAAAGTATATTTTTTGCAACGTCCTTCTTTACCTTCTGAAACCTTTGGTAAGCCCAGCCAAAATAAGAACAGCGTGAAGAAATCATCTTTGAACAGATACTAAATTCCCCTTCACCATATACTGGTCACCCATATAAACTTGTACCGCTATAAGCTTAAACCCACCTATAGCACAACCTCGTAAGAAAAACGTTCACTTCTAAGCGCCATCTAGCATTTCTTTTGTTCCTTATTTTGCTCTTATGACGTAAATTAAGCATGTAAGACACGGACTTCCGAGATGTAATCAAGGTAAGCTACCGACTGAGAAGGAAATTCAATCACTTCTTAACCACTTCAACATAAGTGTAGGCCTTCTTCATAACAGATCAATGGAATATTTCAGCTGAAGTTAAGGATCTTGTAAAGGAGACTGGTCGTCTATTTTTGTTGAGTGTGGCTCTAATGGCTGCATTCGCCGCCTCAGTCTCAACTGTAAACGGTAAGATTTCATCTAGTTTAGCTCTAAGAGCATTAATAATAGCTGATTTAAAATCATCAATATCATTATTAGTTGTTTCAGAAAGTGTATATTGACAGTTAAGCAAAGACGGACATCTCATATTACCCAAGCTAACTTGGGTAATACGCAAATAGGTAGGTTAAACCTTTTAAGGATTTCTTGGGCGGGTTTAAGGAGCTGCGGTGCCCGTAGCACAAGGCACAGCGGGGTCCCCGCCCGTATATATATATATATATATATATATATATATATATATGTATATATATATATATATATATGAATCCAATCTATTCAACCACATTGAAAGAGAAAACGGAATAATTTTTCCTTGCAGTAATATTTTTATTACCTTTTTTCGAAAAAATCCGTGCAGGGAAGCGATTCGAACCGTGCGCACTGAGGCAGCGAGCACCGCTTTGATCACAGTTAAAAGTATGCCTTTAGTGCACTACGCTACGCAGAAAACCAAAACAATCTTATGAATATAATAGCTTTTAAGGAACACTTTCGCAAGCTCATTTATTCTTTGAATTCCCAATTATTTTTTTTAACTATTCCTCATTTATTATTTGAATTCCCAATTAATTTTCTTTACCTATTCCTCATTTATTCTTTGAATCCCCAATTAATTTTCTTGACCTATTCCTCATTTATTCTTTGAATCCCCAATTAATTTTCTTGACCTATTCCTCATTTATTCTTTGAATCCCCAATTAATTTTCTTGACCTATTCCTCATTTATTCTTTGAATTCCCAATTAATTTTCTTTACCTATTCCTCATTTATTCTTTGAATTCCCAATTAATTTTCTTTACCTATTCCTCATTTATTCTTTGAATCCCCAATTAATTTTCTTTACCTATTCCTCATTTATTCTTTGACTTCCCAATTAATTTTCTTTACCTATTCCTCATTTATTCTTTGAATTCCCAATGAATTTTCTATTTCTTTCATAGTCTCCGTTCGAGCTTGCGAAAGTGTTCCTTAAAAAAAACTATTCTATTCAGAGAATTTTTTGGTTCTCTGCGTAGCATAGTGCATTAAAGGCATGCTTTTAACTGTGATCAAAGCGGTGCTCGCTGCCTCAGTGTGCCTGGTTCGAATCGCTTCCCTGCACGGATTTTTTCGAAAAAAGGTAATAAAAATATTACTCCAAGGAAAAATTATTCCGTTTTCTCTTTCAATGTGGTTTAATGGATTCATTTTCATCATTCTCTCGTGCTACTTTGAGATATATATATATATATATATATATATATATATATATATATATATATATATATATATATATGGTTGAAACACGTCTCAACTAATAAAGTTATGCCACTTTCCAGCATTTTTTTCCACCTTTCGCTTTCTGAAAAGAAAGTCTTTGAAAAGGTTGAAGAGCTGCAGCGCAAGCTTATCCAAGCAGCCATCGCTCTCGATTTCAACAAATCTTGCATCCAACTTGTCCTCCTACCACGTTTTATATATATATATATATATATATATATATATATATATATATATATATATATATATATATATATATATATATATATATATATATATATATATATATATATATATATATATATACATATATATATAATATTAGGTTAATAAATTTATAAATTCAACTGGCCATTCACTAAAGGTATTTAACCTATTTTTAAAACTTTCAAATTTACAATCTCGAAAACTTCGCTTGTTTATTTCCTTTGGTTTAAAACCCACTTTCCAATCACCGAAAATTCCATGACAAAATACACACATACAGTGATCTTTTGTTTTCAAATAAATGAATCCCTTTTTAGCAAGTTCTTCACAACTTATAAATTCTACTGGTCATTCAATAAAAGTATCTAGTCTCTCATATTCCTAAAAAATTCCAAACAACAATCGTTGGGAGATAAAAAAAGGACTAAATTTTGTTAACCGTTATTTGGTATTGTTATTCATTTTTATTGTTTAAATATTTCCCCTCCAAATATATTTCTTATTAATTTTGGGGGGAAAAATAGGAAGATTCTATTTAAAGTCACTCTGATATGGCGTTGTATTATTATGATGTATTTTTAATGTTTTCCGATAATGGTGTTTACTTCGTATAACGTAAAATCATGTCCTTAAAAGGACAAGACGTCAAAGGATCAGACGAAGCTAGTTATGTAGAGCTTGATAGCCTAAAATATAAACGGTATCAGTTAAATTGAAAAAAAAATATAGGGGGGGGGGGTGATGTTACCAGTGATGTTACGGGTGAAGTTGCCAGTTATGGGTGGTATATGTTACCGGTTTGTGGGGCGTAGTCGGTAATTATAACGGTGTGTATTTAAGAGTCCTCGTTGATATGGGGTGAAATTGAATATCAGCTCTTAGGGGAAATCTTGCTGTTTTAACCCATGTTAGACTCACCGGGGTCCGACATGTGATGATTAGTTGCATTATGTGGTCTTGGGCGGCCTTTCTGCTTCTCCTCGAGGCGAGGGGAGAGGGGGGGGGGGAAGGGGGAGGTTAACTGGCCGGGCTACGCCGCCTAAAATAAATGCCAGGACGTTGTGGTTAAGGACCCGGGACTCAGTTGTGGGTGGGTGATCGATTCGCCTACAATATATATATTTTTTTTCAGCTCCAAGTGGCGTGACCTTGACTTGTCCACAGGGCGGACCCAGTGATTTAGTTTGTTCGTTATATCTACTCCTTGGGTAGTGTTTCCAACAGCTATGTGTACCTGTTATGCCTACATATTTCCCGTAGATTTAACTTTATTATAGGGAATCGCTTGTTGCAGGTCTATGTAAAATTTCTCTGGTCAGATCCTATATCTGTTCAGCTATTGATAAATGTTTCCAACAAGCGTATGTTTGTTTGTGTGTGATTTTCGTATTTGTCTAGGTGGCCTACTTTGATATCTGTGTTTCCGCGAGACTCTAACGACTGCTTGCCTTTATTTATCACACTTGGCATATTATTTCTTTAATTTACACACATAACAATTTTTAGTATTTAATATATCCACTGAGCGTCCATTTTTGGAGTTCTTGGCTGGGCTTATTAAATCCTGCAATTTGGTGCCAGAGGCTTACCTATTTTATAGAACGAGCCCTGTAAAGTAAAACATCGGATTCAAAAAACACTGTAAATTTTATCTTTAGGATTTGAATAAACACAGTGGTTTGGCACTGCGTAGATTAATGGTGCTAAAGATTTTGTATATATATATATATATATATATACATATATCTCATTAACCAACTCATCCAAATTTGGCAAGGGGTTAGCATCTAAATAAATGAACTTGTCAATGGTCTGTGAATAACCAGTTATTATGTTGCGAATCGAGAAGTGCAAAGGGCAGTTAAAAAGCTTCGCTTGAATAAGTCTTTTTGATTTCGGGATGGCGTAATCGATACGCCGCTTGCAATGGTAATGCGGTAACTCAGGAAGCCGTTCGCAACTTGCTTCACGCTACTTTCGTTCTCTATTTTTCCTTCGTCCCTTTTCCTACATATTTCTATCTGCAATTAACCTCTTTAACACAGTTGGGCTGTCCGCTACATTAGTCCGCTACTCTGCTACTTGCTGACTCTCTAAATGGTAGCGGAGTAGCGGAAGCGGTTTCTGGAAGCAAAAAGTAGCAGAGTAGTGGGTAGCGGACAAAAAAAATCAAAACCGCCCTCGCTACCTATTTAAAGTTTCCTTATGATTGTTCGTGTTATTGCGTTCTATAAACTAAAATATTTATCATGTAGCGTACCAACTGTTTTTTCCTCCCGAAGTGACCGTAAAATTTGCGTTTTCCGTCCCCGCTGGCAATTGATAATCCGTTAACTTTCATAATTCCAGAAAGCCCTCAAATATTTATTTTTATCCAACTACAAAAATAAGATATCTAATTTTAGACTGCTGCTTTTTAGCGCCTTCTCAGCGCTTTTTCTAGTGAATCTAGCGCCAACTGAAATTTTGAGTTGGCAGCAGTGAGTATCAGTAACAGTCAGTGCGTCTCTGGCATTGGAAGAGAGTCGAATTGTGTAGAGAATGGTCAAACAAGACAATCAAGGTGGCCGCCAAGGACAAGCTGTCCCCCTTTCTCTTCCCCCAGGACTTTGGGGAGGCCTGGGTGGACCTGTTCCCCAATTACAAAACGCTGTTCCCGCCCTCTGCGTCAGTTGAAAGGCTGTTCAGCTTTGGGTCTGCTATCCTGAGACCCAATAGGTCAGCCCTCAGTTCCCTGAACTTTGAGCAGCTGGTGTTCATGAAGGACAACCTCAAGATCATCAAGAAGAACCAGCAGAAGGATTAAGGAGAGGAGATTGAGTGAATGTTTTTGTTTGTGTGATTTTTGTCTTACAATAAAAACGCTAATTTTGGATCTAATATACAGTAGTTTCTCTTGAAATTTATTAAAAACCAGTGGAAAGCTGTTTTTAGGGGGCAGCACTTTAGTAGCGCTTTACAATATAAGTAGCGATAGCGGAATAGCGGGTAGCGGTTTCGCGATTTTGAAAAAGTAGTGCTAGTAGTGGTAGCTGTTTCAGCTAGCCAAGATAGCGAAGTAGTGGATAGCGGTTTCAAAAATTTGGTAGCGGCACCCACCTTTGCTCTTTAATTATTTACTGCATGAATTTGGGCATGCCATGATGCGTGACTCGGCTCAATGATATCTTCTTTTAGTATACATTCTGCCTCAGATTGAATAAAATAAGAGTCAGAAATTCTGCAAATCCACGAACTAATAATAATTGATCGCTATTCGGGCGATAAATTAGTGAAGGATTTTGGAGGATCAGTAATCATGAAAGCAAGAGAACACACTTCAAGGTCAGGCTGAGGAACTCCGATGTTCATCTTTACAAAGAAGGCTTGTTTTAAAGGGGAATTCTTAAAATAACATCAATGCAACGAGCAAGCAAACCAATTAATTTTTTTTTACGGTAGGTCTTTGAAATAATGATTATATGAGGTCTGAGGGATGCTAAAAGAATTCGCCAGATCTTTTGAAATATAATTTTTAGAATTTCCAATGTCTAGATGTGCTTTGAGAACGAAGCCATTACCTCCCACTTTGAAAGACGAGTTCTTTAAAGTGGATGGCACACCAGCAATTATAGAATTTAAAGCGGATGCGAAACTTCATTTCTGGAGGACTTACATATTTTGAAAAGTTATCTTTCTTATTGAACTTGAAGCAAATAACAGCGTATAAGAAACTGGGTACGATCTTAGTGCAAAGAATTTCCACAATAATAGCAGTTTCTAAATTTTTGAGACTGAAGAGCCGCAGCAAAAGTTTGGGAGGATTCTACTAATGCCACAAGACTAGGATTAACAGGAGCGTAGATCTCAGAATCTCTACTCGCCATTTCTAGGGTTATTGATTGATATACTGCTGAAGATAAGGTTTTACCTCGATACCCTTGAGTGACGCTTTGTATCGTGTAAAGACAAACCAGTGCTTAAAAGTGCGTGCTACTTCGAAGTCTGGCTTTAATTCACAAACAAATAATTCTATAAGTTAATTATAAGTTTACATTGAAAAAATATAAAATGATATATAGAATAAAACTATGATTCTCTAGTCCTTTCACAAAACCGCCATATTTTACTTCTTTAATAGTTTACGCAGTTCACAACCTGGAAAAAACAATAATAATTTCACAAGGCTAGAATTCTAATTAGTTGAAGAATTTGATGCTCACCTTTTTATTCATAATTAATATATGATATTTATTTATACTTTTACGTTTTAACTAAAATTTAAAATTACCTATAAGAAAATAGAACAAAAAAGATTGTTATTGAAGTTAAAACCAAGCGCATATAAATTATAACAGAGGGTGAGGGGCCAAAGTAAAAAAGAACATTGGAGTTTACATTTAACAGCTTTCTTATCGTACTCCATGGGTACCAGTACAATTTCGACAATCTTGAGTAAAGATTGAGGTGAGGACCGACTGAAGAAGACAATGAAATATGAGAATGCTTTGCCTTACCTCTCGTACCGAAATGACTTGGTTGGTTATGTCGTCTTGGGGGGCGAACCACGCCTCCCGACATGTATACTTTGGCCATGCCGAGGTTCTCGCCTGCCCACTTGCCACAACTTAAATAACGGAGTTCTTTCAGTAACCCGACGAAGAAGGAACCATCACTCTGTTACGCCCTGCACGATTGTTGTAAACCTCTGTGGCGTCCAGGGCTGTCGAACAACATTTGTTAGAATTTCTGGGGTAGGAACTAAAGCAGTAGCTTCCCAATTCAACTATAGATTGTTATATAAACCAGGGGTTCAAACAGCTCAGACTGTATACCTTTAGCCTGAACAAAGTTAAGGCAAACCAGGCAGCCTTTCCACTAGGTTTAGGTGAGTGGAAACACTGCTTCCGGATTTTAGCGAAATTTAGCCACATCGGATCTGGTTAGTCGCTGCATGCAGTCCAAATTCGTTTCGCCTTCCCGGTGGTTGTGCTTCGGAGTTTACGTTACTCAGTAAGTCCCCGCAGAGAAATAAAAGCATCAACATGAGTGCAGATCGGTGATAAAATCCATACCATTAAAAACCCCCAACCGATACATGTAGTTGAAGTTAGCTCATGCTTTTAAGAATGAACAGAAATTTGGAGTTTTTGTGACATTAACTTTCATTCCACTTTCTCTCTTCTTTTTGCCCAAGTGTCTTTATCACCTATGTGCTATAAAATCAAACTTTGCAGCAAAACCTATATACCAATAAATATGACCAATTTATAAATAATTTAATACTACTTTATAAATAATACTGGGGAACAATGTATTTGGTGAATTGACTAAAGTACATTTTCCTACCTAATTCGAGCATACTGAATTCAAATCTGAAATCAAATTCTCTCTAAATGCCACAAATTTTTCCTAATATCAATAACTAATATTATACAATAATTTTCATTTTATCACACCTATCATCATGCCCTGAAGTAATTTTGAATCATCCTTTTGCGTTATTTATAGTAAAGCAGGTTTTTTTGCACAGACTTTTTATTGCATATGAGAAGAAACTTGAATTACACATTAGGATTACAAATACTGTAATCAAATAGATGCTAATTTATTAATGACCGTAAATCAGGCTGGAGGACCTCTTCTTGATTTCAATCGGGCAAAATTTTGCGTTTGTAACTCTTTCTCTTGTAAGTCTTCTCTGGCTGATCTCTTCTAATCGTCCAGCAGTAGTCCGCCATCATGTGTCTATCCCAGTGACCATGGTAGCGCTTTTCCATCATCATCAAATCCTGGTGGAAGCGTTCCCCTTGTTCGTCGCTCACGGCTCCCAGATTCTCTGGGAATCGGTTGAGGTGACTATTTAGGAAATGCAGCTTCACACTCATGTTGCATCCCAGATCACGATATGATAAAAGCATATTAGTAACCAGATCTTCGTAGTTATGCGCTTTTTTTGTGTCCTAAAAAGTTACGAACAACTGCAAAAAATGAGAGCCAGGCTGCCTTCTCTTTTTCATTCATGGTGTTCACGAATCTAGAATTACTCAGAAGGCTTCGGATTTAGGGACCATCAAATACTCCTGCTGGAAACAATCATTGTCAGTGCTCAACGCCTTGACATACTGCTTCATCAACCTCAGTTTGAGATGAAATGGAGCGAAAACGATCTTCTCTCGACTTACGATTGGCTCATTAACAATGTTTGGAATTCCTGCTTCCAAAGTTTCCCGAACTGACCAATCTTTTGGGGACTAGTGTTTGTCACGGGCTCGACTGTCACACATACAAATATAGCATGGAAACTTTGTATATCCTTTCTTCTGGCCAATGAGGAAGTTGATAATCTTAAGGTCTATACATATGATCTAATTGTGTTCATGGTACTTAAGTAAATCTATGACCATTCTTATGTCATCGTGAGTTTCTCGCAGATGGACAGAGTGACCGAGAGGAACTGCACCAAAGTCATTGCCATTATGCAAAAGGACACACTTGAGGCTACGCTTGGATGTATCCACAATCAGTCTCCACTCAGCAGGGCTATAGGTGCCAAGTTCCAAATTAGTAAACAGACCAGGAACATCGTGGCAGTATACAAATTGTTTGTTCTCAGAGAAATACTTAACAGATGTACTATCCCTTGTTCGGTAATATGATACCCGTACCGACCTGTCAAGCATATGTTTTTCACTCAACCTGGAGGCTAAAAGTTCTGCAGCTTTCTTGGAGAGCGCCAAATCACTTATCAAGTCATTCAAATCTCCTTTATTGAAACAGTAATGAGCTAATGACTGTTCAGCATCTGATGATTAATCTGTAGACTCTGAATCCATTCCATGGACATCCATATCAGGTGCATCATTTTTATCCTCGGAGGAAGCATATCCACTGAAAATCTGAACTGGTAAAGACTCAGAATGAGGTACTGGCCGGATAGCCGAGGGAATGTTGGGGTAGTCGATCTTGTGGTGATTTTTCTTGCCAATCCCTTTAGTATTCACTAGACAGAAATAACAGTCCGATACATGATCCTTTGGCTCTCGCCGCACCATGGGGATTCCAAAAGGAAGACCATTTCTCTTTCCTTTCGTCCACTCACGAAGATGTTCCGCACAACTATGGCAAACAGCATGTGGGGCCCACTTCTTATCATGATCGCCAAGACGAACATCAAAATATGCCTTATAATTGCGGATCACAAAGTTTGATATATTGCGCCTTTGACGAACTAGCATGTAATAGCCACATATGTAGCAGAAGAAGTCTGTATCATTAACATAATTTACTCTTGACGAAGCTATAACTCTAATATGAAACCTGAAAAAAGAAACAATAATGTCAATATTTTGCACAATAAAACTTATTACTATCTTACTACTATGTACTATGAAGTAGTTGCTTTCCACAAGCACCTTCTCTGTCCGTCCGGAAGGAAGTTTTCGGAAAACGAGAAAATAGAAATTAAAAAATAACTATAGCATGTAGGTAAAAATGGATTATATATTTGAAATCAGCATAAAAAATGAATTCAAATTAGCAGATAAATCTAGGTCACCAGAAAATATGATTAAAATTGTTTCCATGCGTAATTTAACAGTATCGACCTGACGATCTCATAAGTTTATGAATGTGGAATTCAAATCAATCTGGTGGAAATCGGTCGATAGTTTAATGACAATACGCAAGTATTGTCGGACAATCTAACGATGAACAGGTACTAATCAATGACTATCAAAGAGTATTTCTAAAGAGTTAGGTCTGTTTTTTTATATGTCAAAACCAGGAGATGGATTTATAATTACTCCGATAAATTGGTGTTCAGAAGAATAGGAACAGATCGAGAGAAGCAAGTAGAGGTCGGTCAGAAGAAGAAAAGAATTGACCGAGAAGACGAAAATGCGTATCATAAGATAGTTCCGAAACAAGATAGGGCATATCCTTTTTTAAAAGAAGATTGAGTATTCGGCAAGATCTGCGGCCAGCTTGTCCACCAACTTATCGTTCATATCTGTGAAGTGTAGGCTAACATTGATCTGCCGATGAACACCTTTGATTTGGTAATTACTTTGTGCGTGGAAAACTCGTGGTCGGTAAACAAAATGAACCATCAGATATGAGGGCTAATCAAGGATAAGATGTATAGAAATATTGACCAGGATAGGCCCATAAGTACTGTGAGAGAGTTCGATTTCTTGAATAACGAGTTGTCTTGACATAAAGATTGAGTGTGTGTGTGTGTCCAGGTCCTGCATTATCAATACAAAGTCAATGGACGAATGACGAGAGATTTACGTGCCCGAAGTTGCATCAACTGAAAAGTGCGCTGAAGACGTGCTACGGGCAGATAACGAAGGATCCAAAGGCTTGTTGTTGGTGGGGACAGTAAGCTCACGCCCCTCCAAATGTTGATGGCAGTTGCGGACTAGCAAGTATATTTCAAGGAGTTTGAGAGAATGTACTATACCCCTTTTGGGAATGGAAAATAGAGCGCGAGAAGAAAGTAAGCGATTGCAAAGATTCATGTCCGAGTCAACGCTGATAGAAGCACCAGGAGAAGGATGGACCAAACAAACAACGCAAGCAATAGCATCTTTGGCGCGACGAAACGATTCGCACGCCTTGGAAGACCATATGAGAGGAGAGTTTTCCTTAGCTTTGAATGCAGATTGGTCAAGAGTTGCATGACCCCAGTAGCGTCAGGAATGAAGTCTTTGGTAGAAATTAACCATGCCACATAAAGGACGAAATGCTCCAGCTAATAGGCTCGAGGAAAATCACAAATCACAGCAACTTTTTCCTCAAGAAGAGGAATTCCGCCAGGATGAAAATGGTGTCCGAGAGGGGAGAGTTGCGAGACACCGAAAAGACAATTAGATGTGTTAAAGAAGGTGCCACACTTTTTAAGACGAGATTTAAACCGACGAAAGTGAGACAGATGCTCCCCTAAAGACGAATATACGCTCAGGGGGTCATGTATGTAGTTAAAGACGAAAGGGAGACCTTTCAAAACTTGATCCATAAAACGGTGGAAGATGTGACCACTACTACAGATACCACAAGACGGTCGAAGCATTTCGAAGGAACCAAATATAGTGGAGATAACCGTATTTTGGACGTCATCAGGATGAATAGGGATCTGGTTGAAGGCAAGAAACAGATTAAGAAAAGAAAAGAGGTCAAATCTGATAAATACGGTAAGGAGTATCTTACCGTATCTATAAGCGATAGTCCGAAGTTTCAAAACCCAGTAATCGCCCGCTCCATACGAGATGGAGTGGATAGGATCGAGGAGACGTTAAATGACAGGCTATACCAGTATTAAGCGTAAATTCGAACTCCCTTTTCACTACCGAGTCACCCTAGGGATATACTTCAGAGGTCATTGAAAACACGTCCTCCTATCGTCTCAATCCGGTAAACCACACTCTGTTTCATAAGCATATTGTTCGAACGAGGGAAGTTAAGGTCAGGAACCTCCTGCAGAGGACACTAGAAGTGAGGCTAGCAGAAATGATACGGACAGGCAGGATACAACTTTGAGAAGGGAAAAAGGAATAATATCCAGTGAGAGACGTTGTACGATGGACAAGCTTGCAACGATGAGAATTGAACAAAAGGTAATTGGCAGAAAGTAATTCGAGTCCCTCTAAAAGGAGAGCCTAGCTCGCAGATAAAGAAATTTTATCGAAAGACTCGCCGGACACGGACAACCAAATCCGACGGAGGGTAAGTTTTGTTGTTTGGAGAGGCTGCGAGGATACTGCACCAGTGTCGCAGTTACCCAATTAATCACGAATTACAACCACATTTCATATGCTCGATAGTAAATAACACTCCAGAATACAGGCTCGGTCGCTTTTCTTTGTTTTTGTTTTGAATATATGCCTTTCGTTCAGGGGGACATGTTGTTTCCCATTTACACCGTAAAAAAAATAGTAAAACTCTACTTACATTATGCAGAGCGATATAAATATGCTAAATCAAGTAGGAAAGCATTAGAACAAAAGTGCCTTTAAAAACAGAACGCCAATAAAATGTCTGACACTCTTTTGCATTTCCTCGTTTCGCACATTTTTCAAATATCTAGATATAAAGTCTTCATTAAGAGTCAGGAGTTGTAACGTTAATGAGTTTCTGTGACCCTAAAAAATTAACTAAGCATTCACGGTTAGCAAATAAATCACTAAGAACTCGCAAGTATATGGCAGAAACTGTAGTAGAATCAGCTGTTTTCAAAACTATCGAATAACGATGAAAAGGGCCGAATCTCAGAACATACAAAAAAATGGTTCTAATCAAACGCTTGTATCGTACAAGTATTTAATTTTAATTAACTTAAATATTTAAGAAGGCGCAAATATGAAAAATGAAAGCTAAAATATAACGAACTATAAATATGAACAAAAAGTAATTAACAAAGAATTAATGAAAAACAATAGTTCCAATTTAATGTATGTACTGTACAAGTATTCAATTTTAATGATAAATTGAGAGAACGATAGTGCCGCCTACTTTAGGGCCATTTCTACCCCAAATTATCATTTTAAGGTAATTTCGAAATGGGGCGAACATATTCCACGTATTGGGGTGCACCCCCGCACCTCCTGCAATTTTGAAATAAACTAGTAATCTTCCTAATTCGATAGCTTAACATTAGATTCGAATTAAAAATGCGATTGCGAAATGTCGTAAGGCCTCTAGTTTTTCTTCCGTGTTCCTTGCCATCAGACATAAGTCTCACCCCCGAATGCTATTTAAATCAATCATATTTTCTTCAAAATTGATTAATATGAAATTTACATATCATATTTTAATTGAGAAAAAAATTCTTTCAAAATCCCTTCATACGATCGGACGTGTTCTGAACGAGCTCTCTATTCAGTGATGTTTTTATTCATTTTGGATTTTTCGGTGTAATTAATATTTGGGTAAATATGTAGATTATCGGCGCGAACGATGGAATGTACTATTTCGTCTCTGTTCAAAAATGTTTCACGTTTTCGGAGTACATTTAAGGGGACGGCTCGTGTGGAGGTAAACACAATGCGGACACCACACTACGATGATCCTGAGTTTTATTAAATTGGGGGGTCTGGGGGGGCACAGAACCCCAATATATATTCCAAATTGTTTATAGAATAATGTCCTAACGCTTACAGAGGTGAATGATTTACCTACATCATGTCAGTGCCTTTAATCGTTTTGCGAATTATAATAGGGGTGGGGGTGGTACCTGACGTCAGAAATGACTGATCTAAATTGTTATTTTGTTTTTCACTAAATATCTTTTTATTATCCTCATTTGGAGTCATTTTTATTTGTCAATATATTTTTCCCCATGTTACTATTTTTATTACCTTTTTTATACCTTTAAATCTAATTAGCTAGATCATTTAAAGCAACTACTTTTTTTTAGCTGTTTGGGTGTATTACAGATGCCTTGTACGCAGTGTGAAAATGATATCCATTTGCGATGTTTACCCATTCATTTATTGCCAAATTATTCGCTCTACATATTTTCGGATCAAGATAAATTGTTAACATTTTTGGACTTTCATAATTTACTTAACATTAAAATCGATCGCAATTTTGTCTTCGGGCATTAGATATTACCCCTCATTTTTAATTTAGATGTTCTAAAACTAAACGTGACCATAATTTACTTAACATTAAAATCGATTGCGGGGTTTGTGTCTGGGCAGTAGATATTAACCCTCATTTTTAATTTAGATGTTACTTATGTGCGCGCCATTTTTTTTAAATCATCATTGAATTTGCACGTCCCATTAAGTCATGGTTTCACCAAATACTTTGGTTGATTGGTTTAGGTACTGCAGAGAGGTCACTATTCACTATTGTGAACAAAATAGGCTTTCTTCATTCGCTATTTCAGAAGTATACCCAGTGCAATAAATTAAGTAAACAGCGTTTTTCGTTTGGTTATTTTCGGGCCTTTTTGTTAAAAAAAATGGCCTAAGTAAACAGGGCTTGCGTTTGTATACTTTGGGGAATTTTTTTTATAACAATCAACCCCGCCTGTAAGTCCCAGTCAGGGAGAGGGACATGGTTCTCGCAGTACGTCTACATTAGATCCTCGCCCTGGCAAAACAATGGCAAGTCAAATGGATCTCATTACCCATGTAGCACTTGTGGGGTTGCAATTGGAGATGAAGACTTGCTGGAGTGTGAACACTGTTCCATCTGGACCCATGGTACACAGAAATGCTCTGGTCTCCCCTATAAAGCTTTTACGAATATAGTTTATTATTCTGACCTGGGCGTATGTTTTGTCTGCACCTCCTGTCGTCTAAATTGTAATAATAGTCAATCTTCCAACAGTAAAGACTATCTCAAATTTTTGAAACAGTCAAGGGTCTAGCTAGTGATGTGGCCAACTTAACCATATAAATAAGCAATCTCAAATCTAGCACTCAGAATCTTCCCATCACTCATCACCAATCCTCACTACCCACTCCAGCTGAAATTCGCACCATCTTACACGAAGAAACCTTAGAAATTAGGGAAAGAGAGAAAAGGGTTGACTCTGTAATTATAAGAGGATTAGGTTCAGATGTGGATGCTCTTCCAGATAAGTTTGAGGAGGTTATCACCTTTCTTCTTTGGAGAAATACATCCATTGCCCTTAAGGTAGTACCCATCAACCCTGATCTGATACATACCAAGATTAAAGACACTTCCTCACGGCGATCCTTACTTGTAGCTGTTAAGAAGTTGAAAGGTTATACTTTCAACGATGTTTACATTACGAGGGATTTGACTTTCAAACGGAGGTTGGCTCTCAAGGAATGTCGGTCTTCCTGCCGCTCTGGTGCTGCACCCAGAGCTCCCATGCCCAGTGTTCCTAATACCACTAATGGTGCTATTCGCACCCTTAGTATTTCAAGGGTGGAACGCAGTGGTCGGGATGACAGCGGCTCCCATGGTTTTGGGGCCCCGGGTATAGATGGTACTGGTGACCCTGTGGTACCTCCCGGCAGTGTTCGCACAGGTGCCACTTTACCATGTCGGTGGGGCAGAGGCACAGGTCCCCACCCATTAACTATTAATCATTTAGAACATCTAGTTTCCCCTGTTAACACAGGATTCAACCTATTGTATATAGCTCTTTCTAACTTGAACTGCCTATCTAATAAGGTTAGTTATGTCAGAAACTTTTGTTCTGAGCATAAAATGTCAATTTTTTCTGTTAATGAGTCTTGGCTCAATCCAGTTATCCAAGATTCAGTTGTTAATATTAATGGGTATTCCTTATTTTGCAATGATTTTGTTTCACTTATTCCTAAGTTTGATGTTTGTACTTATATTAAGAATAATATTAAGGCTGTTGTTTACAATGACTCAAGAGTCCTTCCCTAACACACTGACTTTATTCCTTCCTACACTTAACCTCTACATATTAACTGTCTATCGGCTTCTCTCTTACTATCATGACACAAACATTGCACTTATTAATTACATCTACAATATTTGCTTGGGTAAGGAACTTATATTGATAGGTGACTTCAACCTACCGTCCATTTCTTGGAATAGTGCATTTCCTGACCTCAACACTAGTGCTACTGATGCTATGTTCTATGACCTCTTCCAAACTCTTGGTCTTCGTCAATTTGTCTTGAAACCCACATTCATTAGCTCAATCAATACTTTAGACCTTATCCTATCTACTGATCATGACAGAATTTAAGAAGTCAATACCTATCCCCCATTTCCCCATTGTGGTCACTGTGTTATCAAGGTCTCACATCTAGAGTACTGTATACAGGCATGGTCTCCACATTTTAGATACCATATTAACCTTCTCGAGTCAGTGCAACGGAGGGCAACAAAGATTATTCCTTCCCTGAGGCACCTTGAATATATAGATAGACTGAGGGTATTAAATATGTTCTCGTTCGAAAGGAGGTGTGTGAGAGGGGATATGATTGAGCTCTTTAAAAAATTTTCTGAGATAGATAAATTGAATGTTAGCAAGTTTTTTGAGTTAGATGATGGAAATCGGACTAGAGGTCACCACTTAAAAATTAAAAAGCAAGGGTGTAGGTTGGAGTTAAGAAAATATTTTTTCACTAAGAGTGGTAGACTTCTGGAACAAATTGCCACCGAGGGAGTAGGTAATCCAAATTTAAATGTATTTAAGAGTAGGTTGGATGAGTTTATGGGGAGGGAAGATTGTGATGGTTCCTAAGTTTTGTATATATCAATATTGCTTGTATATATCTATAGCTGCATGATTTAGTTCTTGACAAGCCTTGATTGGTGATACCCTTGTTTGTGGACGCAATCCTCTGGGTGTAGTTTTCTTGGGAGTTTGGGTGCCTTAAAAAAGAGGCCGTTTGACTCGGATGACCTATGATGGGCCCTTGTGGCCTTTGTCATCTGTTATATTATATTGTGGGGGACTTTGATTTTGTCTTCCCCTGGTGATGGTGCTTTTTGTGGATGGTTTTTGATGGATGCGAATGACCTTTGATAGGCCCTTGTGGCTTTTGTCATCCCTGAAATTATGTTATCTTATGTTATGTTATACCAGAACGATATGCTCCATGACAGAGCACGACTCTATCTTTCCGGTAAATACTACCGCCCCCAGCTCGCTATAATTGTCCCGGACGGAGCAGGAATTTATTAACACCCCTTTTGAGGTGCCTGATATAACCCTTAGCCCTCTACTCTAACACGTTTTCCTGTAGCCGACTCGGAGTTTAGTCCTCCGGAAAGGAATCCGGAGCCTGATCATTAGATTTATCGGTAGCTTTGCTTTCTGCATCGGTGCTTGCGGCTTATGAGGATTATTAGGCTTGGACCATGGGGAACACATCTGCGGTGAGTGACCATTTCTCTTTGCCACAGCTTCTGTGATAGAAAGAGAAGTAGGGAGAAAAGATAACGTGAGAATGTTTTGAAAGTAGGAGAGGAATTAAGTGTAAACATGTATTCAGCAAATGTGGAACATATTTAAGGAAGGGATAAATAGTAGTCAATAAATGTATATGTGTGAGCTAAAACTGGAAAGCGAAAGCAGAATGGAGGAGTGACGATGTGAAGCCTGTAGTGGAGAGTGTGATAGAACGGTCTGAGGCCAATTAATTCAGCCTCTATCACATGTTAACCATGCTTACCCACATGCTTACCCACGTGCATCCTGCCTGTGAGAGGAAGCAGAAGCGCGTTATCTTCCATCATAGCCAATGTTTAATAAAGGAGGTTCACTCCCCCGTTTCGCCTCCATACGTCGATCTCGCCAGAGTGAATTAGGCTTATGGGCCGATAAGGTATTTTTCCAGGCGCCACCAGGACATTCTCCAGAAGTCCCCCACTCAATTATCACCGTACGACATGGAGATGGCTCCGGCTATTTATACCGTAGCTTTTCCCAATTGAGGCAGATCCAGATTATCTTCGCGAGGCATCAAGCCGATCCGGTCTCCCTTGTGCACCTAGGAACTCTGCCGAGAAACCCCTTGTTGTCCAGAAGAGGACAATACCCCTTGAGTGCCAAGGTTCGTGCCCTTCGAGACGCCAAGTCAACAAGGCCCCCCTGTTGTTCAACAAGAGAACAACGTTAGAACAGCCATTGTTCCTTTGAGCCCGTTTGACAAGAAACTGTTCTCACCCCCCCCCCTCCTGTTGTTCAGATAGAGAACAACGTTAGAACAGCCATTGTTCTTCAAGCCCGTTCGTCAAGAAATGGTTCTCGTTCCCAAGACATCACGTCCGGATAATTTAATTCCCCCCTTTTAATGTTCTTCAAGAGAACGCTTGGTTTCAACAACAACCCCCATTGTTCATCTAGAACATCTCCGATTTGCTGTCACAAGGATCGCTCGTACTTCCGAGCCCCACTTTGCTCTCACTCCTCGAAGACAGTCCTTCCCCTTCGTTAAGGACAACCCCCCGAAGAACCCTTCTGCTGGAAATCGCCAGTTGGACCGAAGATTCCTTCGCATCGTCTTCCTCTGCACAACAACTTTGTAATTACGTAAGCTGAGCATTACCTTTAATTATTTAACCTTTTGTCAACCCTGTGCTTTAAATGGTTTAGCGAACCATCCCCCTCCTATGTTTGTTTGTTTACCGTTTTAAATCTTTCCAAATCTTAATCCTCAGATTAGTCAGATATTCCCATGACACTTTTCATTCACGCGTCTCTCCTAACTTCATTTCCCGTTTATGTAAACATTTTCTTTGTGTGTTGTTGATAGTTTAATTAATAAAACCCTATTTTATTAATGGTATCCATATTATTTATCCTTGTGCTCCGTTCCACTTCTTAAGCATATTGAAGATAAATAAGCCTCTCCAGGCCCCTCCCCCCTTTTTAAACTAACCTCGGTCAATCAGATTACCACGCACTTGAAATATAGAAAATTCCCTTAACGAATAGTTATATATGGTATATCGTCGAGAGCCTATTCTACGACAGAGAGTAAACTACTTGTAAATGCTTAATAGTGCAGATAAGCATCTCACTGTAAGAAAGCAACAAATGAAACACTTGGGTGGAAGATGAAGGAGTATCCGGATGGGAATAGGAAGTTATTCTTGAAAGGAAAAATGAGAAAAAAAGAATAACAGCGTAAACATTAATAAATATGACGAGGACCTGTGACAAATGATGTCAAAAATAGGTGGCAAGAGTACTTTGAGATGTACATTGTGGGTATGGAAGATGAAGTGAATGTGAATATGAATGTTTCGAGGGTTTAAACTGGACGTTGTTTCAGGGTATCGAACCCATAGGCGAGAAAAAGGTTTAAGTGGTGATAAAGGTCTAGAACATTGCAAGCCGCCTGAGAACAAGCGGGAAAGTCACTCCAATGACCTGCGGCATTTTGTGATTAGATTATAAATGTTATTGCATTGATGGTTTCCCATGGTTCAAATCACTTACAAGTGCCTTTGAATGGATAAATGAGGCTTCTGCCAATAGATGGCGCCATCCAGCGCCAAATCCGATGCCAGATTTGAATTCTCCAGGGTGAATAACCATATGTTCCGTGGTCATATGGGTCATTTCATGGCTCTAAATAGGTACAATTGAACTTTACTCCTTTTGAAAAAAAAGTGACGCCTAGACCTGGCACTTCGCCTCAGGTAAAAACGATATAGTCGCTAAGATCCTATAAAATGGCGTGAAAGTGGAACTATACATGAAGACTTGCTGAGGTGGTAGTCTTGTTATGAAAGAGTAAATGGGGAAAGTTGAAGGCAAGAATTGCAGAAAAATAATTGAGGGATAGTTTATGGGAAAACTATGATTAGTCATGTAAGAAGGACAACTGTGGGCTTGATAGCAGATCAGCTAGGTGGGTTTAGAGCGGTTAGAAGCTAGGTGGACCGAGTATTTGCATTAAGCTAGTTAAGACAAGGTAGAAAAGTTGTGCATGATGGGTTCATGGATATGGAGACAGTGTATAATCGTGTAAATTGGAAAATAATACGGTATATTCTGAGAATGTATTGAATAGGGGATCAATTGTTGGATGGTAGCTGCCACGAATATTTAGGTTAGTAGTAAGGACTACGTTCGAGTAAAAAATGGTAGCTGAAATGAATGATTCGATATGCTGGATTAGTTCGATATGTGAGGTCGTTAAAGTTTAAAATCTTTTTGGATGTAGTAAGGAGAGAAGTAAGAATGGAGATGAATGAATGTTGTGAAAAATTTATGAGGCATGGTGTTATATACTGATGACTTGTTGTTACTGGCGTGGGGAGTCTTTGGAGTTATGGATGATGCAGTTTCTAATTTTAAAGTATGTAGGGACAACAAAATTGAAATTTGGAATAAGACAATCAAAGAAACCTCAAAAATGACCACTTTGAAGTCTTTTATGAAATTTTATAATAGATTCACGTCGAACCAAAATAAAGTTCAACCTTCGGCCTCAAAAATCAATTAGTAAATTTTATAACAGTAAATCCCGTCAACATTATAATTTATATATTTCCTAACGAAAAATATAATAAATAACTGAATCATATATTTTTCCAAATTACTGTCATTTTCGTAAACAATTTTTTATTTGTATGTCTAACTAAATCATTGTTTTCTTTTCGTTAACTCGAGGAACTTTATTACCGTTTTAAAAGAAACAAAAGACAGGAATATAATATTTTTGGTTGAATAAATATAAAAAATCTGTGTAAAAGACTGTAGATAACCAAATCACTCACAAAAGAGCTACAACTCTTATGAGTCCATGATGTTACCTTGAACTAGTTCAGTGCTCTAATTATCTAAAGGTTATTGTGAATGATACTGGTACATTATGAGTTAGATTGTGACCACAAAATTTTGAATGGCAGGAAAGTTTCAGAGGTCATTAGAGTGTTAGTGAAGGTTGGATGGTTAGCGTAGTGTGGCAGTAAGTTGCGTGACAGTATACCGGAGCCAACGATGGTATATGGTTTTGCGACTATGGTATGGGAGGGGAAAGATTTATTGTAATGGAAATGGATAACTCGAGATGGATGCTTGGTAGGCGAAGGGTGGATAAGGTGAGCAACGGGTGTGTAAGGGTTGTTTATTGTAGAAGTAAAAGTGTGAATGAAGTTGCAATACAGAATATTCTGATGGGTTGTGGTGATGTTAAAAAAATGAATGGAAATATACATGTGGAAAGAAGATACGAGAGCGAATGTCATGACGTACGAAGGAATGAATGATTAAGAGAGAATGGACTGAACCACGAAGGTGTGGGTGATATTGTGTGTGATGTGTTTGTATGGATGGAGTATATGAGTTGGAGTGCTTTGCTCTTCTGTACAGAGAATACCCCTGGATAGAAGAGATGTTATAGCACATGGCGCGCCATTGTTATGGAAGGCCAATCGTGGGTGGCTTTGCGCTCAATAGGACATAAAGGGGGAAGGGGAGAGGGAGAGTTGGTGATGATAATGATTATCTTATTCACTGAAGATAAAAGGAACCTAATTTCTAAATTATGGGGTAAGGTCAAGCCCACGATTGGTACTGTCTTTTAGAGCAAGAAGAGAGAATGGAGAGCAAATTCGACCTGGTTAAAATGAGATGTGTTGACTGAGTTGGTTTTATTGACTAATGACAGTGTCTTCTTGTTCCTTGTTTTCAGGAGATACCATCCCTGCAACTCGCGTCTCCTTTCGATCCCGAAGAAGATGCTGACGCCAGACGGAAGGCGATGAAGGTACTGGGCACCAATGAAAGTGCGATCATCGACATTCTAACCAAGAGAACCTTAGACCAAAGACTGAAGATCAAAGATTAATATTAGAAAAGTCCCGGCAGGGTACGTTTACTAACGTTTTTCAGGGGGATAGGTTCCATCATCAAGCTACTAGTACTTTTTAGTGAGTTGTTTATTCCATAGGAAACATGATTACTTGAGAAATTGTTTTTTTTTCGAACCTTCCTCTCCTGTTAGTTGACTTCTGAATCAAAAGCTACTAGGTATAAGGAAACATCAACTTAACCCTGTCAACTTCACATGACTTTCCAACTATCAAGTTTATGTTTATATAGGTACCAGGAATCATTAACTTAACCTTGTAAACTTCACCAAACTCTCCCAACTACCATCTTATTTCCTATATAGAAAAAATTAAGTTTTCTTTTTATTTGCTCGTTATAAGAAACTAAACTGCTCAATTTCTATTTTTTTTAAATTAATTTAAAATAATCTGTGTTTTACATTCAATGTAATACTGCTCTTTATTTTTTATTTAGTGTATGTATTTAATGACGAAATTGACAATTAATTAAGAATTTTTACTAAACAACCTGGTTCAACTCTATTGAGTTTATTTCTTGATACCAGACGTGGTGTAAATGTTTGAATTTTATCACCACACATCTACACAGACTATACACGAACAAAGATACAAATATTGTGTTCACATATTCACTGTTAAGACAGTCTCTGGAGCCTACTTGATAGGTGATTCAAGAAACTTTATTTTAAATCTCAATTTTCACTTGTGCAACGCCAGGTAACCCAACTAGTACTAACTAAAATCAAACTAATTTACATTAGCACACTTTGAACTAGTGTACTCATTCCAAGGTAGAATACTCCTTTAAACTTTGAAAGAACATAGTACGTGTACATAGAGGACAAGAGGTATTTCATTTTTTTTACATACAAATTTTAAATCTGCAGGAAATTGTATACAGGGTGACCCTTTCCCCCAAAACGGGCCCTAACTTTCGATAGGCTTTATTTCTTAATTACTTAGCACATTAAGAAATGAAATCTATCGAAAGTTAGGGCCCGTTTTTGGGGGGCGGATCACCATGTATTAAAGCCCCTAGTCAATAACTCTATTGACTGGAGTATCGTGTGAGAGTGATTTCTCTGGTTTTTGTTCCAGTACCAGGGGATTGGGAAACAGCTTGTTCCTAGCTCCTATTTGTGGGTTTCCTGAGAGCGCAGCTACATACAACTCTATGAACGTCTACTATTGGCATATTTTTTACATGTTTTATATGTAAACAAGGTCAACAGACCTAAGTCGCGTGCTCTTAATTATTCTGACTTATGACTTTACGACCTTTAAAACTTTCAATAATTCCCGGACTAATCTTGAGAGGACGTTAAAAGTTATATAATTCGGATGAGAATGTAAAACAACATAAGGGTTTCAAATTTCGTTAGAATCGGCCGAATTGTTACGATGTTATTGCCAAATAAAACATTGAGAAATAAAATGGTATCATGCGACCAACCTACCTACGGACCGACATAATAACTTATAAGAGTCGCACGCGACTAAAAAAAAACCATCTCTCTAGGTTTTTCAGTAGTTAGCGTTATGCTTAGGTCTACTTCCCCATTACTAACGGAACATCTTCGTTCGTATGTAAATCAATAAAGGAATTCTTGTAAGAACCCCTAAAATAACTCCCTCTAGGTTTTTCAGTATTTAGCGTTATGCTTAGGTCTACTTTCCCATTACTAACGGAACATCTTCGTTCGTATGTAAATCAATAAAGGAATTCTTGTAAGAACCCCTAAAATAACTCCTTTGATTTTTATTTTAGGATCTGTCCAAGGATTTGAAGAGTGAATTGACCGGTGTTTTTGAGAAAGTAATCTTATCTTTGTTGAAACCAATGCCGTTGTTCTTCGCGGAACAAATTAAGCTGGCGACGAAAGGTCGACGTCGGGACAGATGAAACTGCTCTCATTGAAATATTTTGTACCAGAGACGACGAATCCATTAAGTAATCAAATAAAATCTGTTCATTTTATTCGGCTTTATGTTTTTTCCCATAGATTGTCTCAAGCGCGGGCCTATCTTTTCCCTCTTCTGTTAAGAGGTTGAAGTTATTATTTAATTTTCAGTGTTTTTGGTGCTGTCTTCGCCATAGCTAGTGGGTGCTATCTATTCCTCTTTAGTTTCACTTTTACAACGCTTTTTCCTCGTTTTATACTCGACATATTTCTCTCCTATCTTAATTAGTATGGCGTTGTGAAACATCGGGTATACTCCTTTTAAGGTGAAGCAATATAGTTCAGAGCTTGCACTTAAGGTGAACAGTGCTCTATAAGGAAAGCACTGTTCTGAGGGGGTTCTAATGGGTTCTTTAGCCGTTTTATAAGATTGATCGAGTTGCTGTGAGTGTCTGATATGTTTTTTGGAGTTGATAATCAAGTATGATGTTACTTGTTATCATTCAGTTTTCGTCACTCATCACTTTATATTTAGCATCGTTGCTATTTTTCAGGACGATACAAAAAGCTTTTGAGAACCAGTATGGGAAATCACTCGAGAAAATAATATGCAAAGAAACAGGAGGAAACTTTGAGAAGACCCTCATGAGTATATTAGCGTATGGTCGAGATGACAGTGGTTCATCCCCTACTGAAGTTGCTGAGAAGCTTTGCAGCGATGGTGAGCGGTTTTACGTATTTATGTGCCCATTGCTCGGTCGTCTAAATGAAGTGGTATCGATCTGTAACCGCAATTTTACAGCACTCAAAATTTTTCAGATATTAAGGAAGACGACATTCGAAAAATCATGACTTCGTACTCCTTCAACTTCCTGACGAAGGTTTTCCAGAACTATAGCGACTCCAGTGGGCAAGATTTCATGAAACTTGTGGAGAAGAAGTGTAAAGGAGATGCGAAAAATTCTTTCAAAGCCATATGTAAGGATTTTATATAAAAATTAGAACTAAAATTACATTTTATATATAATTACTCATCTCTAGGCTTGAATTAAGGTTTACTTCACTAAACGCTACGGAGTTCTCGTTCGCTGTTGCAAATGCAATTGATATAACTACTACTAATAGTTTTTTTTATATAACCCATGTAATGGCAAATTGTCGCTATATATCAGCTTTAGATTTAGGCAGAGGAGATGGAATTTGGATAATCGTTAGATTGAGGCCGTCTTAAGATAGGTCGGAGTCTTAAGACCCTCTACCCAATGCAAAGCTTATTGAATGTATTTACGCGATTACTATGCAAGAGTGCGGAATCCCAAATAAGCATTTCGTCATTACTAATTTAGTTTTATTCCAAAGAAATAGATAAAGTCCCCTAATTTAATATCACTAAATGATGGCATGTAAAGACGGCCTACAGTATAGGCCGTAAGATCGAAAGCTTTCTCCCTTAATCTCCCAAGCGGTCATAACAGAGATCATTTGCTTCTGGGGAACAATTAACAACAGCATGTAAAGAGGGAGAAAACGATGAGAGGTAAAAATGGACAATATAATTTTAAAAAATCCTTATTTGGGGGCACGGAGCAGATAAAAGGTATCTAGGACCTAAGGTCTGACGCAAGTTTTCTTTGGGAAGTGTACCTCTGGATAGGTAACCGTACCTATATAAGACCTTTGCCGAAGAAGTTCAGCTTAGAACTGGTGGTTTTAGAAGCTAAATTTGCATTCATTGTTGTATCCTTTTTTTGCAGATTTATCGGCCAAGAGTCGTTCAGAATTCTTTGCTGTCGCTCTGCACGAAGCCATGAAGGGAATGGGTGCAGATGACTGGGCCCTGATTAGAATCATTGTATCCAGATGTGAAATCGATTTGGAAAATATTAAACAGAAATATGCGGAGCTTTATGGAAAAGATTTAATATCCGAAATTAAAGTGAATCCCCTCTGCTCAAAGGCCTTTGTGGAAATGGTTACTGACTTTCGAAGTCCATTGCGGCTTTCATTTTCTTTCTTTTAAATTTATCACCTCTAATACCATGAGGCTGCCTTAAGTATATACAGTTATTATTATATTTTTGTGCACGATACTTTAGATAATACTTCCCGGCCATAACTTCCAAGACTGTTAGGGTTCATACAAACATCTTGTCCTCCATGGTTTTCCTTTCAATTCTCTTCCTGCCTTCAGCTATTCTCCCACACTTCCATTGCACGTTTTGAATATGGTGTAGCGAATCATGATTTAAATTCCACGTTAAGCTCTTGATCCCTAGTGTGAAAGAGCTCAAGCAACAAGTTCAGATCGGTGGTTAGCGGTACATAAAAAAAAAGTTTGCTAGTTAGGAGTACTAGAAAAGCTATATTTTTCTTTATCTACCTTGAAAAGGACTACATATGTAACGTTACACTTAGAGCTTGAGCTAACATGTTTTCGAGCTAGGCACAGAGGAGATTCAAGGTACTTTAACCACTAGGTTCTACGCCATACTTTCATGCTTCCTTATTCATATTATAGAAATGATCCCGTGGATTATGATCCAATAGGTACTTTATCTCTCGGTTCTGCGTTTTGGTTGTTTGATGCAAGATTTCATCTATCATTAAGGTATGAATGTAACATTTGGCTTTTCCGTTTACAGAAGGAAACCAAAGGTGATTACGAAAAAGCATTATTGAGTCTCCTGGGAGCTTGAGAAGAGTGATTCTATTGGATCAACAAATGTCTTCATTGCCTTTGAGACTGATTTTATTTGGGGATTTATAATAAAACGATGATCTCTGTGGTTTTATTAGTATTCTACCAGTTTGGATTTAAAATAAAAATTACCTCCCGAGAATGTTAACCTCAAACGCTACTGAATGTTACTTGGATGACACTTTTATTCCTCTGACTGGGGGAAGAACCTACTTATGTCAATATTCTAAATCATTTAAAGGTATTAATTAAATGAGTAGATCAAAATACCAAATGAATTATTTGTAGTGTTTAGTTTGAACTAAGAGGGTACGGATAGTAAAAGCTTTTATCATTTATTGGAGAAACTAGTGCGTTGAGGAAACATAAGTGATAATTCTATAGTTCAGAAATTTCTTATTAAACATATTTAGAGTTTACTAAGAGTTTCTAGACTAGGAGAGGTGAGTGGGTTTTGGGGCTAGGAACTAACTCTAACTTGACGAGATGGTACAGTAAATAGCACCCAATAGTTATGAAGGGGCGAATTGTTGTGGGTGGAAATTGATGGATGGCTTTGTGTTTGATAGAGCATAAAGGAGTGGATCTATAGGCGTTGATGCACGCCGATCCAACTTTGTAGAAAGGGTCTGTACGCACAAATGTCTCAAATTGGCAATTTTAAGTTCCTGTAATCTTTGTCCAAAGTATTTTCTGTTAAATTAAATACATCCTCCCAACACACTCATTTCGGGGTCAAGTTTGCTGCAGCATTCCTGCACTTTTCCTTTTCTGTGGGTTGGACTCTTACCTGCGCCTGGATAGACCTAACCTAGGGCGACAGAGGGTTTCGCGTTCCCCTCCCCCTCTCTCAAACAGTTGAGTTGATCGCTGTCCTGAAAAAACGGGTGCCATGGCTCTCAATGGGAGAGGGATGAGGACAAAAACTTAGAGGAAGGGGAAGGGACAAAGGTCGCTCCTTCAACTTTCATTAATGTTGAAGAAACGTAAATTGTGTAATCCAACTAAGGAAATTCCAGCGAAGAAAAAGTGAGATTGAGAAAAGGCAAAAATACAACAACAACAAATAGCAGCGGAATAATAAAAAAAAGATCAATAACTATTTTAAGCCATGTAGTTAGGAGTTGAAGAACAAGTACTACAAAGATCATAGTCACTCGAGGGTACAACCATTTAGTAAGTCGATTGCTTCAAATTGATAAATCACGATTGATTAAATGATGACACGTTCTCAAAACGACCAAAATGACTGATATATTGGTAATACTTGGATGGTTTTATTCCAAGGAAGTCTCCTGGTCGTTTCCGAGACCCTGTAACTGTATACTTCGATAGTAGGGACCTAGAGTTTGATAAGTGACAGACTGGAAGAAATTCATACATGGCTTCAAAGGTTTAAGATTAAAAGAATAGATTTGGACTGAAAATGAAATAAGTGGGGCGGCGGATCCGCCATCACCAATAAACCAGGGACTGATTTGCTGAACGGCCAAATTCAAATCAGACAAAAATATTTATCTATGAGAATCGCGGATCCAGGCTAAAAATTTTAGAGGGTTAATCTGAATTCCTTCCTCTTAGTAACGTGATAAAAGGGCATTTATCATTAATAATGGTAATTATACAGAACATTGATAATAAATAACAGCATCTCATAAAGGAGTGGGCACCAACTCTATCAGATCCGAATTTTTTTTCCACACATCATAAAATTATGAATTGTAGTTTTTGGACGTCAGTTAAGGTATAAAACTGAATCTAATAATTATTTTGAGATTTACCTCCTTTTTTTAGACATGTATCATATAAGATACATTCGATTGCAACGATTAAAAAAAAACTTTTTATATATTCTATATTATTACACGACTTTCTCAATACAGAATAAAAGCATGTCTTAAAATAGAAATATTAACATAAACGGTTCTGAAATTTTGGGGGGCGGGGGAAGGGTCGGCCGCCCTAAGCCCCCTCCTTAAGAACCGCACCTGATCTATGACATCAGATAGTGTAATATTTAAATGATCAAGAATTTCACCATAAAATTAATCTCTTTTGGCAAATATTTGGAAAAGGCAAGTGCCATCTCTAACATAAAGTGCCTCTTTGCTTAGGAAGAGGGATATTATACCAATGCGTCATTGTAAATGCTAAAAATAAATCAGGGCAGCACTGAGAGCCCGTAGAGGCATTATGACTGGAATAACTTTACTCCTTACCTAAATAAACAGAAACAAAACACTACAAAAACCCGGACATGTAAACATTAAATGATAATAGCTGGAGCAGAGGATCACACTGTATTACACTCGGTAAAAAGGATCCGACTGCATACCAGTAATTGCAACATGTCAGGAAATTTTGAGTTAACTAGAGCGGTATATAGAGTATATCGGGATGTCTAGAAGATATTTGATGTAGTTATACATAAAAGACTAATAAAAATAAAAATAAATGGTAGTATTTTAAATTAAATTAGACTGGTTTAAAGATCGTTAACTTTATATTACACTGTGTAACAAACTTTCATTTTTGTCTTATCATTGGGTTAAAATAGTTATTTCCAAATTGTTTGTGGCTCTATTAAATAAAAATAAGTCAATTTTGATACCCAAACTTTGCTTTTGTTGCTAAGACATTGAATTTTTAAATTTACTCATGGTAAATAACATTATTTTGATGCAAATATTAAAAATATATAAAAAGTTTTAAGGGGTATGTTTTTTTCACTTATGGTATAAACATGATATACTGTATTTAAAAAGATATAGAAACATTAATACAATAGTAATAGCTATTATTTCCCTTATATTTGTTGAGGAGAAATAGGCCGAGGGGTGGCTGGAGTTTTCCCCGACTCATATATATATATATATATATATATATATATATATATATATATATATATATATATATATAAGGTGCTTTGAGAGATAAATAAATAACTGAAGCTATCATTCACTTGTAAATATCTATTCACTTGTAAATCCCTATACACTTGTAATGTTGGTAAGCTTCGCGGTGAAGTTGGGGATTGTGAAAGGGAAGGGTTACCTTGGAACCTGATGTTCGGGTGGTGCTGGTGAGGGAAGGTGGTGAGATAAGGGGTACAGACGATGAGGTAGGTTCTCCAGGGACCGACCTGATCCTACAATTCCTTCACGATTCTGCTGGAAGAAGGCGGTGACGGGATCTTCTTGTTAAAGAGGGCCCCACGCTCGTGAACTCAGAGAAATCTTGGGTGCCTCTGAGGGTTACGGAGAAAAGCCGAGATGTAGTTTTCTCGCTTAGGGAACCAGAGTGAGGCAGTTTGTAGCTTCGGCTCTGAAAACGTGAGTACGAGCCTAGGTCCGCACTGACTTGCAGACCACCCGGGTAAGGAGCCTCCCTAACTGGGGCCGATCTCCTCTCTGAAGACTTTGTACTTCGACGATTTACCACTACATCGAGATAGATGGCAATTCCTGCCCTGCCAGACGCTGTGCAAGCTCTACTCTGAGGGTTAAAAGAATTCATCTTTTATACTCTAAACTCGGGAGAGGTTCACATAGCTCCGGAAGTAGATTTGATATCAAGCGCCCTTCTTCGGGTGAAAGAGGCTTGATTATCTCCTTCATTTCTCTCTTTGCAAACTTCCGGGAACCACCGTAAGCCAAGATGGGCTCCCATCAATCGATAACCAGTCGAGGAAGGAACGCGGTGGTTAGCTAAAATGGTTAGCGGGTTCTTCCGGCGGGAGACTATCAGATATCGGGCAGGAAGGGAAAGGTTTACTAACCGGCCCGCCTGGAAGGGAGGTGAGGAAACGTGGGTGCATTATGCTATTCTCCTACACTAGGTAATCATAAATGTCCCCAGCACTAAATATTAAGTTTCGTTTTCTTTGGATTCGAACCCAATCCTAGGCGTTCGAACTGTTAATACTACTAGGTGTTTTAGATTAGGTTTCGTTGAACTACTTGTTCCTGAGGCGTTAGGGGGAAGTATGGGGGGCGCTTCCCTTTAATGGCAACCCGTTGCACAGCTCGATAACGGCTTCCAGTAACCAAACGCATATACGAATAATCTATAAATAAATAACAAGTACGTATAAACACTATTAATGTTTTTTTAGGCATTTTAGTCATTATTTATGGCATTGTTTTGGCGCAGAAAGCAGTTATTTTTAAAATAGTGTCCCTGAAAATAGAGCCGTACTCAGATTGCTAGTATCTTAAAAATAAGGGCTTTCCGCGCCTAACCGAAGCCGTAAATGACCACTAAATGCCTAAAAACACCATTAGTACCGTTTTTACTACAAAAAAAACGGCGTAGGTTTCTGAAGTTTCACCTTTTATTCTTTAAATTGCTTATGATGAATGATCCAACAATTGTAAGATTGATTAAAAATGTTAAACCTTGTAAAATAAATGAATTAAATATAGGAAGGAAATATATTACTATGTTAAATTTATATTGGATGCATTAAGCGGTCCAATATAAACTCTGTTTTTTTTTATTTGAAGTCCCTATAGAGTGAGTTATTCTTTTATCCAGATATTAATGAAAGTGTTAAATTAATTCCTTATATTATTATATAGCATTGTAAGACCAGATAAATGTGTAAGAATTAGTAAAATAAGTTAATACAAGATGAGAAAATAAAGTTAATATTTTAGGAACTAATCAAATATATAAATTAAGTATGTCAATGTTAAAATACCGCAGTCATGTATGCGGGCCTTGATGTAAAGAGGGAGGTGGACTGCGTTTAAGGAGAATTCTCTTATTAAGCAAAGAATTCTGACAACTTTCCAAGTACCCAACGAATAAAGAATATCGAATCCAGCTCCAAAATTCCTTTTACCTTTGAGGAAATCTCCGATCACCTTTACCCAGCCGACAATCAAGCAAGAAGAGGGCTTTCTACTCCTTTGGAGTCAGTGCTTTGTGAATACCAAGCATTCACAGTAGAAGCAAACAGGCAGCCACCAAGACGAATAAAGAAACCCATTTGGTTACCCAAAGAGTGGTACCAAAACTCGGTGACAAATCACCATTGGTAATCACACCACTCTCAAGTAAGGTCACCCGACCTACTCAACCTATAGTTTCACACCGTCTACCTCGCACCCGCCCATTGCCAGAAGGGTCTAGTCTGAAAGGGTGGCACACAAAAGGAGGCCCCCAACCCGGCTCCTGTTCCTCAAATGTTTAGAAGTAAAGGTGGGAAAAGACTCAAGTGGCGAGCACGACCTCCCCAGTAAGTCCTCGAAGCAACAGCACCTTCTACGGTTAACAGCTCGCGGAGTTGTGTCTACGGGAAGCGTACAGCCATTGCCCTGAGGGTCTATATTATTTAAGATGTACCCGCACCTCTTCCGAGATAGGGCTGGAGGGCATATACGGTGACTCATCTCCTACCTTCCCTGGTATCCATCTGTGTACAGGAGTCCAGGCCCTGCCTCCTGCAAACCCTCCCCAAGTATGAGGGTTTTTATACCCCACCACGACGGAATGATGGCCTGGCAAGAGGATGCGCAATTTTCGCCCGGCATGACGCTCCTTGGTAGTCAGTCGAGTGGGAGACGGCCCTCAAACATAATAGTTATGTCTACATGCGCTTTAAGCGCCGCCCGAACGACTTCACCCTCGCTGAATTTCGTCGAGATAGGTGCGGGTATGTTTCTAAACATGCTCGTCGCTCTTCTTGGAGGGAAGACCCCACTAGTAGAGGTTTGGAATCGAGTCAAAAGGATTCGAGACAATTTCTCGCTGAATCCCGCGTGTGTGGTGAAGTCATTCGTGGCCGCTTTCTTCACATTCTCTAGCTGGGATTTCGCTTTAACAGGATTTAATGTACATCGCGATGACGCTGAAGGCCTCTGATTGGACATTACTTTTAGAGGCAGAGAACCATTCAGCGACAGGTTTACGCTGAGTGCAGTGGCGGATCCAGGATAAAAAGGGGGGTGGAGCTAACCTGAATTTCTCCCTCTGAGTAGTCTCAGAATAGGGCATTGATCATTAATAATGGTTATCTTACATACCATTGATAATAAATAACAGTACCTCACACAAGAGTGAGCACTAATTCTGAGATCCAAATTTTCCCCACACCAGGAAATTATGAATTGTGGTTTATTTCAGTTTTTGGGCGTCAGCTAAGGTAAAATACTGAATTTAATACTTATTTTTGAGATTTACCTTCATTCTAGACATGTATCATATAAGATACATTCAAACGCAACGATCTAGAAAGCTGTTTTATATTTATTCGATATTATTATATACCTAACTGTATGAATGGTAGATTGCAACTATGTTTTAAAAATGAAATATATACATAAACGTGTCTGAGAGGGTGAATAACAACATCTAACAAACATTAACAGCACACAACATTAGCCACGGTATTTCACAAAAAAACAACCTCCAGTTCCTTTGAGCAAATACTTTGATTACGCTGACTATTCTAACATCAATTTCGTTGTGAACAGCGATCAGCGCTAAGCCCACGAGGCGTTTTTGCCCCTTCCTATTCCATTTGTGTTTTCAGTCGCTTCAGGCCCCAAAAAGAACCTTCGGCCCCCTCGTTCGAGACCATGGGAGCGATCAGAACTTGGAAAAGCATGGCCAGGTTTGGATACATTTGAGTCTGAGTGTGGGCATGAGCATCTCCAGCGGAGTCAAACCTAATTGTTGACAAAAAACAGCGCTCTGCTTCCGTGTTGACGAGGCTCAAGAACTCTATATATGTAAGCCGTAGACTTTTGCCGTCTTCACTAAAGCAGCAACATCTCTGCGTGCGTCGATGAGGTGATACTTGATGTTAAAGCCGATCTGAATCGTGTCGTCCTCGAACTGGCTCTGCAGCTCAGTCAATACTTGGTCAATGAATGGGACATAGACAAACCTGCTGTAATATTCTTGACCGGTCTGGAAGGGTACGTTTTCTCACTGTGTTTGCTGCCTACAAACTCAAGGCATAAAAATCGTGTCATGTGACGAGCCGATCTCTTGGAAGAGCTCCTATGCCTTCTTGAAGACGTCATGGAAGCTGATCAGTGCACCTTCCCGAGTCTTGTTGAGATACGTCTCCACTTCAACGATAGTTACGTGTGCTGATAAGAGACCGACCATAGGAGAGTACAAGGCTTGGCTCGGCTCCAAGGTGTGAGCTAGAACCGATTCAGGGATTACATGGCTAATCAGAAAGTGCGGCTCTCGGATTGCGATCAGTAGGAGTCCCGCCGTTGCGGCCGAGTTGCTTTCATCCTCGAGAAAGATGGCAATAATCGCCAGGAAGTTGATGAAGACAATGAATAAATAGTGTTGCTCAACCTATCTAGTATCGCAGAGGCTGACCAGCTTTTTCCGCTTGCTGGATGCGTGGCATTTTAAGAGCTCAGCAAACCCCATCGAATGCATGTTTGAAGAATAGAAGAAGTTGTACACTTCGTTGAGGGTCTGAATAGCGAGGTTTATGTCTTTTGTTTTAGGGTCCTTGGTCAGAACTAGAATCAGCCGATGAATGAAGCAATGAACCATCTTCGCGAGTGGATATTCTCGCATCATCCCGGCCGCACTCCCACGGAACTTGCCCATTATTAATCCTCTAAATTTTTCTTCCATACACAAAGTGTACTCACAACATTATTATTAGAGGACGTTTAATGAAGTAGCTTCGCTTTTCACTGTGCTAATGAAAGAGAAAAGTTGGAGGGAGAATTCAGCCCCTTCAGCCTCACTCTGTTTGAAGTCAGCTGGGCTCTACCAGGCCCTGCGACTGTCTTCACGGCCAACCTGATTGCAAGGCACCATTTGGTATGGGAGTAATGCATTGTGGTAGGTTAGGAGACCAGATTGTGAGCTACAGCGAGTCACAGAGCAGCCTGAGTGGTATCAGAATATTGCAATCTCACCACTTCTTGCTTCACGTTATCCATGACCCAAAGTTGCCCCCCAACCGGTCGGATGTGGAAATTATCTTCTGCCGGTTTCCTGGACATCTAAGGATTGCGGGAAATGAGCGCACCGATGAGGGCGCAAAAGCGTCCAAAGGTCTGGGTAGCCACAACAGTGTTTCGCCCTTACTCACATTGCCTACATGGCAGGAACCATGCCAGCCGTCCGAGATGCCTGGCAAAGAAAATGGCAGACGGCTCATGGAAGCTTAAACTTTCGTGCCATTCTGCCGCGACTGTTACTGTGGATATACTCCCGAATTCCTAAGAGGATTTAAGTCACTTTAGGTCGTCTTTGAATTGGACACACTCGGGGAATGCAGCGCCATCTGATGGATCGCTTCAATGCACCTTACTGCGAAGACTGCGTTGTCTCCCAATCTGTCCGTAAGTTCATTTTTGGGTGTCCCATTTTGGGTGATCTTAGTGCACCTTACCTGTCCCGGTAGCGAGACGAGCGGGGTCGCTACCACATCTTTTTTTAAGACCGGGACGGGTTCATGCACACGTGACAGTGGGGTTTTAGCTGATTTACACCGGTTGTGGTTTTTCTTTTTCTTTATATTTTTAATGTAGCCAAATAAGGGCCCGTAAAAAAACACAAAACAAACAGATCTAATTTGCGAGGTAGAATTCCCACTCTCCGAGCCCTTCCCTCAGATGAATGGACGAATGGTAAGGATGCAGACTTATTAAAATTACCACCCTTACCTTCCTATCCTGGACGCGACCTAAGATGAATGGAAGAAATCTATTTGACGACTAGCCTGCAATATTATCAGCAGGGCAGGAAAATAGGTTAGAATAAGCTTGTAAAGAAAGTCGCGAATGAGGGTAAAATGCTAGTTTCAATCTAGTTCGAGATTACTGAGGACAGTGGGGCCAGTAAAACATGCCTGGAAAAAAGCGTCATTTAAGTGAAGAGAAGCATTAGAACAATTCATTTGCTAATTTTTGTCCACTTTGAGGAAATACATTGATATAATTTCAATTTCATTTCCCATTTTTGGATCCTCTTCTTCTTCTCTCTCAATGTTATCTCTTCTTCTTTTCTCTCAATGTTGTCTCTTCTTCTTCATTTCCTGCAAATGGAAGCTGAGTCTCCACCCAGAGACTGACTGATGTATTTATCTCTTTCAATCGAAGGCAATTTCTACACCTGCGAGACCTTACTGAAATTCGGTGGCACCGCCTGGCACTCCGAAGCACCTGGGCCATTTCGACTACAGCCAAGGTAATAATAATATTCTGGCCATATTTTTAAATTAATTGTCTCGTTTTTTCTTTCTTGCAATTTAATTGTTGCATTTCTTCTTTGCTTTTAGAGGCGATGTTCTCCGTTGCCTCGATGCAACTTCCCTTTCAATGGCGATCTCCAGTTGCACACATGTACGAATGTGTCAACATTACGAGTTCTGATAAGCTCATGTGACATCATCCTCTTCGTTATCATTTAACAACAGGAAATTGCTAATGAAGGCAGAAATGTACACATGAGAGGTCGAGTACAAATACACGCGCACACCAGCAAGCACGCTGAGACAAAGAAGCACATATACAAATGAATAGACATTAATCTAGTCTAATATACGAGTGTAAACATAGAGTTGAAAATTAGAATATACGTACATAGATATAGGCTGCAATGGCATCATGTTGATGGCCATGTAAAAAGATTCGAGGAGAGGAAAAGGAAAACTATAGAGGCCAAAGGAGACTATAGAGGCAAAAGATGGGAAAATTTTGAATCATGAATACTGGATCTAGTTTGCTTTCGCCAAATGATTTTCTTTCTAACTTTCAATTCTTTTTATTTTGTCAAAGTATTTTATAAAGAATGAATTTGCTTTGTCTTTTGATTGTGCTACTGTAGAAGGTATGTGAGGGATGGGGGAGGGGATTTGTACCCCAAATGTCGGGTAAAGTTTGTCGTGACAATCCTTATAATATGTATTTTCGATTCTGTTTCCTCTTTATTCTATATCAGTTCCCTATAGTTTCTTTGTTACCTGTTCTTTCTTTACTAATAATTATCAGTGAGAAAAGATTAGTCACTGCCACTATTTCTTGTTTCTAAGAAATCAGTCACATCTTAATTCTTGCGTTCGCTACAAGGTACTTAAATCAATCTCTGTCACACTCAATCTAGTTTCGCCACACATGTAATTAGGGTGTTTCTTTATCTTTTTTCTCCCATTGTTTATTTCTGAACTACGTGCGCAAGTTTGTGTGAAAGGAGCTATGTGGTTTATTGGATTTGTAAAATCAATGTAAAAAAAAGGGCAGCTGGTAGGAAGAATCGACATGTTTACATTTACATTATTGCATCATGTATAAGCAAATAAATTTTATGTTGTGGCTACAGGGGAATCAGCAAAGGCCTATCTCCCATCGTAGGAAAAGTCTATAGCTCTTATCGCAGCCAAAATTTAGGGCAACACGTCTTCCTATCAACCAGTGTAATTGTGCCTTAGAAGGAGGCACACATGATTTCAAAGGACCTCTTCATTGGAGTGAATTGTCATGGAAACCAACGCTGAAATTTGGAAAGTCTGGTACGAAGCACAGAGACGTGAATTGGATTATCACAGACAGCATTTAAGTACTAGAATTGATATCCCAGGTGCAGTTTATCCATGATATGAATAATAACTCAGGGTGACCTCGACCATGAACTTAATGGTTCGTACCGATATCACGTAGATGGTCTTGTCACCACCGTATTGTGCAGCTATAAGTCTGTACTTGAGCTTACAGATATGCATTAGTCATGAATCTTGATTAAATCTGCCCTTGTACGTGCGTTCGAACACTTCACCCTTCCTTCCAAGCGGAATAAAAGACGTGACTTGATACTGAAGCTCTTTGAATACTTAATTCATCCTTTGATTGAACGAATGGATGCAGGATCACTTTCCCCAAGGTCACGAATGAAGGATCCGTTGAATTCAAGGGCTACTTGAGACTCCACTGCCGGAAAGTGATCCCTATACTTCCAGTCCTTGATGGCAGGAGGCACTGTGTTGATGCCCTCGCTAGTTGTCATCGGGAATTACTTTAGGACCCTGAAATTAAGATAGGGAGCACGGATTAACTCGCGCACAGCCAGGGAGGCCAGGGTTTAGGTGGACACCTATTGCCCTCCTCCCTCCGAGATCTTGGGTGCTTTGAGAGATCTTGGCCACTTTGATTAAGCTCATATTTGATTTATTGACTGGTTTAGCAATTAATTGGGCGGGAGGGGATTTTTTTTTTCTTAATTAAGGGGCTATCTGGCGACTGCCGACTTACGCATAAGTTGCCGTAAACAAACAGCCTAGTTCTAGGCTACTTTAAAAAATTGAACAGGAAACAACAATAAAAAGAAATAACTATAACAATAACGAAGCAATAACAATAATAACAAAGCAATAACAAAAACAATAAAAAAACAACAACAACAACTAAACCGGGTTAATGAAAGGGAGAAGGCCGGCCTCCGCCCAAAAGTCAATAAGTCCACTAGTCAAAGTGCACGCACTCGTCCCGAGTACAAGGGACAGGCGGTAGCGACCCCGCCCATCCCGGTACTGGGACAGGTGTCGTGCGCGAAGATCACCCAGACTGGGACATTCGACAAGAATGTGCCAAACAGTCTGGGGGACGACGCAGTCGTTGCAATAGGGCGCAGGCGAGCGCTCCATCAAATAGCGATGCGTCACACGAGTGTGCCCGATTCGGAGACGACAGAAAGCAACCTGAAGCCGCCGCGGCATTGGGGGATAGATCCATGGGAACAGTCGCGACGCAATGGCACGCAACTTTAAGTTCCCTTCGACCGTCTCCCATCTTCTTTGCCAAGCAGTCCGAAGAGCTGCCCGTATTCCTGCCATGTAGTCAGTGTGAGGGAGAGAGAAACGCTGGTCCGGTCGCAGAGTCCTCGCGGACTCTTTGGCGCCCTCATCGGCGCGCTCATTCCCCGCAATTCATACATGTCCAGGAACCCAGCAGAAGATAATCTCGACATCTGCCCGGCTCGCCGAAACCGTGGCGTCACGGATTTCGCGAACCAGGGGATGCGAAGATTCCAATGCCCCGAGAGCACTCAGGGCGCTTTATAAGTCGCTATAGATCACAATCCGGTCTCCGAACCGGGCACGTCGCGTAATCTCCCGTACCGAGTGGTGTATTGCGACCAGCTCGGCCGTGAAGACAGACGCAGCGCCTGGTAGAGCCCCGCTGACTTCAAACAGAGGGCATACGGCGTGGAAGCCGAACCCCTCTTGGGACTTGGAGCCATCCGTATACACTGGCACGGTTCCAGCGTGACACGATGTGTGCTCCAAAAAGGTCGAACGTAATACTCCCGGCGCAGTACAAGCTTTGGGAGCAGAGGCGTGGCAACAAATAGACAAATGTGGTACCCTCCAGGGTAGCGTCCTGGGCAGAACGAGGGGCGCCCCCGGCCCGAGAGCTATATCTACCTCTCGAAGAAGTTTCCTGGCCCTAAACCCAAAGGGCTTAGGGTATGACTGGCGTCTCTCGGCGGCATAGGCACCATCGAGATCAGCTGCGGATGCAGTGAGAGCTGTTAGCGAATGAGGGAGGCGCCGGGCTCACGCGTACAGGCGAGTGATGCAGTGCACGCGGCGCAGAGCGAGTGGCATCTCCCCAGCATCGACCAACAGGCTCTCAATGGGGGAAGTGCGGAAGGCACCGGTCGCAAGGCGAAGGCCATTGTGGTGGATCGAATCCACCTTCCGCAATAAACGCTCGGCTGCGGATGCATAAAACTCGCATCCGTAGTCGAGCTTCGAGCGAACAAAGGATCGATAAAAAAGTAAGGCAGTAGCCCTATTAGCGCGCTAAGCGCTAAACGTCACGGAACGGAGAATGTCTATGGCACGATAGTACAAGAGACCCTAAGGCTGCGAATATGAGGCTCCCAGGTGAGGCGTCGTTCGAATACAAGACCAAGGAAACGGTGCGATTCCACCACATCCAGGCGCACCCCACTAAGAAACAAATCTGGGTCGAGGTGAAGCTATGGATGGCGGCAGAAGTGCACCACCTTAGTCTTGGCCAAAGAAAACCGAAACCTGTGCGCTTCGGCATAGCGAGAGACGCGGTTCAATGCCTGTTGGAGTCGACGCTCCAGAGTTGGCATCTGGGCCGCGCCAAAAGAGATCGAAAGGTCGTCAACGTAGAGAGTAGCGAGAACATCTTCCGGCAGCACCGAGGTGATGCCGTTGATGCTCAGGGCAAAGAGTGCGACACTGAGGACACTTCCCTGCGGGACACCCTCTTCCTGCTCCTTTGGGCCGGAGAGGGCTCCCCCCCACCCGTACGCGGAATCGACGATCTCACAAAAATTCAGATATACACATTGGGAGGCGTCCCCTCGCCCCCATCATGTGGAGAGTCTCCATGATACCGTATCGCCATGAGGTATCATTGGCCTTCTCCAGATCGAAAAAGACCGTGACGTATTGCTGTCTACGAAAGAAAGCCTCGCAGACGGCCTTTTCCAGTCGGAGCAGAGCATCCGACGTGGAGTGGAACTTACGGAAGCCGCACTGTGCAGAAGACAGATGGCCTCCGCTGTCCAGGAAATAGGCTAATCTAACATTTACCAATTTTTCCATCAACTTGCACACGCAAGAGGTACGGCGATAAGGTTGCCAGAGAAGAACTCAATGGCCTCATCTACCGACCTAAGCTCCTCGATTGAGATAGAGAATTCAGTCATTTCCTGAAATGCAGGCCACCGCACCCACGCCAAGCACCACCGAGGTGGTCTCTCAGGCGGCGGTTGCCCTGAAAATGATATTTGAATGGGAAAGTGATCACTACCATGAAGGTCATCGACCACCTCCCAATCAAAATCAGGCTCTGCATCCGAAGAGCACAAAGATAGGTCGAGCAAAAGAAAATGAAGCGGTTCTCGGACAGTGATGCGTAAACTCATCCACGTTTAGGACACCCATCTCAAGCTCTTCGATCAGACCGGCAAGGACTTGTCCCCTGGGATTTATGGAGTAATCTCTTCAGAGAGGATGCCTGCCGTTCAGATCTCCAAGCAAGAGATAGGGCCTCGGCAGCCGTGCCACGACGCGGCGGAAGTCCCCCGTGTCGAAGTCAGGTGAGGGTGGAATGTACACAGAAATCAGAGTATACCTCCTATCCAGGTGCAGCTGCACAGCCACTGCCTGAAAGGAGGTATCTAAAGAAAAAGAAAGAACGGAGACATCCTGCCGGGTGTAAACCGCGCATCCCCCAGTCCGGCCATCCCGCGGTGGTGGGGTCGCAAGACCCTTATACCCTGGAAGGGCGGGCAGGGGGCACGCGCCTAGCATGGTCTCCTGCAAAACGATAGCTAACGGGAAACGGGATGAGACGAGCCTCCGCAACTCCTCCCAGTTGACCCGGAGTCCACGGCAATTCCATTGAAGGAATATGCCCTCCAGGCCTAGCTCGGAGGAGACGCGGGGGCCCTCCTCGAACTAAAGACCCTCACATGAATGGCCGTACGCTTCCCGGGGGCAGAACCCCGGGCGCTGTTGGCCGGACAAAGCGCTGAAGAAGCTGTCGCCTTCGAGGACTTATTGGGGGAGGTTGGGCTCGCCATGCGAGTCTTTTCCTCCCTTCGCCTCGAAACCTTAGGCGGGCGTTGCTGCTTCGGAGGCGGGGGGTTCTCTTTTCGAGGAACCACCGTCTTCGAGCCACTCCCTCCACCTCGGGGCATGGGCGAAGGGGCCGAAGCTCCTTCGTTGCTGTCCTCCTTTCGGGGAACAGCTTTAGGAACCCCGGAAGATGGCCTAGCGACCATCTTCAGGGGTGTTGCCTTCTGTTAGTCTAACGACTCGGTAGAGGCGCGTGGCCGTTTTGCCTTACGGGAAACGGTCACGCTGGGGGAAGAGGGGGGAGCCCTCGTTTTAGCCGGGGCAGGGTATGAACTCTTTTTGATGCCAGCTTTACCAAGGGAGCGCCCGGGTTGGGTAGAGCCCGCAGAAGGGCTCCGAATGGGCGCGGAAACAACCATGCTCGTTGGCCTGGATGGGCCAGGAGCAAAGGGTACCTTTCTAACTATTGAGGCATATGACGTCCCAGGCAGAGCCGGGTGCGCCAGGACCAAGTCCTTTGCCTCGCGGAATGAGAGTCGATCCTGGGCCTGAACGGCCAGGATTTCTTTCTCAAGGAGATATGCACCACATTGCTTCGAAGAAGCAGGGTGCGGCTCTCCACAATTGACACACTTGGCCACACATGATTTGGACTTATTGTGTGCGACCTTGGAGCAATTTACACAGACTTCGGGTGACCTGACTTTGCACGTCTACATGAGCGATTCGTATGGCTGAAGCGGTGACAGTAATAGCATCGCAGCGGCAGTGGCACGAATGCCTTCACGCGGTAGCGGTACCAACCAGCACGCACCGACTCAGGGAGCTTGTTACAGTCGAACGTGATGAAGAGTGTAGGGGTGGGTCTCGAGACCCCTCCCTGTTTTCTCATCACACGTTCGACCTTGCCCGCTTAATGGTCGGCCAGCTCTAGGGTGATGTCCTCAATGGAGTAGTCAACGAGTTCCCTCGCATAAACTACTCCTTTCACAAAGTTCATGGTAGAGTGCGGCGTCACACTCACCGGGGTGCCATGAAGTTTCCGAAGAGCACTTATCTTGGCCGCTTCGGCGGGATTCGCCGCATTCGCCAGAAGGCTCCCGTCCGAGAAACGGGTTACCTTCGGCTCTCTACCAATTGCACTAGCTAATCCTCTCCTCTGATGGATCATGTTGCCCTTGGACAACATGCTGCCATCAGTGGAGCGAATAAAGAGGAAGTGTTTGAAGCCAGCGGGCTCGAAAACGCCATGTAACCTCTGAATGAGGGGCCCCGATGTCATCGAGGCTTCGCCCTGTGCACTTTTGGTCTTTTTCATGGTCAGGAGCTCCGTACCCGGGGGGGCAGAGGGGGCGGATGTGCCGATCTTGGCTTGGTCGCTTGCCAAAGTGGCAGCAGACCCATCCGTCCCCGTAGCCCCCGCGGATGGAGAGGAACCCCGAGTCTTCTTGGTCTTTTTGGTCTTTTTCGTCCTTTTCTTTTTTCGAGAGGAGGGCGGGGAATGAACCGGTTTCTCCCCCCCCGCCGGTAGAAACCCCCAGGCCAGATGGACCGGCCTCAGCCAGGTCCTTCTCCGAAATGGAGTAGGTCTTGGTGGTCGCAGGGGCACCGGTTGGAGAAGATCCCTTCCCTCCTTGTACTGCCTCGGAGACCCCAGCCGTTTGAGGAGGACCTTGCATAGGGGCGGATTCGGGTTCGGTGCTTGGCGCCGAGCCCGGATTCCTCCCCATGGAAGGCCCTACCGTCTGAGGCTGGGTTGCCTCAAGAACCATGTCTATCACAGGAGAGGCCTCCAGTTGGCCATCCCCTCCCAGGACATCGCAGGTCCCATTGGCAGAGTCACCAGTCATGCGTGGGGAGGCACAGGCCTTAACCCCGGCAAGGTTTAGTATTCTTGCCAGCAGTTCTTTTGAGCAAAGCGACCAAAGGGGCCTGGCTTCCCTCTCCCCCCTGAGGGGGTTTGCCCTACCGAGCCGCTTGCACATGGGGCGGTCGAGAATGGGCTGCCTGCTGGCTTTCTTGGCAGTCCCCTTAGAAAGCAAAGGAGGGACTGCCGCTGGAGATAGGGAGGTGCCCAAAAGCACCTTCAGAGAAGGCAGTGAGGGGGAGTCCCCTACACCCGTAGGCGTAGGAGAGGAGTAAGCCTCCTCTCCGGTTAAAGAAGTATGGAGGGTCCCCTGCGCAAGCACAGGGGAGAGCCCTCCATCTTTTCTGTGGAGCTGCACGAGGGCGGCTCCGTTGTTTTAGGGGGAATTAAGGGGACATGTTTATTTTTTGCATCATTGGGCATGGTGACCCTCTTTGTTTTACGGGACGCAATCGCTCACCACCTCTTGCAGTAGCCCGCACTGCAAGAGGTGCTTACAGGCCCGGCAGAGCCAGGCGCCGCCATTCGGGACCACGGCTCCCGCCTGGTGGCCTGGCAGTCCATCGGCATGGCGGCTCCACCTTGGACACGGCGTAAAATTGATAGAATGTGAAGAGGAGAGGAAAAGGGATGTGAGGAAGGTATGGGTGGGGATGAAGCAGGTTGTTAAAAAAAAACCCATCCCGAACCGGAGCTCAGGGGTTAGGGAACAATATCCCCTCCCCCCTCAGCCCCGATCCGGGATGGTTGGCTTGAGAAGAAGGTCAGCATCTACCCTGTGAAATTAGAGGCTGACCAGAGAAAGTTGTGGGAGAGGTTGTATGAAAAGCGACGAGGTAGGGGAGAAATCGGGCTATCTGAAGGAAGGAAGATAGGCTAAGCTGGAGCCGGACGGATCGCTGGATCCCGTCAGCACGGCGGCCAGAATGGCAAATCGCCGCGCCCCTTACGGGGGGGGGAGGTAAGTTGTGGGGGTTTCAATTTAACACTGCCTCCCATGTTTCTGCCTATATATTTGCGTTATTTTTTGCAGAATAATTGACTATGGAACTTTTGACCCACCTTCCTATAATTTGTGTAAGGGGTATGGAGTCCTCCGTGGAATCAACGTCAGTGCCGGAAAATCAAACCATGAGATTTCAGACTCCCTCAACGTCAGAAGAAGTCTGGTGATAAAGGTCAGAAAGGAGCTAGAAGAAACAGGATTCGATTACGAGGCGACATCAAATAGGAAAACACATGGTCAACGATCTGACGCCATCAGAATACCGGAATTCGTCGCTAAAATCAAAGGAGATCATTAAAAATGATCCCATAAAGTCGATGCATATCCTTACCAGGGAGAAAGGTGTAGTTAAAAAGCTCGCCAGAGTGGTGGTGCATGATGACATTATCGCTAATTTTCATACCAGATGAGGAAGGGACAAATTATGTTCCATGCGATGCAAGAACAGCAACTCAAGCACACCAATAAGCTGATCAAAAAGTTGAAACACTCATTGGAACCAGATATGCTATGGTTCTTTTCTGACTCAGAAGAATTTCTTCCAAAACCAGAGCATCAACTCTCAGAAAAACAGATAGCTCAATGTCGCAACAAAGGACGTGCCAAGAGTGATGCAGATGAAATTTCTGGCGACAATCCTGGTCTTTGGCGTCGTCAACAGTGAACGTGACTTTATGCCAGCACACCTCTTCACTGAGGTCCTTAAGTTCAACACTAATGGATACATCCATGTTCTGAGTGAGGTGATGAAGCCCTGGATCGACCGGTTAGATACAGGGAGGCCTTGCGTGTTAAAACAAGACTTTGTGCTCTGTCACACCAGCCAGAATACACAGGCCTGGCTGTCGGAGAATTTCTGCGACCATAGAGCAACTAGCATTTGGTCTCCCAACTCGCCTGACTGAAACTCCCTCGACTTTTGTGTGTTGGGTGCGGTGGAGCAAGACACCCAAAAATCCAGCTGCAACACGAAAGACAATCTATTGTCCAGGATTGTTAGGGCCTTCATGGGCCTCAAACCGAAAGATAGTGACGAAGGCCTGTGTCTGGGTCCTTTGTCGCCTGAAGGCTATCATCGAGTCCACAGGCGGCTTTATCGACTAAGATCGACATAATGTATAATGAAGACACACCAACCAAATTTGACAAATATAATCTAAAAAAACAAAAAAAAAACAGCTTTTTTTTCCTGAGACTGTCATCATGCGAAAGAATAGCATCCGCACCCTATATATGTTGGGAAGTTACCAAGACACTGTTACAACCTTTTTAATTTTGAGCCTCCAACTTAAGTTTTAATATTGAGTTACCATCCACTTTCCTTGACGCAAGAACCAAACTAGCTTTCTGTTTAATTGGGTAGAGAAAGTCTAGTCTTTGGATACAAGAGTATAACTCTTCCCATTCCGCAAAGAGTTGGCTGTACTGAAAGTGACCTTTCTTTCAAGCAAAGGCCTTCTCTGCGGCCAGCATCTCAATTCGATCCAGAGAGAGATGCTGACATCCTAGGCGACTCCATAGCTGACCTGAGAATGTGCCAAGGGAGTATAATAAACATACTGACCAGGAGAACTTTGGACCAGAGGATGCAGATTGAAGAAAAATACCAGCAAATATACGGGAGGGTAAGTTTGCCCAGCTTTTGAATTCGGTCAGGCGACTTTATAGTGCGCGACTAGAATAAATTTGGCCATTTATTTCTTGACTTTAAAATGCCACCATCTGCTAATGGCAAGAGGTTTGTTACAAACGCTCTGAGCTTAGGTAATTGCTTTGGAGAGCTATATTGCCTTAGTACCTTCAAAATTCTGTAGATTAGGGGAAAAAAGTCTGCTTCAGGAAGATTTTGAAAGTTTGTAAAGGAAGTAGTAAGGTTTTTTAAACATAAAGATCGTTTAAGTCATCCATTAGGATCTCCATTCACTGAGGAATTTCTGCAGGTTCCGGAAAGTTGTCTTCCTCTGATGTTTCCAAGTGAAATTATGCGAGGTACATATAGCACTTATTTCGCTTCATGAATATTTAATTTCTGGAATGGTTCTTCTTTTTAAATGACCCTCACAGGATTGGTCAGTGTCCTCAAGTTAGGAAAAGTTTTTAATGCGAAAAATGATTTGGGGGAAAATTCTTTAAAGCAAACTCAAATCGATGTGCTTGGAAGAGGACCTCATCGGCCAAGAATGGCTAAAAGTACACTACTCATGTACGAACAGTTCCTTGAACGTAGCCCATCCCTTTTAGAAACTTAAAACGTTCTTTGAAACCATGAGAAATCTTAAACTAAGTCATCTGTGCCTGTACCAGGAGGAGTGAGGTAACTACCGCTTGTACCTTGTAATCGAGACGAGTTCGTGCACTTTAAATGATACGAAAATTTTGGGAGGAGGCTGTAGGCTTCACCCAAATTGATTTAGGAATAGGAATCTCACAACGGTTTTACTAAAGGAAAAAGATTTAGGATGCTGCCGATAGAGATGAGAATTATGATATTGTTTAATTGGATTTTAGTAAGGCTCTCAATATGGTGCCGCACTTACGACTTTTGAATAAAGTTAAAGCCTATTGGATCGATGGAAGGATGTTGGGGGTGGATTCAGTCGGGCCTTAGTCACAGACAGCAAAGAGTTAGCATTGATGGGATTAAATCTTAGTGGGAAAATGCTATCAGTAGGCTTCCTCAGGTTTCGGTGTTGGGGCCGTTCTTGATTTATATTAATGACCTCGACATTGGTATAAGTAATGACCTCAGCAAGTCTGCTGATAGCACTAGGTTAGTTAGGATTATAAGGTCTGACTTTGATGCCGAGGTTATTACAAATTAATTCAACATACTATCTTAATGGGCAGAAAAATGGCAACTGGAATTTAACATAAGCAATTGTGGTATACTTAGTATAGGTAGATGTAATCCAGTGATTAATTATAAACTGAATGGGAGAGTTTTCGGAACGTCAGATTGCGAAAGAGACTTAGTTTTACTGGTAAGTTCTGACCTCTGGCCTACAAATGAGTGCATAAGTGCTAGGAATAAAGCTAATAGGGTATTGAAATTTATTTGGAGGGGTGAAAGTAATAGGAGTGTTGATGTAATTCTGAAACTGTACTTGCCATTAGTTCGACCTCATTTTGACTATGTGGTGCAATTTTGGCCACCATATTATAGTAAGGATATTGGTTTGCTTTGGAGATTAAATCAACATAGGTTAGAAAGAAGAAGAGTCCGAGGGGACGATTGAACTCTTTGAGTGACTAAAAGGTTATAATAGATGAGATTTGGGTAAAGTTCTTATCTTTTGTGAAGATGATAAAATGCAGCAATGGGTTTAAGCTGGACAAATTTAGGTTTAGGAAAATCATTTGTTTAAAAATTAAGTATTGAATGAATGGAATAGTCTCACTAGTTATGTGATAGAAGCGTCCTCACTGGGGAGTTTTAAGATTGTCCCTGATATATTTATGGATGAGGTTGCTAAGTGGGACTGAACTGGGTGATGGGAGCAGGAGCTGCCTCGCATGGGTTATTGATTAGTCTTTTTCAGATTCCTTCTTTTCTTAGGTTCGTAGGACTAAAATAAAATTAGGCAAAAGTCCAATTTCAGGGTCATATGCTGTAAGTTTTTATTTTGTTATAGTACCTGAAAGTATGTTGCATCGTAACCAGAGGCAACGGAGTATGGAAGACACTTTAAATAACTTCGTCACGAGTTGAGGCCTTATAAGGAAATACCCTAAATCATTTCAGTATCTGGTCGAATGAATTGTGGTTCATACTGAATGGTATATTTGATAAAGTAAGATCGTCCTTGCTGAAACCTTCTTCGCTCTTCTTGGCTGAGCAGATCAATCATGCGACCACTGGAGGAGGAACTGATGAAGCTGCTCTTATAGAAATATTTTGCACCAGAGATGACGAATCGATTAAGTCTCTATATATTTTTTTTCTTTTGAGAACCATACCATGAACAGTAAAGCCGTGAGGGTCATTTTTTATCGAAAAAATGGAAAGAAATTGTGGAAAATGGAAAGATTATGAGTGAAGGCTACGGTAGCAAGCTGCGTTCTGTGCAAATTTTAAGTAGTTCTAAATCTTTCAATAATTTTAAAATTAGAAAAGCTATGTGGAAGATCGCCCATCCGACTAGTATTCAAATTAGATACTAAACACTTTCTTATTCTTTTGATGGGTAATAATTTTACTAGAAAGATTTTTTTTAGACATAGATAAACTCGTACTAAACAGCACTTGTAGCTGCCAAAATCACAGATTTACTCTTATCACATACTTGTCTATTCCTTTATTATACTTTCCATCCTTCGTCGAGGCTGAGTAGCCTCCAAAGGGTTTAAGTTTTCTCGATAACATAAACAATCTTTGGCCGCTACAGAGGAAGTTAAATACGTTAATTTTTCAGTACTATAAAAAAAACTTTTGAGAATCGATACGAGAAATCAATAGAGGAAGTCGTATGCAAAGAAAGAAAGGGAAGCTTTGAGAAGACCCTAATGAGAATTCTTTCCCTCGTCCGTGACTGTAAGGGAATGGTCACTTCCCCCCCCCCTCGACCACTCTTGGTGCAGTTCCAAGGCGGTTACCGCAAGGACATCCGCCCCAGGCATCGGCGGGTCAGTGTTTAACCACAGTGTAGCACAACCCAATGCCATGAAAGACCCTAAAGGTCAAAAAGGTAAGATCTCTCCCAGGAGAGTGAGATCCAGTTTCACGTCGAACAAGAAATTGGAGACGGGTTTCTCCCAATCTCGATGGCTAACGAGGAGCCGATGTTTGACTTCGTGGGAAAGACCGTTTGGAAAAAGAACTCTCCTGGGGCCGTCCTCAAGTCCCTCTCCCCCTTACCACTCCCCCAGTGGGGGGTGCGAGGTATAAATGAGGAACTCTGAGGAAAATCGGGGTAGTATACGTCAGTCTCTAGGTGACGAAGTCCTCGGATCCACAACTGAGCTACCGAGACTGGAGAGGTAGTGTACTTGGCTCGCCAGACCAAGAAGTACCCTGCAAGAGAGGCAGGGCTACATACCTTAAGGGGCTAAGAAAAAGCTCATCCTTGAGCTAAGTCCCTGGTTATCAAACCAAACGATAAGTGAACTTTGGTAAGTTCGACTTACTCTCGCCAGAGAGACTCCTCATATCCTGGTGCACCTTAAACACCAGGGGTATTCCTCGTCCTTGAGGAATTAAGAAGAAGAAGGAAAAGGCTCCTCCTCGAGCCCGTTATTCGGTGGTCACACCAAACTTTAAGTAACTTATTCTCGCCAGAGAAACCCCCCTCCGTTATCCTCGCCAGTAAAGAAGACCCTCCCCGAGTTCAGTCCTCGTCCATAAGGAAATTAGTAACGAAGGAGAAAAGCTCCTCCTCGAGCTCGTTACTCGGTGATCACACCTCACTCCAAGTTAACTTGAATTAAGAACCAAGTTCGACTCACTCTCGCCAGAGAGACCACGACTGCCTAGGTGGTGCATAAAGCACCGAAATTGTTCTCGTCCTGAAGAACCCCCCCCCCCCCCGGAAGAACGTGTGGACCCCCCAGCTGCTACCCTCGCCAAGACTACCGTGGAATTCTGCCCATCTACACGCGTCAAGAGTAAACATTTCTGAGGCCTTTAAACTCCACATGAGTCCGTAAGCCTAATTCTTATATTATTGTTTTGTCTAGAGAAAACGTTAACCAAATTTTGTGGGGAAACTAATTTAATTAATTCTTGTTTATAATAATATTTAGAGTATTGCTGTAGTTAAAGTATAAAGGTTGTGTATTCAATGGTTAAAGATAAAATATAAGTTTATTTTGTGAATTAGTGGGCGTTTCTTTTATATCCTGACGTGTTTGGTAACGGCTCTATTCTTTAAGATATTCCGATATCAAAGTATATTAGACAGCTCTTAGCACTCTTAGAGACTAGAACAAAAAGGAGGGGCATTCTACGACACTAAACAAAAGAGGTGTCAGGTAAGTAGGGTTCTTATCAGAAAGAATTCTACGACAGTGACGATACTGGATCATCAATATCGGAGGTCTCTGATCAGCTCTGCTCAAAAGGTTTGGTATTGTCTTGTTGTGGTTTCTAAAACTCTACTAATTGTTAAGTAGTTAAGTGAATATTTATTTTACTTAATAGATGAAATTTAGCCGTCTAGTGTATACGTGATCTATAGAAAAATCCCTTATTTGACTCTAGCTTTATTTAAATAATGAATAATATCCCCAAACAGTGTATTTATTTATTTAAACTACCCCTTTGAGTCGTGAGTGGGATTGGCAATATTGATCGAAGCCTTAGACAAGGGTGCATGTAAGATTGAGACCAGAAGTGAATGCAGAATTGAAGGAATGGTAGTTAGGGAGTTTGGAGTGGTCAGGGTGGGATTTTAATTCGTTATTTCCCTTGAAAATCTGACGCTGACAGGATTTAGGATGAACCGTGAATGATGGTGGTACATCGGTACTTTTTAATGGTAGGAGAGTCTCAGCGTCGATGGGAGCCTTCTTGAGTGCTAAGGGATTAAGTGTGAAATGTTTAAGGAAGTGCACAAGTATTCTGGTGTCAACATTAGAGTATGTATAAAGATCGTGTATATAAAGTTGTGTATACAACGTTGTATATAAAGATCACGAGTGATAAGAGTGGAAATCTACCATTTGAAATGGAATCTTGGTATGCGAACGGTAGCTAGTTCGAAACAATTGAGTACGATATGTTTGTAGGTTCAAGGGTCTAACCAAGGTTAACTGCGTGGTATGAAGGGGTATGGGCATGCAAGAAGAATGAATGAAACTACTTTTGAAGAAAAGGAGTGTAAGGGTATGGTAAGGGTTGAAAGAGGGCGTAAAAGGTTGACTGATTTCGAGTGTTTGAGAAACGAGACTTGTTGAATAGTCTGCTATTTCTCCCTTTGCAAAGTTAATCAGAAAATGTGAAAGGGGAGGGGGGGGGCTAGGGCAAAAGTTGGGAATCATTGTAGTGAAAATTGTTTAGTTGTAAAAGTTTTAGGAAATTTCTGGAATTCTCTAAATTTCCCTTCAGAGATTACAGCGAAGTTAGTTCCACCTGGCGTTTAGTCGCCATATAGAGTACTGATTATGGTTGCCCGTCAACGGCGGCTGCCACAGGCATCAGATGCCAGTTGTTCTGACCCACCTTAAATTGTAGTGGTCCAGTATGAAATAGGTCCCCCAGGCGAGTGCCGATCTGTAGTAAAACTCCTACCAAGTTATTTTCGTAGTGTTTAAATTGTGCAACTTCCTAATGTTCGCAGAGATCGATGAGGATGGCATCCGGAAGATCCTTACGTCACACACCTTCAACTTCTTGAAAGACCTCTTTATTTTGTATGAGGAGAAGAGCGGAGAAGGCTTCCTCGATCTCGTGGCCAAGAAGTGTTCTGGCGATGCGAAAGAAGACTTGGTTAAAGATCTGGGTCGTACGGGAGAGTGTTTAATGGGTTAAAAATCGATTAACGGCTAATTTGGACGTTTATATTCTCCGGGAACTTTTGGACAGGATATTTGTCATAATTTTGAAGTACTCTATATCAATATGTCTTAGTCTTTACTTTTCTTTTAGCTTCTCTGGGGGATAATACCAGCCAGTATGGTGTCAGTTTCTCCTCGTAGATGTCGAAACGAGACAACCAAAAAAATCAACAGCATTCATTCTCAACCACTAGATCATATAATAATTTTTAAAATGAATTAGCTTCACGCATGCTACAACTACCATATCTCCAGGCAGTAGACCTCTACTCATTTTAAACTGTCAGACTCATCGTACATTTGTCTCGCTGCTCTAAGTCCGCTCTTCGTTAAATTGCTCTAGATTGGATTGTATGTTCGCTCACCCCTGATCTACGTTTAAATAAACTACCTGGTTGCATTTTGCCAGCCGCTCTACCATTCTCCTTTCCACTCAAAGATATTACCACACGCCAAAGACAAGTTGTCGCTCTTCAGCTTAACCATATTACTCTATGTTGGATTTATTTATTATGAGTTTTCCTGAATTTCCGCGAACCACACCAGTTTTACTCGATTAAGACGTGCTTCTGATTTTATAGTTTAATGTTGCTACACAATTAATTTGATCATGGTTAAATTCTTCTAGATTTGTCATCCAAAAGTCGTCCTGAATTCTTCGCTCACGCTATCAACAAAGTCATGGAGCGACTGGGTATCGACGATTAGCCTCATGTCAGGATCATTGTATCGAGATGCGAGATTGATTCGGAAGACATCAAAGACAAGTATAAAGAACTCTATGAAAAAGTCCTGATTGAACAAGTTAAGGCAAGTTTCTGATACTTTTATCTAACTCATCCCTTATCTCCTCTTAATATTGAACTGTGTATTACAATTTTTCATACTTTCAGAGTGAAACTAATCGTGATTACGAAAGCACATTGCCGGGCTTCTTCGAGAAGCTTTAGAAGAATAGTTCTATCAGAACCAGACCATGTTAATTAGTAATTCAGATTCTTTAACCACCCCAAAAGCTTTAAATTTCTTAAAATTTAATTTAAATTATTGCACTTTAATTCAGGATAAAAACTCACGACTGAAAATCTGTTGATTTAATTATTGAGGGGTTGCGGGTCACCAATGGAGCGGTCGGTTATGCAAACACGCGCACAATTAATATTTATTAACAAGATCAAGTTTCGAATTCTTCTTGGTTGTCTCAATTCAGGGGGCTTGCAGCTCGCGTGGATGGAGAGTGTCGGGAAATGGTCACTTCCCCCCTTCCCCCGTTCACTCGTGATGCAGTCCCAAGGCGGTTACCGCAACGACATCCGTCGAAGGCATCGGCGGGTCAGTGCTTAACCACAACGTGGCACAACCAAGTGCCATGAAAGACCCTAAAGGTCAAAAAGGTAAGATCTCCCCCAGGAGAGTGAGATCCAGTTTCACGTCGAACAAGAAATTGGAGACGGGTTTCTCCCAATCTCGATGGATAACGAGGAGCCGAGGTTTGACTTCGTGGGAAAGACCATTGGGAAAAAGAACTCTCCTGGGGCCGTCCTCAAGCCCCTCTCCCCCTTACCACTCCCCCAGTGGGGGTGCGAGGTATAAATGAGGAACTCTGAGGAAAATCGGGGTAGTATACGTCAGGCCAGGTGACGAAGTCCTCGGATCCAAAACCGAGCTACCTAGACTGGATTGGTAGTATACGTCAGGCCAGGTGACGAAGTCCTCGGATCCAAAACCGAGCTACCTAGACTGGATTGGTAGTATACGTCAGGCCAGGTGACGAAGTCCTCGGATCCAAAACCGAGCTACCTAGACTGGATTGGTAGTATACGTCAGTCTCTAGGTGACGAAGTCCTCGGATCCACAACCGAGCTACCGAGACTGGAGAGGTAGAATACTTGGCTCGCCAGACCAAGAAGTACCCTGCAAGAGAGGCAGGGCTACCTACCTTAAGGGGCTAAGAAAAAGCTCATCCTTGAGCTAAGTCCCTGGTTATCAAACCAAACGATAAGTGAACTTTGGTAAGTTCGACTTACTCTCGCCAGAGAGACTCCTCATATCCTGGTGCACCTTAAACACCAGGGGTATTCCTCGTCCTTGAGGAATTAAGAAAAGAAGAAGGGAAAGGCTCCCCCTCGAGCCCGTTATTCGGTGGCCACACCAAACGTTAAGTAATTTATTCTCGCCAGAGAAACCCCCCTCCGTTATCCTCGCCCGTGAAGAAGACCCTCCCCGAGTTCAGTCCTCGTCCATAAAGAAATAAGTAACGAAAGAGAAAAGCTCCTCCTCGAGCTCGTTACTCGGTGATCACACCGCACTCCAAGTTAACTTGATTTAAGAAACAAGTTCGACTCACTCTCGCCAGAGAGACCACGACTGCCTAGGTGTTGCATAAAGCACCGTCTTGGTTCTCGTCCTTAAAGAACCCTTTCCCCCCGGAAGAACGTGTGGACCCCCCAGCTGCTACCCTCGCCAAAACAACCGTGGAATTTCGCCCATCTCGACACACGGCACGCGTCGTGAGGCAATAACATTTCTGAGGCCTTTAAACTCCACATGAGTCCGTAAGCCTAATTCTTATATTATTGTTTTGTCTAGAGAAAACGTGAACTTAATTTTGTGGGTAAACTAATTTAATTAATTCTTGTTTATTATAATATTTAGAGTATTGATGTAGTTAATGTATAAAGGTTGTGTATTCAATGGTTAAAGATAAAATATAAGTTTATTTTGTGAATTAGTGGGCGTTTCTTTTATATCCTTACGTGTTTGGTAACGGCTCTGTTCTTTAAGATATTCCTATAATATCAATATATATTAGACACTCTTAGCACTCTTAGAGATAGAACAAAAAGGAGGGGAATTCTACGACACTAAATAAAAGTGGTGTCAGGTAAGTAGGGTTCTTATCAGAAAGAATTCTACGACATAATTAAAGTGGTGTCAGGTTTTGTAGGTTGTTATTATAAAGAACCCAGCAGTGTCTAATTAAGAAAGAGCCAACACGTAAAGGAATATCAGATCAGGAATAAGAGAATAATTGACAAAAGGAAAATTGGTAGAGTTAGGGGTGGTAACAATCTAAAGGTAATTGGTAGGTCAAGTGGTAAATTTGTTGTCGGGAGTGGTATTTCAATCAGCATAGTAGTGGGATTAAGGGTAAGTTATGCTGAGCGCTACCTGGTGAGTGGTGGCATAATTATCTGAAAATACAGAAAGGAAAAATCGACGGACCAACACGAAATGGATCCAGTCAAAAGATTTTACCAACAAGCCCAAAGTCTGGGACTTGAAGGCACAGAAATGCATGACTACGTCATGGCAGAACTCAGAATAGATTGGGTAGAAGAAGAAAGAATTTGGGATATAGAAAAAGAACAAGAAGTAATAAAGTTTGAGAGAGAAACAGAGGATATAAAAAGAGAGGGTAAAAGAGAACGTGAATTAATGGAAATACGGATGAACCGGGAAAGTGAAGAATCCCGAATACAGCGGAAAATAGAAACAGAGGAAAGAAGATTTCTGAGAGGAGGTAAAAAAAGCGAAAGAATAATACTGTTGAAAAGAGAAGCACGAGAATTCAGAATAAGGACAGAAATGGAAGATGAAGAAAGAAGACTAAAGAGAAAGCTGGAAGATGAAGAAAGAAGAACTCGACGGGAAAACGAAATAGCGAAAGCAGAACAAGAAGCCGAGGCCGGGAGAATGAAGAGGAAAAAGAGTCGAAAGAGAGGAGAATAAAGATTAGAAATAGAAATCGATAAAAGAAGAATACAGAGGGAAAAAGAACGTGCTCAAGCTGAAAGAGAAGAGAGAGAAGAAAAGGCAAGATTGCTCGCACTCGAAAGAGCACCTATCAAGAATCTCATAGAGGTCGAGGAAGTTGGAGCTCGGCCTGGACCTAAGAAAGGACCATCGAGGGAAACCCAGCCAAAGGGGGTTATCAGGGAAGAATTAGAAGGTAGGGTAGAGGTACGATCAGGTGTACCTGAGGAACTACCTACTAAGAGAAGTGAGTCAAATGAGTTGACAAGGAAGGAGGAAAGAGGTGCTATTGCGATACACCCAGGTAAGACTAATCAAATGGTAAAAGCGGATGAGTATCCCCTACCCCTAGTAGTCTCCTCCCCGAACGGAACGTCCACGGAGTTACCGCTAAATCGCCAAGTCGTAGTGAGCGCCAAGCCCATTAACGACCTCGCAGGGAAAAATTTTCTCGATCCCCAAAGATCGAACCCAGACACGATCTTCCCGTGTACCTGGTTAAAGGAGAGCTATGGGACCTACGCTCCCATCAATAATGCCCCGCTACAACAGGCCGCTCTAGCCATAATGTTCAGTTTAAAGGTAGTCAAGTACCGTAAGAAGGGTAATTCGAATAGGTTGAAATACCGCTACCATTTAGTACCATACTTGGGTAGACTCAATAACCAGAACGGCCGACTCAGGCGTGGTAGAATAATGGTCACAGAGCACCATTCTAGGATCAGCTACATCAAAGGAGCCGATAATGTACAGCTGCTCTATAGGTGGAGACGAAAAACCATTGAGGGTTATTTCAGTACCTAATGAGCGTGAAACCATGTTTTCATTTGTTGTTCGTGTTAATATTTATCGGTAGGATTTAAGTTCTCAAAAACTTAGAAAGGTAAGGAAGTAGCTTGTTTTGTTGTTTTTTTTTGTGGGTAATCGATGAATTAAGGTTTTTTAATTTTCTATGTAAAATTGTATTGCGAGTAGGTCTAGCTCGACACATTGCCTGTGTAAACGCGCGCGTGGGCACTCATGTGTAAGGAAACTTAATGTAAGAGAGGGCTCAAAGAAATACAACTTTGCTAAGCTCGACTAGGTTAAGTAAGTTGTTTTGAGTTCCCGGGAGCATCCCCCACTCTCCATTAAGTTCTTCGGTGGGAGGTGTGTCGGGAAATGGTCACTTCCCCCCCCCCCCCGTTCACTCGTGATGCAGTCCCAAGGCGGTTACCGCAACGACATCCGTCGAAGGCATCGGCGGGTCAGTGCTTAACCACAACGTGGCACAACCCAGTGCCATGAAAGACCCTAAAGGTCAAAAAGGTAAGATCTCCCCCAGGAGAGTGAGATCCAGTTTCACGTCGAACAAGAAATTGGAGACGGGTTTCTCTCAATCTCGATGGCTAACGAGGAGCCGAGGTTTGACTTCGTGGGAAAGACCGTTTGGAAAAAGAACTCTCCTGGGGCCGTCCTCAAGCCCCTCTCCCCCTTACCACTCCCCCAGTGGGGGTGCGAGGTATAAATGAGGAACTCTGAGGAAAATCGGGGTAGTATACGTCAGGCCAGGTGACGAAGTCCTCGGATCCAAAACCGAGCTACCTAGACTGGATTGGTAGTATACGTCAGGCCAGGTGACGAAGTCCTCGGATCCAAAACCGAGCTACCTAGACTGGATTGGTAGTATACGTCAGGCCAGGTGACGAAGTCCTCGGATCCAAAACCGAGCTACCTAGACTGGATTGGTAGTATACGTCAGGCCAGGTGACGAAGTCCTCGGATCCAAAACCGAGCTACCTAGACTGGATTGGTAGTATACGTCAGGCCAGGTGACGAAGTCCTCGGATCCAAAACCGAGCTACCTAGACTGGATTGGTAGTATACGTCAGTCTCTAGGTGACGAAGTCCTCGGATCCACAACCGAGCTACCGAGACTGGAGAGGTAGAATACTTGGTTCGCCAGACCAAGAAGTACCCTGCAAGAGAGGCAGGGCTACCTACCTTAAGGGGCTAAGAAAAAGCTCATCCTTGAGCTAAGTCCCTGGTTATCAAACCAAACGATAAGTGAACTTTGGTAAGTTCGACTTACTCTCGCCAGAGAGACTCCTCATATCCTGGTGCACCTTAAACACCAGGGGTATTCCTCGTCCTTGAGGAATTAAGAAAAGAAGAAGGGAAAGGCTCCCCCTCGAGCCTGTTATTCGGTGGCCACACCAAACGTTAAGTAATTTATTCTCGCCAGAGAAACCCCCCTCCGTTATCCTCGCCCGTGAAGAAGACCCTCCCCGAGTTCAGTCCTCGTCCATAAAGAAATAAGTAACGAAAGAGAAAAGCTCCTCCTCGAGCTCGTTACTCGGTGATCACACCGCACTCCAAGTTAACTTGATTTAAGAAACAAGTTCGACTCACTCTCGCCAGAGAGACCACGACTGCCTAGGTGTTGCATAAAGCACCGTCTTGGTTCTCGTCCTTAAAGAACCCTTTCCCCCCGGAAGAACGTGTGGACCCCCCAGCTGCTACCCTCGCCAAAACAACCGTGGAATTTCGCCCATCTCGACACACGGCACGCGTCGTGAGGCAATAACATTTCTGAGGCCTTTAAACTCCACATGAGTCCGTAAGCCTAATTCTTATATTATTGTTTTGTCTAGAGAAAACGTGAACTTAATTTTGTGGGTAAACTAATTTAATTAATTCTTGTTTATTATAATATTTAGAGTATTGATGTAGTTAATGTATAAAAGTTGTGTATTCAATGGTTAAAGATAAAATATAAGTTTATTTTGTGAATTAGTGGGCGTTTCTTTTATATCCTTACGTGTTTGGTAACGGCTCTGTTCTTTAAGATATTCCTATAATATCAATATATATTAGACACTCTTAGCACTCTTAGAGATAGAACAAAAAGGAGGGGAATTCTACGACACTAAATAAAAGTGGTGTCAGGTAAGTAGGGTTCTTATCAGAAAGAATTCTACGACAGAGAGTTTAATTAGATATAATTAGATTTCAATCTTAAATGAAAGATAGAATACATCCATAACCCTATATTTTAAAAACGAGATTTTTTGAAGGTTTGAATAAGATTTTTTCATTTAGTTCGGTTGTAACCTAAGTATATTTAATTTTTTATCAAAGCTATTTCTAATAATTCCTTTAGAAGAAGAACTACAGAACTACAGAATCTAGGACCAGAAAAGACCCTAAGGTCCGCTCGAGGCTAGTCCGCTACACTAAATCCATAACTACGATACACACTTATCTACGAGTGTATCTCTAACATGCTATATATTTATTTATTTTTTTTTTTTTTAAATATATGAGATTTAAGATAAGTTACCGGTGGGTTGCTGCTCAATCCAAGTGGATTTTATATGGCCGCTAGGGTGAAACGAGAAATATCATCTATAAAAGGTGGAGGAGACCCTTTTTTTGACAAAAATTTAAAAAACGACGGGTTAAAAGATTCCTCCGCCAATATGAATCGAAGACGGGTGTGTTGAGGAATAGTTAAAAGGGTCGGGAAACAGGACAACCAGAGAATGGTAAAATGACTACAATCCAATAAAAGGTGGGCAACCGATTGGTCCCCACCGCAAAAACGCCTGCAAGGGCTGATATGGGCATCACCCGAAACAAGATGGCCGTGAGTAAGTCTCGTGTGGCCAATGCGAACTCGGCAAAGGGCCACCTCCAACGACCGCATTCTATGACGACTCGAGGGCCAAGAGCGAATAGAATTTTTTATTTTGTATAGTTTGGATGATGAACAGTCATCCCATTCATTCTGCCACAGTTGAAAAGTATACTTTCTTAATGAAGGAAAGTAGTCCCTAAAAGGCAGAGCCGAGTTCTCAGGGGACACAGAATGTGCTGAGCGGGCCAGCCGATCAGCCTTCTCGTTGCCCAGGACCCCCACATGCCCAGGGACCCAGCAAAAAATAATTTTATATCGGGATGCATTTTGGATCAGCCAGTTGCAAATTTCTGTGACCAGGGGATGGGGCGCATTAAAAGATCTAATTGACTGTAAGACACTCCTTGAGTCGGAAAAAATGACAAAATCACTAAAAGGTAAAATTTGGATGAGTCTAAAGGCTAAAAAAATTGCTGAAAGTTCAGCGGTAAAAATGGATGCTGCTGGCGGCAAAGATAAAGTTAAGAATTCTCCTCCAGGGTAGATGGCTGCGGCGCCCACGCCACCGTCCGACTTAGAGCCATCCGTGTAGAGTGGGCAGCATTGTTTGTGGGAGATCGAATGCTCTAAGAACAGGCTTTTAATGATGCGAGGGTCCATGGAGGACTTCTCCAGGCTCCACATGTTGGTACATACTGTTGGGAGAGGAGCACGCCACCCAGGGTTCAGTAAGGATGGAAGGGTAAGGACCCTTGGAGCACCCAGGTTAGAGAGAAGATCTCCTATGCGAAGGTTCAAAGGGTGGGGTAAAGATGGCAACTTATCATATGCCGCCGTTGATTCGGCAGCATACAGGCATCTGTAGACCTCTGATACAGGGGCTTGCTGTACTTGGCAGAGGTATCGCATGCAGATTTGCAGTCTATGGTAGTGCAAAGGGAGTAAACCCACACTCGCAGTAAAGGCAGTTGACAGGAGAAGTACGGAAGGCTACACTAGAAAGGCGAACTCCAAGGTTTCGAATGGGGTTCAGCATTTTAAGGACTGATGGGAAAGCCGATGAGTAAATTTGACAGCCGTAATCCAATTTGGATTGAACGAGGGCTGTGTATAATGTCCACAATGTTTGTTGGTCACTGCCCCACGAATTGTGTAAGAGGACTTTCAAAATGTCTAGAGACCGCAGACAGCCTGTTCGAAGTCGGCGTAGGTGTGGTAACCAGGATAACTTTGGATCGAGAGTTACGCCAAGGAACCGAAACTCGGAGACAAACTCTATATCTTCGCCTTGTAGGAAGATAGATGGCGGAACAAGAACCCCTCTGCCTCGGTGGAAATACATTGCTTTGGTTTTGGTCGTGGAAAAGTGGAATCTCTTAAGATGTGCTCTTTTGGATACAGCATTGACCGCCAGTTGTAGCCGACGCGCTGCTGATGTAAGGCGAGGTGAGGAACAGTATAGTGCTAAATCATCGACAAACAGAGTTGCCGATACATCCTCTGGGAGAGACGAAATAATATCATTGATGGCAATTATAAAACATAAGACACTTAAAACACTGCCCTGAGGAACTCCCTCCTCTTGGGATTGCAGGTCAGAGTATGCGTATCTAACACGTACCTTGAAGGATCGAGATGCTAAAAAACTTTGAATAAATGAAGGTAAAAAGCCTCTCATCCCCCAGACGTATAGCTGCTTCAAGATGCCGTATCTCCATGTTGTGTCGTAGGCTTTCTCAATATCGAAAAATATGGCCAGGACTCGGTGCTTTAATGAGAAAGCTTTCCGGACTGATCCCTCGAAACGTACTAGTAGGTCAAGGGTATTATGACCTTTGCGGAAGCCACATTAAAATAGAGAGAAAAGGTGATTGGCTTCTAGGAACCAGTTTAGGCGCTCCAATATCATTTTTTTCCAGCAACTTACTCAAACAGCTGGTGAGAGTTATAGGGCGGTAGTGATCTGCATCCAACCCGTCCCCGCCCGGTTTGACAAAGGAAAGGATGATCCCAATGCGCCATGATGGCGGGTAAAAACCCTTCACCCATATAAGGTTGTACAAATCAAGCAGGAAGAGAGTAGAGTGTGGATGTAGGTGCCGAATCATGTCGAAATGGATCTCATCAAGGCCAGGAGAAGTAGATCTGCAAAGGGACAAAGCGCTTTGCAGCTCATAGATACTGAATAGAGCGTTATACGGAAGGTTAGATTTTGTTGTGAAGTTGAGAGAATGAGATTCTTCCTTTGATTTGTAGGATTGTAAAGCCTTATCGTAACGGCTGACACTGTTGACGGCGCGGAAATGGTCAGCAAAAGCATTGCTGACCGCCAGGCCGTCATTCTCCAAGGAACAGTCTAAGTTAAGTGTGGGGGTATGATGATTAGCGTAACGGCCCCTGATCTTATTAATCCTCTTCCAGATCTTAGCAGTAGGTGTCATAGAGGAAATCGATGAAACGTATCTGCGCCATGAATTTCGGCGAGCTTGATGAAGGGTTCTTTGGCGAAGCGCACGAGCTCGGTTTTGGTCGACCTTGTTGCACAAAGTTGGGTTCTTTCGGAATCGGGCATGGGCTAACTTGTAATTTTTGATAGCTGTTGCACACGTCGAGGTCCACCAGGGCATGGTTGAGCGGCCCGTGACAGGTCGCCTCCGTGGGATGGTCTGTGTTGCTGCATTGTAGATAGTCGATGTAAAGTATTCTACTGCCGCGTCCACTCCATTGAAGGTCCCCAAAGATGCATTTGGGAAGGACACCTCTTGGAAACCTTCCCAATATGCATGACCTAAGTCCCACTTAAGGGGCATGGTTGTATGAAGGCTAACTTGAAGGGCCGACAAGACAATAGGGAAGTGGTCACTCCCATGGAGATCGTCAAGAATTGACCCTCGAAATTCAGTGAAGCAATCAAGGGAACAAACAGACAGGTCAACACAGCTAAAAGAGTCCGTCTGGACATGATAAGAGGTAAAATCACCAGTATTTAAAACACAAAGAAGGTCTGATAATAAAAGAGACTCTAAAAGACTGCCTTTGGCATTTCGAGTGATGTCACCCCAGTATGGGTGACGGGCGTTAAAATCTCCTAGTAATAAGAATGGGGAGGGCAACTGGTCTATAAGTTCTAAAAGGTCGGATCTTGACAATGATAAACAAGGGGGTAGGTAAATAGAGCAAACGGTAAAAAGCTTAGTAAGAAAAACCCTCACAGCAACAGCTTGGAGGGTAGTATGTAGGGAGATGAGAGAAACATGGTAGGATGAAGATACCATGATTGACACCCCTCCATGAGAGGGGCTTCCAGCAGGAGCAATAGAGTTGAAAGTAAGAAAACCGGGTACCGGCGGAAAGGGCCGTATACCCAGTTTATTCTCCTAGAGACAAATAACAGCGGGGTGGATAGTCGTCAAAAGAATTTTGAGTTCTTCCCACTTTGGAAGAACTCCTTGACAATTCCATTGTAAAATGTAAGATATTATGTGTGACGATTAGATACCACTGTGGATATCTTTTTCTCTTTTGAGGCCGATATTATATTTGAGGTTCGTCCCAAAGAGCTTGGGAGACGGAGAGCTGATTTTGAGGAGCCTGCTTTTGCAGTGAGAGAGATCCTAGATGGAGCAGTAACCGAGTTTTTTTCGTGGTTTTTGGAGAACCGACCGAGGCCCTTGATTGTAATTCGGGCTCGCAACCAGGTGGAAAAGGAAGATCAAGAAGAGATTTTCGGCCGGTAGATCCGGATTCATGGGTAGAGGGTATTTTGGGTGTCTGAGGAGTTGGTCAAACCGCCCAATTGGTGATGTTGGAGTATCAACTACTTCCATCGGATCTTGGGTTGAAGGGTGAGCAGAACGAACAGGTGATCTGAGCGAGGTGTGTGGAGCTGGGTGTATTTCTGCCATCGTTTGGATCAGGATGGGGCCTACGTCCTTTGAAGGGCGAGATGGACTTAAGGGCAGAGAATGTTCAAACATAGGGCAGGAGTCCATTGGAGATTCTCGGGGTTCGGCCGAGTCAGCTCCAGAGGCTGCCCGCTTATTGGTGGTCGATGACCCAGGTGAGGAATCCTTTCTCTTACCCCTGGGATTTGGGTCTCGTGGCCAGGTGGATGAACCTTCACTGGTCGATGTTGAGGATTCTTTCAAATAGCGTCTGATGTCTTAAGCGTCTCACCCTAAGCGTCTCTCCCAGCTAGAGCTGCTGGAGAGAGGGGGGCAACATTGGTTATCTCGGTGTGAGAGCGATGCTTCGACTGCATATTCTGAATGTTTTCGACGCTGCGAGTAGATGTAGGATGAAGTGCTTTAGGTTGGTCGGAACTCGCGCGTGATGGTCGGTTTCGTCCAGCATCACGTAAAACGTCAGAGAAGAGCCGGCCGAGTGGCGAGGTTTGTGCTCGGGCACGCTGGTGGACCTCTTATATCTAGACGTAGGGAGTCGCGCAAAGCGAGAACTTACTTTTCATATAAAAATATAGAGCATAGTTTCTACGCAGCAAAGTGGGTACCTCCGCAGTTGGCACAGTGTGGCGTTTTGGTGCATTCGGGGCCATGGTAGTCAGAGCTACAATTCACGCAGGAGCGAGGGTACCGACAGGCTCTGCTAACATGTCCAAATTGAGTGCAATTGAAGCAGCGTCTGGGTAGTTCGATGTAGGGACTTACCGGGACACGAAGGTACCCAACTTTAATATACTGCGGCAGTTCTTGTCGTTCAAATGTTAAAATCAGTGGGGCGGTTGGAACTTTAGTGGAGCCTAATATTTTCGTTACCCTGTGTACGTGTAGGGACCACTAGATAGGTGAAGGAAGAGGGAGAAATAAAGGGCAGTGGAAGAGCGTAATAGAGGAGGGAAGAAAGAGGTGGTATCTTAAAAGTCTTGTTGGCAGCGTTATGGGTCCCCTAGGGGGCCCAGGGCTGACCCCCCTCGCCACGAGAAGGCCAGAGCCTCTCTGGGAACAACCCCTGAAAAAAAAATCCCAGAGAGGGAGAAGGTTAAATATATGATCTACTGTACACACTTATCTACATGTGTACATTGTCATGCATATTAACTACTTCAACCTAGGGGTGGGGGGGGGGATATAGAAAGTTTTTCTTCTCAACTTCCGCAGCCTTTGACTGCTAGTGGTGAAAATCTAATTTTAAGATTGTCGTAGAATTCTCCCCCTTTTTGTTCTATCTCTAAGAGTGCTAAGAGTGTGTCTCATATATTGATATTATAAGAATATCTTAAAGAACAGAGCCGTTACCAAACACGTAAGGGTATAAAAGAAACGCCCACTAATTCACAAAATAAACTTATATTTTATCTTTATCAATTGAATACATAACCTTTATACATTAACTACAGCAATACTCTGAATATTATCCTAAACAAGAATTAATTAAATTAGTTGACCCACAAAATTAAGTTAACGTTTTCTCTACACACAACAATAATATAAGAATTAGGCTTACGGACTCATGTGGAGTTTAAAGGGCCTCAGAAATGTTATTGACTCACGACGCGTGCCGTGTGTCGAGTTGTAGATGGGCGAAATTCTACGGTCGTTTTGGCGAAGGTAGCAGCTGGGGGGTCCACACGTTCTTCCGGAGGGGGGGGGGGGGGTCTTCAAGGACGAGGACCAATACGGGGCTTAATGCAACACCTAGGCAGTCGTAGTCTCTCTGGCGAGAGTGAGTCGAACTTGTTTCTTAAATCAAGTTAACTTGGAGTGCGGTGTGATCACCGAGTAACGAGCTCGAGGAGGAGCTTTTCTCCTTCGTTACTTATTTCCTTATGGACGAGGACTGAACTCGGGGAGGGTCTTCTTCACGGGCGAGGATAACGGAGGGGGGGGGGAGGGGGGTTCTCTGGCGAGAATAATTTGAACTTGGTTCCTTACCAAGTTAACTTAAGAGTTCGGTGTGGCCACCGAATAACGGGCTCGAGGGGAAGCCTTCTCCTTCTTCTTCTTAATTCCTCAAGGACGAGGAATACCCCTGGTGTTTAAGGTGCACCAGGATATGAGGAGTCTCTTTGGCGAGAGTAAGTTGAACTTACCAAAGTTAACTTATCGTTTGGTTTGATAAGCAGGGACTTAGCTCGAGGATGAGCTTCTTCTTAGCCCCTTAAGGTAGGTAGCCCTGCCTCTCTTGCAGGGTACTTCTTGGTCTGGCGAGCCAAGTACACTACCTCTCCAGTCTCGGTAGCTCGGTTGTGGATCCGAGGACTTCGTCACCTAGAGACTGACGTATACTACCTTCTTCTTCTTTTCTTAATTCCTCAAGGACGAGGAATATCCCTGGTGTTTAAGGTGCACCAGGATAAGAGGAGTCTCTCTGGCGAGAGTAAGTTGAACTTACCAAAGTTAACTTATCGTTTGGTTTGATAACCAGGGACTTAGCTCAAGGATGAGCTTCTTCTTAGCCCCTTAAGGTAGGTAGCCCTGCCTCTCTTGCAGGGTACTTCTTGGTCTGGCGAGCTAAGTACACTACCTCTCCAGTCTCGGTAGCTCGGTTGTGGATCCGAGGACTTCGTCACCTAGAGACTGACGTATACTACCTCGATTTTCCTCAGAGTTCCTCATTTATACCTCGCACCCCCACTGGGGGAGTGGTAACGGGGGGGGGGGGGGGAGGGGCTTGAGGACGGCCCCAGGAGAGTTCTTTTTCCAAACGGTCTTTCCCACGAAGTCAAACATCGGCTCCTCGTTAGCCATCGAGATTGGGAGAAACCCGTCTCCAATTTCTTGTTCGACGTGAAACTGGATCTCACTCTCCTGGGGGAGATCTTACCTTTTTGACCTTTAGGGTCTTACATGGCACCGAGTTGTGCCACACTGTGGTTAAGCACTGACCCGCCGATGCCTTCGACGGATGTCTTTGCGGTAACCGCCTTGTGACTGTACCAAGAGTGGACGGGGGGGGGGGGGGGGGGGGGGGGTAACCATTCCCCGACAAAGATAGTAAGACTATTTATAGGATAGGTGGAAAATTAAATGGATATCTAAACTACACATGCAAGAGAAATCGCGGGCATCATTTTTAGTCATCATTTTTACTCGTTCCTCCACTCCAAACTCCTTTTGCAAACGACGTTTTTATTTACTGTGCTCAGACTACGTTATATTTATACTATTTAAGCGCGCGTCGAGGTGGTTTTTAAACATATTTACCGACGTACTATCTACTACGTGGGTGGGCAGCCTATTCCAAATTTGAGTAATTTTAAACGTAAAATAGTTTTTGGCTATACTAGTGTTAAATCGCTTGTTCACTAATTTTAATCCGTGTTGACGAGTGTTTCCCCTATGGTCCAATTCGAACAAATTCCTATAATCAACGTTTGAAAATCCTTTCAATATTTTAAATACTTCTATTAGCTGGCCACGTAATCTTCTGCCTTCGAGAGATGGCAAATCTAATGCCCTGAGTCTTTCCTCGTAGGGCCTGTTTCTTAGATCGGGAATTAATTTTGTAGCCCTACGCTGCACTCTTTTTAATTGCGCGATATCTTTGTTTAAGTATGGAGCCCAAAATTTAACCGCGTATTCGAGCAGTGGGTGCACAAGTGATTTATATAACGGTAAAATTACATCTTTAGATTTGAACGTGAAATTACGCGCGATATAACCCAGCACACGATTTGCTTTTTTAGATGCATCCGCGCATTGTTTCGTGACTTTGAAGTCACCCGAGACTAAAACTCCCAGGTCTTTTTCCAATTTAACCACGTCGAGGACCTGGCCTTTCATGGTATACTCTACGATCAAATTATGGCAACCCAAATTCATCACCTTGCATTTACTTAAATTAAACTGCATTTGCCACTTATCCGCCCATCTGACAATCAAGTTTAGGTCCTTTTGTAATTTTTCTACATCCGATCTTACATAGGCACGGTTGCCCAGCTTCGTGTCGTCAGCAAATTTAGAAATCGTACTAAATACGCCATTATCCAAATCGTTTATATATATTAGAAACAATAATGGGCCAAGAACCGAGCCTTGTGGCACTCCACTACTGACGTTGACCCAATCAGAACATTCACCATTTATAACTACTCGCTGCGAACGATCCTTCAGCCAATTTCTAATCCAATTTAATATCTTACCCTTCACACCGACTGCTTTAACTTTCATTAATAATCTCTCGTGCGGAACGGTGTCAAACGCCTTTTTATAGTCTAGATAGATTACATCTACAGCTTTGCTTTCGTCGTAAACGCAAATCATTTTATGGAAGAATTCGAGCAAATTTGTCAAGCACGATCTCGCCCGCCTAAACCCATGTTGGAAATCTTTAATCAGATTATTTAGCTCTAGGTGGCTCACTATTCTATCTCTAATTACTGATTCTAAAAGCTTTCCAACTACCGAAGTTAGACTAATAGGACGAAAATTCGTTGCTTCATATCTATTCCCATTCTTAAATATTGGTGTAAAACGTTTTGCACGCTTGAATTCTAAAGGGACTACGCCATCTTCTAATGAGCGATTGAAAATTGCACGCAACGGCTTCGCAAGCTCATTCTTAAGTTCCTTTAAATGAGTGAGGCAAACGCCATCGGGCTCGGGTGATTTCGACTTTTTCATCAGGTTAATATATTTAAGAATTTCCTCTTCATTAACTGTTATATCGGATATGCAAATATCACTATTATGTACTTCTTCAACTAACGATCCTAATTCGGACGAATCTTCAACAGTAAAGACTCTTGTGAAATGTTCATTTAAAATTTTAGACATTTCCGCCGGAAATTCCGTCAAACGACCATCTTTGTCTTTAATCGGCCCTATTGAACCTTTTAAGGGTTTTCTACTGTTTACGTAGCCGTAAAACCGTTTCGGTTCCTTCTTCGAATCCCTAGCGAGTTTTATTTCATATTTCCGCTTCGCATCTCTAACCGCCCATTTAACTTCTCTTCGAGAATCTATGTAATTTTGCCGACTTATAAATGACTCGTTGTTCTTATGTATTTGAAATTTTCTATTTCGGTCCTTAATTTAGCTTAATATTAGGGGCTAACCCACGGCGCTCTCATCGACTTCCCGCTCTTACGGCGCACATACTTTACCAAGTCGAAATTTGCACTAAGGAGTGTACGCCGAAGCTCAGTGTACATTTCTCCTACTGACCTATTCTCGAAGCGCATTCCCCAGTCTACATCCTTAATCCTTTCGCGAAAAGTATCAAAATTACAGCTACCAAAACGTGGGATGAGCTGAGTGCTCATTTTTACTTCTACGCACGTGTTTACTTCGAATCTAATTGCATTATGGTCACTCGAGGCTAAATGCTCTCCTACACAAACATTTTCTACCAATGACTCGTCAGTCACCATGATTAAATCGAGGATATTATTATCACGCGTTGGTTCCTCCACTTTTTGTACGAGAAAGTTCTCCAGAATAAAGTTTAGTAGTCTCTCCCCAGCTTTATCTGACGTTAGGTTACTATAATTAACGTTTGGATGGTTAAAATTGCCGCAGACTAATGTGGTCCCTTTTCTAACCCAAGATGAAAGCATATCAAAGAGTGCAGCATCTTCTCTTTCCATTTGAGATGGTGGACGATATATGACGGCTAAATTAATTTTATTTTTTGCATTACAACATAATTGGATTAATAAGGCCTCACTTCTCATATCTGCCGTAGACGAGTCGATCGTTATAGCGCTTAAGTCATCTTTTATATACACTAATACGCCCCCTCCTCTACCAGTTTGTCTATTTTTATAATGAATTTTATAACCTGCTATATCAAATTCGCAAACACTGACCCCAGAATGTGTATCCATCCAAGTCTCACTTATGAATACGAGATCGTAGTCTCCCTCTAGAATTACGGCTATTATTTCGGCAAGTTTATTTTTTAAGCTACGAACATTTGCATATATACATTTCAATTTGCGCTTTAAGTGGACTCTTCTATCACACGCGAATCGGTTCCGTTTCCCTGTCCCCAATACTCATTGCCCCTTCAAGCGAGGACCGGTTCAGCGCATGGGCATCACGTGGCCCCGCAACTCTCCTACTTAACATGCTACGTACTGACTGGTCTAAAATCCTACCCAGCCGACTGTTCCCCACATCGCTTAAATGGATTCCGTCCGTTTGATAAAGTGAAGGTTGGTGTTGAAATGTATCCCAAACGTTAAAGAAGCTAACTCCAGTATCGCGACACAAGCGCTTAAGGCACTCGTTTGTATAGATAGCTCGGGACTGCAGACGCAACGTGGATTTTAGTCGGGGGAAAATACCAATTATTCTTACGTTATCCGCTTTAACTTTCGCAGTATCAATCATAGTCTTAGCGCGGTTTACTATTCCCTCTGGGGTGCTGTCGTATCTGTGAACATCATTTTCCCCTACCAGCGTGAGGATCGTACGCCCGCCACGTGTTTGATCCAATTTTTCTATTTCACTCACTACGTTATTTATGCGGCCACCAGGAAAGCAAAATCGTTTTCGTTTTGACGGGTTACGTGCTGTGAATTCCGGCTCTTGGTTTCTAATTAAAAAATCCCCAATTAATACCATTTCTTCTTCCCCCTCGATAGGAGTTAGCAGTGCGAAGGGGTTCGAACATGGTAATCTGAAATGCTGTTCCCTCGGTGGTCTAGCCCCATTTCTAACGGTCCTAAATTGCGAATCTTGGGGTCTATATTGTGAATCCTGGGGTCCAAACGAGTTTAAAATCCTTTATTGCTGGTCAACAATTGCCTCATGATTCGTACGAGTAGGTCGGCTGTCACGATTACTATTTTCCCTCCCACGCATATCATGAAGGGTAGAATTAAGACTCGAATTTAATTCGTCGACTTTACGGTTGGTCGAGATAACGTCCCTCGCGTCGGAATTCAGTCCCAATTTAATTTCGCTAATAGCGTTAGCAAACTTACGCTCCAATGCATCGTTTAAAAGACAGAAACGGCAAATTCTAGTTTGTTCCATGTTAGAAGGAACGTAAATTTCCTTATTAAAAGAAGCCCCACAAATCGCACATTCAAACTTGATCACGGGCATTTGTCGATTTCTAGAATACGGATGAAGATAAATAAAATTAACACAACGAATAAGACGGCCAATCTTTTTAATACAGCGACTAATATTATATGAGCACAAGAAGTATCTAGAATTATTAAGTTACCCAGAAAACGAAATTTTGGGGCACAGATGAATTAAGCAGGAGCACAGAGATAACCCGTCTTTTCAGTCAGGACTCGGCGGGCGGAAGAAGAAGAAGAAGATGATGAAGATGAAGATGAAGGAGATGAAGAAGAAAATGAAGATGAAGAAGAAGATGATGATGATGAAGATGAATATGAAGAAGAAGAGGATGGTGAAGATGATTAAGATGAAGATTAAGATGATGAAGATGGAGATGAAGAAGATGAAGATGAAGATGATGAAGAAGAAGATGATGATGATAAAGATTAAGATGAAGATGAAGCCGAAGATGAAGAAGATGATGATGAAGGTGAATATGAATAAGATGAAGATGAATATGAAGATTTAGAAGAAGATGATGATGAAGAAGAAGATGAAGATGATGAAGAAGAAGATGAAGATGAGGAAGAAGAAGAGGAAGAAAAGGGTGTTCAGCGTGTTAAAATAAAGAGTCTATAAAGGGGATAAAGGCGGTTAAGATTAGCAAATAAGGCCGTAGGCCACACCCCGCATGGGTGCCTGTGTAACCAAGCTCTTCCCGTTAAGGAAGAGAACAGCGGCTTGTTACTCTATACATAAATATTTCCCGAGCAAGTTTATAATGGCGCGGAGCATGAACAGCTGCTCCGACATATTCCATTTCCCCAACACGCCAAAGGTGCAAACCCGGCGCCAGGGATTGAGTGAAATCTTTGCGCTTGCGGTAGGTTGCCGTTCGTGAACATCTGTGTATTTCATGAACGAATGTTGTTTAAGAGAAATATTCCGTTCTTTTGGTCGGAAATGGCACCTATCGCAGTGACGTTAACGGCGAAGCACGCCTCAGAATAGAATTTGCGGTCTTTTGATGGTCCGAAGGGAGCCATGCCGACATACGATTGGGGTCAGTGTTTGGCAGACAGAGGCAGGATAATTGAAAATTTGTGTCGTACTTTTTCTTGAAGTTTGTAATGACTGAGTAGTTATGTTAGTCTGCGGTTAGCAGGTTATAGACGACTGTTTGACAGTGTGGCGGCAGGCTCCGAATTACTTGCAGTCACAGTTAATGCCGCGTCAGGTAGAGCCTCCTGGGTGTTTGAAAGGAAAATGAAAGGAGATCTAATTCTAACTTTATTTGTACACAAAGAATGTGACAAAACTCTCCAAAATAAACTCAAACAATATGTACATAGAATCTATATACAATATAGAATATCGGTCAATGCCAAATACTTCGAAAAAAATTATTCAAGATATATGCACCAAGAGAACTTACCACTGCATGAAATAATCAAATAAATATTTCAACCTTAATACTTATTAGACTACACAGATAATAAATAAATACAGGAAAATAGGAATAAATGGCCAATTGGTAACCCGGTATGTTTCTTTCTTTCAGGGACTTGCCGTACGTTTCTGAGGACTCGGTAGAGTGTTGACAACTTCCAGGGAACTGGGAAGTGAAAGGTTCCAAACTACAGCTTAAAAACATTGTCGGGATTCTCGCTCTCAGCAGACTGAGAACGCGGGAGCTCTGGACCTTTGGCATCGCTCACTCCTATACTCGTTTTTCAAGGTCCCAAGGAGCTGAAAAAGAGAAAGAATTTCAATCATGAATTCATTGGCACACTCAAACATCCCTACCAATAACATACACATGATCATATCTACACACAGACGAAATTCTCATCTGGTTAGTTATCCAGCTCTAGCTTGTTCGCACTAGTTCTCTTTCACCTCACAATGAATTTCTCTCCAATAAAATCATGAATGCGGGGCACAATGGTTGTCCATCTCGGAGATCCAGTAACCCACCCATCTACATCCTCACCTCCCACTCTCCGACATCCTGGAAAAGAAGAAAGAGATTCGGTATGGGAAACTTCTACAATAGGACTTTGGAAAATTTTGAAGCAGCAGTCACGAGAGATGACTTGACTGCTGGAATCACCATTTTGACTGGGAGAGAAGATGTTATTGATCGGTGATTGACTGATTCCTTGGTTATAGTGCTTTTCTTTGGCTGTGCACACAACTGGGGTGAGGTTAGGTCTGGGAAGGATGCGAAATATGTAGTGTATGTATCATGTATTTTGTATACACGATTGAAAGTAGGAACTTGGCGAGTCAAGTCCATGAACAAGCGTGATAAGAGTAAACCGTGGGGAAAGGGAAAGAGAAGTGCCGTGATTAATGCTTACGGAAACTCACTCTCTGAGAACACCACCTTTTAAATCTAGGACAAGCGATAAATTTTGAAGGAAGTCTACCCCAAAGATGGATGGCCGACGTTAGCAACTAATAACAGCTTTGTAGCGCGGCTATCATCGGAGGTCTACTTCTGTCTTGAGCTCAAGCCGGAAGTATGGAGACGATAGAGCCACTATCAACGAGGGAATTGAGCCGATGTCTGGTTCCTGGATGAAGAGGCAAAGGTTTAAACAGTACATCACATCCAGAGTGAGTGCTGATGAAGGCTGATGGATTCCTTGGGAGGAAAGTGTCCCTGATGTGGAGCTGGTGGAGCGAACGGAATGGCCGAAGATTCGGTGTGGAGAGGGAAATTACATATCTGACAAGGCGAGGTTATATTCTGTATTTTATATTGAAATACATTTTTGGTTTCTCGTGATTTCTTTTGTAGTTTCCGGCAGCGAAAGAGGAATGATGGACGTAGGGTCCGTCTTGAACAAAACAGGAGAAAATGAGCCTCACCTTTGAACTTTCAGTGACCAGCACCAGTTAGCTGACTCACTCCCCGGATTTTCCGTTAGGAAAGAGCCAGGCCGACTTGAGAACCGAGAGTATGAGTAGAAACAATGTCTATTTCTTCGGAACGAATTTTTACCCCGCGGCTCTTTAGCCAGATTCTGTACCGCTTCAAAGAGTTTGTCCATCTTGTATTTAGCGATGAGCAACCCTGGGCGGCTGGAGAGGTGCTTGAACATCGGTAAGTCGGACCATTGCAGGCGCCAGCGGCGACTAGCTCCTGGCCACCTAATGCATCCAGAGCTAAGACGTGATCGGTAGTCTCTACCAAGCTGACGAGGGGTTGAACTTTCACCAGCTCCTCCAAGATGTGTGTTACATGAATGCGGAGACGACTGAGGAAGTCTTGTCTTAGCTATGCCACCGGGAAGTCGGCAGCTGCGGCGTCTTATAACTGCCAAAGTAGAGTTGTGGGCTTCTGCGCCACTAGGATGATGTTCCTGGCGAGGTTCTGTCATCCTTGCTGATCAGAGGACTCTTGGCACCGGAGAATGATGACATTAAGTGCCTCGTGTATCCTCTGCTCTTCTGGAAACTTGAATAATGTCTCCGCTTCTTACATGAGCTCTTCTAGTAGATGGGAAAAAGTAATTCGAAAGTTGGTCTTAGTAGACGAGGCCTTATGTGTCTTAAATGTCAGCTCGCAGAGACGAAGCCAGTGTTTCGGCCTACCTGGCAAATATTTAATGCACTGAATCACCCTAAAAAAAAACCCTGTCCGAGGTAGAGGACTTCTGATTCTTTTCTTGTCAGTCATGACCAGTGTCTGGAAAATTCTGTGGAGCGATGAGTTTACTTAATTCAGGTTGGAGAAAGCGTACCTTGTTCACGGCGTCATCAATCGAGCGGATGGTTACAATTAATATATATTAACAAAGTCAGGTTGGATTTTTTTCTTGGTTGCCTCAAGTCAGGGTGCTTGCAGCTCGCGTGGATGTAAATCTTTTGGAGGTTAATGTGAATACTGGCACTTAGCGTGAATAAATGAAAGTTGTGTGAATGATGGCAATATTCGAGCATTCTCCGTGCGTGTCAAATATGTAGGCTTCTTGAAATTTCTTCTTTTTCTTTAGAGAGAGAAATGGATGGTTGGGCAGTCGTATGAATGTCACTCCTGAAAAAGGTTAAGGAACTACAGAAGACTTTTCTAGCATACTAAGAAATTCTTATTATTATCCTTTTCTAACCGCATTGACTTGAACGTTATTGTTCAATTATCAAAATATTAGAAGGGCGAAGATCCGCAGGAACTCACGCATTCCAGTTTTATGTTAAAGTAAGCAACATCTTATACAAAATGCATTCCTGAAATTTCTCTTTTTAGAGAAATGGATGGGTGGCTAGGTGTATGGGTGGCTAGGTGTATAGTTGGCTAGGTGTATGGGTGGCGCTTTGGAAAATGATTGAGGAACTCCTGGAGACATTTCTAGCGGATTAAGGAATTCTTACTATTATCCTTACCTAACCGCATTGACTTGAACGTAATTGTTCAATTATATATATATATATATATATATATATATATATATATATATATATATATATATATATATATATATATATATATATATATATTAAAAACATTTTCGATAGCTGCGAAAATCTACAGAGAATTAGGTCCCGCTGTATGACTAAAATTACATTCGCCAACACCAACTTTATTTTCTTAGTTTTTGGTAAGCTGATTTAGAACATTTTATTTATTTATCGCTACATGATATTTTTTACGTTTTATTTCCATGTGAGGGTAATTCCTATTTGCATGATGCAAAAAATATTTTTTATTTATTCAAATAAAAACGAATTCTGAAGAGTTCACATACATCAATTTTGACTAACTGGCATTTCTCTTTTACATGTGAATGAAATGGATTCGGCGAGAAGATCTTGCAAAAATAAGCCCGATGTACATCTGCGGCGAATACATCGTTGTACCTAACAGGAATCCACCCATATGCTTATTTGGGGATGAAACTTGGTGATCAGGATAAAGCTTGTGTGTCACAATAGTATGCACGACATACACTGAATATCTGCGTCGTTGAACCAAGGGCAAGAAGAGTTGTCTGAAGCTTGGAATTCTCATGGTTTGGAGGGAGCCGACAAACCATAGCACTGACTGCTAACTCTGCGCTATTAATTTGACTGTGATCCACAGAAAGAACCGGAGCTGTCTCAAGTATCCTGATCTCCAATCAGCAAGTCGTCCTTTAGCTAATTGCGATGAAATTCCAGTATCTTTCTTTAGAGAACTTCCTGACATTAGTGACGAAGATTCTCGTGTTGAAGAAAATGAAGAAGCGTTTTTTTGACGATGATGGTCCACATCCTTTTCCCCAAAGGAGCTAAATGATGAAGCTCGCGATCTCAGCTTGCAAAGTGTTCTGCTTAACTTTTGACATTCAGATTGAAGGAAAAAAACCTCTTCTCTCTGACAGTGCTCGCATCACCTTCCATCAGGTCATGAAAGAAATGGAGACCAGGTATCAATGGCGATGAGATGCAGTCATGATGGCTGATGACTGTTGAATTATGGAGAGAGACATCCCTACCGCTGAGCATTCTAGGAGTTCGAACAAACCAAAGTTCATGCCCTGAATTCTGAACAATTATGACTTAATATCTAATTTACCTGTACTTATCTTGATCAATGTCTACTATTCACTGTACACTAATCAAATATTGTAACATTTAATTAATATATTGTGTTAGAAAACTATTTTTTATCCTAAAAACTTATTTCGGATTAGAAATATTAACAAAAATTAACCGAAGTCACAAAAATAAATTCGCTTTATTTATAAGATGGATTTTTTTAAAATCGACTTAGAACAAAAACCTGACGTGATCGGACGAAACGGATGTCAGTTTCGGAGTCAGCGCTGTAAAATTGTCCTAAATCATTTGAAAAAACTTAGACGACTTACAAAATCGTTTTCTGTAACCCGGTGTTATACGAGGGGCGGTCAATAAGTTTTGCGAATCGGTAGTGCAAAACAGAGGAAGGGGGATGGCTGTTTGTGGGGGTGTTAAGACAAGTTATGACAAGTCAGGACCTGCAGCCGCACGCTCCTGCCTCGTCTATTTAAGAATCAGTAGCTGATCGCAGATCGTGAGTCACACATTTTTCAACAATGGAGAAGGTTGAGCACCGAGCAGTGATCAAATTTTTGACCAAGGAAGGCAAGAATGCAAAAGAGATCCATGAACGCATGGTTGCAGTGTACACCGACACCGCCCATTCCTATGCAACCATTGCTCGCTGGAATAGGGAGTTTCGCCATGGTCGTGAGTTCCTTGAAGATGACCCCCGTCCACGACGCCCGTCAGACGTGACCAACTAGGACAATGTGGCCCGTGTGGATGATCCTCGAAATTCGACGGGTGAAGGTCGAAGAAATCGAGCGAAAACTTAGAAACCTCACGAAACCTCACGCCCCATGATCGACTTCAACGTCGTCAAAGTTCGGAGGAGCTGCTGCTCCTGTACAACCAAGACCTGGCGGGATTCGAGTCACGCATAGTGACAGGTGATGCAACGTGGGTCCATCACTGGGATCTTACGACCAAGCTCGAAAGCATGGTCTGGAAGTACAGGGGCTCTTAGACCCCCATCAAGTTCCGGACCCAACCCCCAGCCAGGAAAATCATGGCCACCATCTTCTGGGATTCTGAGGGAGTGTTGATGGTGGACTATGCACCTCGTGGAAGGACCATCACAGGCCAATATTACGCCGAGGAACTGGCTGGGTTGAAGAAGTGCATCCGTCAGAAGCGGCGCGGCAGGTTGACACGCAGTGTCCTGCTGCTCCACGACAATGCCCCTGTCCACAAGGCCAGAGTTGCACAAGTTGCCCTGCACAAGTATGGATTCGAGGAGCTCAACCATCCCCCTACACTCCAGATCTGGCCCCTTAGCGACTACTTTTTATTCCGCCAGCTCAAGGCTGCACTGCGTGGACGCCGGTTTCGGGACGATGAAGATGTCCAGCTCGCCGTCCAGGAGTGGATTGAACAGCAGTCAGGAGATTTCTGGTTGTCGGGAATTCGAAGCCTCAGGGACAGTGGCGCAAGTGCATTGAAGTCGAGGGTAGTTATATTGAAAAATGTATTACACTTTTCCTCATATCTCGTTTCTTTATATCCGAATTGCAAAACTTATTGACCGCCCCTCGTACCTCTATGTTACGTATAATATTTAAATATAACAATCTACTTAATGCGTTTTCTCATATTTATATATTAAAGCATAGACTGTCGAAGAAAGTTTCTAGAAGAACAAAAAAACTATTTATCCATCAACTAGAATTTCTTGATCGCCGCTGCATTTGGAATTCTACCTGGAGTCAGTTTGCAAAGACGGATTTACTTCGCACCTTTACTTTAGATACTTTACGGCTAATTTAATTCCAAATTGGCGTAATCAAAGTCCCTATACTCGTGACTAAGAGCCCCTATAAAACCGTCACAGAAGGCGACGCCGGTTGAGAGAGGGTCAGAGTGACGAGCTACCATTAATTATTGTGGATAGGTCGTGATCCCCTCCACCCACGATTCGGGTTTGTGTCCGTTGTACAGGCAGAAGAGGCCAGCCAATCAGCAATTGGCCTCAAAGCATTCGTCGTCTTTGTCCGTGTCAAGTTAATGCAACGATATGATAACGAAGATAAACAATGTCAGATAATCACATAATATTTGCTCTGGTGTATTCACATGGTGTTTTATATAGGTAATAATAACCAAATGGTAATCATTATCATCGCAAAAGGGCATTCCATTTGCCTTTGATCAATAATAAAAATCCTATAAACAAGCGACGATAAAAACGCAGCCTCCTTGGAGGAGGTTCATATTAATAACAAATGTAATATTTTACAACAATGATAACGGTCATTAATTTAACGTCGATTGTAAATGTTTATTAATAAATGTAGAATAATAAAAATACCAACATTAATATCATTATTAGACAATTGAAAGATAATTAGCAATAACTATTTGTAAATTATAAATAAATAGGCTATGTTAGAGGTGAAATAAACGAGTAAGAAACATGAACAAATGAGTAAAGTTTTAGAGAAAGTGATATTTAGTTTATACATGCCTCGAATATAATGTTTTCTTCCTCACATAGCTGGTAGAGAGAATCGAGGGGTGATCCGGGGTGTTGGCTGACCTGGACGAGCGTCCGCCACGGGCAGACCATTTTTTTTTTTTTGGGGGGGGGGGGCGGTGCCATTTTTTTAATGAATTCAAGCCAAGTCCGCATTAGTCAAATATCGTCGAGTATGTATTTTTTTTCGTTTTATTTTTCCAGACAAATATAATTTCATTATTTTTTTTTATTATAAACGAAAATAAATAAATTTAGTTTATTTTGAGATGCATAAGGCAAAAGTGAGAGGATGTGCTGTTTAGAGAGGAGGGGGGGGGGCGTACGACGGCTGCGTGTGACATAAAAGTTAGGTACGCCTCTGATCCAAGGACATTGCAAGCCTGCTGTCCACAACTGAGCAAACATAAAGCACTGACGGTGAGACACTTCATGGCGGTTATAATCTCGTGCTGCGATGAGATGTCCTTCGCCCAATTTAGGCAATTCTCCCTCAGAGTGTACAGCATAATGAGAGAGTAGATTAATTCGGAGGCACAAGCCCCCCCACCAGCAGTTCACCAGTTTCTCCACTGCCAACACAACTACACTATAACTACCCGGGGTAGCCACCAATGCTTCCACAACAGACCCGTATGTGTGGTCTCCCGCAGCTGTCACAGCAACACGACAACTTCACCTACTAGTTAGTACCTAGGTAACTTATTAAGGAGTTAGCTATTGGGGTTTCACCTAGGCAAAAACAATCTACCCCAGAGATGCCCCGTGCGCAGAACGATATTGAAAATCTCAAACCTCCTTCCTTTGTCTGTCCTATTGCATATAAATATGTAATCAACAGATCTTATACTTTCGACATGTAACTGTTGTCTGTTTATCCTCAGCAAAATAAAAATAAATGTCACTAAGAATATATATTGAATATGAAAGGTGTACAAACGGCATGGCAGAATTTATCATGTGAATTTTTATTTTTATATACAAGCAAAATATTCATTTATAATTATATGTTTAAATAAGAATGATTGGATCACCACTATCCAAAGTCTCTAGAAAGTCGTTATTGCAAGGTGATTTGTTTAGGCTACTACTCCAACAAAGTCGTCCTGCCAGGATACAGCCCCAAGTAGAGAATTGTAGTAGTCCTTTACGTAGGTCCTGATGCTCTTTGATGCTGTTCATCCAGTATTCCGTGGCAAGAGGTCAATAAGCTCTAGTCGACGAGTATCGGACCTCCAAGCCGGGTGTTACCTTATGCGTGGTGGGATCTCGCTCAGATCGCATACCGTAGGTTCCTGATCCGAAAGACATTGTGGAGGACATAAGATGCCAGGGGCGCCGCCTCCACATCCTTCGGCTTCAGTAACATCATTGGTAGAAGAAACAGAGACGGCCCTAAGGTCGTACCTCTCACTTTTATAGACGCGTGTGGTATTACCTTGCTGGGGGCAAGCTTTTTCTTCACCCTTCTTTCCCAGAGGCCGGCATGCCGGCCCCAATTGAGTTTTTAGAGTTCCGGTCGGGATACTGGTGACCTTTGCGGGGATAGGGGGGGGGAAAGGTACGTGGAGGTCTACACTGAGGTTGAAATAGTACCTGTGGTGCCCTCGCCCGAGATGGCAATATCTTCCAAGGAGATGAACAAACTTCATTGGAAGAAACCCCCGAGCCAAAGTCTCTCCCTGTGCAAGATCTATCTGAGGCGGCATGGACCCACGAGAACTCATGAGGAAGGAGCGACCTCCTCTCCCGGTTGCTGTCATATTGTCAACCAAGATTTCCCCGTTTCGGAGAAGGACATGGCTGAAGCTGGTTCGTATGGCCTTGGGGTCCATTGCGAAAATTCACAGAAGCGGACTCACTCCCTAGTAAATAAGACGAAGCAGACCAAGAGGACTATGGGTCTCTCACCTTATGGTCGGGCTCTTTGGTCCGCTGTCGTTTCAGCAAGTAAACCAGGCTAAAACCGACAAGCCCGGCTCTGGGGGAGGGAGGGCACACCAAAAGTACCAGGAAAACAAACGGCTCTAGTTTGGTGAGAGAACCCTTCATGAAGTCGAGGCTCCTCAGTGAAAGACGACCTGGCGAACCGCACAGGCTTCGGGAATCCTTGGGCAAGACTAAGATAGTTCACTTCTGTCGACAGCCACGGTTCCACCCAGACTCGGACTTGCTCCTCGCCGGAGTTCGCTTGAAATTGGTGGATGCGTACCGTTTCCTTGGTCTTGTTTTCGATCGACACCCCACCTGGAAGGCTCATATTCTCAGCCTTAAGATCTCTTGTACCCGCTCTATGGACATTCTTCTTTCCGTGACGTTGATAGAGCTACTGTTTTGTTATTCTATCGATCCTTTGTTCTCAGAAAGCTTGACTACGGATGCGAGTTCTATGCACCCACAGCCTAGTATGTATTGTGGAAGGTAGACTCGATCCACCACACTGGTGCCTCCAGAGAAAGACGCCATTCATACTATCAGCGCTTTGGATTTTGAGTTTAGGCATCTGGTTCTGACCACGCCGCCCCGGAGTGTGCCAATTTTGACTATTTATAGCCACATCCCTATTCCTAAAGCTTCTACAAGGCCAGAAATATTTGGTTTCACCTTTTTGTATCATACATCCTCTCACACTTTAACAGTGCCTGTGTACATGGATGTTCCCCAGCATAAAGAGGGGGTCGGCTTCCACGCCGTATTCGCTCTGTTTGAAGTCGGCGTCTATCTTCACGGCCGAGCTAGTTGCAATCCACCGCTCGGTGAGGGTAATAACCAGTCCTGTCCGTTTCGGTAACCTAATTTTGGTCTTTAGCGATGCATTGGAATCTCTGCACCCCGTGACGTCACGGGCGCCGTGAGCTTGGCTGATTTCGAGATTATATCCTGCTTGGTTCCTGTATACTTAGGGATTGCGGGTATGAGGGCATCAAAGAGTCCGCGGGGACTGGGCATAAATAAATAATAGGCTGAATTGGTTTTCGGCTCCTATCCTCAGATGAATGGACCAGTTAAAACCTACCTCCCTTAACCTCGATCCTGAACCCGACCTAAGGTGAATGGACGAAAGCTGGTTGACGACTAGCCTGCAACATTATCAGCCTGTCAGGAAAATAGGTTAGAATAAGCTTGTAAAGAAAGTTGCGAACGGGGGTAAAATGGAAATTTCTAAATGAATAGAGCCCATGTAGTCTTAATCTAGTTTGATATTGCTGGGGAGAGTGGGGCTGGGAGTGCGTGCCTGGATAAAAAGGAATTGAAATGTTTTTAAATGGCGTACAAACATTGAGGGAAAAACACCTTTCTCGTCATTCAAGTAAATAGAAGAATTTTAGACGACTTTGGCAAATTTTATTGCTACCAATTCAATTTCATTTCCCATTTTGGCTCCTCTTCTTCTTCTGTCTCAATGTTGTCTCTTCTTGTTCATCTTCTTTTTGGCTCTTCTTCTTCTTCTGTCTCAATGTTGTCTCTTCTTGTTCATCTTCTTTTTGGCTCTTCTTCTTCTGTCTCAATGTTGTCACTTCTTGTTCATCTTCTTTTTGGCTCTTCTTCTTCTTCTGTCTCAATGTTGTCTCTTCTTGTTCATCTTCTTTTTGGCTCTTCTTCTTCTGTCTCAATGTTGTCTCTTCTTGTTCACCTCCTGCTAATGGGAGCTGAGTCGCCTCCCCAGGGACTGATTGACGTCTTCCACTCACTTCTTCCTCCTTTCCTCTTTCAATCGCAGGCAGTTTCTACACCTGCGAGACATAACTGACATTCGGTGGCACCGCCTGGTACTCCGAGGCACCTGGGCCATTTCGACTACAGCCAAGGTAATAATAATAATATTCTGGCCATAAGTTAATTGTCTCGTTTTTTCTCTCTTGCAATTGAATTGTTGCATTTCTTCTTTGCTTTCGGAGGCGGTGTTTCCGTTGGCTCGATGCAACTTCCCTTTCAATGGCGATCTCCAGTTGCACACATGCACGAATGTGTCAACATTACGAGTTCTGATAAGCTCATGTGACATCATCTTCATTGTTATAATTTAACAACAGGAAATTGCTAATGAAGGAAGGAATGTACACATAAGAGGTCGAGTACAAATACACACGCATACAAGCAAACACGCAGGAAAACAAACACATATTCAAATGAATAGACATAAATCTAATCCAATATACGAGTGTAAACATAGAGTTGAAAATGAGAATATACGTACATATATGTAGGTACCTATGCAAACACATATATTCGCACACGCACAAACATGCACATTCACTAACACATACCGCAAGCGACAGATGTACAACATACAAGGATCCATTTGAGATGCGAAAAAACTGCCTTTATGTAGGGTACAGCAGCAACATGACGATGGCCATGTAAAAAGATTCAATGCATTTTGCTACCTGTTCATTCACCCCGAGACGCCTCCCTCTTCTCGCCGGCCCTCCGAAGGTTTATTTTCCTGTCTGGGGAGAGGGGAGAGGGGAGAGGGAGGGGAGTGGGGAGAGGGAAGAGGGAGGGGAGGGGGAAGGGGAATGTACATGCGGTTGGAGAGCCGTGCCAAAGGAGACTGTCTCGGGCGTTTCTCTGTCTTCGATCAGGTTGGCTTCTATTTGAGGATTTTGTGGTCTGATTGGTAGGCCACACTATTCACGCTTATGCTCGTTACTGTGTTGGTTAGAAAAGTCGGGGAAATAAACAAAGATGAACAAATACATAATTATAACTTGATTTCGTTCATTATGATTATATGTTTATATTTATACAATATGTATAACTGAATCACGAAAATATGGAACGCGATGAATATATAAATAAAGTCAACAGAGCAATTGTCAGGTTCATTCATGTGCAGTAGATAGCAAAGGGTAAGCATGTGCATTTCTTCCTCACTCCCACACCTCCAATTTACATCATTATTACAAATAACATAGAAAACACCTTATTTCAGATGGTCTAAATTCAATTTTACTTTTTTCCAAGATTATCTATAAATATGGTCAGCCTACATTTGTACAAGTAAAGAATAAGCCTTCGCCTCCTTTGAGGGCACAAAGATTATTCCTTCCCTGAGGCACCTTGAATATATAGATAGACTGAGGATATTAAATATGTTCTCGTTCGAAAGGAGGTGTGTGAGAGGGGATATGATTGAGCTCTTTAACAAAATTTCTGGGATAGATAAATTGGATGTTAGCAAGTTTTTTGAGTTAGATGATGGAAATCGGACTAGAGGTCACCACTTGAAAATTAAAAAGCAAGGGTGTAGGTTGGATTTAAGAAAATATTTTTTCACCAATAGAGTGGTAGACTTCTGGAACAAATTGCCGCGGAGGGTAGTAGGTAATCCAAATTTAAATATATTTAAGAGTAGGTTGGATGAGTTTATGGGGAGGGAAGGTTGTGATGGTTCCTAAGTTTTGTATATATTAATATTGTTTGTATATATCTATAGCTGCATGATTTGGTTCTTGACAAGCCTTGATTGGTGATACCCTTGTTTGTGGACGCAATCCTCTGGATGTAGTTTTCTTGGGAGTTTGGGTGCCTTAAAAAAAGAGGCTGTTTGACTCGGATGACCTATGATGGGCCCTTGTGGCTTTTATCATCTGTTATATTATATTGTGGGGGACTTTGATTTTGTCTTCCCCTGGCGATGGTGCTTTTTGTGGGTGGGTTTTGACGGAGGCGGATGACCTTTGATAGGCCCTTGTGGCCTTTGTCATCCGTGAAATTATGTTATGTTGTGTGTTGAATGTTATGATTGTGATGATTGGTGTCTCGAGACAACTCGTGTCTGAGAGTTTAATTTAATTCTGTTAGGTAAATTTACTCGTTCGAATAGCCTCTAACGCCAAAAGGGAGCCTTTCTAAGCCACGCCTACAATCTCCTTTATATATAACTAAGCTTCTATCTATGGGTTGAAGGGAAAAGGTCGACCATCTACTTATTGATTAGGCTACAAGACTTATGACATCACTTTTTGAGATAATGAAGCGAAATGTGAAATCATTTTATCCTCTATCAATCCTGAACCTCAATCTCAATCCAGCTAAAATCGTGTCACATCTTTCATAATCCACCGTTTTTCATCTTGTCCCATGGTAGGTTGTTTGGTAGCGATGACCTTTACATTTTCATATATTCTTGCCCTGTGTGGGTATTTTCCTACGTGGTTGTGCAATCCGCTGTGTCGTGGGGTAAACGTTTTAGCAACTATCTCACATTAGCGCTTTTGCAGGTTCTTCTGAGGTTCTGCATCGTGAACATGCTTCTCTATAAGTCATCATGGATGTTTACAGCTATAGTGTGCACCTGAGATATAGGAGAGTTTCGTACCCTATCGCTCGTTAACATGCAGTTTACTTAGGCTTTCCACCTTTCACATATTTTTACGTCTCCTAATTACTCCATTTTTTTACGAATCTGCTTTTGAAAATACTCCATTTGGTTTTCTTTAACAAAAATCACCCTCTACTATTATCACCGTTCATTGTTAATGTTTTAAAGTTATCTGACAACCATATTTCACCTCTACAATCTTCCAAACAGCATATTGAAATAATCCATAAATTCATGTTAGCCTATTACTTTCCTGAAAGACAGGCCTATTTGGAACTACGAAATGCCGGGCATTTCCTCATAAAAATAACATCTATACAACGATTCGTGTCTGTATACAAACCTAAAATAATTATATTTGTACATTGAGCGCATATTTCCAATCATATATTTATGTAAAATAACATCTATACAACGATTCATGTGTGTATACAAACCCGAAAGCTTTGAAGTCAAATTCGTCCGAATGACGCCTATCTGCCGGCCCATTTATCAAACGATGCATCCTGTTTGGTTGTGAAATCCGAGCTAACTTATGGTTCACCTTATGGTTAATACCAGCCGAGATTATGAAAGCCCTGAAAATAGGAAAAGAAAGTTGGTGGTGGTCACTGAATTGGGAGGATTTTCCCCCAAATGGCTGATAAGGTTTGCCGTGCCATTCTTAATGTATTTTTCAATTCTGTTTCTCCTTTATTCTATTTCAGCCCCTATAGTTTCTTTCTTATATGTTATTTCCTTATTAATAATTATCAGTGAGAAGAGGTTAATCACTGACATCACTTCTATTTTCTAGCATAGGTCACCCTTGATTTTTATCTTCGTTTCAAGGAACTTTAATCATTCTGTGTCGGACCCAATCAAGTTTTGCTATACTTTATATTTCCGGTGTTCGTTTATCTATAAGCTAAGAATTTTATGTTGTGTTTAGGAGTGAGTCAGAAAAGGCTTACCCCCCCATCCCATGAAAAGTCTCCAGCTCAAATCACAACCTAAATTTAGGGTAACGTACTAACGTGCCATCATATCGGCCAGTGCAACTCGTGATTTGGAAGGTGTAACGCCGGATTTCAACGGGCCTCTTCAGAGAAGCGTTTGATTCCGTGAATTGTCATGTCGACCTACGCTGAAATTTGGAAGATTTGGTACCAAGCACAGAACCGCGAATTGGATTATCACAGACAATATTTCTCTCATGTAAGTACTAGAATTGATATCCAGCTGCAGTATATCAAGGGAATTTGTGAAATTCGGTGCGACCTTGATCATGAACTTAATGGTTCGTACCAGTATTACTTAACGGTCTTTTCACCACCGTGTTGTGCAGCCCTAAATCTGCCCTTGAGCCTACAGATTTTATTAGTCGTTTATCCAGATTAACTCTGCCCATGTACATGAGTTTCTATTCGAAGTGGAATACAGGGACCTGATGTGATCTCATTGCTCTTTTAATACTTATTTCCTTTGATTGGACAAATGGATGCAGAGGGTTATTTTACCCAGACCATCTGGAACGATGGACCCGTTGAATTAGAGTACTAATTTAGGCTCTATTGCCAAAAGGGACCCCTATACTTCCCGTCCCTGAAGACACTAGGCCTGGGTTCGATGCCCTCGCTGGTTATCATCATGTAAAATTAAGACACTGAAATTAAGGTAGGGAGAACAGATTATATGACGCCCAACTCGAGAGGCCAGGATTGAGATTTTGGCTCGTTTGAGAAATCTTTCCCTAGGTAAACATGAAGATCGGCGGCGCCAACGATGGGATGCAAAATATTTCGTCCGTGTTCCAATATGTTTCACCTTTTTGGAGTAACTTCAAGCGGACTGCTCGCGGGGGTTTATCATGAGTTTCAATCAATTAATGTTCTAACGTTTTTTTTTTAGCGTTTTTATTTAACCAAACGCGCATGAATATGCATGCGCGGGTGAATGAAACGTACCCCCCACACCCTTTTTCGCGCGCGCCGCCGATCATGTTTACCCTTTCCTATTTTTATTAAACCCATACTTGATTTTCAGACTTGTTTGACAATTAAGGGAAGGGGGGTAAGTTGAGGACCTTTTGACATCTGTATAGATCTTGGAAAGTACAAAGACACTTGTAATCTTTTTAATTTTGAGCTTCCCAGTTTTAATAGTGTTTTGGAGGGACAAAGAATAACTGGTAGTCTAGGCGATGTGGTTAAAGTTCCTACTTTTGATTCATATACACTGTTACTGCAGGTTATAATACACCTTTCGTACTTCATAATTCATCAGTTTTCCTACTGCGGTATGACATTCTTAGCCTTGCATTATTGCCGTTATTCCATTTTCCTTGATAAGAGCCAAACTAGCTTTCCGCTTACTTGGGGATGGGAAATCCACTCTTAGGTATACGAATACAATTCTCCCCCTTCCCCAAAGTGCAGGTTGTGATACCCCTTGAATGTGACCTTTGTTTTTAGGAGAAGCCTTCTCTGCGCCCTGCATCTCCATTCGACCCAGCGGAAGATGCCGACGTCCTACGAAAATCTATGAAAGGCCTCGGAACGAACGAAGAGGACATAATTAAAATCCTGACCAGGAGAACGTTGGACCAGAGGATGCAGATTGAAGAGAAATACCAGCAAATACACGGGAGGGTAAGTTTGCCCAACTTTTGAATTCAATCAGTCGCCTTTCCGGTGAGCGACCAGATTAAATTTGGCCACTTATTTCTTGACTTTAAAATCCCACCATCCGCTGCTGGCATAAGAAAGAGGCTTGTACAAGCGCCCAGAGCATCGCTAATTGTTTTGGAGTGTATGTAGGTTTAGCTTAATAGTTATAAACCTACTTAAAACTAAGCGAAAATGTCTGCGTCAGGAAGATTTTGAAAGTTTGTAAAGAAAAGTCTTTTGCTTTGACTAAGTGAAAATAGCAGAGTTTGTGTTAAACCTGAGATCCCCTAAATCATCAAAGAATTCCATCCATGAAGGAATTGCTGCAGGTTCCCGAGAGTCGTCCCCCTCTGGTCCTTACTAGCGAAAATGTGTGCTGTACATAACTCGCTTATTTCATTTAAGAACTTTTATCCCCTGCAGATACCCTCATTGGTTCTTATTTTTAAAATACTGGAAACATGATTGTCGTGTCCTTCCGTTAGGAAAGGTTCCTAATGGTGAAAAAAAGAATTGGGGGAAAATTCTTTAAAGCAAATTCAAATCGGTGTGCTTGGAAGAGGACCTCATGGGCCAAGAATGGTTAACAGTTCATTAATCGTGTACGAACAGTTCGTTGAACATAGTTCATCCCCTTTATGAACTTAATGCGTTCCTTGAAACATATTAAGGGGCGCAGTGATGTGCCATCCTGGCCGCTGTGCTGACGGGACTCAACACCCGTCCGATCCTAGCTTAGCCTCTTCTCCTTTCAGACAGTGTATTTCTCCCTACTTCCTCACTTCCCCTACAACCTCTCCCACAACTTTCTCTGGTCAGCCTCTAATTTCACATGGTAGATGCTAACCTTCTCAGCCAATTATCCCTGATCGGGGCTGAGGGAGGAGGGGACAATGTTCCCTAACCCCTGAGCTCCGGTTTGGGATTGTGGGTTTTTAACAACCTGCTTTATTCCCGAGGACTCATACCTTACTCATATCCCCTTTCCTTCTCACCTTATCTATCTTTGTTTTTACGCCGTGTCCAAGGTAGAACCGCCATGCCGAGCGACTGCCAGGCCACCAGGCGGGAGAGGTGGTGCTGAATGGCGGCACCTGGCTCTGCCAAGCCTGTACGCACCCCTTGCAGGGTGGGCTAATGCGAGGGGTGATGAGCGTATGCATCCCGTGAAAAATTTAGGGTCACCATGCCCATTGATGAAGAAATAAAAAATCTCCCCATAATTTCCCCTGTTCCATCGTCGGGGCCGCCCTTGGGCAGCTCCACAGAGAAAATGGAGGTCCCTCCTCCCCTGTGCTTGCGCAGGGGACCCTCCAAATTTCTCTAACTGGAGAGGAGGCTTACTCCTCTCCTTCGCCTACGGGTGTAGGGGACTCCCCCTCACCCCCTTCTCTGGAGGTGCTTTCGGGCACCTTCCTCTTTCCAGCCGCAGTCCTCCCTTTTCTTTCCAAGGGGACTGCCAAGAAAGCCATCAGGCAGCCCATAGCCGACCGCTCCCCATTGAAGCGGCTCGGTAGGGCAAACCCTTAGGGGGGAGAGGGAAGCCAGGCCTTCGGTCGCTTCCCTCAAAAGACCTGCTGGCAAGAATATTGAACCTTGCCGGGGTCAAGACTGTGCCCCTACACACGTGACTTGTGACAACGCTGCCAACGAGACCTGCGATGTCCTGGGGGGGGGGGGGGGGGGGCAACTGGAGGCTCCCCCTGAGAAAGACATGGTCATTGAGGCAAGCCAGCCTCATTCCGCGAGGCAAAGGACTTGGGCCTGGCGCGCCCGGCTCTGCCTGGGACGTCATATGACTCAATAGTTAGAAAGGCACCCTCTGCTCCTGCCCCATCCAGGCCAACGAGCACGGTTGTTTCCGCGCCCATTCGGAGCCCTTCTGCGGGCTCTACCCAACCCGGGCGCTTCCCTGGTAAAGCTGGCGGCAAAAAGGGTTCATACCCTGCCCCGGCTAAAACCAGGGCTCCCCCCTCTTCCCCCAGCGTGACCGTTTCCCGTAAGGCGAAACGGCCACTCGCCTCCACCGAATCGTTAGACTCACAGGAGGCAACACCCTTGAAGATGGTCGCTAGGCCATCTTCCGGGGTTCCTAAAGCTGTTCCCCGAAAGGAGGACAACAACAAAGGAGCTTCGGCTCCTTCGCCCACGCCCCGAGGTGGAGCGAGTGTCTCGGAGACGGTGGTTCCTCGGAAAGAGGCCCCCCCGCCTCTGAAGCTGCAATACCCACCTAAGTTTTCGAGGCGGAGGGAGGAAAAGACTCGCATGGCGAGCCCAACCTCCCCCAATAAGTCCTCGAAGGCGACAGCGCCTCCAGCGCTTTGTCCGGCCAACAGCGCCCGGGGTTCTGCCCCCGGGAAGCGTACGGCCATTCCCGTGAGGGTCTTCAATTCGAGGAGGGCACCCGCGTCTCCTCCGAGCTAGGCCTGGAGGGCATATTCCTTCAATGGAATTGTCGTGGACTCCGGGCCAACTGGGAGGAGCTGCGGAGGCTCGTCTCGTCCCGTTCCCCGTTAGCTATTTTTTTGCAGGAGACCATGCTAGGCGCGTGCCCCATGCCTTCCCTCTCGGGGTATAAGGGTCTTGCGACCCCACCACCGCGGGATGGCCGGGCTGGGGGATGCGCGGGTTACACCCGGCATGATGTCTCCGTTCTTCCTTTCTCTTTAGATACCTCCTTTCAGGCAGTGGCTGTGCAGCTGCACCTGGATAGGAGGTATACTCTGATTTCTGCGTACATTCCAGCGTCAGCTGACTTCGACGCGGGGGACTTCCGCCGCGTCGTGGCACGGTTGCCGAGGCCCTATCTCTTGCTTGGAGATCTGAACGGCAGGCACCCTCTCTGGGGAGATTACTCCATAAATCCCAGGGGACAAGTCCTTGCCGATATGATCGAAGAGCTTGAGATGGGTGTCCTAAACGTGGATGAGGTTAAGCATCACTGTCCGAGAACCGCTTCATTTTCTTGCCTTGACCTATCTTTGTGCTCTTCGGATGCACAGCCTGATTTTGATTGGGGGTGGTCGATGACCTCCATGGTAGTGATCACTTTCCCATTCAAATATCATTTTCAGGGCAACTGCCGCCTGAGAGACCACCTCGTTGGTGCTTGGCGCGGTGGCCTGCATTTCAGGAAATGACTGAATTCTCTATCTCGGTCGAGGAGTTTAGGTCGGTAGATGAGGCCGTTGAGTTCTTCTCCGGCAACCTCATCGCCGTGGGCCTGACTACTATTCCTAGGACGTCTGGCCGTTTTGCACGCCGAACACTCCCATGGTGGTCAGCCGAGTGTGAGACGGCCCTCAAACAGAAGCGTTATGCCTACATGGGCTATAAGCGCATGTAGCTGAATTTCGTCGGGCTAGGGCTAGGTTCCGGTATATTTCGAAGCACGCCCGCCGCTCTTCTTGGCGGGCATACGTGTCTTCACTTAACGGGAAGAACCCCTTTAGCAGAGGTGTGGAAGCGAGTCAAAAGGATTCGGGGCAAGTTCTCGCAGGACTCCCCTCCCGTTCTCCAGGAGAATGGGACCGCAATCTCGGACCCCGCGTCCGTGGCGGAATTCTAAGCGACCGCTTTTTATGCATTCTCTAGCCGTGATGCTGCTCCACCAGCATTCAATGCACGTCGTGATGTCGCGGAAGGCCGCCGGCTGGACTTTACCTCCAGAGGCAGAGAACCCTTCAACGACAAGTTTACTGTGAGTGAGTTGCGTTCCGCTCTCGCTTCGTGCACGGACACCGCCCATGGTCCGGACGATGTCCCGTACGCCATGCTTCGACACCTGGGTGAGCGAGGCATGGCCTTTCTGTTAGATTTGTTCAACAGGATCTGGGTGGAAGGTCTTCTTCCAGACTCCTGGCGAATCGCTACTGTGCTCGCCTTTTGCAAACCGGGGAGAGATCACTCTACTCCGACCGGTTTCCGCCCAATCTCTCTCACCTCTTGCGTGTGCAAGTTGATGGAGAAATTGGTAAATGTTAGATTAGCCTTTTTCCTGGACAGCGGAGGCCATCTGTCTTCCACACAGTGCGGCTTCTGCAAGTTCCACTCCACGTCGGATGCTCTGCTCCGACTGGAAAATGCCGTCTGCGAGGCTTTCCTTCGTAGACAGCACTACGCCACGGTGTTTTTCGATCTGGAGAAGGCCTATGATACCGCATGGCGATACGGTATCATGGAGACTCTCCACACGATGGGGGCGAGGGGACGCCTCCCAATGTTTATATCTGAATTTTTGCGAGATCGTCGATTCCGCGTACGGGTGGGGGGAGCCCTCTCCGGCTCAAAGGAGCAGGAAGAGGGTGTCCTGCAGGGAAGTGTCCTCAGTCTCTCACTCTCTGCCCTGAGCATCAACGGCATCACCTCGGTACTGCCGGAAGATGTTTTCGCTACGCTCTACGTGGACGACCTATCGATCTCTTTTGGCGCGGCCCAGATGCCAACTCTGGAGCGTCGACTCCAACAGGTATTGAACCGCGTCTCGCTATGCCGAAGCGCACAAGTTTCGGTTTTCCTTGGCCACGACTAAGGTGGTGCACTTCTTCCGCCATCCACGGCTTCACCCCGACCCAGATTTGTTTCTTAATGGGGTGCGCCTGGATGTGTTTGAGTCGCACCGTTTCCTTGGTCTTGTATTCGACCGACGCCTCACCTGGGAGGCTCATATTCGCAGCCTTAGGGTCTCTTGTACCCGCGCCATGGACATTCTCCGTTCCGTGACGTTCATCGCTTGGGGCGCTGATAGGGCTATTGCCCTACTTTTTTATCGATCCTTTGTTCGTTCGAAGCTCGACTACGGATGCGAGTTTTATGCATCCGCAGCCGAGCGTTTATTGCGGAAGGTGGACTCGATCCACCACACCGGCCTTCGCCTTACGACCGGTGCCTTCCGCACTTCCCCCATTGAGAGCCTGTTGGTTGATGCTGGGGAGATGCCACTCGCTCTGCGCCGCGTGCAGTGCATTACTCGCCTTTACGCGCGAGCCCGGCGCCTCCCTCAGTCGCCAACAGCTCTCACTGCATCCGCAGCTGATCTCGATGGTGCCTATGCCGCCGAGAGACGCCAGTCATACCCTAAGCCCTTTGGGTTTAGGGCCAGGAAACTTCTTCGAGAGCTAGGTATAGCTCTCGGGCCGGTGGCGCCCCTGGTTCTGCCCAGGACGCCACCCTGGAGGGTACCACATTTGACTATTTGTCGCCACGCCTCTGCTCCCAAAGCTTGTACTGCGCCGGGAGTATTGCGTTCGACCTTTTTGGAGCACACATCGTATCACGCTGGAACCGTGCCAGTGTATACGGATGGCTCCAAGTCCCAAGAGGGGGTCGGCTTCCACGCCGTATGCCCTCTGTTTGAAGTCAGCGGGGCTCTATCAGGCGCTGTGTCTGTCTTCACGGCCAACCTCGTGGCAATACACCACTCGGTACGGGAGATTACGCGACGTGCCCGGTTCGGAGACCGGATTGTGATCTATAGCGACTCACAAAGCGCCCTGAGTGCTCTCGGGGCATTGGAATCTCCGCAGCCCCTGATTCGCGATATCCGTGACGCTACGGTTATGCCGAGCCAGGCAGATGTCGAGATTATCTTCTGCTGGGTTCCTGGACATGTAGGAATTGTGGGGAATGAGTGCCCCATCGCTGGACCAGCGTTTCGCTCTTCCTCACACCGACTACATGGCAGGAATACGCGCATCTCTTCGGAATGCTTGCCAAAGTAGATGGAAGACGGTCGAAGGGAACTTAAAGTTGCGTGCCATTGCGCCGCGACTGTTCCCATGGACCTATCCCCCAATGCCGCGACGGCTTCAGGTCGCTTTCTGCCGTCTCCGAATCGGACACACCCGTGTGACGCATCGCTATTTGATGGAGCGCTCGCCTGCGCCCTATTGCGACGACTGCGTCGTCCCCCAGACTGTTCGGCACATTCTTGTCGAATGTCCCAGTCTGGGTGATCTCCGCGCACGTTACCTGTCCCGGTACCGGGATGGGTGGGGTCGCTACTGCATGTCCTTTGTACCCGGGACGAGTGCGTGTACATTGACTGCTTGACTTGTTGACTATTTGGGGGAGGCCGGCCTTCTCCCTTTCATTTAACTAGGCTTAGTTGTTTTTTTTGTTATTGTTTTGTTATTGTTATTGCTTCCTAATTCTTATTTCTTTTTCTTGTTTTATTTTTCAATTTTTTTAAAGTAGCCTAGAACTAGGACGTTTGTTTACGGCGACTTATGCCTAAGTGGGCAGTCGCCAGATAGCCCCTAAAAAGAAGAAGAAGAAGAAGAACTCCGGACGGTCGCAGCCCTTCCCGATCACCAAATTCAGCCGATGAGAAAAACGGTGTACGTAGACGGCGAGAGGCTGCTTATCCTTCACGATGGCTCGACCTCCGTTGAATCGACCGGACATTGATGCTGCCCCGTCGTAACCTTCGCCTCGCAAGTTTACCACATCCAGCCCAATAGGGTGTCCAACATCAGAGTGGCCAGCCCCTGGCCCGAAGTGTCTTTGGCCTCTACAAAAGCGACAAAATCTTAGCTTATCACACCTTCTGAGTTCACGGTGCGAAGAATGATGGACGCCTGCTCCGTTCGAGCCGTATCCGTGGTCTCGTCCAGCAGCTTTGAGAAAAGCCTCGCTCGCTTGACTTTAGTGACCAACTCGTTGCGAATGAGCTCACCCACTACGTCGATAAGTTCATTCTGGATTCGAGGAGACGCATTTGAAGCGTAGTGGGGTGACTCGGAAAGAAGAGTCTGGAGTGCCTCGTCTCCTCCGTCAACACGGAAGCGCAAAGCGTTCCTAAACACGCCATCATTTTTCGAGGCCAAGACGTCTCCGGCGTCGCGGTGGCCGCGGAAAGCAAGATTATTGCGACCCAGAAAGAGTATCGTTGCTACCATTGATCGCAGCTGTGACCGGTTGACGGCAATCTGGACTTTCCTCTGAGCCATAAGCTGACGGTCGATGGCCTGATCACTCACTATCAGCAGTGTGGAGTCGATGCAGTCGCGCACGCTCAACGCAAGCAAGATGTGTGGCTGATTTGCCATGCCTTTGGAGTATTCCATTCTGTTTTTAGGTCTGTTAGCACCCGCGTGACTAGCTGGGCATGTGGCTGGTATTTTCCTCCGACTTTGGCGATTTCTTTTTGGAATATAGTACAAGGAATGCAGAGGGACCCGTTGATTTCTTTGGCATAACCAACCAATTGAACATCTCCAGCCATTCCCGCCGAAAGCGTCTCCCTTCCTTGTCCACTGGAAATTTTTCGCCTGCTCTTGGCATCGGACGGTTCTCAAGAAGCTGGTTCACCTGATGAACATTCAAAGAAGATCCTCCCAGATGTATCCTTAGTGGCTGACCAAGGTTAACTGGTGACGGGGTAGCCATCACATTCTGGTTAACAAACGAAGTGGACAGAGTCCAACGGGCCCTGACACACGCTCGTCGAGCGATTGTGAGGTCTTCTCTGGTGGACACGCTCGATTCAGAGGCCTGAGAATTCAAAGGTGACGAACTTGAAGTCAAAGACTCAGACACAGGCCGAAAGAAATTCGTAATACTACCATGCTTCATTACACAAACCTGTGGCAAGAAGAAAAATGATGTTTAGTAAGAGCTAAGTTATTTTAAAAATCATTCAATAGTAATGAAAAAATATTTTGAATAATTATGTATTTAATTATAATTCAAATTATAATTAATACATTTATTTCTTATACTACTAGGTTTCTACCGGCCTAAAAAAGATAAAAACATATAAGTATTAAAGTATAAAATATAAGCAAATATAAAAAACATATGAACAAAAATAAATGTATTGACAAATCTATACAAACAAATAGCTATTTTGGTCATCCAGAGCGTATATTGTTGACGTTTATCATGTAAATTGACATGGACGTTTATTATATAGATGACCTGTTCTAAATCGTTTTTCATAAGGCATATTCCAATGAAATTGAGTATAAATCTATAAAATAAAAACAATGGACAAAATAACAATAGAGAAATAAATAATTGTTTTAAAACAGATATTGTTAACTCGTCTACAAGTTTACATCTCAATGAAAGTGGAGCGCGTTCACTTTGTGTTGTTCGATTGTTTTTGATGTAGCAAAAATGATACGATATGAGATAAACCGTTGACCCTAAACCGCTGGGTAAAAAATATTTACGTTAAGACGGATATATTATATATAGGAGATACAGCTGTATTGGAGACGACAAAATGTAAGCAATGATAAGGAATAAAAATATTTTCTAAGAGATATCGATTAGTTGAAAATAGATTACTCATCAGTGGGATGCTAACGCTTTTAAGCACTATTTATAAGCACAGACACCGAAGTAGTTTATACAACATAACTATCACTAAGATTCGAAAAGGAACGGGCGCGCTGTTGGCAAGTAGCTGGTTATATAGCTTCTACAGACGAGCTCTAGAATGTTCCAGTGACTTTTAGATGGCGTTGTCTTCCGGTAGCGCGCAACTAACCACTTCGTGAGGTCCCCAAACAATTCAAATCACAGGAGGCGACACCACTCTACAATAACTATCTTAATATGACAAAAACGGGTGCATTATCAGCAAGGAACTTATTATATAACTTTAAGAGATGAGTTCTAGAATGTTCCAGTCACTAGTGCCTTGTAGGTGGCGTATAGCTTCCGGCGGTGACTCACCGTTGGAGTTCGTCTTCCGGCAGCGCGCGGCTAACGACGTGCTAGGGGTTCCCGAACATTCCAAATCACCCGAAGCGACAGTAGCAGACACTCAAAGTGCCCTCAATCCATTTTACCTCAATTTGTGCCATTTTAAAACTCAACCTACGAAGGGCGGTCAAAAAGTTTTGCAATTCCGATATAAGGAAACGAGATGAGGAAAAGTGTTTTATTATTTTTCAATATGACTACCCTCGACTTCAATGCACTTGCGCCACTTGTCCCCGAGGCTTCGAATTCCCGACAACCAGAAATCTCTCTACTGCTGTTCAATCCACTCCTGGACGGCGAGCTGGACATCTTCATCGTCCCCAAACCGGCTTTCACGCGGGGCAGCCTTGAGCTGGCGGAATAAAAAATAGTCGCTAGGGGCCAGATCTGGACTGTAGGGGGGATGGTTGAGCTCCTCGAATCCGTACTCGCGCAGGGCAGCTTGTGCAACTCTGGCCTTGTGGACTTTGACGACGTTGAAGTCGAACATGGGGCGTGAGGTTTCTAGGGACCCAACGGGCAGAGACCTTGGTCATGGCCAAATTGTTGTGGATTATGTTGATAACACTTCTATGTGATATTCCAAGTTCTCGCTTGATTTCTTCGACCTTCACCTGTCGATTTTTGATGATCATCCTCCACACGGGCCACATTGTCCTTGCTGGTCACGTCTGACGGGTGTCCTGGACGGGGGTCATCTTCAAGGGACTCCCCCGTAAGGGGCGCGGCGATTTGCCATCCTGGCCGCCGTGCTGATGGGACTCAGCACCCCGTCCGACCCCAGCTTAGCCTCTTCTCCTTCCTTCAAAACACTTGTTTCCTCGCTTTTCATACAACCTCTATCACAACTTTTAATGGTCAGCCTCTAATTTCACAGGGTAGATGCTGACCTTCTTCTTAGTCAACCGTCCGAGATCGGGGCTGAGGGGGGAGGGGACAATGTTCCCTAACCCCTGAGGTCCGGTCTGGGGTGGTTGGTTTTTAACAACCTACTTTATCCCCACCCATACCTTCCTCACATCCCTTTTCCTCTCCTCTTCACAATCAATATATTTTTTACGCCGTGTTCAAGGTGGAGCCGCCATGTCCGATGGACTGCCAGGCCACCAGGTGGGAGGGGTGGTCTTAAATGGCGGCGCCTGGCTCTGCCAGGCTTGTAAGCACCTCTCGCAGTGCGGGCTACTGCGAGAGGTGATGCGCGATTGCATCCCGTGTCAAAAAGAGGGTCACCATGCCCAATGATGAGTTAAAAAAAAAACCAGCCCCCAACTTCCCCTATAACATCAACGGAGCTGCCCTTGGGCAGCTCCAGCAAAAAAATGGAGGCCCCTTCCCCTGTGCTTGCTCAGGGGACCCTCCATATATCTCTAACCGGAGAGGAGGCTTACTTCTCTCCTTCGCTTACGGGTGTAGGGGACTCCCCCTCACCCCCTTCTCTGGAGGTGCTTTCGGGCGCCTCCCCTTTACCAGCGGCAGTCCCCTCTGTTCTTTCCAAGGGGAATGCCAAGAAAGCCAGCAGGCAGCCCTTATCCAGCCGCTCCACATCGAAGCGGCTCGGTAAGGCAAACCCCCTTAGGGGAGAGAGGGAAGCCAGGCCCCTACGGTCGCTTCCCTCAAAAGACCTGCTGGCAGGAATACTGAACCTTGCCGGGGTCAAGGCCCATGCCTCCCCAAAGAAGATTAGTGACGATACTGCCAACGGGACCTGCGATGTCTTGGGGGGGATGGCCAACTAGAGGCCCCCCCTGAGATAGACATGGTCCTTGAGGAAACCCAGCCTCAGACGGTAGGGCCTTCCATGGGGGGGGGGGGAAATCCTGGCTCGGCGCCAAGCACCGAACCCGAATCCGCCCCGATGCAAGGTCCTCCTCAAACAGGTGGGGATTCTCAGGCAGTACAAGGAGGGGAGGGATCTCCTCCGGATGATGCCCCTGCGACCACCAGGACCTTCTCCATTTTGGAGAAGGACCTGGCTGAGGCCGGCCCATCTGGCATGGGGGCTTCTACCGGCCGGGGTGAGAAGCGGGTTCATTCCCCGCCCTCCTCCATAAAAAAGAAAAGGACGAAAAAGACCAAAAAGACGAAGAAGACTCGGGGCTCCTCTCCATCCGCGGGGGCTACGGGGACGGATGGGTCTGCTTCCACTTTGGCAATCGACCAAGCCAAGATCGGCACATCCGGCCCCTCTGCCCCCCTGGGTACGGAGCTCCTGACCATGACAAAGACCAAAAGTGCACAGGGCGGAGCCTCGATGACATCGGGGCCCCTCATTCAGAGGTTACCTGGCGTTTTCGAGCCCACTGGCTTCAAACGCTTCCTCGTTATTCGCTCCACTGATGGCACCATGTTGTCCAAGGGCAACATGATCCATCAGAGAAGAGGGTAAGCTAGTGCAATTGGTAGAGAGCCGAAGGTAACCCGTTTCTCGGACGGGAGCCTTCTGGCGAATGCGGCGAATCCCGCCGAGGCGGCCAAGATAAGTGCTCTTCGGACACTTCATGGAACCCCGGTGAGTGTGACGCCGCACTCTACCATTAACTTTTTAAAAGGAGTAGTTTATGCGAGGGAACTCATTGGCTACTCCATTGAGGACATCACCCTAGAGCTGGCTGACCATGGGGCGGTCAAGGTCGAACGTGTGATGAGAAAACAGGGAGGGGCCTCGAGACCCACCCCTACACTCTTCGTCACGTTCGACTGTGACAAGCTCCCTGAGTCGGTGCGTGCCGGTTGGTACCGCTACCTCGTGAAGGCATTCGTGCCACTGCCGCGGCGGTGCTATTACTGTCACTGCTTCGGCCATACGAATCGCTCATGTAGACGTGCAAAGTCGGGGTCACCCGAAGTCTGTGTAAATTGCTCCAAGGTCTCACACCATAAGTCCAAATCGTGTGTGGCCAAGTTTGTCAATTGCGGAGAGCCGCACCCTGCTTCTTCGAAGCAATGTGGTGCATATCTCCTTGAGAAATAAATCCTGGCCGTTCAGGCCCAGGATCGACTCTCATTCCGCGAGGCAAAGGACTTGGTCCTGGTGCGCCCGGCTCTGCCTGGGACGTCATATGCCTCAATAGTTAGAAAGGCACCCTCTGCTCCTGGCCCATCCAGGCCAACAAGCTCGGTTGTTTCCGCGCCCATTCGGAGTCGTTCTGCGGGCTCTACCCAACCCGGGCGCTCCCCTGGTAAAGCTGGCGGCAAAAAGGGTTCATACCCTGCCCCGGCTAAAACTAGGGCTCCCCCCTCTTCCCCCAGCGTGACCGTTTCCAGTAAAGTGAAACGCCCACGCGCCTCCACCGAGTCGTTAGACTCACAGGAGGCAACACCCCTCAAGATGGTCGCTAGGCCATCTTCCGGGGTTCCTAAAGCTGTTCCACGAAAGGAGGACAGCAACAAAGAGGCGTCGGCCCCTTCGCCCACGCCCCGAGGTGGAGCGAGTGTCTCGGAAACGGTGGTTCCTCGAAAAGAGGGCCCCCCGCCTCCGAAGCCGCAACGCCCGCCTAAGGTTTCTTGCCGGAGGGAGGAAAAGACTCGCATGGCGAGCCCACCTCCCCCAATAAGTATTCGAAGGCGACAGCGCCTTCAGCGCTTTGTCCGGCCAACAGCGCCCGGGGTTCTGCCCCCGGGAAGCGTTCGGCCATTCCCGTGAGGGTCTTCAGTTCGAGGAGGGCACCCGCGTCTCCTCCGAGCTAGGCCTGGAGGGATTTATTCCTTCAATGGAATTGCCGTGGACTCCGGGCCAAGTGGGAGGAGTTGCGGAGGCTCGTCTCAGCCCGTTCCCCGTTAGCTATCGTTTTGCAGGAGACCATGCTAGGCGCGTGCCCCAAGCCCGCCCTTCCGGGGTATAAGGGTTTTGCGACCCCACCACCGCGGGATGGTCGGTCTGGGGGATGCGCGGTTTACACCCGGCATGATGTCTCCGTTCTTTCTTTTTCTTTAGATACCTCCTCTCAGGCAGTGGCTGTGCAGCTGCACCTGGATAGGAGGTATACTCTGATTTCTGCCTACATTCCACCGTCAGCTGACTTCGACGCGGGGGACTTCCGCTGCGTCGTGGCGCGGTTGCCGAGGCATCCTCTCTGGGGAGATTACTTCATAAATCCCAGGGGACAAGTCCTTGCTGATCTGATCGAAGAGCTTGAGATGTGTGTCCTAAACGTGGATGGGTTTACGCATCACTGTCCGAGAACCGTTTCATTTTCTTGCCTCGACCTATCTTTGTGCTCTTCGGATGCACAGCCTGATTTTGATTGGGAGATGGTCAATGACCTCCATGGTAGTGATCACTTTCCCATTCAAATATCATTTTCAGGGCAACTGCCGCCTGAGAGACCACCTCGGTGGTGCTTGGCGCGGGCGCGGTGGCCTGCATTTCAGGAAATGACTGAATTCTCTATCTCAGTCGAGGAGTTTAGGTCGGTAGATGAGGCCGTTGAGTTCTTTTCCGGCAACCTCATCGCCGTGGGCCTGACTACTATTCCTAGGACGTCTGGCCGTTTTGCTCGCCGAACACTCCCATGGTGGTCAGCCGAGTGTGAGAGGGCCCTCAAACAGAAGCGTTATGTTTTACATACGCTATAAGCGCCGCCCGAACGATTTCACTGTCGCTGAATTTCGTCGGGCTAGGGCTAGGTTCCGTTATATTTCGAAGCACGCCCGCCGCTCTTCTTGGCGGGCATACGTGTCTTCACTTAACGGGAAGACCCCTTTAGCTGAGGTGTGGAAGCGAGTCAATTGGATTCGGGGCAAGTTCTCGCAGGACCCCCCTCCCGTTCTCCAGGAGAATGGGACCGCAATCTCGGACCCCGCGTCCGTGGTGGTATCCTTCGCGACTGCTTTTTCCGCATTCTCTAGCCGGGATGCTGCTCAGCCAGCATTCAATGCACGTCGTGATGTCGCGGAAGGCCGCCGGCTGGACTTTACCTCCATAGGCGGAGAACCCTTCAACGACAAGTTTACTGTGAGTGAGTTGCGTTCCGCTCTCGCTTCGTGCGCGGACACCGCCCATGGTCCGGACGATGTCCCGTACGCCATGCTTCGACACCTGGTTGAGCGAGGCATGGCCTTTCTGTTAGATTTGTTCAACCGGATCTGGGTTGAAGGTCTTCTCCCAGACTCCTGGCGAATCGCTACTGTGCTCGCCTTTCGCAAGCCGGGGAGAGATCACTCTACTCCGACCGGTTTCCGCCCAATCTCTCTAACCTCTTGCGTGTGCAAGTTGATGGAGAAATTGGTAAATGTTAGATTAGCCTTTTTCCTGGACAGCGGAGGCCATCTGTCTTCTGCACAGTGCGGCTTCCGTAAGTTTCACTCCACGTCGGATGCTCTGCTCCGACTGGAAAGTGCTGTCTGCGAGGCTTTCCTTCGTAGACAGCACTACGCCACGGTGTTTTTTGATCTAGAGAAGGCCTATGATACCGCATGGCGATACGGTATCATGGAGACTCTCCACACGATGGGGGCGAGGGGACGCCTCCCAATGTTTATATCTGAATTTTTGCGAGTTCGTCGATTCCGCGTACGGGTGGGGGGAGCCCTCTCAGGCCCAAAGGAGCAGGAAGAGGGTGTCCCGCAGGAAAGTGTCCTCAGTGTCACACTCTTTGCCCTGAGCATCAACGGCATCACCTCGGTGCTGCCGGAAGATGTTCTCGCTACGCTCTACGTGGACGACCTTTCGATCTCTTTTGGCGCGGCCCAGATGCCAACTCTGGAGCGTCGACTCCAACAGGCATTAAACCGCATCTCTCGCTATGCCGAAGCGCACAGGTTTCGGTTTTCTTTGGCCAAGACTAAGGTGGTGCACTTCTGCCGCCATCCACGGCTTCACCCCGACCAAGATTTGTTTCTTAATGGGGTGCGCCTGGATGTGGTTGAGTCGCACCGTTTCCTTGGTCTTGTATTCGACCGACGCCTCACCTGGGAGCCTCATATTCTCAGCCTTAGGGTCTCTTGTACCCGCGCCATGGATATTTTCCGTTCCGTGACGTTCAGCGCTTAGGGCGCTGATAGGGCTACTGCCTTACTTTTTTATCGATCCTTTGTTCGCTCGAAGCTCGACTACGGATGCGAGTTTTATGCATCCGCAGCCGAGCGTTTATTGCGGAAGGTGGACTCGATCCACCACACCGGCCTTCGCCTTGCGACCGGTGCCTTCCGCACTTCCCCCATTGAGAGCCTGTTGGTCGATGCTGGGGAGATGCCACTCGCTCTGCGCCGCGTGCAGTGCATCACTCGCCTGTACGCGCGAGCCCGGTGCCTTCCTCAGTCGCCAACAGCTCTCACTGCATCCGCAGCTGATCTCGATGGTGCCTATTCCGCCGAGAGACGCCAGTCATATTCTAAGCCCTTTGGGTTTAGGGCGAGGAAACTCCTTCGAGAGGTAGATATAGCTCTCGGGCCGTTGGCGCCCCTGGTTCTGCCCAGGACGCCACCCTGGAGGGTACCACATTTGGCTATTTGTCGCCTCGCCTCTGCTCCCAAAGCTTGTACTGCGCTGGGAGTATTGCGTTCGACCTTTTTGGAGCACACATCGTGTCACGTTGGTACCGTGCCAGTGTATACGGATGGCTCCAAGTCCCAAGAGGGGTTCGGCTTCCGCGCCGTATACCCTCTGTTTGAAGTCAGCGGGGCTCTACCAGGCGCTGCGTCTGTCTTCACGGCCGACCTGGTGGCAATACACCACTCGGTACGGGAGATTACGTGATGTGCCTGGTTCGGAGACCGGATTGTGATCTATAGCGACTCACAAAGCGCCCTGAGTGCTCTCGGGTTATTGGATTCTCCGCATCCCCTAGTTCGCCAAATCCGTGACGCCACTGTTTTGGCGAGCCCGGCAGATGTCGAGATTATCTTCTGCTGGGTTCCTGGACATGTAGGAATTGCGGGGAATGAGCGCGCTAAAGAGTCCGCGAGGACTCTGCGACCGGACCAGCGTTTCGCTCTTCCTCACACTGACTACATGGCAGGAATACGGGCAGCTATTCGGACTGCTTGGCAAAGAAGATGGGAGACGGTCGAAGGGAACTTAAAGTTGCGTGTTATTGCGCCGCGACTGTTCCCATGGACCTATCCCCCAATGCCGCGGCGGCTTCAGGTTGCTTTCTGTCGTCTCCGAATCGGGCACACTCGTGTAACGCATCGCTATTTGATGGAGCGCTCGCCTGTGCCCTATTACAACGACTGCGTCGTCCCCCAGACTGTTCGGCACATTCTTGTCGAATGTCCTAGTCTTGGTTGATCTTCGCGCACGTTACCTGTCCCGGTACCGGGATGGGCGGGGTCGCTACCGCCTGTCCCATGTACTCGGGACGAGTGCGTGCACTTTGACTGGTGGATTTGTTGACTTTTTGGGGAGGCCGGCCTTCTCCCTTTCATTTAACCAGGTTCAATTGTTGTTGTTGTTTTTGTTATTGTTTTTGTTATACCTTTGTTATTGTTATTTCTTTTTATTGTTGTTTTCTGTTCAATTTTTTAAAGTAGCCTAGAACTAGGCTGTTTGTGTACGGCGACTTATGCCTAAGTCGGCAGTCGCCAGATAGCATTTTAATTAAAAAAAAAAAAAAAATCTTCAAGGGGCTCACGACCCTGGCGAAACTCCTTATTCCAGCGAGCAATGGTTGCATAGGGAGGGGCGGTGTCGGTGTACACTGCAACCATGCGTTCATGGATCTCTTTTTGAATTCTTGCCTTCCTTGGTCAAAAGTTTGATCACTGCGCGGTGCTCAACCTTCTCCATTGTTGAAAAATTTGTGACTAACGATCTGCGATCAGCTACTGCTTCTTAAAGATACGCGGCAGGAGCGAGCGGCTGCAGGTCCTTGTCATAACTTGTCCTAACACCCCCACAAACGGCCATCCCACTTCCTCTGTTTTGCCCTACCGATTCGCAAAACTTATTGACCGCCCCTTGTATCTTATCGGTAAAATAAATGTTGCTAAATATCTAATTACTTTTTCAAATTGCTAAAAGTCAAAATATTATTGCCACATTGTAATAAAGAAAGATTCCCAGGGATGGCGTGAAGGTCTAAATTCACTCCCGGCGCCTCTGTATAAAGTAAAATCCATTTCCGGCGGGCCCGTATAAATAGTTAAGCGTTGGCCTGGGTAAGATTAGTATTTTGCCAAAGAGGACTCGACGCAGAAGAATTATTTCTCTCGGCCCCCCTTATCCTAAGAGCCCGAAGACAATAAAATTAAATAAGAACTAGGAAAAAGGAGACTCCCACACTGCTATATTCGACTCGGCTTCTCCGCGATGAAATACTCCCTCGATCCCTACTTTCGAGACTACTAGTGGTTGTTAGAAGACAGGTTGTATTCTCCTTCATAACTTTGAGCAGGCAGAGTACTAGTCGCCCAAGTGCAAACCCAACCGTGCCGTTGAAAAGCAATCGAGCTCGACGCTCATACCCCCACCCCCCAAACCTTTCTCCCTGGTACAAAAATCCTCGGTCGGCAGATGCACCCGGAATTGTAGTTTCCCTTTTGTCGGTCGTGTACGTGCTAACGTCTCCTGCCTCGAGCTGACATGTGTAAGCCTTTTGCCCATTTAGTTCTTTTGTATTTCTATGTTGTATCCATTATTTTATTTTGTTTGTACAGTAGTAAATATTATTTTGTTTCATCTAGTTTGATATCCACAACCTCCGAGTTAGTTGATTTAATTCGGCCAAGGAAAATTTAACCTGACCTAAGACACTATTCTAATGGCTAGTTTGACCTTTTAGCAAATACAAGATCTTAAACACTTGTTAATTGGCAACTGGTGTCGCTTGTCCTTCATTGGGCCCATTAACAATCACTGGAGTTTATATATTGTGAATTTATTAGCCATGGTAGCAGTTCGACAGCATTTTCTGTACAGATTTTGCAGTGTCGCATTGGAACTAATCATTTTGGTAAATGCATGGCATGTTGCCATACCCCTCCTCCACGCTCTGTGTTTCCAGAGGCTCGCTGCGAGAGTGCTCCTGCCTTGTCGCTGGAGACGTGACTCGGCCCACTCATTGGAGCGGACTGAGAAGTAGAATTTTAGTAGACCTATCTCTCCTCCCTCCTCATTTTCATTATTCATAGTCTCCTTTCCCATTTTCCTGTCATCAAGTGTGATTGATTGCGCCTGGGCGTATCTGTGGTCGGTTGTTGTGTGATAGTGAATGTGTGGATGCTAGTGCGTGTTCTAGGTTTAAGTTCGGATTTTTACAGTGTGGGTGTAACGGTCCTGCCTCACCGTGGGTGCGCCGTTCCGTGGCTGAACCGCGCTGAGTTGGATGTTGTGGGTGCCTGGACCGCGGCGGCCTAACACGATGGTATTTGCGCTCTCGAAGTGAAAATCCTGAAGGCAGCCTCCAATTTTTAAAACGACTGTGCTGGTTGAAGAGTGCGCGGCCCCCCTCGCTCCCTTCAAGGTTGCGTATCGGGTGATGTGGGCTGCGTAGTTGGCTTCCGCTCTGCGCAAGATTACCATCTCCCCCTAAATAACATAGTACATGGAGAAAAATAAAAAAAACTACTTTGTAGTAGTTTTAGACTTCTGCTCTTCGCATTCTGGATACAGTTCTAGTTCTCGCTTTTCCGAGGCAGATCAGTTTTCCTCAGAGGTGAACACTGACCTGGAATACCTCTGCTTTTTGGTCTTTAAAACTTAATATTTTTCATATCGGTGATGACTTTGAATAGAGCGGCGTAACGCGCCGCAGGTGGTCCTGTAACGATGGAGCCCTGGTAGTGGAGCTCACTTCCCTCCCCCAACATGATTCTGTACAAGCTCTCAAGACTCTTCTCCCCCTTGAGATTTGTCTCTACCCACTAACCCTTCAACATTGTAAAAGGTGGCTAACCATCGGGTTATTGACATTCATAGACAACAGCAAACCGTTGGTGGGATTCGGGTGAACACGGCAACGATGTTCCCAACGTTTGATCATCGGGGTCTCTAATCGCATATTAAGGTGTGTTACTTAAGTATACCAGTCAAACTCTATATATCCAATCCGAGACGCTGCTTCGATTGCTATGTGTTTGGTCATGTGAGCACTGCCTGGCGACACCCCTGTGCATACGTGGATTGAGCGCCGGCCTACCGTGGTCATTCTTGCGACCATACCCGCCGCTCTATCAAGTGTAGTCTCGTAATGCATCTTCGAAGTGTCTGATATTCCTCTGATTCTGCCAAGGTGGATATGCGGGAAGCTCTTTGACCAGTAGGGGAGAAATTCATCTTTCCCGGCGTCAGTTTCTCCGACGTCTTACGCATGGCAGCCGACTCTTGGGATGCAGCATCACCCCCCCCCACCCCCTCCACTGTATCACCCTCGTCTTTACCCCGACCAACGTCTGTTTCTCTAGTATCCCCCCTTCCTCTCCTCCCCTTATTTCCTCCGCGCCGATAGTGTCCACTCCCTGAATGCCACTCCGGAGACTGGATGCCATTCAAGCCTATATTGAATCTACTAAAGCGCTCACCTTTGACGTACCTATGACTTAAGATTCTTGGACCAAGGAGAGGCCTCTCCCAACTCTTCCACTTCCTCTAGGAAGCTAATTTTCAAAGAGGGTGGGCAATCAACCTTCCTAAAAACTCGAATCTCTACCTCGGCTCAGGTATACCTTATCCCTTCCTCACTTTGCCCTACCACTGTTCCTTAGACACCTGTAACTGAAAGTTCCGACCCCCTCCCAGGTGGAGGTCGTGTATCCTTCACTCATAGTGATATACCCCAACTCCCAGAATGTAACGATGCGTCCAAGTCTCCTTTACCCATACCACTGCCTTCCGACCAAGACCATACCCCATCTCCCCTTCCTGTTAGCCCTGTCCTTTTGAACCGGAACTACTACTCCGACCTTCCTTCAAACGTCGCTTGCACACACCATTAGGAGTGATGATCCCCTCGCCCTGGGAGTAACGTTACCCACAAACCTCTTGTCTCTACTCTTTCCTTTGGATCAGGATCTACTGACTTTGGTCTGTGGAAACAAACTTAGTTCTCGCAATACTAGCCCCCACCCCGCAAAATCGGGGTTTCCTCGCCGTCTGAGACTCCTTCTATAACGCCCGTGCCCGGTTCTCGCACTGCACCTGGTCGCAAGAGCCCCCCCCCCTCCCCCGCACTCTCAACCGCGGTCTTTCACCGGTCTGAGTGATGGCAGTAAGTCTTCAATGGAACTGTCGGCGGAGTGTTTCCAAATGGAAGGAATTCTCTTCTTTAGTATCTAAAATATCCCCTTCTGTAATATGCTTGCAGGAAACCAAACTGGAAATTCCCTTTCCCCAAGTTTCGCCATTTCACTTTTTTTAACTCTGTGACTATAATATCGTAATTCTCTGAAGATTTAATTTATTTTTTCAATTCAAATTGTCTTCTAAACAAACCAAATAATTTTCCAGTATTGTAGATTCGTATGGTTTTGGGCTACCTGCTCAGATACCCGAGGGAATGGATCTCCCTCCTGCACCTGATCATGTTTGTTTTTTTAGTTTTGGTTGCTTTTTCTTCCGTGTTTTTTTTTAACTATAATCAACAAAAATAATCTAAGATTAGGCTAAAGTTTTTCTTCGGTGGCTTATGCACTAGTTTATCTATCTGGGTATAGTACCAGAAATCATGCCTCATCGTAACCAGAGGCAATCGAGTATGTAAGACACTAAGTAACTTAGTCACTAGTCGAAAGTTTACCGGGCTCAGCGTTGGTTCTAAGGGAAAACCCTATTTAAGGGGTTAAATCATTTCAGGATCTGTCGGAGGACTTGAAGGGAGAGCTGAATGGTATATTTGAGAAAGTAATCCTGTCCTTGCTGAAGCCTTCGTCACTCTTCTTGGCTGAACAGATCAAGTATGCCACCAAAGGAGCAGGGACTGATGAAACGGGTCTCATTGAAATATTTTGCACCAGAGATGACGAATCCATTAAGTACGTATAAACATTTTTTTTTTATGTTTTACGAACCATACCACGAACAGTAAAAGCCTTAAGGTTCATTTTCATTGAGGAGAATGCAAAGAAACTAGGATAAATCGAAGGTGTGTGGTGGCTAGCTACAGTGTCAAGCTACCCTTCATTGTAGGGGGTTATATCGCAAATCTTAATTATTTCTGAAGACTTCGCCAAATTTAAAATTAGCGCAATAAGTTTTTAATAAACACTATTGTATCCCCGTCAGCGATTTAAAGGGCTACTGTAGGGCGTCAGCATCCTATGTTGGGTAGTGTTTACTAATATGTACACTATCTAGCTTCTATCATGTCATCGAATACTTTTGTTCTCATTTTCTGCATTGGTACAACAGTGCTTTTCCCATAGGCCAGTGTTCCCCCATCGGACTAATATCCAAATTAGATTCTAAACACTTGTATATTCTTCTGTTGCGTAATATTCTTAATGAAATATTTTGAGGAATAGATGAACTCTTACTAAACATTTGTTGCTGCCACATAGGAAGTGTAGTAGTGCTTGATCTTTGCAAGATCTTTCCTCCCTCAAGCTTTCTGTTAATGGTCTATTGTATCTACTTTCATCTTTCCTCGCGACTGCATGGACTACAAATTTGTAGGTTTAAGTTTTCCCGATAGCCTAAAAAAACTGACCACTACAGGGAAAGTAACATACCGCAATTTTTCAGGACTATTAAAGAAACTTTTGAGAAAGAATACGAGAAGTCAATAGAGGAAATCATATGCAAAGAAACGAAGGGAAGCTTTGAGAAGACCCTAATGAGCATTCTTTCCCTCGTCCGTGACGATACCGGATCATCAATATCGGAAGTTGCTGATCAGCTCTGCTCAGAAGGTTTGGCGTTGTCTAGTTGAGGGTTTCGAAAACTACTAATTGTATGGTGGTTAAGTGAATCTTTTAGTTCACTTAATGGTTTAATTTGACCGTTTAGTGCAAGGGTTCTCAACCAGGCGAGAATTCTGCCCATATACTTGCAAACAGTGGAATACATAATTTAAATAATTTAATCTCCCTAAATAGTTAATTTAGCTATTTAGAACTGTACCTTTGTCGAAAGGGGGAGTTGGCAATGTTGATCGAAGCCTTCATAAGGGTCCTTGTAAGGTCGGGATCAGAAGTGAATGCAGAAATAAAGGAATGGTATTTAGGTAGTGAGTATGAGGCAGGGTGTGGTTTTGGTCCGTCATGTAATCCTTGAAAAGGTAAAGTTTTGAGTGCCTAAGATACACCGTGAATGATGCCATAGTTGGCAGTCGCTAGATGGTTCTTAAAATTTTAAAATAAAATTTCTCCAGGTGACTCTATTTGTGGCCGGTCCCCATTACTTTCTCAAGGGCCCACCAAGAACACGGGATAAGAGGACGCTCCGCACGGTTCGGTTCCTGCTACCCTATTGGGTTTAGGCTAATCACCATAACACCCTCAGCTGTGCAAGAGGCGGCGTCGTCCACTTAGCCCTGCCGCGACACCTTCCAGCCGAGGTTTGTCTTTGTGGGAGTAGCCATGCCTCGCTAACGTCTGTGACGGCAACATACCCTCTGAGTTCCCGGTTGGGATACCCGACAACTTGTAGGGGGAGCGTACTTTGAGGCCTCTCATGGGGTGATGATGATCCCGAATGTGCCCCTGCCCCAGATGGTATGGTCTACCTTGAGGGCAAACCTGGGTTCTGTTACAGACAACGAATCATTCGGCCCCGGCGAACGGTCCTCGGGCGGCACGTTCCACAGAGATCTCACAAGAAGGACTCCTACCCCACCTGGTACCCCCCGTGAAAGCAATCTCCATTTCGGAGAAGGATCTGGTTGAGAGTAGTCTCTCTGGCTTTGGGAGGGAGGCGCCCTTCGCAGGATGGTGAGAGCAGATTCCATCTCGGCCCTCCTCTGCAAGAAAGGAAAGAAGAAATCAAAGAGGACTAGGGGCTCATCTCCCTCTTGGTGGGCTCTGGGGACGGATAGGTTCACTGCCGTTTGCCAAGTTACCAGGCTTAAGACCGGCACGTCCGGCGCTGAAGCGTCCTCGGGCATGGTGGCCGAGACAAAGACCAAAGTTGCAAGCGTGGTTAGTAGACAATCTATTATATCGGTGCCCGTCAACGAGAGACTGCCTGGCCTTTATGAACCTGCTGGCTTAAAGCCTTTAAATTTTAGTTATTCGATCCACCAATGCCAGCAGGTTGGCTAAAGGTCATATGCTCTATCGGAGGATAGCATTAGCTAAATTGATGCAAAGAAGAACCCTAAGTCACCCGTTTCTCGTCGGTAGCCTTCTGGCGAATGCGGCAGCCTCTTCCGAGGTGGCTATTACTAGTGTTATTCGGAGACACCAGGGCTCATCGGTGAAAGTGACTGCGCTCTATCATGAACCTCGTGAAAGACTTGGTTTATCCGAGAACTCTTAGACTACACCATAGTAGATCTGGCGAAGAGTTAGCCAAGCAAGGAGCGGTCAAAGTAGAATTGTTTGATTAAACGAGGGGAGGGAGGAGCTTCTATACCCACCCCTACTCTTCGGCACCACTTTCAATCGTCACAGGTTCCCTGAATTGGTGAGTGCCGGTTGGTATCGTTACCAAGTCTAAGTATTTGTGCTACTGTCGAGGAAGTACAACGACTATTACTACTCCTGGTAATTTGAGCTGCGGTCTGCCTCTCATTTCGTGAGGTTAAGGACTTTTTCCTGTCGCATTCAGCGCTACCTTGCACGTCCTATTGCTCTATTGTTAAAAAGGCACTCTGCTCCTGGCTCCAGGAACGAGCAGGGTTGCGATCGTGTTCATTTGTAGCCCGTCTTAGTATTCCACTACCCTTCCCACCGGACGCTTTCCTATACAGCTGTAGACACAAACGGTTCCGCCCAGGCTCTTCTAATTCCAGCCCCCCCCCCCCCGCCTGACCGTTTCCCGTCAGGAAAAACGGAAATACGCGCCTCCGCAGAGTAGTTAGATCCACAAGAGGCAAATAGCACGAAGGTGCTCCTGAGTCTTCAGCGACCTCTAAAGCTGTTCCCCCAAATGGAGGGTAGCACCAAGGGAACTGCGAATATTACGCGCCAACCCAATGCTTGGACCGGTCGACTCGGAGACGCGAGAACCTCCAAAAGAAGGATTTGTGCCTACGAACCCGCTCTTACACCAAAGGTTTCGAGGCAGAGGGAAGAAAAGACTTGACGAGCCCAACCTCACCTGATATATCATCTAAGACAACGGTGTCTTGTACGATTAACAGTCCCCGGAGTTCTGCCGCCAGGAAGCGTATGGCCATGGCTGTGGGGGTATGTATATTGGAGATGCCTATGGCATCTCCCTCGAGCTAGGCATGTAGGGCATATTTCTTCAATGGAATCTGTGGACTCTTGACCAACTGGAAGTGCCTGAGAAGGCTCTCCTCACGTTCCTAGTTAGCTCGTCTTGCAGGAGACTGTTAGGCAAGTAGCCCTTGATCCCTTTCGTAGTAAAAAGGATTTGAGTGGTCGGATAGGTGGATGCGCGATTTACACCCGACATGATTTCTCCGTTTTTATTTTCGCTATAAATGCCTCCTTTCATAGTGGCAATGCAGCTGCACCTGGATAGGAGGTATACTCTTTATGACTACGTATCGCCGTCGTTTGACTTCTACGCGGGCGACTTCCGCCCCTTCGTAGCACGGTTGGCGAGGCCTTTTCTCCAATCCGGGAATCTAATGGTAGGCACTCTTTCTGAAGTAAATGCACGATCAAGCCCAATCAACAGGTCCTTGACATATTGATCGACCAGTTGGAGAAAAGTGTCCTAAATGTGGAAGACTTTAGGAATCAGTGCCCGAGAATCTCTTATTTTTCCAGCCTCTAACTTTTTCCCGTTTTCTACGGATATACAGTTTGATTATTTTTGGGTAGTGGTCGATGACCTTCATTGTACGAACAACTATCATTTTCTGGGCCGCTACCGCCTGAGAAACCGCCTCGGCGGTATTGGAGCGGTCGCATTGGTCGGTTGATGAGGCCGTTATATTCTCTTGCAACATCATCGACGTGGGTGTTACTTCTAATCCTAGAGCGGCTGCTCGCTTTACACGCCGTCAGCGTCCTTGGTCGAAGGCTCGGTGTAAGACTTCCCGCAGACATAAGCGATACACCTACATTCTCTATAAACGTCGCCAGATGCTTTCACTGTGTTAATTTCGTAGAGCTATGGGCCAAAATTTAATGCACGTCGGGACGTTGCTGAATGCCACAGACTCGAATTTGCCTCCAGAGGCAGAGAACCTTTCAACAACAGGTTTACGCAGCGAGTTGCGTTCCGCTCTCGCTTCGTGCGTTAGCACCGCTCCTGGTCCGGACGATGTTTTATATGCAATAGATAGATAGATATCTAGGTTATCGAGGCATGGTCTTTTTGCTTGATTTGTTCAACAGGATCTGTAGAGAAGGTATCCTCTCAGACTTAGCGAATGGCTATTGTGCCAAACTCGGAGTAATCGCTCTAAGCCGGCTGGGTTCAGCCCAATCTCTAACATGCTGCGCGGGCACGTTGATGGAGAAATTGGTAAATGTTACATTAGTCTTTTTTTCGAGACACCAGAGGTCCCTTCTCTTGTATGCATTGTGGCTTACGCAAGTTCCACTCTACCTCGTATGTTTTGTATCGACCCTTCCTTCGCGAAGAGCACTACACAAAGTTTTTCGATTTGAAGAAGGCCTTTGGTACTCAATGGTGATACGGTATCATAGAGATCCTCCACGATGGAGGCGAGGGGACATTTCCCAATGTTCATATCTGAATTTCTAAGATATCGTAGATTAAAGATGAGGGTGGGAGGAGTCCTCTCCAGCCCAATAGTGCATGAAGAATGCTCCCCCAAGGAAGTGAAAGTGTCGCGCTCTATGCTCAAAGCATAAAAGGTAACGCCTCGATGATGCCGGAAGATATTCTCGTACGCTCTACGTAGACGACTGTTCAGTCTCGTTTGATGCCTACCTGCCAATTTACGGCGACTTGTGGCCTTTGTGGTAGTCCCTAGATGGGCGCCATTAAATAAAAGTTACGAAATCATAAAAATCGCGAGTGAGAAGTGGAAATCTACAATTTGAGAGGGTATCTTGGCATGCGAAGAGTAGATAGTTAGAAACAGCTAGGTACAATGTTCATAGGGTCAAGCTTGTAAAAGAGGTTGACTGAATTGTCCGAGGTGGTATGGACATGCAAGAATAATAGATGTAAGTAGACTTTTGAAGACAATATGAGACTGTAAGGGTTGGAAGATTGCGTAAAAGGCTGGCCGACTATGCAAGTGTTTGAGGAATTGGGCTGGTTGAATAGTCTGAAATATCTTCCTTTGCAAAGCTGAGCAGACTACATGGTAGAAATGGCATCTGGCGTTCATTAGTCAGATAGTCTATATTCTGGTCGCCCTCACGGTGGCTCTCATGCTGGAGATAGATGTGGTTCGGATGCCACTTGTGAAATAATCCCAACAAACTAGTGCCGATCGGTGGTAAAGCCTTTACAAAGGAATTTTAGCAAGTTAAATTGTGCAACTTCCTAATGTCCACAGAGATTGATGAGGATGGTATCCGGAAGATCCTTGCGTCACACACCTTCAACTTCTTGAAAGACGTCTTTATTTTGTATGAGGAGAAGAGCGGAGAAGGCTTCCTCGATCTCGTGGCCAAGAAGTGTTCTGGCGATGCGAAAGAAGCATTTGAAGCAATCTGTAAGCAGTTTTCTATATCAGTATCTCTTATGGGGTTCTTGTGGCGTTTCTAGGAGATCCAGCCACTATGTTGTCGGCTGCTCCTCCTAGTTGACGAAACAAGAAAACGCACCAATTTTATTGGTTGATCATGATTAAATTCTTGTAGATTTGTCATGCAAGAGTCGCCCCGAATTTTTCGCCCACGCGCTTAACAAAGCCATGGAAGGACTGGGTACCGACGATTGGGCTCTGATCAGGATCATTGTATCGAGATGCGAGATTGATTTGGAAAACATCAAAGAAAAATATCAAGAAATTTATGAAAAGGACTTAATTGAACAAGTGAAGGCAAGTTTCAGATAGATTTAGTTAATTTATTTTTATCTCTTAATCTTGAACTGTATCACCATTTTTCATTCTTTCAGAATGAAACCAGTGGTGATTATGGAAGCACGTTGCTCAGCCTTCTCGGAGCACCTTTAGAAGAATAGTTCCCTCCGATCACCATGTCTATTCGTAATTTAGACTTTTAGATTATTCAATAACCATTAAATTTCTTTAAATTTAGTAAAATTTAACTTAGATTATTGAACTTTAATTCACGCCACAAATATCAGTGAAATGAATTTTTAATAAAATAGAGCAACTATCACTAGGTGATAGAAGCAGTGGGAATAGAGAAATAAACAAATATTGAAATGTATAAGGCTATAAAAGCTCCTCAAACGAGTACTGGTGCCATAAGACGTACTACTACCTTGTAGTAGATTTACCACGTGCCAAATGTGTTATTACTTTGTAATTTCTTCTTAATTAACGGAAAGCTTAGGTTAGAGGAAAAAATATACTCGTAAGTCCTTTAAATTCATCTCGTGACTTAAAATCTATTGCTTTGGTTCCGTCCTGTTAATTAATTTTATATAGATTTAATAGTGATGTACAGGGGGCGATGGGTAATTTTACTTTTAACTTCTACATAAAAAAGAATTTATACATAGTATAAAATTACACGTTAAAGATTTGAAGAAATATACTTTTCATTTTATCTAATGAAAATGCCGTAGGCTTTCACCGCGGCGAGCTAGGAACCTGCTACAGGCCTTCTCGGCGCCCCCCTTGTTCAACTGGGTTGCAATTATGTTGATCCTGGACCCAAGCTCTACCTTGGTAGTGCACAGGGACTTGTTGGTCTCTCACACTCACTCAACCACGATCCACACACAATAGCCCAGGGATTTACAGTCTGGCGAGTTAGAAGGCCAGATGTTCGGAGTGGTGTGAGCAAAAAAAAAATGTCTGGCAGCTAAGGCAAGTCTTTCTGCTTGTGCCTTGACGCAGACTCCTGCTGCTACACCAACTCATCCGTGAAGATAAGAGGGCATAACGTGACTTCTCTACTGACCACCCTAGACACCATGATGTGGACCGGGAATTTGGTTTTCATGACTTTTTACACCTTTGCGGGAAACAAAAAGCTAGCGGTCGTTTTGAGAATTCATCACCTCCTGGCAGAAATTCTTCTCTTCTAAGAAGAAACAAAACATGCCAAACTTAAGTGGATGCTTCAGTTAAAGTTCGCAGCACCTTTTTTTCCTTTTTTTTTTCTCGAATGTCTTTAATCTTATGCGACAGAAATTGATATTTTCTCATCTTGTTTGAGTGCTAGCGGACGCCCTTGTACACTAACTCCTTAATGAGAAACCGATACTCTTCTCCCTGGCTATGGACTTCATTGATTTGCCTGGAACGTTTTCAATGGTGGCCTGGATCTCTGTAATCAATTCAGGGATGCTGTTCGTATCATGATGATTAGTGTGAATTTTACGATCCCCGTACCCTCTTAATAACAGCCTATCTCGTCCAACTTTTAACATCCTCTGCATCGTTTTCAGATTGACACCCAAACACACCGAGATTTTGGTATTGGAGCTGGCGGTGTGAATACCAAGCAGCACAGCTTGCCTTTTAAAAAATTGGGAGGATTAAATAATTCAGCCATGGTATTGCTTCCTTCAGACGATGCACATAATCTACTGTGAGAGAATCTACGTGACGCCACCCATGCCCGGAATTCAGTTGCCAACGGCGAATAGTTACTCTGCATACCCTCTATCTAGTCTTGAGGTGGCAAAGACCCAGACAAATCCTGGACTAAATTTCCCTGGGGCTTAGCAAATTGAAACTCTAGTGCGCATTAGAGGGGAGCAATCTTGAGGCATACCTATTTTCTGAATAGTATGGTTAAATGATTTTTCCTGGAGAGAAGAGGAATGTTAAGCTAATTTGAGTTGTGGTTTGCTTTTTTAATTGGAAGAGCCTAGTCTTAATCCCCCCCAAAGTCGACTTGGGTTAGCGGCCAGAGACCTTTCCTAAAGTGATAAATCTTTCGGGAAACTCACAACCCGAACAGACTAGATACCTTTTTGGGAACTCGGACACTTTAACAAACTGCTCTCGACTTAGAGATGGTTATTCCTGGAATGGAGTAATATTGAAGCCTTGCCTTAGCCACGATGTCTGAGGCATTTTTGCGTTGTAGTTACACGTTGGTTATATTCTTTGTGACATCATCAAAGACTAACGTTCCTCTATCATCTCTAGATTATACTCATCTGGACTTCGTGAATTCCTAGTGTCTCCAATTTCTTGTGCGATCGTTCCATCCTAGTTCATATTTTTTCCTCTTATCATAGGAGGTGGGTGTTCCCTTGAACTATTTCTTAAGTGTTCTGCTCATCTTCTTAGTGATGAACACTGTCGTCTCATATCTAGCTATACGATGACTACCTGGTAATCTACTAGTGTTAGGTCCCTCTCTACCTATGATCGTCATTCAGGTTCAAATTGCTACCACTGCGATCGTAGAGTGTGGCACTTTTCGTTAATTCTTTCCTATCTCCACATTTTGCCTGTAGCTTATTTTACCCTAGCTAAGATCAACCTGTCGCTGTTAGATAGAGCCTTACTTATATTCGAGAAATTCATAGCAATAAAATAATCCTTGGATGTTTCTAGGCCTCATCTTTGGTGAAAAGCTCTCATGGATGCCTCGAATATCTAGTTTCATTGCGACACTGCCCAATCTCAACTCTGACTCGTGTGTCTCAAAATAAAGCGAGCACCGAGTGTTGCACTTTGGTTCGCATTTTCAGGGCCTTAGTACAGCCCAAAATGGAGCCTGGCTGTGTGGTGTGAATTTCGACTCTGCTTTGCGATTGGCCACATGGCATTTCGCTTCCTCCGTAGGCAATGAAACGGTCCTTTTCCTACCGGAGAGGCGTTCCTTTTTGTCTGTGAAGATATTCCTAGGCTACAGCCGGATGCGCTTATCACTAGTTTTACCGCTGGTGTCTACTGCCCCTTTTGTAGAATACCACTGAGCCTTTCTAAGGACAGTGGCGCCACTCTTCCATGCACGTCCATTCCCTCTACTTCCAATTCTTTAGATTTCTTTTGCGCGTTTTCCCGTGGTTGATGCCCCCGGCAAGAATCTGCAATCAGCTCTTGCCATGAGGCACGCCCTAGAAACTGGCTAGAGTTCGTTTGTCATGTGTGCGCCAAGTCGGTGCATGGCTATCTTCACCGATGGTTCCCGCTCCCTCCACAGCTCGTTTGTCGCCCTTGAAATATGATACTTCGGCATTTATTTTCCTTCGGCCAACTCCCCATGCGCTCGTCGTACACGGCAGAGCTATATGCCCTCTGGGAGGCCATCATAAATTTTTACCCGTTCCTTTTCACCAAATTCCTCCTGTACACGGATTCACGGAGCATAATTTCTGCACTGTCCAGTTTTTCTCGCGCCACAATCCTTTGATCCGCAAAATCCAATTGCTCTTGCGTGAACCTTCCATCTCGATATAAATGGCTTACTAACTTCTTCAGGGTGCTTTCCTACGAAGAAGCTGACCAAACTACTTGTTAGCAGGTACAGTCCCCATTCCATTCACTGATCTCCTTCCACATGGGAAGGAGATCCTTAACGCGTAATGAGTAGCTGCCTGGCAACCCCTCCTCAGTTAGGTGGCGTTATATATCCACCACTCTCACCATAAAGAAGTATTGATGAGACTCCGCCTATGTCATACCTTATATCCTGACATGCCCCTTTCACCTGTACCACCTCCCAAACCAGCTTAACCTTCTCATACATTTTAGTTGAATGCTACGCTTACTCCCCCCCCCCACCCTCCCACGGAATTTTTACTTTTTTCTTTTCCTACTGTGACTGGGAGTATAAGCGGTTGATTATGGATGATGACTCATGGATCTCTATAAATAATTTTTCCCCTCTCTGAAAATCGCTTTTTCCTTTTGATATAATTGCGTGTTTGGTATACACCTACTCTCAAGCTCACCCTATGCCCGTTTCTACCAGTAGGTACTGCTAGGTGCGCGGTGATTAGGACGCATAAGATTCAATCAGTGCCATTACTCTTCCCCCATGAAAAAGAAATCAAACAAACGGCACAGCCAAAGTCTAATTTTGATTGGAGAGGGGCATTACGGAGAGGAAGCAGCGTTCGCCAGTAACTATCACGTGTAGTATGGTACAAATGATTTAAGAGGTTGAAAATGGACCGAGTAGAGGTCCATTTTGAATATAAATAAAGATGTGAAGGTCAACATGACAGAGACCGTGAGGCGGAAGAGGACGCAGGAATACGTGGGGGGAAAAAAAAGCTTCGCGAAATGTTGCAGACTCGGGCCGCAGTGATAGCAAGTTGGAGCCTGTTTGAGACACTAGGAAAGACCGACCTTTCTAGTAAATTACTGGTTCGTTTGCCAAGAGTGAGCCGATGATAGGAAGGAGAAGAAAACATAACTGCATTCATCCCAAAAGACGCTTAGAGGTGAACCTCTGGGAACACCCTCTACCCCTGAGGCTGGACTGGAGCAGGAGGGATCTACATGAACAGGAACAACAGGTCAGGAAAATATTGGGGAATGAATATGGGTATGAATTCACAAAGTCCAGAGGGGTGAACACTAGAGATAATATAGGATCTACTAATAGTTTCCTAACCTTTTTAGATGTGAAAAATACAGCACTAGGGAATTGGCGGCTGCTATTCTGTAAGTTATGGTGCCGGAAATGGGATTCTGCGTGGAAGAAAGATGCAAGCTATCATTCTCTTCATGATCTTGCAGGAGTAGCAAGTCCTGGCTATGGGACGGCAGATTGAGGCCTTCTGGAGGTTTAAAGTCCGGTTTGAGGACAGGCACCACCACCACTTCCTTACGCCAGACAGCCGAAAAACTGCCTTCAGCTAAATCCAAGTATAAGGACGCAGGTGAAGCGCCGATATCTGATGTTGGGTGAGGCAGTCGTATATCAACAGAAAATAAGCGTATGTAGTTGTAAATCTATAGATAAAAGCCGGTTATATTACTCATCACTAGCAAGAGAGAAAGATGCAAAACTGGCTTGTCTGATGTGGTCTTTGTAATAAGGCTAGGTCAAGGGCCAGCCTCTCTGCAACCACTCATTACTCGAATTGGAATGAGTTACCGTCCATCAGGACAGGTTTGATGTGAGCAGCTCTGCTTCCTTGTCATGCTGAAAAATTGTCAGGCATCGTTTGATTAAGAGGAGATGGGAATCTTATTGTCGTAGAATGCCCCTCCTTTTTGTTCTATTCTAAGAGTGCTAAGAGTGTCTAATATATATTGATATCTGAATATCTTAAAGAACAGAGCCGTTCCGAAACACGTAAGGATATATAAGAGAAACGAACCTTAATCCCCAAATAAACTTATATTTTAACTTCAACCATTGAATACACAAGATCTAAACATTAACTACAGCAATACTCTGAATATTATCATAAACAAGAATTAATTAAATTAGTTTACCCCTCAAAAATTGGTTAATTTTTCTACACACAACAATAATATAAGAATTAGGCTTACGGACTCATGTGGAGTTTAAAGGCCTCAGAAATGTTATTGACTCACGACGCGTGCCGTGTGTCCAGATGTAGATGGGCGAAATTACACGGTTGTTTTGGCGAGGGTGGCAGCTGGGGGGTCCACACGTTCTTCAAGGGAGAGGGTCTTCAAAGACGAGAACAAATACGGTGCTTTATGCAACACCTAGGCAGTCGTGGTCTCTCTGGCGAAAGTGAGTCGAACTTGGTTCTTAAATCAAGTTAACTTGGAGTGCGGTGTGACCACCGAGTAACGAGATCGAGGAGGAGCTTTTCTCCTTCGTTACTTATTTCCTTATGGACGAGGACTGAACTCGGGAGGGTCTTCTTCAAGGGCGAGGATACTGAGGGGGGTTTTTCTGGCGAGAAAAGTTACTTAAAGTTCGGTGTGGCCACCAAGTAACGGGGCCCGAAGGGGAGCCTTTTCCTTCTTATTTTCCTAATTTCCTCAAGGACGAGGAATATCCCTGGTGTTTAAGGTGCACCAGGATATGAGGAGTGTCTCTGGCGAGAGTAAATTGAACTTACCAAAGTTAACTTATCGTTTGGTTTGATAACCAGGGACTTAGCTCGAGGATGAGCTTCTTCTTAGCCCCTTAAGGTAGGTAGCCCTGCCTCTCTTGCAGGGTACTTCTTGGTCTTGCGAGCCAAGTACACTACCTCTCCAGTCTCGGTAGTTCGGTTTGATCCGAAGACTTCGTCACCTAGAGACTGACGTATACTACCTCGATTTTCCTCAGAGTTCCTCATTTATTCCTCGTCACCCCACTGGGGGGAGTGGTTAGGGAGGGGGGAGGCTTGAGGACGGCCCCAGGAGAGTTTTTTTTCCCACCGATTCTTACATCGGCTCCTCGTTAGCCTTCGAGCTTGGGAGAAACACGTCTCCAATTTCTTATTTGACGTGAAACTGGATCTCACTCTCCTGGGGGAGATCTTGCATTTTGACCTTTAAGGTCTTTCATGGCACCAAAATAGGCGACGCTGCGGTTACGCAATGGACCCGCCGATGCCTGGGGCGGATGTCTTTGCGGTAACCGCCTTGGAACTGCATCACGAGTGAACGGGGGGGGGGGGACTATTCCCTTACACTTATAGACCTACGTTTTCCAGGATGAGCAGCAAACCTCTTTAAAAAAAATACAACTGTTCTTGCCTTTTTCATGTTTTGTTTTGACGAAGGCTTTGCGATAATAACGCCAAGTTGCACGCTTCTTACGTAAACTGCTTCAATACACCCAGGAGACTAACTGGGAAATCGCCCGTGGCTAAACTGTGGTAGAAGACTATACCTTCACCAGCCATAGGAAAATCAACATATTATGTGAACAGCTATGCCTGCAAACTAACCGACTCAGTATGAATTGCGGAACTGGTATCACTGTCATATGAAAATTGCGCTAGGGAGATTGTCAGGTCAATGGTGGAGAGCCTAAGTTCATGCATGATAAGAACAGCTCGTCTATGAGGGGATTTGGGTGGCCTTGGGAGGAGGGAGCTGAAAGGAACCAAAGAGTTTCCTCGTTGCTTCTTCCATTGAGACGATTGGGTCGATTTGAGAAGAGGGGCTGGATGCTGGCTGTACTGCCAGGCTTATGTTGAAGTATTGTGTAGACGAAATGAGAGGTCACATTATGCATGACACAGCAGAGTGGAGTGATCTGGATGGCCGTTAGCATGTCCACACAACTGACGGGAAAGCGATGGACTTGCTACCGGGTTCAAGAGACCCAGCGTCACAATTGCTCTTGGTACTGAAGCAAGCGTCTTTTGATGTTGGTTTGACGGTAAATCACCTCAAAAGAGTTGGAAAGGTGTGGGGTCGAGATTGGAGTGATTTCTGAATTGTAACAGCTTTTCAATTGTTAAATTGATTACTTTATTCCTTTGGAAGCATCAATATGGTAATGCAAGCTTGCTCTGTACGGATTCTCCCAGGTCAACGCATTTTCTAATAATAATTTCCACATCATTTTGATTGTGAGACAAGGAATTGATTGCATGGCAGCTTCCAAACCTCACGGACGAGGAAAATATCTGACCTTCAAGTAAATACGTTGCCGAGATAGGATTCAGCTTTGAATAATTTCAAAACGAGAATTTCAAGTGGTTTTGCCTTTTGGAGAAAGTCAGGAAGTACCTAAATCCATATGTGTCTTTTCCTAACCTCTCTCTTCATTTGTTGTCAAAGAGAAACACCATTGCTTTTGCCTTTGTTTAACAATTCCTCATTTCTCTTGAATTTTATATGATATGGGAATGTACCCTAGAAAGCTCTACGTATATATCAAAGGAGATAAGAAGCAATCTGTATTGGAACAAGCTGCCAGAAATATAGTTACATCCACTTCATTCACTGCTCTTTCCCAACATTTTCATAAAAAAAACCCACCATGATTCCTTCCTTCTTCTTGAAGGCAGAATCAAAATGTCCTGCCTACGGTGTGGATATCACCCACCTCTCTTGAGCTGCCAGTAAAGGTTGGATATGAGGAGCAGGAATGCCTACCCAGAATGCAATACTGCTCTGGCTAAATATTCGTTTTAAGACATCTCTTCTAAGGATTTTTTTTTTTTATGACCTTTTGCGAACTTTTCAGATATGATGCTCGTTTTTTTGCACAATCGACTGAAAGTTCATAATAAGAAAAGTATGGATTTCCAACATAAACGAGTTTCAGATTTGAAACATACACATAAAACTGCATAAGAAAACACTTAAAACTTCATTTAAAAGAACAAGAACAAGAATCAGAACCAGAACAAAACCAACCTAATTTAATTTAACTAACCTAAACTAGCCTAACCTAACCTAACTTTACCAAACATTACCTTACCTTACCTAACATTCCCTTACCTTCCCGTACCTCACCTAACTCTAACAATATTTTCCTCAGTTTCTCGCTGAAAGAAACTTTTGCGCAGAAAACAGTTTTTATCTCTTCTCTTATTATGGCGCAATTTCGTCTCCTCATATGGCTAAACGGCCGGTTACTCGAGTGAGTAGCTCCTCATATATTTTTTATTTAATGGCCGGTTATTCGATTGAGTAGCCTGTGACATTTTGAGTTTTACGATATCCTTTGGCTTGTTTGGAAGCAAAAGCATTGTTTTCACCCTTAACAAAATGACAACGTACGAACTTGCCAGGGAGGTGCAAAATATCGAACAAGCGGTCAAGTATTTGCAAGAAAAAAGTATCTTGCATCGGCCGAGAATTTACAAAAATGGACACAACAGGAAGCTTTCGTTGTCCCATCCCCACCCGTATGGCGCTGTCACAAATAAGGGTGTAAAAGTAAATCCGGATTGATAAGGGATACCTGGTTAGAAGGGTAAAAAATGCCTATGGAAACAATCATATTTTTCGTTCATGCATGGTGCAACGACTTAACAACTACTGTATTTTTTGTAAGGAACAACTAAAAATGTTATACAATACTAGAGCGGACTGGAAGAACTATGTCCTTGAAGTACGCGCAAATTCGTTAATCCAAAATCCTATAAAGATCGGTCGAAATGGATTGACCGTAGTAATAGATGAATCCTTTTTCTCACGAAGAAAGAATAATGTCAGGAGGGTTTTGGCAGTGCAGTGGTTTTTCGGGGGGCTTTGCAGGGAAACGCGCGAGTGTTTCATGTATGCAGTTCCTGATAGATCGGCAGAAACATTATTATCTATAATTAAAGAATGTGGATTGCATGACACGACTATTGTTCCTGATAAGTGGCGTGCATACAATGAAATTGATTCCTTGCCAGCGATGTAGTATAAGCATTTGACTATTAACCACTCGAAGAACTTTAAAGTTCTAGAAACCAGTGACCACACAAACCAAATAGAGTCGCTTTGGGCTAAGGCAAAACTGAGGAGTAAAATAGAATGTGGAACCGCTCGTTCTCTGATCGACTCCTTTAATATGTGCGACTTTTTATGGAGGCGACGAAATAAATGAAAAGACTTAGTTGCTCAAATTTACCAAGACATTGTAAAGTTTTATAAATAGAATAATGGTTAGTTTTTACTTTTTTTACTAAATAAGGTTCAGCTTTTACTTTTTTACTTTCCTCCTATTCGCCCCACCAAACCACCCAAATAAATATAACATAAAAATAATCCAATCCCTCGATTCCGCGCATGAGAAAGGCAGTTCAGACATCTATCTGGAGAGCTACTCACTCCAGTAACCGACCGTTCAGCTATCTGGCTGAGGAGACGAAATTGCGCCATAATAAGTGAAAAGATCCAACAATTTGTAAACAAGAGGCTAATACTTGGTCGAATGCGGGCATTAGAAAGCCAAGTGCCCTTAAACCTACTAACCGAAAATTTGCATTTGGTTTTACGGCCTTTCGAATCCTTTGCAATTATATTAGAGTAAAATAAATTTCGATCTTGCCTAAATTTACAATTCTTGGGATATGTAGGGCACTTTAATAACTGGCGGGATTATATTGTGAGTCATATATTTCTAAGGCCTAAATATTGTCCTCAAAGACTTCACGTATTATTTGGTATTGTGACTTAGAACAACCACCGCACACCATTGTAACAATTAAACTGAAGACAGCCATGAGCGAACCGTCCGAAATATAACGAAGTATGGTATTAGCTCATCAGTCAGAAGATGCACGCGCAGATCGTCTGTAGATACATATAACATAGCCCCTTTGACTAAATGGTCAAGCTAAAAGTAAACCAAACGTTCAAGGAAATACGCCAAATAGTACCGAAAGATTTAACTTTACCTATATAATTACATTTATTGTCAAAATGAATAACTACGTTATTATTTAATTCCGGAAGGTGAAAATGACATCGGTGAACAACATTTTAGGAATCAAGAACGTTTATATGTTTGAAAATTTAAAAATCGTTAATGTCTTAAAACGAATATTATCCTTGCTCTACACACAATTACAAACACCAACAACGCAATATACACTCATTGACGGCTTTTTGTGAGAACTTGGTGCAGGTCATATCCTTCCTCAATTTCTCGAGGCTTCTCTACCAAACCACCTAAAGATCAGCAACAAAATCAAATTAGTTTAGTTACTCATTAAAATATTGCGATTTAGGTTTCTGTCTATGTTAATTGGAAGAAAACCAATTTTTCGTGGCAAATAAAACTAAGTATATTGCGAATTAAAAAAAAAAAGTCTAGAAATAATTTCAGCGATCCTTTAATTAACCTTCATGTCCACTTAGAATTTTACACAGAAAACTTACAATAATTAAAATTTATTTCCATTTTCTAAAATTTATTTAATAACAAAGACAAAAGACGCTGTAATATCAATTCTCTTAAGTATCTCAATGATTTGAAAACCCTCCTTTTTATGAGTTTTTGATGATCACTAGAATTTGATAGGTCTGAGAGTAAAAGGAAATAAAATATAGAGCGGAATAGAGAAGAGGAATAAAAAATGGGAAGGCAATGGATCTGATGATAGAGGAATTCATAAAGCATGGGCAAGAGAGAATGAAGATGGCCCTGAAAGATCTATTTAATGATATGCTAAGTAAGGAATGCCTGGGTGCCAGAGGAGTGGCAATATGTCTTTTCTGTTATAATAATGTTGCCACCCCCTGTAGTTGAGGATTGCCTTTTGAGTGGTAATTATTCGTACCAATAAGGGGTTTGGTTGTCCGGTTAGTGGTAACGTTGCCACTCAAAGGGGTAAGCTTCATAGGATAGGGATAACGCTTGCTACCAGTAATGGTAACAAGTTAATTGAATGCGCAACGGAAATATCCCTTTAGGTAGCCTTGTACTCAATCCGAAAAGATGGTATCAGCTGGGATGAATAAAAGAATCAATCTATTTATAGTTGTAAACAAGTCTCTGTCTATTTATTTCACCTTTGCACCGAATAAGACGTCGTGCAGTGAGAGACCGTAGGCACCTCGGTTGCATTCTCTTCTCTCTGACCTTCCCTCTGAAAAAGCAGACTGCGACGAAGAATCGAGCACTCCAATACTATGAACCACTGTTGGAGGCGATCGAGAGGAGGTTTGGGCCCTTCTTAAAATATGTCGTCGACCTCGCTGATTGATGATGGCTGCTGCCTCGCACAAGTTTTTTTGACCTGGCTGAATAAAAGAACACGACACTAGCCAGGGCAACAGTGTAAAAAAGGCTAAGGTATAGTTGCGTGATGATGTCAGCAGCCCCGAATAAGTTGAGGGCGATACCTACGGTTTGGGGGAAATGGCGCAGAAACAGAAGAAACGCGCACACACCCACCAGCTACACAAATCGACTATAGTAAAATCTGGCTGTAAGATATCTAGAAGTATGAGATGCTGACCAGCATGGCCTTCGGCAATGAGAAAGTCCTGATGCACATTGTAGATAGAAGAGAGTAGGTAAAGGGGCAAAGAAAAAATAATAACGTATGCGAGTTGCGAACAGCTTCCCACGTCGCTGAACCACTGTTAGCCAGCGGCGAATCCACTCGGCCATCCTGAGTCTCAAAAAAGACGAGTTCAAACGAAGCTTTTAAGCCGCTGGCCTGCACTTCTCGTATGCTATAACATCTTCACTTGTATTTTTTCCTTAGATTTCCCGGTTTAGCATAAGTTCTTATTTAATGCCCTTGCAAAGGGGTCAGCAGTAACGACAATTTGTATCTGCTGCTATATATCTTCACCATTTTTTTTCCTAGCTCTCATAACAAACTTTATGGCGGAAATGACTTCATTGGTTATTTTTCCTCTTAGTTTTAAGTAAAAGGTAATACAAATCCCTTTTTAATGCCTATTATATTTGTTACCTTTGACTTTTCCTTTGGCCTGAGCCTTTCTCTCGATGTCATTGTCACACTGTCTGTCCTACATCCCACCTAGATCCACTCACAACCCATTGATGCTAATCGTGCCAAAGCTCTACAAAAGAAACTTGACTCTCGATCTGACTCTGTCGAAGACTTCTAAAGACTTCCTTCGGCTATTTTTTCTATTTTTTACGAAGATCTTTATAGCAAATTCACCCCAATTTTTAAAGTAATGGTAAAATAAAGTGAATCACATTGATTTACTGCTCAAAACAATATTTAAAATATTGCCTCCAATTTTTATTATTTTTAAGTGTTGCTTTCCTTTTTAAATCAATGTAACATATAATATGCAACATACAACCCAACCTCGGTTAGGTTTGAACCATTACTGTAGTTCATCTTAAGTTGGCTTTGACTTGGCGGGATCATGGTCTTGTGCTATGATCTATCTTTACATATGTTCTGCTGGAGACCTGGTAAATCAGTGCAATAATAAAACTATTTGTTGTATTGGTGGAATTATCTTGACCATGGACACCAGAACAGCAATTGGGTGACCCTAGAAGAGCTAAATCTTAGTAAAAGGGTATTCCAAGTTCCCCCACTCTCTCTCACGAATACCTAACCTCGATGTGTAAAACCTCATTACCCGAACAGAAATGAATCTCAAACAAATACTCCTTCAAGTAATCATAAATGGCAACCAACAAAAGAGAGATGATAAATAGTTTTCCGCTTCAACTTATGTGAAACCCAAAGGAGATGTTATCCGCTCGTTTCATTTAACTTCCCTCCGCCCAACAAACTCTTTGAACTTTGGACTCTCTCCGGCCTCCATTCTACCAGGAACTTACCCGACCATTTACGCATCTCATCTTTGAACGACGTCTAGGGGCATGTCAATTTGTTATGGACCACAATTTCATCACTTTCGCCAATTTGGGGGGTGAGCTCATCCCTCTTGTGAGCTCCTATGACCAGATTCAGCATATTGCGCATATGTTCCTTTGGATGTTGAAGATATCGTCCGGAAGCTAAGAGACGAGGGCATTTCACCTCATTGGGTGGTTCTTCATTCTCGCATTCATTGCCGATCCTCGGAGGCAGCGCCTTTCCTGGCATCAGTGCCTGTTTCATCCCACCTTCAAGCCGCACTCTTGAAGATGTTTCTTCCCTACAAATTTCAACCTATAGGGTACGGTCAGCTTGCTTTTGCGTCTAATGGGGTGGGTGGGTGGTGAAGGGTTCTAACACCTGAGTTGTTGTTCGAGACTCCGTAACTTGGACTTAATTAACTATAGTGACTCAACTGTTTTTTTTTCTTATCATTCTGGCGCTTCCAAAAGATAAGATGCGCCCAACCCTCTATGGCTTCAACATTGCAAAATATGTCAAGTTATCCGATTTTTGTGTACTACCTAGACTATTTTCTCCCTCGCTCTTTATATCCAAGAGTGACCATTTTCTATCTCTTGGTAATCGCGAAGGAAATACATTTTCTCCCATTTTATGGGGGGGGGGGATATTTTGCAAAACCTTTGCTGATTCTAGATTTGAAGGTACTCTTAATGACCCAGTGTTGGTAAGTGGCCTCCATGACACTCCTGCTTTCATGGCTCGTGAGTTCCCTTGACCATTCCTGTTTATACACTTGACCAACTAGGTTTTATGGGCAATCTCTCATCTTCACGCCCTAATATTCTTCAAAAATGCATGAAATTATTCGCTCCTTTTCCTTCTTGTACTTCCCCTCAGTTGGCCGGAAAACCAGAGAAAGACGCAACCAAACGATACACTTAAACTACTGGTCTACTAGTGCATATCCGTTCATGACGTTTTCCTCCTCAAACACACATAGTCACTATTTAAGGGATACAAAAAGAAGGCATAAATCAGGCATCTCTTTTGTCTTGGACTTCACAATTGGATATTTATAGAAAGAAGTAGGAGATTTACAGGCTGGTGTTTGACTTTAGTGAATTGACGCCCACATAAAACACTATGTACACCTCAAGATGGCAGGAAGGAAAACCATAGGCATTGGAACATACCTGCATGGGAGAAGGAAAAATAATTAGGGATAGAGTGGAACTGCCTGAACGGAAGAGCTTATGGGTAGTGCCGGTTAAGACTTAAGGTTAGGAGCTCAAATAAAAAATAGCTGTTCTGAGATGCTCTCCTCAGACCGCTGAAGTGATGGCATGGAGCTGAGCTCACACAGGTCTTGCATTCAATAACTAGTCACTATTCAATTACACTCTTGCATGGAATATCACTTGTAGCCAGTACTCTAGTTTTAATGAATGTATTGATCATAAACTAAGCTACACACTTTTGATGCACCCACGCATCAGCATTAAATAGGGTAACTAAACATGACCGATATGCTATTCCTTTTTTCTCTGACCTTACGCTCCTCACTCCAAGCTCAGAAGTATTTTCGAAGCTTGATCTTCGTTGGGCATTTCAGTAAAGTCCCGGGTGCCCAAATCGCCCCAAATCGCTTTAACTACTCCATTTGCATTCATGGAATTTCTTGTAATACCACTTGGGCTAAGACCGCCATTACAAACGTTTGTGTGCTTTTAAAATGAAGTATTCCATGATCTTTCCTTAGTATTTTCTTTTAATGTCACAATATATTTTATTAATCTCCTCATGGGGAATATATCTCTCATCTTAAACTAGTTTTCAAATGATTCGTTCAGCATAGCTTAAACATTAGCTTGAATAATTGTCAATTCGGTGTAGGAAAAATGGGAATATACCAGGCATCTGCTTAGTACAGAGGGCATATCTGCGTTGTTTGACGTTTTGGAGGATATTTAATATTTTCTTGAACCTTCCACTTTCAAATCATTGAGATAATATTTTGGTCTATTTAACTTTAATAGGAAACGTACAAAAGAACCCTCCTACTATTCTGGTCTGCCTTGATGACCTTCCCAAAGACTCCAGCAAATATCGCAACTCAGTCTTACTATAATTTCCAAGTACGAATCTCCCATTTCAAAATGCCGATGGGAGTGCATTAGAACAGTTACAAATGAGAAATGATTTTCCTTTCTTTTAATATCAACAAGGCTAAACTTAGTTAACATAAAAATGTCCCGAATTCGCGAGGGAGCTATTGGCTGTACATATAACAGTAAAATATTTTTTATTATCCAAAGATTTGATATAAACATTATCACCCTTTTCAAAACACTTCTGCTTTCTTTCAAGATGAGGGATTTAAAACATCTCCATTAGGTGTTAGGAAATTAATTGGATTTTAAAATTCACCGCTAACGACGAACAACGTACCAGCTGTCTCTCGCACTCACCTTTGCCAAATGAGGGCAGTTCAACTCCCACCACAACTCCTCAAACAGACGGGATTCAAACGAGCTCTTCACAATGCCATAAACGAAATACATACTGAGCTAAATGTGTGATTGTCATCCTTACCTTCTTAAACACAAACCCAAAGGAAACAAAATACATTCACACGGTCTCTTTAGTTGCTATAATTTCCTCTCTCTCGACCCTTTTCGAAGAAATAAATTACCAGGCTTTGACTGGAGCAAAATTAAGCTGTCCATTGCAAGAACCTCATTTACTAGTTCAGAGCTCTTTTCAATAGCGACATTGCAAGATCAAAGAGAAACAGGGCAACTGAGTGCCAACAAATAAACCTGCAAATCGATATTGGGCTATGTGTATTTCACAGAATTTAACATGTTAATTTCCTCTAAATTATTTAGGAACCACCTTTTAAATGGGTAAGGAGAATTTATTTATCATCTTAGTCATTTAATACACTGATTTTCTTTTCTGGTGTTTCTGGAAGCGATTTATTCAAATATGAAGACATTTTACCGCAAAAATATTTACCTGGTACAAGAGCTATTACGACGAAGAACCCGTGTGGGGCGGGGCGACCATCCCCCATCGAGCGCGTCCAGGGTTGCGGATAGGCGATAGGCAATACGATAGTATGCCTAGCTGCTAATAAGGTAGTGACCCTTTTGGCCATTGCAAATAAGCAGTCGCGGACAAATTAGCTATAGCTCTGTTGAGTGGCAAGGGCTGGGTACTGGCAATACCCAGTCACTAAATCTTTCCCTAAAGATCTCTATCAGGGTTATCAGGCGAATCGAGGCCGCCTTTTATAACTAAGCCTTTCCTTGTCCATGGTGTGCCACCCCGTAGGCAGCCTCCAGCTAGTGACTGGAGTCCTGGCATGGCACTGCAGCCATACACAACTACTGAATTGTCTTGGGCTCTCCTTGCCAGCAGGTGCTAGTTGTTGTGGTCAAGTGTGTGCAGTTGCTGGAGGGCGCAGCCATTTCTGCCCCTAAATCTCTCCCTTGCGCAGGTTTCCTTATTCTCTTTACTATTTATCTCATTATTTTTTCATATTTTCCTACCCTCAATCAAGTCCTGTGGCAAAGAGAGTTGAGGGTGCCCGGGACAGGACATAGATGTGTCTGGAAGTACTTAGCTCCCCTTTTGCACGCACGGCGGTACTGTCCTGATAGTAGTAGGAGGTTAGGCAACTGCGGAGATGATGCCCCTCTGAGGTAGCGTGCTGTATGACAAAGCAGCCCTGTTTAGGGAGCTACACTGCTCACCTCCATGGAGGAGGGGCCAAGAAAAGGATGCCCAAACATTGTTCATCTCCCACCAAACCTGTGGTGGGCAACCGCCCCCACCAAGGCATCTCTCTGGCACGGTCGACACTACAAACAAACGAGACTAAAGTGGCATGCTGGAATGTCAGGACACTGATGGACCAACCACTCACCAATGATCAGGACAGACCTCGTATGCGCACTGCACTTGTTGCATCTGAACTTTGCAGATACAATATCGACATTACAGCGCTCAGTGAAACCAGATTGGCTGATGAAAGCTCGATAGAGGAAGTGGGCTTCAAGTATACATTTTTCTGGAAGAGGCTACGAGAAGATTCCCAGAGAATTCATGGCATTGGCTTTGCAATTAGAACATCCCTGCTCAACCGCCTCCCTGAAGCACCTGGGGGTGTAAATGAGCGCCCCATGACTTTGGGTCTTCCCCTTATGAACCAAAGAGCTGTTACATTTATTACTTGTTATGCTTCCACACTACCATCCTTGGAAGAGATTTTAGATAGGTTCTATGAAGAACTAGACAATCTGCTCCACAACCTGATACGCAATGGGAAAGTAATTCTCTTGGGCGACTTCAACGCCAGAGTTGGATCTAACTTTGATGTTTGGCAGGGAGTCATAGAACACCACGTGACTGGCAAGGAGAACTCTAATGGTACCCGGCTGTTGAATATTTGCGCTAGTCATGACTTACCATAAAAAATACTGTGTTTCAACTCCCTAACAAGTATAAAACGTCTTGGATGCATCCACGCTCCAAGCATTGGCACCAAATTGATTTCATAATAACACGCAAGACTGATCTCTCCGTGACTTCTTGATTGCCAGAGTCCTCAGAGGTACTGAATGTTGGACGGATCACAGACTAATTTGGTATGTTGTGTCATTCAACATTTGCTCTCCAATACGCAAGCAAGCTAAGAAAAAGCAAATAAACTGAGCAATGTTTCACAATCAGTATAAAACTGACTGAACTTCAAACAGCACTGCACCACAACATATCCATATTCTCAGAGTCAATTACTTCTAACCCAACTCCTGAACAAATCGAGTCCGACTGGAAGACCTTCTCAGACTCTATCTACTCCACCCTAACAGATACCCTCGGATCCTAGACTCGCAACCACCAAGATTGGTTCAGCCAAAACAGAGTTGACATGCTAGATCTCCTAAGCTGGAAAAAACAGTGCCCACTTGACTGCCATAAACAACCCAACTTCAATCTTGATCAGACAAAGGTTTCAAGCACTATCTTTGTTGACCGGCTCCTCCACTTATCATTACTTGAAAAGCTGGATCTAACACCGTCCTTCAACGAGACCTTTAAGGCTTGCAAAAGCGTGAACACAATAAAGCACCAGGCCCTGATGGCATCCCGGGAGAGCTCTTCAAGCTTTGTGGCCAAGTCGTGATGCAGCGCCTCCATTTAATGATTCAGAATCTTCTGAGAGGCTGGTTACATCCCTCAATCCCTGAAGGACTCCCTGATCGTAATAATCTACAAAAGAAAAGGCCAGAAATCTGAATGCGGGAATTATCGAGGGATATCTCTGCTCGATGTTGCGGGCAAAGTATTTGCACGAATACTCTTATTCCGTCTACTAGACTCTGTCACAGAGACCATCCTCCTTGAATCCCAGTTTGGCTTCAGAAAAAACAGAGCTTCCACTGACATTATTTTTGCGGCTAGGCAACTAAAGGAAAAGAGCAGGGAGCAGAACCAAGATCTATTCATAGCCTTTGTAGACCTTGCAAAGCTTTTGATACCATCAACAGGGAAATGTTATGGAGGGTGATAGTCAAATCTGGCTGTCCCCCTAAGTTTATGGCCATCATCAAGGCTTTCCACGATGGCATGAATGCCCATGTCTGTATGGGCGGGAATGTCTCGGACCCATTTGCAGTTACCGTTGGTGTCAAACAAGGGTGTGTACTTGCACCCATCCTTTTCAACATATATTTAGCAGCAGTCACTTTACTTGCAAGGTATGAATTTGACGTGAACGACAGCGTAGCCGTCAACTACCGTTTTGATGGTAGCCTGTTTAACATCCGCGTCTCAAGGCTAGGACAAATACCCGCACTGGCTATGTATTTGATATGCTGATGGTGCCGCCTACCATACACCTAACCCTCAATCTCTTCAAAGAAATCTGGATGCAGTAAACAACATCTACTCAGCAGGTGGTCTGGTTATCAATGCCAGCAAAACTGAGGTGCTCCTAATACAACACAACACCGCCGTTCCAATACCACCCTTTACCATCGGTGGTGAAGACTTGGAAACCGTTGTGTCTTTCAAGTATCTCGGCAGCATAGTCGCAGCAACCTGCGATACAGAAAATGAAATCCAGACCAGGATCAGACTGGCGTGCTTAAGCTTTGGGAAATTATCCAAACGCATCTCCCTAAACAGTGATCTAACTGTGGAGACTAAAGTTAAGGTTTATCATGCAATCTATCTATCCATTTTACTATTTGACAACGAAACTTGGACCTTATACAAAACCCAAACCAGAAGGCTTGAAAGGTTTTGTAAATGATCTGGGTGAGGACTGTTGTAGCAGACTTTGTCTACTATAAATGTTGTGGACAGTACATTGGTCAAATCCAAAGAGTTTTCTTAACCACCCTGACCTGAAACTAGTTCATGCCTAAAATTTAAAACAAATTCAACGATTTGATTTGGGTGAAATTGGAAACCTACTAACACCTATTTTCTATATATGTCTTTTTTAGAAATGTTAGAGCAGATAAAAAGGATGGCAACAAAGCCGTTCGATTTTTTTTTACACTTACTGCAGTTGCGTGCCCTCCAGACCCAGCGCCTGCAGTGGAATGTGTGCCCTATATCTTCCTCACATTTTCATTTCTTCACTTTTTATTATTTTCATTACAGATCCCCTTCACAAACGTCCTTCGGGAGGGTTCCTCTTTGGCTTCTCTTTAAATTAAAACCACAACAATGGCGTTGCGGGATAAGGATAAGGAAATGCATCTTCTTTATTAGCTACGTACCAAAGAATAGATACCAATACTACACAGTGTTTGCACTTGCTAAAGTATCCCTATGAAAAACCATACAAATTTGTCGAGAAGTGACGGTGCAAAAAGATGGAGAGGTATTTTTAATTATATTGAGATCATTTTTCGTTGAATAAGCGAGAATTTAAATTAAGATAACTGAATTCTTGACCCTCAAAACGTATCTTGTTACTAGAGATCTCGCTAAAGGGACAATGTGACTATTCAATTTTAATTTATGCTTAAATTATATAAATATTTTGAAAACTCATTCTATTAATTCTTTAGAGTAAAAATTGCTAAGTTGTTTATGAAACTTACAGAATAATTGATTACATGGAAAATATGTGAATTATTTTCGGCAACAGTGTTTTATGTGCTGAATATACGTTAAACACGTCATAAAATGTGTAGAAGTAAATAGATATCATTCTTAACATGTTTTGCAACCGCTAAATAATTATCAATTTTATAATATAGTTATAGTGGTTTTCTATTATACTTATGGGTCCAAACCTTTGGGACGCCCTCTATATATATCTAGTTCTACAAGAAATGGTTTAGAAAGGTAAACTTGAATGACACAACTAAATATAATATAAAATTTGAAAAAAAAACATGGCGTTTGAATAATTGTAATATACACCTGTTTAATTTTTCGACAAAAGTCCTTTGCTTTCTTTTATTTACTGAATTTCTCGGTGCTTCTTCAAAGAACCAAAGATGAGTTCCATCATAAATACGACACATGCAAATGCGTTACCTAAAAAATGAGCGTTTATTAATAGAACTGAATAAATAAACAATAGATCGAGAGTGGACCATATTCATTTGCAATTCATCCGTGGGAATTAGATTCATTACAAATGTGTGTCGACTCGGCGTCATGGGTCAGTATATCATATAATAAAGAGATCGAAAAAATATGGGGAAGAGCACCAAAGCTGGTTACCTATTTTCAAAAATGAGGAAAGTTTTCACAATATAATGGGGCAAAATAAACCTACAGGCAGATTGCTGTAGATCATCCTAAAAATCGAATTGACTGACAATTCTTGACCTAAGACTGTAAAATTGCACAAATATGGTCAATGCGTCTAGGTATACCACGGATAAACAAACCGTTTTTGTGGTATGAGACTAGTCCAGATGACACGTTACGACCAAAACCTAATTATATGGTCATTGGTAAAAATATGTTTAGCCATATTTTTTAAGACCTACTACAAAACTAAGACGTTATCCTACAGAGAAATTAACCAATGATTCTCCATTTGTGCTCACATTATTGTCCCTCTTGTTGCATACCATTCCAACCAACCAAATTTCATATTGATCAAATAATGGTTCTCTTTCTAACGCGGTTGGTAGCTACTAAATGACTATTCGGGGTTTTCAGATCACCATCGTTTTATCGAATGGTCCTTAGCACACTACCAGCCCCCTCTTCCCCCTCCCCCTATACAATTTCATAAAGATCAATCATATCTTTTGTGTAGATTCTTTCAGCAAATTCAAATGTTAAAGTTATTCCTCGAAGTGAGGACGGAAAAGGAATACTGGTAAGTCTGTCTGAAACTTTTTATGGAATCAGGTGTAAAATGTGTGTAAGAGAAAGATTCCAGAACCTCTCATTATGACAAAACATGAAAGGGAGATATGAGTTTATGTGGGATGGAGTGAAAGAAGTTAAGATGGGCTAGCAGTGCTTTTAAGTGACCTCAAAGATTGTGTGGGGGAACTTGGTATTTGGAAGGGTGAAACTGTGCATGGATGCTATAATGTTAGAAGTGAGGGTAATTAAATAATGGAAAAACAATTTCCCTTAAATCTAGTTTACAATTTATGAACTGCTATACTAAAACACAACAAGAGATAATCATTTCACAAAAAATAACAATATGTATGCTCGCGGAGCTTTCTCAATCCACAATCTACTTACACCACTCCTTCTTGTCTCCCTTGTGAGCGCCGTGTGAGTGGATAGCACTAATTAATTTACGCGACTCGACGAACTTTCTTCCACCCCACTACTCCAATCAAACAGAGCGCCGCTCCCAAATCTTACCTACCTAGTTAATAAAAACCCTTAGTTGGAACGATAAATTTCATAAATCAAAAAGCTCGTAATGAGTTAAATAATACTGAAAGATAATTTACCAGCAATAAAGAGAGAAAAGATGCCCAAGAAGTCGTCAATTGTAAGGGATCTCGTTTTGGGCTCTTTCAACGACCTTCCCAAACACTCAACGCCGTTTCTCAATAGAGTTATCATCAAATGATCAACAATCCCTGCCTCCTTCAGCGACTGGATTCTATAAAAGAAAATATCATCTACACTAGCAGAGGGGCGCACAATTAATCGTTAATCGGTTAAAAATATAATGGAACTTAACGCTAAAGTGTTAACGTTAATTATTATTATAAAAATCCCAAATGATTTTATGGTCTAAAATTACCAAAACTATAAAATATATAATTGCCAAAAATATAAAGAACCAAAAAAAAAAAGGGAAAACAGAAAACTTTTTACAAATTAACGATTAACTCTGCACACTTCTGACTACTATATCAACCATACTAAATGGCTTATACTAATACAAAGAATAAACAATTTAGTTTATACAAATAACTAAAATTAATAGGCCCGTGATGTTCTTTAATATGTTTATGGATGAAATTTCGCACAAACTCTCATTATTCGCAACGATTTCTATCCTCTTACTCTTTCATTTTATCTTTGTACTTCACATGTTATTGTGCCTCTTTTCATTAATTTACCGCTGAAAGAACAGCTAACCTTCTTTAGTCCCGCCTGTTTTCTTAGTTTTAATGATGGCGAGAAAATCTATGTGACTCCCCCCTGCCCCTTCGCTCTGCTTCCTGTTTTTCTCATTTGAGAACTCAGTCTTCCCTCAGACTTCGAGAAGACGCTCCCTTTATTTATATGCAATAAGACACAAATGGACTTCTTTGTGGACTTAGAAATCCCCACTCTGTGTATGCAGTCAAATACGCATCTTTGCTACTAAGCTTTTGATCATTTTCTATTTTACTTAATGGAAAAGGATAAATATAGTCTAGTATAATGCTCCAATTGTGTCCTATGACTTGGGTATCGAAATGAGGATCTCTTGGCTTCGATTGGCCGAATGGAAGCTTATTCTAATTATTTTGCATTTCTTGCAACTTCTCCACATGAAAAAGCTAAACTATTGAGCATAAAGACGTGAATCTCCACCTAAATATTCCGCTTGAAACTCAATTCACAGCCCACGATACAGTTTAAAATACAGTTTAATGGAAAAGGATAAATATAGTCTAGTATAATGCTCCAATTGTGTCCTATGACTTGGGTATCGAAATGAGGATCTCTTGGCTTCGATTGGCCGAATGGAAGCTTATTCTAATTATTTTGCATTTCTTGCAACTTCTCCACATGAAAAAGCTAAACTATTGAGCATAAAGACGTGAATCTCCACCTAAATATTCCGCTTGAAACTCAATTCACAGCCCACGATACAGTTTAAAATACCCAACAAAGCCATTAAACGCTTCCTCACTTTCTTTCTCAATTTCCCAACCTTTCAGCGGAACTATGAGCTAAAGAAGTAACCAGAGCATGACGCGGAGTCATGTCTAGTGATTAAAGAGCCTACTGAACGTGCCGGGGTGTCGCGTAAGACTAAACCCCCTGAATACGTTCAGAAAATTGGGTTTCCAATTGGTAAAGTTGTAGATAGAAGAGTGAAGAAAAGGGTGAAAAATTCAAAAAGAAAAATAGCGTGAGGCGAGTTCCGAATAGCCTCCTGCGTCGATAGATGACTATTGGTGAGTGTGGTATCGACTGCGCCACCCTGAGTCTCAAAAAAGAATCATTAAAGCGAAGTTTTTAAACCGCCCAGTTACACTTTTTGGCACACTAAACTGTTACTAAATTACTCATTTTAAAAGGGATTATTGCTGTTCCACCGAAATACACTGCAAAAACGAAGAATAACAACCTAAATTTGTTAAGAGTTTGAACTTTAGTGGTATGGTGTAATGGAGTGAAGTTTTCGAGTGAGATTAAGCCACATCGAATGTGGTGAGTCACCGGTAGAAGTTACGATTCGGGCTGGCTTCATGGTGGGTGCTATACACTGTAGTCATCCGTGGATCAGATCGTACGTTAAACTGTAGATTTCTATTTAAAAAAAATATCTAAATAAAGCGTGCTGATCAGGGGGATAAAACCCCTACAAAATTACTTATATTCTAACGTTACTTTTTAGGCACACACTAATAAAAGAAGGTAAAAAGACCTAGGTCGCGTGCTCTCAATTATTCTGACTTATGACCTTCTGACCTCACGACCTACAAAATTTTCAATAATTCGCAGACTAACCTGTGGAGGACGTTGCTAATTATATCATTGAAAGGAGATTTTTTAAAAATTTTAGGAGCCTATCTGGCGACTGCACACTTAGGCATAAGTCGCCGGAATCACGACAGCCTAGCTGCGACTTTAAAATGAGAATATGAAAACACAACAATGATAAAAAGGGAAAATCATAACAATCAGGAAGCAATCTCCGGCGTTGGGGAGGAGGGAGGGGGACCCTCACCCCGGTGCAGGAGCGTTCGACCTACAAAGAAAACAACAATAACAAAAAAACACAAAGCTTAGTTAAATAAAAGGGAGAAGGCCGGCCTCTCCCCAAAAGTCTACAAGTCCACCAGTCAATGTGCACGCACTCGTCCCGAGTACAAGGGAAAGGCGGTAGTGAACCTGCCCATCCCGGTAGGGCGCTGGCGAGCGCTCCATCAAATGGCAGTACGTCCCGCGAGTGTGCCCAATTCGAAGACGAAAGAAAGCAACCTGAAGCCTTCACGGCATTGGGGGATAGGTCCATGGGAACAGTCGCGGCGCAATGGCACGCAACTTTAAGTTCCCTTCGACCGTCTCCCATCTTCTTTGCCAAGCGGCCAAAGAGCTGCCTGTCTTCCTGCCATGTAGTCGGTGTGAGGAAGAGCGAAACGCTGGTCCGGTTGCAGAGTCCTTGCGGACTCTTTGGCGCCCTTATCGGCGCGCTCATTCCACCCAATTCCTACACGTCCAGTAACCGAGCAGAAGATAATTTAGACATCTGCCCGGCTAGCCAAAACGGTGGCGTCCCGGATATCGCAAACCAGGGAATGCTGAGATTCCAATGCCCCGAGAGCACTAAAGGCGCTTTGTGAGTCGCTATAGATCACAATCCGGTCTCCGAACCGGACACGTCACGTAATTTCCCGTACCGAGTGATGTATTGCCACCAGCTTGGCCTTGAAGACAGACGCAGCGCCTGGTAGAGCCCCGCTGACTTCAAACAGAAGGGATACGGCGTGGAAGCCGACCCTATCTTCGGGCTTGGAGCTATCCTTATACACTGGCACGGTTCCGACGTGACACGAGGTGTGCTCCAAAAAGGTCAAACGCAATACTCCCGGGGCTGTACAAGCTTTGGGAGCAGAGGCGTGGCGACAAATAGCCAAATGTGGTACCTTCCAGGGTGGCGCCCTGGGCAGAACCAGGGGCGCCACCGGCCCGAGAGCTATACCTAGCTCGCGAAGGAGTTTCCTGGCCCTAAACCTAAAGGGCTTAGGGTATGACTGGCATCTTTCGGTGGCATAGGCACCGTCGAAATCAGTTGCGAATGCAGTGAGTGCTGTTGGCGACTGATGGAGGGGCCGGGCTTGCGCGTACAGGCGAGTAATGCACTGCACGCGGCGTAGAGAGAGTATCATCTTCCCAGCATCAACTAGTAGGCTCTCAATGGAGGAGGTGCGGAAGGTCCTAGTCGCAAGGCGAAGGCCGGTGTGGTGAATCGAGTCCACCTTCTTCAATAGACGCTCGGCTGCGGATGCATAAAACTCTCGTTCGTAGTCGAGATTCAAACGTACAAAGGATCGATAAAAAAGTAAGGCAGTAGCCCTATCAGCGTTCCAAGTGCTGAACGCCACGGAACGAAGAATATCCATGGCACGGGTAGAAGAGACCCTATGGCTGCAAATATGAGCCTTCAGGTGAAGCGTCGGTCAAATACAATACCAAGGAAACGGTGAGATTCAACCACTTCCAGGCGTACCCCATTAAGAAACAAGTATTTGACTAGGTGGAGCCGTGTTTGGCTGCATTATGTCACCACCTTAGTCTTGGTCAAGGAAAACCGAAACTTGTGCGCTTCGGCATAACGAGAGGTGCGATTCAATGCCTGTTGGAGTCGACGCTCCAAAGTTGGCATCTGGGCCGCGTCAAAAGAGATCGAATGGCCATCCACGTAGAGCGTAGCGAGAACATCTTCCACAGCAGCGAGGTGCTCCCGTTGATGCTCAGGGCAAAGAGTGTGACACTGAGGACACTTCCCTGCGAGAGGCCCTCTTCCTTCTCCATTGGGCCAGGGAGGGCTAAACCACTCGTACGCGGAATCAACGATCTCGCAAAAACTCAGATATAAAGATTGGGAGGCGTCCCCTCACCCTCATCGAAAAACACCATGGCGTAGTGCTGTCTACGAAGAAAGGCCCCGCAGCAAGCATTTTCTAGTCGGAACAGAGCATCCTACTTAGAGTGGAACTTGCGGAAGCCGCACTGTGCAGAAGACGGATGGCCTCCGGAAAAGATTAGAGAGATTGGGCGGAAACCTCCGCAAGAGATTAGAGAGATTCGGCGGAAACCCGCCGAAGTAGATTGATCTCTCTCCGGTTTGCGAAAGACGATCACAGTAGCGATTCGCCAGGAATCTGGGAGGAGATCCTCCACCCAGATCCTGTTGAACAAATCTAAGAGAAATGTCATGCCCCGCTCACCCAGATATCGAAGCATGGTGTACAGGACATCGTCCGGACCATGGGCGGTGTCCGCGCACGAAGCAGAAGCTGAACGCAACTCACTCACAGTAAACCTGTTGTTGAAGGGTTCTCCGCCTCTGGAGGTAAAGTCCAGCCAGCGGCCTTCCGCGACATCACAACGTGCATTGAATGCTAACGGAGCAGCATTCCGGCTAAAGAATTCGGAGAAAGCGGTCGCAAAGGATTCCGCCTCGGACGCGGGGTCCAGGATTGCGGTCCTATTCACTTTGAGAACAGGAGGGTGGTCCTGCGAGAACTTGCTCCGAATCCATTTGACTCGCTTTCACACCTCTGCCAGAAGGGTCTTCCCGTTAAGTAAAGACACGTATGCCTGCCAAGAAGGCCGGCGTGCGTGCTTCCAAATATACCGGAACCTAGTCCTAGCCCGACGAAATTCACCCACAGTGAAATCGTTCGGGTGACGCTTATAGCGCTAGCATGTAGGCATAACGCTTCTGTTTGAGGGCCGTCTCACACTCGGACGACCACCACGGGAGTGGTCGGCGTAAAAAACGGCCAGATGTTCTTGGAAGAGTAGTAATGCCGGCGGCGATGAGGTTGCCGCAGAAGAACTCAACGGCCTCATCTACCGACCTAAACTCACCGACTGAGATAGAGAATTCAGTCATTTCCTGAAATGCAGGCCACCGCACCCGCGCCAAGCACCACCGAGGTGGGCTCTCAGGCGATAGTTGCCCTAAAAATTATATTTGAATTGGAAAGTGATTACTACCATGGAGATCATTGACCACCCCCTAATCAAAATTCGGCTGTGCTTTCAAAAAGCACAAAGATAGATCAAGGCAAGAAAATAGAGCGGTTCTCGGGCAGTGATGCGTAAACTCATCCACATTTAGGACACCTATCTTAAGCTCTTCGATCCGATCGGCAAAAAACCTGCCCCCTGGGATTTATTGAGTAATCTCCCCAGAGAGGATGCCTGCCGTTCAAATCTTCAAGCAAGAGAAAGGGCCTCGGTAACTGTGCCACGACGCGGCGGAAGTCCCCCGCGTCGAAGTAAGCTGACGGTGGAATGTACGCAGAAATAATAGTATACCTCCTATCCATGTGAAGCTGCACAGCCACTTCCTGGAAGAAGATATCTAAAGTGAAAAGAAGAACGGAGACATCATGACGGGGGTAAACCGCGCATCCCCCAACCCGGCCTCCATCTCGTGGTGGTAGGGAGGCAAAACCCTTATACCCCAGGAGGGCTGGCAGGGATCACGCGCCTAGCATGGTCTCCTGCACAAAAATAGCTAACGGGGAATGGCATGAGACGAGCCTCCGCAGCTCTTCCCAGTTGGCTCGGAGTCCACGGCAATTCCATTGAAGGAATATTCCTTCAAAGCCTAGCTCGGAGGAGATGCGGGGGCCCTTTTTGAACAGAAGACCCTCACGGAAATGGTCGTACGCTTCCCGGAGGCAGAACCCCGGGCGCAGTTGGCCGGACAAAGCGCTGAAGGTGCTGTCGCCTTCGAGGACTTATTGTGGTAGGTTGGGCTCACCATGCTAGACTTTTCCTACCTCCGCATCGAAACCTTATGCGTGCGTTGCGGCTTCGGAGACTAGGGACCCTCTTTTCGATTGTCCACTGTCTCCGAGCCACTCAGCCAACCACTAGGGGTGGGCGAAGGAGCTGAAACTCCTTGGTTGCTGTCCTTCTTTCGGGGGGCAGCTTTAGGAACCCCGGAAGATGGCCTGGTGACCAACTTCAGGGGTGTTGCTTCATATGACTCTAACGATTCGGTGGAGATGCGTGGCCGTTTCGCCTTGCGGGAAACGGTCACACAGCGGGAAGGGTGGGGAGCCTTGATTTTAGCCGGGGCTGGGTGTGAGCCCTTTGTGCCGCCAGCTTTACCAGGGGAGCGCCGGGGTTGAGTATAACTCGCAGAAGGGCTCCGAATGGGCACGGAAACAACCGTGTTCGTTGGCCTGGATAGGCCAGGAGCAGAGGGTGACTTTCGAACCATTGAGGGATAAGACATCCCAGGCAGAGCCGGGCGCACCAGGACCAAGTCCTTAGCCTCGCGAAATGAGAGTCGATCCTGGGCCTGAACGGCCAGGATTTCCTTCTCAAGGAGATATGCACCACATTGCTTCGAAGAAGCGGGGTGTGGCTCTCCGCAATTGACACACTTGGCCACACACGATTTAGACTTATCCTGTGCGGCCTTGGAGCAATTTACACAGACTTCGGGTGACCCCGACTTTGCAAGTCTACATGAGCGATTCTTATGGCTGAAGCGGTGACAGTAATAGCACCGCCGCGGCAGTGGCACGAATGCCTTCAAGTGGTAGCGGTATAAACCGGCACGCACTGCTTCAAGGAGCTTGTCACAGTTGAACGCGACCAAGAGTGTAGGGGTGTGTCTCGTGGCCCCTCCCTGTTTTCTCATCACACGTTCTACATTGACCGCCCCATGGTCGGCCAGCTCTAAGGTGATGTCTTCTATGGAGTAGTCAACGAGTTTCCTCGCATAAACTACTCCTTTCACAAATTTCATGGTAGAGTGCGGCGTCACACTAACCGGGGTTCCATCAAGTGTCTGAAGAGCACTTATCTTGGCCACCTCGAAAGGATCTGCCGCATTCGCCAAAAAACTCCCTTCCGAGAAACGGGTCACCTTCGGCTCTCTACCAATTACGCCAGCTAATGCTCTCTTCTGCTGGATCATGTTGCTCTTGGCCAACATGTTGCTATCAGTGGAGCGAATAACGAGGAAGCGTTTGAAGCCAGCGGGCTCGAAAACCTCAGCTAATCTCTGAATTAGGGGCCCCGTTGTTATCGAGGCTCGGCCCTGTGCACTTTTCTTCTTAGTCAGGGGCTCCGCACCCGGGATGGCAGAGGGGCCGGATGTCCCGATCTTGGCTTGGTCGCTTATCGAAGTGGCAGCAGACCCATCCGTCCCCGCAGCCCCTGCGGATGGAGAGGAGCCCCGAGTCTTCTTTGTCTTTTTCCTACTTTGTCTTTTTAGGAGAGGAGGGCGAGGAATGAACCCGCTTCTTCCCTTCGCCGGTGCTTTGCACCGAGCCTGGATTCGCTCCCATGGAAGGACCTACTGTCTGAGGCTCGGTTGCCTCAAGTACCATGTCTATCTCAGAGGGGGGCCATCCAGTTGGCCATCTCCCCTCAGGACATCGTAGGTCCTACTGGCAGCAGTATCTTTAGTCTCGTATTGGGAGGCACAGGCCTTAACCCTGGTAAGTTTTAATATTCTTGCCAGCAGGTGTTTTGAGAGAAGCAGCCGAAGGGGCCTGGCTACCCTCTTCTCCCTAAGGGGATTTGCCCTACCGAGCCGCTTCAATGATGAGCGGTCGGCTATGGGCTGTCTGCTGGCTTTCTCGGCAGTCCCTTTGGAAAGAAAAGGGGGGACTGCCGCTGGTAAGAGGGAGGTGCTCGAAGGCATCTCCAGACAAGGGGGTGAGGGGGAGTCCCCTACATCCGTAGGCGAAAGAGAGGAGTAAGCCTCCTCTCCGTTAGAGAAATTTGGAGGGTCCCCTGCGCAAGCACAGAGGAGGGGAGGACCTCATTTTTTTCTTTTGAGCTGCCCGAGGGCGGCTCTGTCGATGGACAAGGGGAATTCGAAGGGGTGTGTACGGGCCTGGCACAACCAGGTATCGCCATTTACCGCCACCCCTCCCGCCTGGTGACCTGGCAGCTCTTCAGCATGGTGGCTCCACCTTGGGCGCGGCGTAAAATTGATAGTGTGTGAAGAGAAAAAGAAAAGGGATGTGAGGAAAGTATGGGTGGGGATGAAGCAGGTTGTTAAAAACCCACCATCCCAAACCGGAGCTCAGGGGTTAGGGAACATTGTCCCCTCCCCCCTCAGCCCCGATTTTGGGACAGTTAGCTGAGTAAAAGGTCAGCATCTACCCTGTGAAATTAGGGGTTGAACCGAGAAAGTTGTGGGAGAGGTTGTATGAAAAGCGAGGAAACCGGGGGGAAACACAAGTGTTTTGAAGGAAGGAGAAGAATCTAATCTGAGGTAGGATGGGGTGCTGAATCCCGTCAGCACGGCAGCCTGGATGGCAAATTGCTGCGCCCCTTACGGGGTATTGAAAGGAGAATGTGAAACAACATAAGGATTCAAAATTTCGTTAGAATCGGCCGAATATTAACGATGTTATTGCCAAAATACCCATTGGAAAGTAAAATGGTTACCATCTGACCGACCGATTTATGGATCAACATAGTAACATATTGAGTCGTGTGCACACGACTAAAACAGAAGCTGAAAAGGTCCATTTTTCTTTACTTCTGACCAGTCGTGTTTTTCACTCAAGAGGGGACTCTTCGAAGCTTTCAAATTGTACTGTGATTTGGCTTCTTCCATCATAATCTCAAGAAAGTGAAGATTTTCTTTTTTTAGCGTCCATCTGGTGGCAGCTTACAGGGGTATAAGTCGCCGTAATTATCTTATAGCCTAATTCTACTTGTGAAAAAACGGTCTGAGGCCGCTTAAATTCAACCGCTATCACATGTTAGAAACACATGCTACCCACGTGCATCTGCGAGAGGAAGCAGAGCGCGTTATCGTCCACCATAGCAAATGTTTATCAAGGAGGTTCACTCCCCCGTTTCACCTTCATACGTCGATCTCACCAGAATGAGTTAGGCTTATGGGCAGATAAGGTATTTGTCTCAGCCGCCAGCGGGACATTCCCCCGAAGCCTCCCACTCAATTGTCCCCTACGCCAAGGGGATGGCATCTTCTATTTATATCATAGCTTTTCCCGATTGAAGCAGATCAGATCCCGATTATCTTCGCGAGGCATCACGCCGATCCGTACTCCCTTGTGCACTTAGGAACTCTCTACCTCGAGAACCACCTTATTGTCCAGAAGAGGACAATATCCCTTGAGTGCTAAGGTTCGTGCCTTCAAGACGCCAAGTCAACAAGGCCCCCCCCCCTGTTGTTCAGAAAGAGAACAACGTTAGAACAGTCATTGTTCTTTGAGCCCGTTTGACCAGAGACGGTTTTCACCCCCCCTCCCCTGTTGTTCAGAAAGAGAACAACGTTAGAACAGCCATTGATCTTCAAGCCCGTTCGTCAAGAAACGGTTCTCGTTCCCAAGACATCACGTCCGGATAATTTAATTCCCCCCTTGTTAACGTTTTTCAAGAGAACGCTTGGTTTCAACAATAACCTCCATTGTTCATCTAGAACATCTCCGAATTGCCGTCACAAAGATCGCTCGTACTTCCGAGCCCCACTTCGCTCTCACTCTTCGAAGACAGTCCTTGCCCTTCGTTAAGGACAACCCCCCGAAGAACCCTTTTGCTGGAAATCGCCAGTGGACCGAAGATTCCTTCGCATCGTCTTCCTCTGCACAACAACTTTGCAATTACGTAAGCTGAGCATTAACTTTAATCATTTAACCATTTGTCAACGCACCGCTGTGCTTTAAATGGTTTAGCGAACCATTCCCCCCTCCTTTAATTTTTATTTGTTTACCTTTTTAAATCTCTCCAAATCTTAATCCTCGGATTAGTCAGATATTCCCACGACCCTTTTCATTCTCCGTTTATGCAAAAAAAAACTGTGTATTGGTAATAGTTTAATTAATAAAACTCTATTCTATCAATGGTAGCCATATTATTTATCCTTGTGTTCCGTTCCACTTCTTAAGCATATTGAAGATAAATAAACCTCTCCAGGCCCCCCCCGCCCTTTTGGACTAACCTCGGTCAATCAGATTACCACGCACTCGAAATATTAGAATAATTCCCTCAACGAATAGTTATATATGGTATATCGTCGAGAGTCTATTCTACGACACTACTCTATATGAAAAAACACTCGCCACCAAAAAAAACAAATCCAAACAAAAATACAAAGGCAAACATAAACAACAAGAAAAACGGAAGGAGCAAAAAAGAAAGATGAAGAAGGAAGCATGGCCCGTCGTCGGGGTCGGGGGAGGGAGGGGAGGGGGGAGTCCGCCTCCTACCAGCGCGGGAGTATGCGACCAACAACAAAGAAAGTCAGATAAAATGGAGGATGCGAGCCTCCTCTAACAAGTGAAATAGTACTAAATCAGAGGAAAGTAAGGAATGAGGACTGTGTATTACACGTTTAGAACAACATTCATCAGGGAAATTTGTTCGCCTAAGAGGGCCATTGGATAAGACTTAGAAAGAATTCCTTGCATGATTAAAGTTATCTGTTAACGTTTGATGTAATTTTAGCCCAGATTTCAATTATAAGTTTCCTTTGATTGTCAAACAACTATTTTCCGCGAACTTATCGCTTCCCATCTTCGCAATTTACCTCCTTTGCTTGAATTCCGAGATTAGCTACCAAAACGTTTTTGGAATAAAAACACACTGGAAAATATGAAGACTTTCTTTCTTGACTGATTTGAATTTTTTTTATATAAACGTGTTCGGGGGGGGAGGAAAGGATATTCTTCACGTGATCAAAGACACAAGAGTCAGCTAATACTTCAAAAGTAGACTTAAACTGAGCAATTTTAGGTCAGCTGATTCCTTAGGTTCAGTATATTACTAATATTCGTACATCTTCGAATCGATTGTACCACTGTTTTATTTGAATTACCCATATATATATATATATATATATATATATATATATATATATATATATATATATATATATATATATATGTCAAAAAATGAGAGAGAGAGAGAGAGAGCGGGTGTGATCAAGTCACGAGAAGGGATTTACAGCGAAGTAGCCTTGCTTCCAGACCTTCGGTAAACTTCCGGAGCGATAACGCGCCAGAAACCCGTCCCGTTTATGATGGCGTTACATCCTCCACCGCTGATTCTCGCCATCGAGGCTGTGGGACCGAACCGATAACGCTTCCGTCGGCAAATATTGGAACTTCTGGCGGAATAATATATATTCTCCACCCAGAGGATAATCGAGGACGTATTCTTTGAGTTTTCAGGGTAAGCTGTCCCCCGTTGCTTTCCAGTAAGCAAACCCACTCAATACAGAAGGTATTCACGCGGCATCCTAAGAGGTCTTTAGAATCATTCATTGACGACGCGCAATCCTCGAGCGACAACCCCGGGGCTATTCGGTCTCGCAGCAAGAATCCATATTCAGATCGACGAAGACTACTTGGAATATCGCGCTCAATCCTCATCCTTGAATAATATCTTCCTCCCCCCCCTTCAGTGCCCATACTCGTGGTCTTCTCCAGAAAATCGAAAGACTTATATTTTCCATCATCGTCGAAGAGCCGGGACGCTCTCCGACGAAGTGACTCACCTCGCGATCTCCTCCCGGCCCCGGTAATTATTGTAACAATTATTGAACCTCGTACGGCTAAGACTCACCTAGTAGTCGCCTTTCGCTTTCCCTCTGGTAATTAGTGTAATTATTAAGCCTCGTACGGCTAAGAGGAATCCTACTTGTGATTTTGATTTAATCCATTTAGTGACGGTGTTAACTAAATCACCTAAGTAAACAATAGCAATAACGGCTACGAGTAATTCATTATCGCCATTTAATATCCTATCGCACTCACAGAAAATATTGTCTCCAATTTGGAGCTGTCGTCGTCCATCCCCTGCATCTTTGGAGAGGAACCTAAAAGGTTCAGATTACCTGAATTCTACGACAATATGTATTAAACACATCTAGCATTTTCATTATCTGCTTTGGAATCACCTAGAGTTACCAAATTTCAAGTTGTACACATGTTAAGCCGTATTCCCACCTTCAAAAGCTCGAAAACGCAACTAGAATAGAATTCATTGTGTCCAAGTCATTGAACACAATCATATTATTATACAAGCCTATATTCTTCTTTTTCCATCAAGTGAAATGGAAAAAATGATCAGACATAGTAGCGAAAATGCGCAAACTCACCGGACAAAAACAATTACTCACCTGGAACCGCAGCGTAACGAATTCTTTGTCCGGTGAGCTTATGTATAGAATTCGTGCATGTCAACGGCCTTTATTGGGCTGTATGTAGTAATAGAATCATTCCTACAATTTTTTCAAGAAATTTATCATGACCTGCTTTTGAATGAAAACTAGTGATTGTCCCAAAGTTTAGCTTAAAGTATATAAACTTTAATTTATAAAATGTAAAATACTAGAGTCGTTTGAAAAGCGTGATATAAAAACTTCAATTTCCTTGCTATTTAATTGAATACCTTGGAAATTGATGTAACACTGTCGCTTTGCTTAGTTTGTCTGCCATTTCGAATTTTTTATTTTATACAATCATCGCTGGGCGAGCCATAAACTCCTCTTTCAATTTTGAGTGAAGGCAAGGATTTCCCTGAAAAGGAATCCAAATGACAAGCGTCAGCGTTACTTAATCAACTAGTGGGAGAAAGGGTCATCTAGAGAGATGAAAAAATGGTCATCTAGAGGTGAAAAACAGTAATCTGTAAAACAGAAGAAACGGTCATTTGAGGATGAAAAAACGGTAATCTAAAAGATGAATGAATGTTATCTAAAGGCTGAAAAAAACGATAATCTAAAGAGGTTAAGAAAAGACATCTAGAACGCTGAGGAAACGGTTATCTAGAGATTAAAAAAGTTCCTCTAGAGAGAGGAACATAGGTTATCTAGAAAGCTGGAGAGACGTTCATCTAGAGAATTAAGAAACGGCAATTTAGAAAGCTTAAGAAACTTTCAACTAGAGAAATGAAAAAACGGTCATCTAGTTGGATGAAGAAAAATCATCTAAAAAGCTGAAACCCCTCATCTAGAGAGACAAATAAAGGTCATCGAGAATGCTGAAAACCCGCTCATCTAGAGATGAAAAAACGGTCGTCTAGAGAGATACAGAAATGCTAACCTAGAGACCTGAAGACACGGTAATATAGAAAGCTGAATAAACGGTCATCTAGATAGATGAATTAAGGTCATCTAGAAAGCTGAAGAAACTCATTTAGATAAATGAATGAAGGTAATCTAGAAAGTTAAAAACTCTCTTCTAGATAGATGAAGAAGCGCTATTTAGAAAGCTGAAAGAAACTGCCATCTAAAGAGATCAAGAAACGGCCATCTAGAGAGATTATAATGTAGTGACTTTCAACTCACCGTCTAAAGAAGGGTATTGATGATCACAGTAGTCGTCTACCAAACTAAACTTGGTTCCATTTAGTAACGACAAAATACACAAAAATATTAGTGGAAAAGTAACCAAAGATAATGACAGAATAAAACGTCCATATTGCCAAATAGCAGTTGAAACCAAATGAAAATGTGTTAATTTTCCATACTGGATCCCAAAACCAAGAATTCATTTTTTTATGTTCTAAATATGTCTGAAAAAATTCATTTTTTTATGTTCTAAAAATGTCTGAAAAAATATCAGATATTTTTGTTTTGAGTAAAATAAATGGAATAAAAACCAAAATAATATATCTAGAAGATTTCTGGAAACTTTAAATTAAGGGATTTGAAAATTTTGCAAAAGTTCGTACACAAATTAGACTACGGGTGTTAAGGAGAAAGCTAAACAATCCTACTGAACCTGTTACCGTAACGTAACAAAGGAAGGTCACATTGTTGGGTAGAAAGTGAAAAAATCTTGTTGTTAGGCTATTCGAAGACAACATTTACCAAGTCTCCACACATCAGATAAAAGGACAAACTGATTAGATGTAACCTCTTTCTAAATCTCTAGTTTGCTCTCATTCATAGTATGAAGTACAGTTTTCCCTCCCTCCCATGGATTTAGCAAATGATGTAATAAAAATTTTGAGGGCTCAGTTTTAGGACACAAAAATACAGTTCTTAAGCTAATTTAAGGTCTTAAACTATGAAATCGAAAGAATGTTTCATTTTGATGACAAGGTACACAAATTGGAAGCTGCAAATACCACGATTTGAAATAGATAAGTATGAGTTTTGTTAGATAATTGTAAATTTTTAAGTGATAGAGTTGAATAGGTATTACTTGCAATTCTTAAAGTGGGTTTATCGTCTAAGTCAGGGCTTCCCAACCGGGGAGGCCCATTTGAAAGGGGCTACTCTAAATCAAGACAATGCGAAAACACGGGACTTGACGCTTGACCAAGGGCTTACTCATCTTTTTTTCTATCCCTCCCTCTTTAGGGCGTGTCGGCTTAGGGAAGATTAAGTATTTGTAGTCATCCATACAAGCAAAAGCCATATCTGAACCTTGCGGCTTACCCGGCGAAGGCTGGAACTTAGAAAGAGAGGGGTTAAACTCGTATGAGCCGCGGCCTTGTGTGAGTGAAGCAAACCCTGAAGGCAGAAATAGGATAAGGCTTACGACACGCCAGCGGAATAAGCCAGAACTTCAATTAGATCATAACCGCACTTTTCTAAGTTACTATTCTATTACTACTATTTTCGAATTTTTATGGCTATGAGGATATGAAAATCCTGAAGATCGGATAAAAACCCCATGGATTCGTCTAAACGAGTCCTTTAGCGTATCCTTAAGGGTGCGCAAAACTCCGACAGAACAAACGTATTTAGGATATATGGCGACCTCGGCATTGTGCCAGTTAGACTATTAGACTACGCGACTACATACATTGCAATGTGATAGAGTGAAAATGATGTTGATAAAATATTCTCCGAAAAGGCGACATACGAATTAAGAACAATCAGACTGGAAGCCAAAGTTGCATCGCCCATCAAGGCCCATAAGGCGTTATACTGCAAGCAAATAGAACCCTGGACCGGCGAGCACAATTCCGAGGAAATAAAAGAAGAAATTGAAAGAGGACATAGCTGGGATAATGTCAAAGAAGTGGTAAGGTTCATCGACAAAAATACGAAAACAGTGTACTCCAAGGTAATTGTCGTAGAATTCTTTCTGATAAGAACCCTACTTACTTGACACCACTTTTTTTTTAGTGTCGTAGAATGCCCCTCCTTTTTGTTCTAGTCTCTAAGAGTGCTAAGAGCTGTCTAATATACTTTGATATCGGAATATCTTAAAGAATAGAGCCGTTACCAAACACGTCAGGATATAAAAGAAACGCCCACTAATTCACAAAATAAACTTATATTTTATCTTTAACCATTGAATACACAACCTTTATACTTTAACTACAGCAATACTCTAAATATTATTATAAACAAGAATTAATTAAATTAGTTTCCCCACAAAAATTGGTTAACGTTTTCTCTAGACAAAACAATAATATAAGAATTAGGCTTACGGACTCATGTGGAGTTTAAAGGCCTCAGAAATATTTACTCTTGACGCGTGTAGATGGGCGGAATTCCACGGTCGTCTTGGCGAGGGTAGCAGCTGGGGGGTCCACACGTTCTTCCGGGGGGGGGGGTCTTCAGGACGAGAACAATTTCGGTGCTTTATGCACCACCTAGGCAGTCGTGGTCTCTCTGGCGAGATGAGTCGAACTTGGTTCTTAATTCAAGTTAAATTGGAGTGCGGTGTGATCACCGAGTAACGAGCTCGAGGAGGAGCTTTTCTCCTTCGTTACTAATTTCCTTATGGACGAGGACTGAACTCGGGGAGGGTCTTCTTTACTGGCGAGGATAACGGAGGGGGGTTTCTCTGGCGAGAATAAGTTACTTAAAGTTTGGTGTGGCCACTGAATAACGGGCTCGAGGGGGAGCCTTTTCCTTCTTCTTTTCTTAATTCCTCAAGGACGAGGAATACCCCTGGTGTTTAAGGTGCACCAGGATATGAGGAGTCTCTCTGGCGAGAGTAAGTCGAACTTACCAAAGTTCACTTATCGTTTGGTTTGATAACCAGGGACTTAGCTCAAGGATGAGCTTTTTCTTAGCCCCTTAAGGTAGGTAGCCCTGCCTCTCTTGCAGGGTGCTTCTTGGTCTGGTGACACAAGTAAACTACCTCTCCAGTCTCGGTAGCTCGGTTTTGGATCCGAGGACTTCGTCACCTAGAGACTGACGTATACTACCAATCCAGTCTAGGTAGCTCGGTTTTGGATCCGAGGACTTCGTCACCTGGCCTGACGTATACTACCAATCCAGTCTAGGTAGCTCGGTTTTAATCGAGGACTTCGTCACCTGGCCTGACGTATACTACCAATCCAGTCTAGGTAGCTCGGTTTTGGATCCGAGGACTTCGTCACCTGGCCTGACGTATACTACCAATCCAGTCTAGGTAGCTCGGTTTTAATCGAGGACTTCGTCACCTGGCCTGACGTATACTACCCAGATTTTCCTCAGAGTTCCTCTTTTATACCTCGCACCCCCCACTGGGGGAGTGGTAAGGGGGAGAGGGGCTTGAGGACGACCCCAGGAGAGTTCTTGTTCCTAACGGTCTTTCCCACGAAGTCAAACATCGGCTCCTCGTTAGCCATCGAGATTGGGAGAAACCCGTCTCCAATTTCTTGTTCGACGTGAAACTGGATCTCACTCTCCTGGGGGAGATCTTACCTTTTTGACCTTTAGGGTCTTACATGGCACCGAGTTATGCCACACTGTGGTTAAACACTGACCCGCCGATGCCTGGGGCGGATGTCCTTGCGGTAACCACCGCCTTGGGACTGCATCACGAGTGAACGGGGGGGGGGGGGAAGTGACCATTGCCTTACACACCTCCCACCGAAGAATTTAATGGGGAGCGGGGGATGCTCCCGGGAACTCAAAACACCTTACTCAACCTAGTCGAGCTTAGCAAAGTTGTATTTCTTTGAGCCCTCTCTTACATTAAGTTTCCTTACACATGAGCGCTCACGCGCGCGTTTACACAGGCAATGTGTCGAGCTAGACCTACTCGCAATACAATTTTACATAGAAAATTAAAAAACCTTAATTCATCGATTACCCACACAAAAAAACCCAACAAAACAAGCTACTTCCTTACATTTCTAAGTTTTTGAGAACTTAAATCCTACCGATAAATTTTAACATGTACCCCAAATGAAAACATGGTTTCACGCTCATTAGGTACTGAAATAACCCTCCATGGTTTTTCGTCTCCACCTATAGAGCAGCTGTACATTATCGGCTCCTTTGAGGTAGCTGATCCTAAAATGGTGCTCTGTGACCCTTATTCTACCGCGCCTGAGTCGGCCGTTCGGGTTATTGAGTCTACCCAAGTATGGTACTAAATGGTAGCGGTATTTCAACCTACGCGACTTACCCATATTATGGTACTTAACTACCTTTACATTGAACATTAAGGCTAGAGCGGCCTGTTGCAGCGGGGCATAATTGATGAGAACTTGAGTCACATAGCTCTCCTTCAACCAGGTACACGGGAAGATCGTGTCTGGGTTCGATCCTTGGGGATCGAGAAAATTTTTCCCTGGGAGGTCGTTAATGGGCTTGGCGCTCACTACGACTTGGCGATTTAGCGGTAACTCCGTGGACGTTCCGTTCGGGGAGGAGACTACTAGGAGTAGGGGATACTCATCCGCGTCTACCATTTTACTAGTCTTACCTGGGTGCATAGCCATAGCACCTCTTTCCTCCTTCCTTGTCAACTCATTTGACTCGCTTCTCTTCGCCGGTAGTTCCTCAGGTACACCTGCTCGTACCTCTACTCTACCTTCACCTTCTTCCCTGATAACCCCATTTGGCTGGGTTCTCCTCGTAGGTTCTTCCTTAGGTACTCCTGCTGGTACCTCATTCCTGCTTCCTACTTCTTCCATCGTTACCCCATTTGGCTGGGTTTCCCTCGATGGTCCTTTCTTAGGTCCAGGCCGAGCTCCAACTTCCTCGGCCTCTATGAGATTCTCGATAGGTGCTCTTTCGAGTGCGAGCAATCTTTCCTTTTCTTCTGTCTCTTCTCTTTCCGCTTGAGCACGTTCTTTTTCCCTCTGTATTCTTCTTTCATCTATTTCTTTTTTAATCTTTATTCTCCTCTCTTTCGACTCTTTTTCCATCTTCATTCTCCTTTCCTCGGCTTCTTGTTCTGCTTTCGCTATTTCGTTTTCCCGTCGAGTTCTTCTTTCTTCATCTTCCAGCTTTATCTTTAGTCTTCTTTCTTCCTCTTCCATTTCTATCCTTATTCTGAATTCTCGTGCTTCTCTTTTCAACAGTTTTATTCTTTCGCTTGTTTTACCTCCTCTCAGCATTCTTCTTTCCTCTGTTTCTATTTTCCGCTGTATTCGGGATTCTTCACTTTTCTGGTTCATTCATATTTCCATTAATTCACGTTCTCTTTTATCCTCTCTTATTATATCCTCTGTTTCTCTCTCAAACTTTATTAATTCTTGTTCTTTTTCTATATCCCAAATTCTTTCTTCTTCTACACAATCTATTCTTAGTTCTGCCATGACGTAGTCATGCATTTCTGTGCCTTCAAGTCCCAGACTTTGGGCTTGTTGGTAAAATCTTTTGACTGGATCCATTTCGTGTTGGTCCGTCGATTTTTCCTTTCTGCATTTTCAGATAATTATGCCGCCACTCACCAGGTAGCGCTCAGCATAACTTACCCTTAATCCCACTACTATGCTGATTGAAATATCACTCCCGACAACAAATTTACCACTTGACCTGCCAATTACCTTTATATTGTTACCACCCTTAACTCTACCAATTTTCCTCTCGTCAATTATTCTCTTGTTCCTGATCTGATATTCCTTTACGTGTTGGCTCTTTCTTAATTTGACACTGCTGGGTTCTTTCTAATAACAACCCACAAAACCTGACACCACTTTAATTATGTCGTAGAATTCTTTCTGATAAGAACCCTACTTACTTGACACCACTTTTTTTTTAGTGTCGTAGAATGCCCCTCCTTTTTGTTCTAGTCTCTAAGAGTGCTAAGAGCTGTCTAATATACTTTGATATCGGAATATCTTAAAGAATAGAGCCGTTACCAAACACGTCAGGATATAAAAGAAACGCCCACTAATTCACAAAATAAACTTATATTTTATCTTTAACCATTGAATACACAACCTTTATACTTTAACTACAGCAATACTCTAAATATTATTATATACAAGAATTAATTAAATTAGTTTCCCCACAAAAATTGGTTAACGTTTTCTCTAGACAAAACAATAATATAAGAATTAGGCTTACGGACTCATGTGGAGTTTAAAGGCCTCAGAAATATTTACTCTTGACGCGTGTAGATGGGCGGAATTCCACGGTCGTCTTGGCGAGGGTAGCAGCTGGGGGGTCCACACGTTCTTCCGGGGGGGGGGGTCTTCAGGACGAGAACAATTTCGGTGCTTTATGCACCACCTAGGCAGTCGTGGTCTCTCTGGCGAGATGAGTCGAACTTGGTTCTTAATTCAAGTTAAATTGGAGTGCGGTGTGATCACCGAGTAACGAGCTCGAGGAGGAGCTTTTCTCCTTCGTTACTAATTTCCTTATGGACGAGGACTGAACTCGGGGAGGGTCTTCTTTACTGGCGAGGATAACGGAGGGGGGTTTCTCTGGCGAGAATAAGTTACTTAAAGTTTGGTGTGGCCACCGAATAACGGGCTCGAGGGGGAGCCTTTTCCTTCTTCTTTTCTTAATTCCTCAAGGACGAGGAATACCCCTGGTGTTTAAGGTGCACCAGGATATGAGGAGTCTCTCTGGCGAGAGTAAGTCGAACTTACCAAAGTTCACTTATCGTTTGGTTTGATAACCAGGGACTTAGCTCAAGGATGAGCTTTTTCTTAGCCCCTTAAGGTAGGTAGCCCTGCCTCTCTTGCAGGGTGCTTCTTGGTCTGGTGACACAAGTAAACTACCTCTCCAGTCTCGGTAGCTCGGTTTTGGATCCGAGGACTTCGTCACCTAGAGACTGACGTATACTACCAATCCAGTCTAGGTAGCTCGGTTTTGGATCCGAGGACTTCGTCACCTGGCCTGACGTATACTACCAATCCAGTCTAGGTAGCTCGGTTTTAATCGAGGACTTCGTCACCTGGCCTGACGTATACTACCAATCCAGTCTAGGTAGCTCGGTTTTGGATCCGAGGACTTCGTCACCTGGCCTGACGTATACTACCAATCCAGTCTAGGTAGCTCGGTTTTAATCGAGGACTTCGTCACCTGGCCTGACGTATACTACCCAGATTTTCCTCAGAGTTCCTCTTTTATACCTCGCACCCCCCACTGGGGGAGTGGTAAGGGGGAGAGGGGCTTGAGGACGGCCCCAGGAGAGTTCTTTTTCCAAATGGTCTTTCCCACGAAGTCAAACATCGGCTCCTCGTTAGCCATCGAGATTGGGAGAAACCCGTCTCCAATTTCTTGTTCGACGTGAAACTGGATCTCACTCTCCTGGGGGAGATCTTACCTTTTTGACCTTTAGGGTCTTACATGGCACCGAGTTATGCCACACTGTGGTTAAACACTGACCCGCCGATGCCTGGGGCGGATGTCCTTGCGGTAACCACCGCCTTGGGACTGCATCACGAGTGAACGGGGGGGGGGGGGAAGTGACCATTCCCTTACAGTAATCAAGGGAGTGTTCAGAGAGACCGCAATGGCCAGAAAAGCCAAAGAGACGTGAATATAGGGTACAATCTTAAGATAACACCAGAACAAATTAAAAGTGATGATTTCATCAATCTACTCACGTGTTTCAAATGAAAAACATACCCTAAGGAAATGCCCGTAAAGGGACATTAAAGTATGTTCAGAATGTAGCTTACTTAAACTCTCACGCGTGGAGAAAATGCATCAGCAAAACGAAAAAGTGCATTAACTGCAATCGCAATTACCAGACGATGGCCATGCCATGCGCCACGAAAAGGGAAATTATAGACAGAATAAGGAAGGAACAGCCCAAAAGGATGAGGACCGATAAAATCAGAATTATGCCAAAAATGCCAAAGCTACAGCCGACCTGTACTAGCCTTATAAAAATGTAGAAGTAATTCAAATGAGGTAAGAAAGATCACTAAACATCCTTGCATGCATCCTCCATGCTCATGTATTGAATGTAGCAAAACCCAACACATATTCTAAAAAACTGGTTCTCGGACGATCCACCGTCCGCGGAAGTCCTAAATGTTCAGTACACATCAGCAGCAAAAGATCAAGGTGACCCGCCTACGATTGCAGAAAATACAAACAAAGCGAAAAATATAAGTACTGCAGCTCAAAGAGATCCAAGATTAATGGGTTAGACAAACACAGCTGGAAGAAGCAGCGGGTAATTATGATGGTATGGAGACAGAACAACTAGTACACAACACTAGTTTCACCAAGAGTAAATTCACGATGGAAGCAGTAGAACGATTAAAAGTAAGCCGTTCCCCATTAATAGCACGAAAAAAATAGTCCAGGGGATAAAGAAGGGTATATACAAATACGAATTCGATGGGCCATTTGAAGATAGCGCTGTATACAAGATGCTGACCGGGGGCCAACTGGATATTCCGAAGGAACTGTACTTCACGATCAAAAAGCAGAGTTTTAAAATAAAACGATTCGAAGAACTAAATTACCAAGTGAGCGCAAGACGGTAAAAACTGATAAAAAGACCAGCAAAAATTAATACACACAATCATAATGGATCAAAACAGCAGGAAGATTAAAAATAATATGTAACAATGTGGCCGAAAGGGGTTTAAATCAATATCGATCCAGCTAGGAAGACAGTGAAAATCTTTTAGTATACAGTCCTAACTAAAGACCACGGGGGATATTTTAACTAGGATAGAGTAGTAGGTAACAGTGAAGAACAACGTACTCGTAAAACCCAATAGATTACAAGATTTAGACAAAGCATTTCAAATTGAGTACACCTCTTTTAGCATACCCCAGTAAAAGAAGTCAAGGTGGAGTAAGGTCGGATACACGAAGAGACCATTAACTACACCTTTTTCCTTTATCATACCCCAGTAAAAGAAGTCAAGTGGGGGTAAGGACCGATGAACGAGGAGACCATATCCTTGTTATAGCGTTGGTCTACTAAAGTCGTGGTATCGGGTTCGATCCCGATTCCCAGCATGAGCGGACAGAAACGTCAGCGCATGTTTCTGGCTACCGACTAGTGGACGCGCTGTGCTCACCCCTGTATTCGGGTGGGTAGACCTTACACTTTTCACCACACACATAGCCAATTACAACACTGCTTTCTTTCCTCTCCCGTCTTAACAGCTCAACACACACACACACATATTTTGTTCCAAGAAATCCTGCCGATGGGTATCTATATCCACATACCTCTGACACGAAACAGGTCCCTCTGCCCCAGAGCGACGGGGGTTCCACCTAAACGCTGTTTAGGGTCAAAAAACAATACTTCCTGCACCTCTCCCCCAAAGAGGACCTACCCTTGGTGGCCTCGGGCTCACCAGCGATTGTCATACTGACCTTTATGTAGATTTCATTATCCGGTCGGGGATCCTCCTGGATAAAGGAAGGATTCACGTCGGCTAACTAACTAACCACATCCTTGTGGCCAGACTTTAGAGACGCCTCTAAAGCTATAAAGGAGCTGATGTTGCTAAGATAATTTTCAAATAGAAGGAATTTTGGAACTCACCGTCTTGAGGATGACATCAACGCCTCCAAAAGCAGCCAGCTTGTTTACTACCAAAATGTATTTCCCACTAGCGAGTTTTCCGACCACGGTTCGTATATCCGTGAAGTATCCTCCAAGACCCTCGTAAAACTTGTTGAATTTAGTTCCCTTTTCAGCCAGCTGTTAGCCCCCTCCCCCAAAGAATAATTTTAGTAGTCTTTTAAAAAGAAAACATTTAAAGTATAAAGCATAAACACTAAGGGGCTAACTCAGTTGAATGTACAAAATACTTGTTGTATTTAGTTCCCTTTTCAGCCAGCTGTTAGCCCCCTCCCACCAAAATAATTTTAGTACAGTCATTTAAAAAGAAAACATTTAAAGTAGAAAACAAAAACAATAAAGGTAACTAAGTTGAACGCACAAAAAACTTGTTGAATTTAGTTCCCTTTTTAGCCAGCTGTTGCCCCCCCCCCCTTTCCCAAAGAATAATTTTGTTACAGTCGTTTAAAAAGAAAACATTTAAAGTAGAAAACAAAAACAATAAAGGTAACTCAGTTGAAGGTACAAAATACTTGTTGTATTTAGTTACCTTTTCAGCCAGCTGTTAGCCCCCCCTCCCCCAAAGATTAATTTTAGTAGTCTTTTAAAAAGAAAAGATATAAAGTAGAAAAAATCCTAATAAAGGTAACTCAGTCGAAGGTACAAAAAAAATATGTGTTATCCTCATTAAGGGCGATTAGGATATGGGGGTTAGAGGGGGGGGGCGCTTTTCCGTGTATCCGATTCAGAGACGATAAAACCTGACTTGTTATCCTTGATGTATTGGAGAATTGGTCTAGAGGAAAAGGGAGGCCCAATGGCGCCCTCGGTCCCGCTAAAATTTTGTATACATTAGAAAGAAATATTTGTTACATGCTACTACTACTGCTTCTACTGATACTACTACTGCTTCTAATGATACTACTATTACTACTACTTCTCCTACTACAACAAAAACAACAACAAACACTACTACTGCTGCTACTACTTATTCTACCGATACTACTATTACTGGTACTACTACTGCTGCTCTATTAAAATTTTCCCAAAACGAAACCGGAAATGGAACCATAAAAGATTTTGCTCGAGAACCACACAAGATTTGTGTGGCGCTCATTTAAATACCTTAATTTCTTCTTCAAACAATGTGCCTTTTGATATAATCCATTGAAAACTATCTTGGTTGACTACTTCTTCAATGGTATTAAAAGGTTCTTGGATAGTTGGAATAGTTAGCATCGCTTGAAGGTTTGCTTTGTAAGCCGATCCAATAATAAAAGTGGCCCAGATCCACAAAGTGATGGTAAAAGTGCGGTTTTTCTTCAATGCAATTCCGCCCCAATCTGTTCCCAAAGGAAGACTTCAATTAACAAAATTTCCTGAAATTATCAGATGAAAAATATCCGGAAATTATCAGATGAAAAATATCCGGAAATTATCAGATGAAAAATATCCGGAAATTATCAGATGAAAAATATCCGGAAATTATCAGATGAAAAAAAGCTGGAAATTATCAGATAAAAATATCGGGAAATTAGCAGATGAAAAATAACAGGAAATTATAAGATAAAAAATAGCTGGAAATTATCAGATAAAAATATCCTGGAATTATCAGCTTAAAAATATGTTCAAATTATCAGGGTAAAAATATCCAGAAATTATGAGATAAAAAACATCCTTAAATTATCAGATAAAAAAATATTCTAAAATTATCAGTTAAAAAATACTCTTAAATTATCAGATAAAAAATGTCCTGAAATTATCAGATAAAAAATACCCTGAAATTATCAGATAAAAAAATATTCTAAAATTATCAATTAAAAAATATTCTTAAATTATCAGCTAACAAATATCCTGAAATTATCAGATAAAAAAACGGGAAATTATATGATGAAAAATATCAGGAAATTATCAGATAAAAAAACGGGAAATTATATGATGAAAAATATCAGGAAATTATCAGATAAAATATCCTGAAATTATCAGATACAAGATAGCTGGAAATTATCAGATAAAAAATATTCTAAAATTATCAGTTAAAAAATATTCTTAATTATCAGATAAAAAATGTCCTGAAATTATCAGATAAAAAATATCGTAAAGTTATCAGCTAAAAAATATCATGAAATTATCAAATAAAAATATCCGGAAATTATCAGATAAAATATCCTTAAATTATCAGATACAAAATAGCTGGAAATTATCAGATAAAAAATATCCTGAAATTATCAGATAAAAAATAACCGAAAATTATATAATGAAAAATATCCGTAAATTATCAGATGAAAAATATCCGTAAATTATCAGATAAAATATCCTGAAATTATCAGATACAAAATATCCTGAAATTATCAGATAAAAAATATTTTCAAATTATCAGGGAAAAAAATATCTCAAAAAAATCAGATAAAAAATATCCTTAAATTATCAGATACAAAATATCCTGAAATTATCAGATAAAATATCTTGAAATTATCATAAAAAATATCCTGAAATTATGAGATAAAAAAAATCCAATTAAAAATACCCTGAAATTATAAGATAAAAAATATCCTTAAATTATCAGATACCAAATATCCAGAAATTATCAGATAAAAAATATCCTCAGATTATCAGAGAAAAATATCCTGAAATTACCAGATAAAAAAAATCAGATAAAAAATACCCTGAAATTATCAGATAAAAATTATCCTAAAATTATCAGATAAAAAATATCCTTAAATTATCAGATAAAAAATATCCTTAAATTATCAGATAAAAAATATCCTGAAATTATCAGATATAAAAATATCCTTAAATTATCCGATACAAAATATTATGAAATTATCAGATAAAAAATATCCTGAAATTATCAGAGAAAAATATTCTGAAATTATCATATAAAATTAAGATAAAAAAATACCCTGAAATTATCAGATAAAAAAAATCAGATAAAAAATACCCTGAAATTATCAGATAAAAAATATCCTGAAATTATCAGATAAAAAATATCCTAAAGTTATGAGATAAAAAAAAATCAGATAAAAATATCCTGAAATTATCAGATAAAAAATATCCTGAAATTATCAGATAAAAATATCCTAAAATTAACCTAAAAATATCCTCAAATTATAAGCTCAAAAGTATCCTGAAATTATCAGATAAAAATATCTAGAAATTATCAGATGAAAAATATCCTGAAATTATCAGATCAAAATATTTGGAAATTATCAGATAAAATATCTTGAAATTATCAGGTGAAAATATCCTGAAATTATCAGATACAAAATATTTGGAAATTATCAGATAAAAATATCCTGAAATTATCAGATACAAAATATCCTGAAATTATCAGATAAAAATATCTTCAAATTATCAGAGAAAAAATATCCTGAAATTATCAGATATAAAAATATCCTTAAATTATCCGATACAAAATATTATGAAATTATCAGATAAAAAATATCCTGAAATTATCAGAGAAAAATATTCTGAAATTATCATATAAAATTAAGATAAAAAATACCCTGAAATTATCAGATAAAAAAATCAGATAAAAAATACCCTGAAATTATCAGATAAAAAATATCCTGAAATTATCAGATAAAAAATATCCTTAAATTATCAGATAAAAAATATCCTTAAATTATCAAAACTTCTAAAACATCGGAATGTGATCCGCCGTACCTCCGCTAGATTGGTCGACAGCTGAGACCCTCCTCTTACACCGTGCGTATTAGATATCTTTCTTCCGCGTTATAGTTACGTGTTTTAGCTATTTTAATATCATTATCAGATCCTGTTTACATGTCATATCATATTAAGCAGTAAATTTTATGTGTTATATGAAGACATTTAAACTATAACCATACCACATACTAATACCAGTATTTCATACATTTCAATAGCATCCCTAATTTAGATATTAAAAAAACATGTTTTAAAGAAGCTTGTACTTTTATTTTGCTTTCTAGATGTATTGGACACATGAATGCAAACGTAAACAAAATATTAACCCTTTAGCGCCCAAATATCCCAAATGGGATACTTAATTGCATCATATTTAAATGACCGCCAAAGATTTTGTAATGTCCAGATTGTTGATTTTCTGCTCTGTGGGAAAATAAGAACTCATCTTCTTTCAAATCCAACCGATCAATTTCAGTAATGTTCCCCTCCTTGTGGCACTAGAGCCCAGACTTTACCAATCTTGTGCAAATGCTGAAAAGGCTAACATTTCCTGTGAGTTGTTCCTGCATTCGACCTTCTTACCCCAATACCAATGGAGGTAAGTTTATCATTACTTAACCTAACCTAACTTAATCTAACCTAACCTAACCTAATCTAACCTAACTATACAAAAAACGAAGAATTTTTAAAAATGCACAGGAGTCAAAATATCATGTATTTACCTGTAGTTTAACATCCTAAGAGCATTTTCCAAAATTCTTAAGGAAAGGTAAGGCTAACCTTAAACGGTTTTAATAGACATACCTAATAAGAAAAATTCCACATGTTCTAAAACTTTTGGTCGTGAATGTATAGATAGAGCTGTATTAGAATGAAATATGCTTGTGTTGTATGATTTTGAGAGAACAGTTTTTTGGGGGGTTGTTCTCTAATTTATCAAAACAGATGAATTCAGATTGTCATAAAAGACCGGTTATACCGCATCACTAAATAAACAGAGTATGTGTATGGAATGCGATAGATATATGTGATGTGGGAAAGATGGGAGTAGTAGGCATGTGTCTTAAATAAAGATATTGCAGATGCTTGCAAAATGTAAGAGAAACATGAAAGGGAAGAAAAATTTTTGTGGAATGGGGTGCGATTAAGTGTAAATCAAGGTAATGGGAGTAAAGAAGATGTAAGAGTGCTTTTTCATGTGGAATAGCATGATTAAAAAGGTGGGTATAAATGTGTGAGCTCGAAATTAATATGAGTGAAATTAAGATTTGCAAAGGTGTAATTGTGCGTAGTTGTATTTTATGAACCTTGTAATGATAGAAGTGAAGGTGAGAAAGAGAGGTTCTGGAATGAATTTGTACGAGTATTGGATGGAATTGGGAATGGTTATCGATTGATGTTTGTATTAAATATGGATGAGAAGATGAGGAATGAGATAACTGATGCTTTTGGTACACCTGGAGAAAGTGAAAATGAAGAGACAGTAGTAGGATTTCGTGCTGAAAGAAACTCATGTGTGGCAATCCCGTTCTTTCAGCACATATGCATAAATACAATGGGTGGATCAAAGGAAAGAAGTTAAGGGTAAGATCGATATGTGAGTTGTAAGAAATAATATTCTGTGGGGTGTATTTGATGTGAAAGCATCACTGGTGCTCTGTATCAGGTCAAATTGGTTAAATATATGGATTTAATAAATGTGAAGAAGGTGGAAATGAAGTGATAATCAAAAGTGAAAGGTGGATGAATCAAAGAAAAAGTGACGAATAGGAGAATGTTTGAGAATAGAAGATAAGAAATAAGTGTGAGCACGGAAATGTGGAACAAATTTCAGGCTGTGATGGATAGTGTAAGGGATGTTTGTAGGTGGGTCAGAACTGGAAAGAGAAAGTAAAACGCTAAGTGATGGAGTGAAGATGGAAACGTGACCTGTAGAGTAGAAAAGAGATGAAATTGCAAATGTTTACTAATGCAGATAGAATGAAAAGAAGATAGGGATGGATACATACGTGAAACCGAAAGGATAAGTGAAACGGATGATTGCAAAGAGTAAGAAAGCAGTAAATGAAGCATTTGGAAGCTGAATGGGTATCATGATAGGAACAAGAAGTCATTATGGAAGGAAATAATAAGGGTAAGGAACATGAAGAATATGAGAGATAATGGGTATCACGATAGGAACAAGAAATCACTATTGAAGGAAATAATAAGGGTAAGAAACATGAAGCATATGGAAGATAATGGGTATCACGATAGGAACAAGAAATCACTATGGAAGGAAATAATAAGGGTAAGAAACATGAAGCATATGGAAGATAATGGGTATCACGATAGGAACAAGAAATCACTATGGAAGGAAATAATAAGGGTAAGAAACATGAAGCATATGGAAGATAATGGGTATCACGATAGGAACAAGAAATCACTATGGAAGGAAATAATAAGGGTAAGGAACATGAAGCATATGGAAGATAATGGGTATCACGATAGGAACAAGAAGTCATTATGGAAAGAAATGATAAGGGTAAGGAAGATGAATCCTTTGAAAGCTGAATGGGTATCATGATAGGAATAAAAAGGCAATATGGAAGGAAATGGTAAGGGTAAGGAACATGAAGAATATGAGAGATAATGGGTATCATGATAGGAACAAGAAGTCATTATGGAAAGAAATGATAAGGGTAAGGAAGATGAATCCTTTGAAAGCTGAATGGGTATCATGATAGGAATAAAAAGGCAATATGGAAGGAAATGGTAAGGGTAAGGAATATGAAGCATATGAAAGATAATGAGTATCATGATAGGAACAAGAAGTCATTTTGGAAGGAAATGATAATGATAAAGAACATGAAGGAGGAAATGAAGCATTAGCCTAGAAGAGGAATAAGTAACAGGATAGGAATAAATAGTTATTATGTAAAAAAGTGATGAATCTGAGAAACCAGGAGAAGAAAGACGATTCGACCATTAAGGAAAGGAAGGTTACATTATTTGTAAGCCATGAAGGGAACAAGACTCGACGGAGATAGAACTTAAACGAGTTGTTTAATGTAAGTTTTGGAAGATGGGGAAAATTAGAATATTTTTCGTAGGTGAAAACAGGGTGAAATCGTGGTATGGAAAAGATAAACATGCAAGAAGTTATTAGTGTTGTAAGAGGTATGAATGATGAGAAGTATGATGGGGGTGGCTGATATAGGCGATGAGAAACTAAAAGGTTCTGGTGATTAATTTATGGAATTGTTCTGATGGTCCTGTTGCAAGATATTTGTAAGTGGAAGAGGGCAGGAGTTCTAAAAGAATGCTGTGATAGTATCGTTGTATAAGGATAAATGGGAGAAAGAATAATGCAAGACAGGGGGATAAGCCTATTGAGTGCTGTATGTGGGTATGGTGTGTATAAATGGATAAGAAATGTAAAATGTATGGTAGATTGAGCGATCTGGAGAACATTTACAATGGTGCATAGATGGAAGCATTATGTTAGGTAGTAAGAAAATATTGAGATAGTGGTAAAATTGACTTTATTGTGAAGTGTGATTGTAAAATGCATGGTTTATTCATGGAACCGGAGAACGTTTATGATGGTGCAGAGATGGAAGCATTATGCTAGGTAGTAAGAAAATAATGAGAGAGTGGTAAAATTGATTTCATTGTGAAGTATGATTGTAGAATGTATGGTTGATTCATGGATCAGAGGAATGTTTATGATGGTGCAGAGATGGAAGTCTTACGTTAGGTAGTAAGAAAATAATTAGCGAGTGGTAAATTGATTTCACTTTGAACTGTGATTTTAGAATGTATGGTTGATTCATCGATCTGGTGAACCTTTATGATGGTGCATAGATGGAAGACATTATGTTAGGCAGTAAGAAAATATTGAGAGACTGGTAAAATTGATTTCATTGTGAAGTATGATTGTGTTGGAAGTAAGATGCGCATATGGTGAAATATTGCCGAAGCGAATGATTTGTCATAAGTGAGAAGTTTGGGGATGTTAGACAAGTTTGTGTCTGTTTAATATTTTTATAGATAGAAAACTAGGATAAATGAGAATTGGAACGGAGTGAAGAGGTTTAAAATTGCTGGGAAATTGTGGGAGATGTGTTTTATCTATGTTGGTATATTCTGATTAGTTAGCGTCAGTAATGTAGCTTAGAGGGATGTCGAAAGGTTGATCGAAACCTATGTTAGTGGGAAGAAGGGGGAGGGGCACAAAACTGAATACCTAAAATATTAATAATAGGGTGTAGTGTAATGGGTGCGTGACATTTCCCTTGAAGAGTTAGGAAGGTTTAAGTACCGATGATTGTTGTAAGGAAGAAGCAGATTGCGACCAGAAGTATATAAATGGTAGACATGTCTCATAAAATCACTAGTATCCACTCATACTTGTTCATAAAATCACTGAGGTATTTTTGTTCTTGTTCATATAATCACTAGAATATAGTAGTACTAGTTCATAAATCGGTAGGATATACTATTACTAGTTCTTAAAATTACTAGAATATACTCATACTAGTCCATAAATCACTAGGATCCACTCATACTTGTTCAGAAAATCACTGAGGTATTTTCGTACTTGTTCATAAAATCACGAGGATATACTAGTACTATTCCATAAATCAGTACGATATACTAGTACTAGTTCCTAAAATTACTAGATATACTCGTACTAGTCCATATTACTAGGATATAGAAAATCACTAGGATGTACTCATACTAGTTGATAGGACCACTAGGATATACTCGGACTATTTCATAAAATCACTAGGATATACTCATACTTGTTCAGAAATCACTAGGATATACTCCTGCTTGTCCCGAAAATCACTAGGATATACTCATGCTTGTCCCGAATATCACTAGGATATACTCATGCTTGTCCCGAAAATCACTAGGATATACTCATGCTTGTCCCCCAAATCACTAGGACCTACTCGTACTAGTTCATAAAATCACTAGGATCTACTCGAACTAGGTAATAAAATCACTAGGAGATATTCGTACTAGTCCGCCTTCTGCCATACAGAGTGATCGCCATGGACGAGACTATTCGTTCACTTTCACTTGTATACTACTTTTTTTTAGAGGTAAGCTAACTGTCTAATTGTTCAATTAAAATTTGTATCTGAAAAGCGTAGATATATTTTAGTGGACTTTTTAAGAATATTTAACCCGGTATTTTGATAACCAATCGATCCATGGTTCCATGGTATTTTAGGAGGTTTCTTTTAATTTCATATTTGTGGTAAATATTTGGATAAATCAAATTAAAAAACGCAAAAGTGGATTTGTTAGAACAATACTACGATTGCACCTCTGTGGCATAGCGGAAACGCGTTCGATTCCTGACGTCAAGGCTGGTGTTTAATCTCACAGAACGAGGATATAACTTTAACCGGTGTCATGAGTTGGCCGTCCATTGTGCAAGTACGCTTATACTCATCATCGCGGGAGTTAATTAGCTCCACATGTATCATCATGCAAATGGCCACTAATAACACCGCTACCATTTCCCTTCCTAGCTTCACATCAGAACATATCCACTCCTTACCCTCTTCCGGAAGCCTGACATTGAATTACTAGAGGAGGCACTCATATCTACCTACCTCTGACGCAAGGACCGGTCACTGGTGCTTTCATGCTCAGCAGAGTTTGATGTTCTGATCTTTGTGTGCATTGCATTATTCTGTCGAGGGGGGGAGGGTATGGTCCACGATGCTATGAACGAATATTGGTACCTAGTACAATACTACCAGTTAAAGGGGACAAGTTTACTATTTCTGCGAGCAAATATATATCATCTAGATAAACATCTATCGCACGATGCTGTTTTTTCACATCAGTTCTAATAGATTTCATTGGGGGGGGGGGGACTTGTTAGAGAAGAACATCTAGTTAATCGGAATTCTATGTAGTGAAATAAGGGTTGTCTCTCATTTCGCTCACCTTAAAACAGATGAATTTGTAGTGAAATAAGAGTAGTCTCTCTCATTGTATTTGAAGGGTGAAGTGTGGAGACACCAGACGAATTTTCCTCACCACTGAAACGACATTGTTCAATTTAAAAATAAAAATGACTCTAATTAAATATATCTAATGTTTTATTAAAGTATAAAAGGTCATTAAAATTGGTTTAGATTCTCATTTACTGAAACAATTCGAAAGACATGGCACCAAATGGTGATAATGTGTTTAAAATTGGCTTATTCCAATTTCAATTATTATCTTAAATTACCAATAAATAATATTTGAGGATAAGAAGTAAATCTACACGATCCAACAGGTATAATTTCCAATTATATTCAACATACTCTAAGCAAAATAAGCAATAGTAAATGAAAGAGAAATTAAGAGATACCAGGATTTTTTGCAATCATCATAAATTCTCACGCTTCCCCGAGGTTCACTTGAGAGTTGGGGTGTTTCCAATGTCTTGGAGGAGCAACTTGAGTCCAAAGAGATCCTCTGAGAATGTGCTCCATAGTTTGGATGGGTTGAACACAAGCACTTGCAGCGAGTCCCCGTTTAACAAGGTTATATCCTGTTTAGCCCATTTCAGCTCTTGCTCGATTTAAGGTTACCGGGTTCTTCCTACTGGAGGATGTTCCTTTTGGGAGACTCTCGCTTGGTTCTGGGAGTGACTCATTAGGTGGAAGCTGGTCACTCTCTCTCCTTCCTACTTTGTTTGTTTCTACTCATTGGGTAGAAACCGGTCAATCTCTCTCTTTCATACTTGAAGATGTTCCTTTTGGAACGCCCTCCCTCGGTTCTAGGAGTGACTCATTGGCTAGAAGATGGTCATTCTCTCTCCTTCCTACTGGAGGATATTCCTTTTGGAAGGCTCTCTCTTGGTTCTGGGAGTGACTCAGTGATTGTAAGCCGGTCATTCTCTCTCTTTCCTACCGGAAGATGTTCCTTTTAAAAGGCTCTCCCTTGGTTCTGGGAGTAACTTATTGGGTTGAAGCCGCTCATTCTCTCTTCTTCTCACTGTAATTTGTTCCTTTTGCAATGCTCTCGCTTGGCCCTGGAAGTGACTCATTGGTTGGAAGATAGTCATGCTCTCCATTGTTATGCATGAAAGGATATTACATATGCACCTACTAGTTTATTTAAATTAAAACTAGATGGCACGTGTCTATGAGATCTGTCCAGCATCGATGAAAAGTATCATCTTCATCGGCCTTGTCTTTGTGTTACAAATGCGGCCTTAAATAATTAAGTATTTAATGAAACTCGCCCGAGTTCATCGACAAATCCTTGAAGCTCTTCAAGAAGTTTACGGTGGCTTTCGTTTCAAGGTAGATTCGGCGTTTTTAAGCGTATAAAGAAGGTTTTTATTGTAAGAAAGACCTTCATTCTGAAAGCTGAGGTGTTGCTTAGTCTCAGTTTCTTTGATTTTTCACGATCATCTTTCGTTCAGCAATCATTCTGTTCAGTATGTGTCAAATGTGTTACCCTAGAATAGCATGTTCAAAGAGCCGACCTTATATTGATTGTTTTAAGCAAGATTGAGGCATATGACGAATTTTTAACGAATACTAACTGTGTGAGAGCAAAACCAATTCGCGGGGTTACGAACTTTGATTACATACATGCTCTTACTTATTTATATTATTTCATTACCTTGTAAATAGTCTAATGGTAAGGCTCTAAAACTACCATGACACCATTGCCTGAGGTAATTTGAAGTATATATTCGAATAGAAATGTTTTTTCCAAAATGCGCAATTTATTTATTGATTGGACTTAACATCAGCATTTTTCGCCGACTCTCAGTTGCCTATTTTAGCCTGTACAATGTTCAACCTGAGGGACTGAGGTCGGATTTGCCGCAAATGTACAAGTGTGTCAGAATTTTCAAGCTAAAGGTGTTATGTAGTGCGTTGAAAAGTGTTTTCGTCAAAATATGGTCTGATTTGGGAGTGAGACTGTAAGCGTTGATATGGGATAAATTGGGAATGAGATGGAGGAGGGGGGGGGGACTCCAATATGTACGTTTAAACTAGCTAACATGCTCATCTCATCGGTGGCGTGTTTCTAATTTAGCTAGCTGACAGTTTTAATGAATCCATCTAGCTAAATCAATCAAACAGTTCGATAAAACAACGGAACATACTTGGCCATCAACAATCTTCAGCAATCCATTTCCTGCGCGAAGGATTCGTGGTTATCTGATTAAAAAATGTGTAACGTCTTAAAAAGGCCCCATACTCTCACACACTCACCAGCGGGTAAGGATTGGAACCCCAAGCTCGAAGGAAGATTCACCCCTTGGTCTTGTCTCAAAATGTGCCCCAACCACTCGAAAGGTCCATTATCGCGCTGATAAGAGGGTTCTTAGAAAGGAGGGGAGCAATGACCGACCGCTGTCGGGTCAAATCTAGGACGATCCGTGGAAACGACCCTTGCTAACCATAACAAAGGCTCAACCGCACAACCACAAAACTGCAGAGGTCTTTCAAAGGTAGATTTAGAGCCACAAAGCCCAAGTTTGGTCGTCAAACAAGGTTTCAAAATAACCCAATAAAAATGGCCATCCTGTGAGAGGAGAAGCAACTTGACCTACTGCGACAGAGGAGCGATCTGATTGACAGACAGAGAGGGCAGAGGAAAAAGAGTAGAAATATGAGACGAGGGTAGGGGAAAATCCACAGGCTGAAATTGTAATTTTAACAAGGTAAAGCAAATATTTAATTAAATTAAAGCGATTCTTACCAATTTGGAGCTAAAGAAGATTGTGTGACAAACTCTTGCAGGTAAAGCACAAATCCAATTAAGAAGAGCAAAACAGCCAGTATAATCCACACCTGGAAAGCGATTTCACTTCACATATAAAGTCTTCTACGTTCATCAATGATAGTTGAAATATGTTAACAGGGAAAGTTTTTGTTCAATATTTTAGAATTTAAAATGCGAGTAGGGGTGTAGGTGTAGGTAATTAATATCCAGTGTGGAATAGAATGATAAAACCCCCCAGCATTTTTCGACTAATTAGTCGCGTTGCGACTCTATATCTCACTATGTCGGTCAGTCCCCGTTTTGATTCTTTTTTCTTATTTGGTAATAACATCGTAACTATTTTGCCGATTCTAACGAAATTTGAAATCCTTATCTTGCTTTACACTCTCTTTCGAATGATATAATTTCCAAGATCCTCCCAAGGATAGTCCGTGAATTATTGAAAGCTTTGAAGGTCGTAAGGTCATAAATCAAAATAAGTGAGGGCACGCAACTTTGGTCAGCAGACCTTGTTAAGATACGTGGAGGTGTTGATACTAGTTTTTAGTCTCATGCACCCTTCACACTTTGTAAGATTCCCTAAAACGAAAGGTGAAATAACTTTGAGACAGCTATAAAAGAAATATTTTTAAGGATAAGATGTGAAATGTTAAAGCTTGTTGTCCTATAGAGTGTGTAGACTTTTAGAATTGTAATTATAGGATGATTTATATTCTAAAGGTTCGAGCCTGCCAATCAAGGGGATAATTCTCTCCTTAAACTCCTTACCCACCTCTTCTCAGGCTGAAAACTCATAAGCCATGCCATAAGATAGTTTTTTATTCCTTATTTATTTTTATTTTAAATATAAGGTCATCTCATAAGTAGTCTATTCTTTTCATGTTATCATTATTTTTGGGATAGGAATCAGACAACTCGGAAGTTATATTTTAATACATATTTGTTTAATTATTTAATAATGTAATTTCCACCAGTTTCTACCACGTTTCCATCTTTTCAACACCACATTGTAAAAAATCATTTAACTTTGATTTGAAAAAGTTTTTTTTTTAGACCTCTTAACTTGTTGGTATCTTCATTCTTTTCAGGTGATTCGCTAAACTTTCAGAAAGATAGTAATCTGAATGGGCTAAGTCGAGTGAGTAAGGAAGATGACGCCTTAGCTCCCAATCAAAATTGCTAAGCTTTTTGTATGGTATCTCTTTCGATCTAAGGGTGCGCGTTGCCTTGATGAAACACTCTTCTTATATTAATTAATGCTGGGCTTTTAATAAATGCTGCAAGTAAACAGTCCATCTTTTAAAAAAGATCTTGATCAAATTCCACTGGAGATCCTGAACGAGGATTCATCTTTGAGACTTTCCCGAGCGTAAATTCGGAAACAATCTCTGACACTGACTCGAAATTGTTCTTTCACCGTATATATTACACCAACATTTTGCTGTTAACTTACCATTGTTGCCTTTTCTAAACTCCCAAACCATAAAATTGCGAAAGTGACCCTTTAATGCTTCCATAATATTTATCATTTAATGATAAGGCACAATAAATAACAATAATACAAAAGTAATAAGCCAGAAAATTGAGACTAATCTAGATCGAAATGTAGGCCTTGGATTAGGCTTAAGAGTAACAGTTGCCTAGGCTTCGAGTTTAGTAGACTAGGCCATATAAAAACGAAGCTTTCGATTATTTCCATCCATAAAATAATGATAAAGACGATAAAAAAGCAAAATTACTTAAGGTATGACCCATACAAAAACCAACGAGGGCATCTCACGCAGACAATGTTTAAGGGTAGGGGTAAGTGGTCGATGGAAAGAGAGGAAAAAGGATTGTATATATACAGCCACTGATACTCCTTCAGGCATTGGAGCTGGGAGGCTGGGAGGATATGCTAGCCTCAAGATGCCAGCTGCAGCATTCTGATCCAAACAACATCTGAAATCCCTTTCGAGGTACATACTGGGGCCTGTAGGGCACGCAATCTTCAAGATGTCATTTGGAATATGTTGACCTATGCAATCTCTGACACCTATCCCAAAGGAGAAAACTTTCAGGTGCGCGGCTTCTCAGGCCAGCCACACCTATCTATCTGTCTATTTGTGTCTACCTATTTATCTGCCTGCCCATCTGTGTATCTATCTATATGTCTATATACTTCTCTATATAGTTATCTCTTTCTATTTGTCTTTCTATCTATCTCTCTAATTGTATATCGATTTGTGTTATACTATCTGTTTATTTCTGCCTATTTTTTATGCGTAGGTCTATATATCTCTTTGTCTGTCTTTCTCTATCTCTCTAATTGTATATCTACATATATATTTGTTTGTTATTCTAGGTGTCTCTCTCTGTCTGCCTATATATATATATATATATATATATATATATATATATATATATATATATATATATATATATATATATATATATATATATATATATATATATATATATATATATATCTTCATCTCTTTATCGATTTGTATGTCTATATATTTGTATGCTCTTCTTTTTGTTTTTCTATCCACTTATCTATCTCTCTGTTTGTCTATCTATTTGTATGGGAATTATATCTTTCTGTCACTCAATTTGTTTGTCTTTCTATATGTCTAGGTATCTTTCTTTTCTGTTTATTTATTTATCTGTTTATGTATCTATGTTTCTGTCTATCAGTGTATCGAACTGTCTACTTAGCTACCTATCTACAGATTTGCATTTGTTTTGTTTTTTAATTCTTTCAAAGTAAGTTCCCACAAGTTAACGTACTATCTCCAATTCAGTTGTAACCGCTTCACATAAGGTGAAGTCAAGGATAGACATCACACTAAAGACTAGGCCACTGATCTACGCCTAAATGTCAAGCCTAGCGCCTCTAACTTTTCTTTTAAACCTATCTTTATCAAAGAATTATAGTCAGGTAAGTTACATTCTCCAGTAACGTCCATTTTATAACTTTCTATCCATTTGTCCGTAACTGAAATTATATCAAAATCTTCCGACGTAACTTAGATCTTCATTTCATCGAGCTTGTTTTGTTTTAAATTACGCGCTTTTGTGTAAAACGTGACAAGTTTCGTTAGATTTCCCCAACTCTGACTATAATCTTGTTGCGAACTATACATTCCCATGTGCTCTCCAGTCTCTGATGCAGTCCTGTAGGAAATTCGTTCGAAGCATTATTTAAAAATCTCCCTAGTCTTGCCAAACATACTCGTTCAAGTGCAGCCCACCTCTCCAGTATAGTTGGCAGGTAGAACTCGTCCCAAAGATTGACAAAGCATAGTCTTCCTGGTAGAGAATGTTAAAAGATAGTTTATTGTATGGAGCTATTTCGTAGTTATCTAGGAAGAATACTTGTAAACATTACTTTCCTAGCCTTTTGCTTCGGCTATATCGTCAGTTGGCGGGACGTTGTTAGGAGTTGTTTGGACCGCGAAGATAAAACCTCATTTGTCCCTAAATGCATAATATTCTACTGTCTTTGGTAGATGCGTTCGGGAAATCGTCCACTGCATCTTCCAAATCCTCAACTCGCCTTCCGGATAGCACTATTTCCTACATTGCGTTAGTTTCCTTCCACAGAATTCCTCCAGTTGCCTATAGTAATAGTTAGTTCCATACAAGCCAAACTTTGAACTCATCGTCATCCTGGCCAAAACCTAAATTGAAAACTTGTTTTCATTGTTGGTCGCCGTAGGATGCTTGAATTGCAAGCTCTCTCTAGAGTCTCAATAAGCCGAGATCGACAGCTCTCGTTCATCCTCGCGATGACTCCGAAGGGCACACACTCTGCGTTGAAACCCGGCAACTACAATTCCTGTTGGAGGGGGAGGGATTTTAGCCTTTAACTACCCCCCATCAACCCAACCCCTCCCAATTCCTCCTCCCCTTGTAGCTAACAATCGATTCATCGAAGTTGGGGAGCTATAAAGGGCCAGTACAGATGCGAGAAGTTGATTTCTTTTGATCCATTTTTGCACAGAAAGTAAACTCTACTTATATAGGAGGAATCGTGATAAAAGATAATGTTTTGGTCTCAAGTAGAAAAAAAATATACTAGAGTGTAACTTGCAAAGAACAAGTTTTTTTTTTTTAAAGAAAATAAAAGGGTTAGTTTTTCCTTCTTGTTTAGGTAACCGTGACGTCTTTCCTGTAATAGAAAGTGGGTGAATAAATGAAGTGAAGGTGGAAAATGGACCTGTGGCAACTCCAAGTTTAGGGCAATTTACACGAGATTGAATTTATTTGTTTTGATAAGGTTACTTTTGTATTTAGAATATTTACCAACTATTCCCAAAATGAAATTTTATAAAGGAAAGCAATAGGTAACCAAACAACTTAAGAACTAAAAGAAATAAATAAAGATAATACCTGAAAAAGATGAACACTGAAAAACAGGAAAAAATAATAAGACACTCAAGACAGAATATCAAAAGCTTTTGAAAGAAACGCTTGACAAAGCGCCATCTTCTCGAGGGAGCTTTTTAAATGAGATCTTCCAATGAGCGGTCAGGTAGAAAGTCTTAGATTCAGTACAGAATGATAATAATAATAATAATAGATATTTATAATGTGCGCTTCAGGGCTGTTAGCCCTCCCAGAGCGCAGGTTGTGAAGCGAGTGTAGAGAAAGATTACAGGGGAGAGAAGGCAATTCTGAAGAGATGAGTCTTCGGGAGACGTTTAAAAGTAGCGAGAGAATCGGACTTGGGCAGGAAGAGCATTCCAGAGTCTAGGAGCACAAACTTAAAAGGAACGGTCACTCATCGAGTAGAGGACAGAACGGGGAGTGTTCAGGAGGGGAGAGAGAGATTAGACCGGAGTTCCCGAAGAGTTTTACGACGGGAGAGGGCAGTCGAGAGATAAGGTGGAGTCTCGAGGTATAGGGCATTGTAGGTGAGAAGAATTTTATAGCGGGGCAAACAAAAGAAGTAGAAATAGTGATCTAAATATTAAAAAGAAACAATACTTGACTAGTATTTACATTCTCTCTGTTTTACCGGCTCTGAAACTTTTCTACCAAATAAAACCAGGTCTGCTGACCAAAAAGTCGCGTGCTCTCATTTATTCTGATTTATGACCTTACTATCTTCAGAATTTTCAATAATTCCCGGACTCACCTTGGGAGGACCTTGGTAATTCTATGATCAAAAGAGAATGTAAAACAACATAAGGGTTTCAAATTTCGTTAGAATCAGCCGAATAGTTATGATGTTATTGCCAAATAATTCCCGGCCTAACCTTGGGACGACCTCGACAATTATATCATTTGAAAGAGAATATAAAATAACATAAAAGTTTTAAATTTCGTTAGAATCGGCCGAAAACCCCATTGGAAGGTAAAGTGGTTACCATATGACCGGCTGACTTACGAACAGAGATAGAAACTTATAAAGCCGCACGCACGCGACTAAAAACTATAAAAGAAAGATATAAAACATAATCACGGATGGATAGATATAACAAAAGGAATAAGAAACTTAAATAGAGAGGGTGCAAGTGGTTAGAGGTTCATTTTGAGGGAGATGGAAAGATTGAAAGTCTTAGAATTTCTAATTTTTGTCATGGTGTAGTGTCTGAAAGTGTAGATGGAAAGTATAACGAATCTTTATGGAAATTACCTCAAAATTGAAGACTTTGACAAAACCCAGGAGGTCAGGTTCAACTGTAGGCGACCTGTACACACCTACCATGGGGGGTTTATAAATCTCGGGGCTGATCTGAAAATCCTTAATTCGTTCCGCCGAGACCTTCAGAGGACTCAGGCATAATTGAACATTCTAGAATCGAAGGAATTTTCTGCATTAGGACACCATCATTGAATTAAGAAAAATAAGGATACTTTGTTATCATCATCACTAACTCTATAATTTAAGAGGGGGATTTTTTGAGGTATTTGAACAATAATTTCATCTTAGTTTGGTTATGACTTGTGATTTTTATCAAAATTATTTCTAATAATTCTTTTATAATATCAAAAAACAAAATAGTGAAGTTCAGAAATAAATATAAATATCGATATTTTGTGATTTTTTTAAAACCCAAAGAATTACAAATGGTGAAGTTAGGAAAATTAATTTTTATATATCTTCTTCTATTCTTCTATGACTAAATATTTTAGCAACTGGTGATTTGAAAGGGGAAAAATTTAGTTTAGAGTTCGTTTTAAAATTATTATAATTGGCGAAGTTCAGAAAATTTATAAAAATTTAACCATGGCTGCTTTTTTTTTAGATTTTAAATTTGAATCTTAGTAGCGAAGCCCTAGCACCCCTCCCCCGTAGAGGGGGAGCGGCGAAGCCATTGCCTGGTTGTTTAATACAGTTTTAATCAATAGGTTTATTTGGTGGCTCCTTACAAAATAGATCTGGTTCTTGAAGGCCCCGTGGGAAAAAGGTAAAAATCGAGGGCGTTTTCTTGATTGGCCTACCCTTATCTTTTCCTCCTTTGCCGGCTATGAACTTTTCAGTGAGCTTAATTTACTCGTAGATTTCTTCCAAGACTGAAATTGATTTTCGTTCTTTGGTACTTTCATAGGTCAAAGTCGGAGTACCTTGTTTCTTTAGCGGAAAAGGTGAAGTACTTGCTTGGAACTGGCACGTTGGGTGTTAAGTTTGAGGCCCACCTCTTTAATGAGAAGAGCCTCCAAAATCTTTAGGCGACGGAGGCCAGGGTTTCTTCTGAGTATGGTAGTGTTTTCGACCAGAGTTGCTCTTGTAATTTGTGCGTTATGCCTTTCTTTGTAGTGTGTTTTTATTCCTCCTTCTTGCAAATGCATCGTTAGGCGCCGGCTGATGGTAATAGTGGTCATACCTATATATTGATTATTTGGATGAGATTTACAGTCCTCATGGGAGCATTGGAATTTGTATACTACATTTGTAGCCTTTAAGATCGATTGCTTTTCGCGGAGGTTGTCTTTCATTAATAAGTTGCTTACTGCCATATTCCCTTCCTGGAGGTAGACGTAAAACAAAACAGCGACTGAAAATATACCACCACCGTGAATCGAAAAGGCACAGACTTCGGTCGATGCCTTAACGCCAAAAGTGAGTGCACCGAGAACTATAAAATATTAAGATGAAGCTTAGGTCCAGGATCACCACAATTTTCACTCTGTTAAGCAGGGGGATGTTCAAGACGACATGCAGCATTATAGTTTAACACGAAATCCACATAATTGTCATTGCGAGAGAAAAAAAAAACCGTCTTGAATAATATTGCTACGAGTATTAACATGGAAAATAGATATTTGAAAGTATATTCAATCTCTGTAAGATTTTTTTTTTCTACAAACGCATGTATTTAATAAAACCCCAAAATATATAAAGAGTCTAAATAAACTAGTAGGCATCAAAATTTTAGTCACGTAGATAATGCTGACTAAATTAGTGTGACTCACTTTCACAAGTCACTTGACTCAACTGAATGCCTGCTCGCAAATCTCATTCAGAACAATAGTTTCTATCTGTTTCTGGGATCCTTTTCCAGTAAACAGCCTTACCTATCATAGTTTAACTTGCCATTTCATTTTAATTTTGTTTACCTTTTTTTTTAATATAGCTATTTTCAAATCAATACCTGTATTAATAAACAATCGGTATCAATAGTGGTATTGAGATTATTGGTACTGTTATCGGGTAACCAAACAAAGTCCACGCGTTTTGTTAATCAGCAAAGGAGAAATTAAAGTTTCACGATTTTTTATTATCTGATACAAAATAGTTTCTCTCCGTTTCGTGAATCTTTTCCCAATAAAATGAAAGTGAATCTATGCCTATTGAATAAAGCGCCTTTAGACTTTCTAGGAAACAAAAATAATGTTGGTCATTCTTCGAGGGCGTACTACCTCGACAAATCCTTTATGGACAACTTCCTTTAGGACACCGTAGACAAGGTGGGCCAATGGAACGCTATAAAGATCAAGTAAAAACAACCCTAAAAAAAGGTGACATATTGAACCGCTGACTCTGGAAGTCAAAGCCAGGGACCGACCAGCATGGAGATCGACGTGTATGGAGAGACTGTCGCACCTTGAACAGTCCATCCGAAACTAGAGAGAGACGAGGAGACAACGGCGCCACAATCCACCAGTCCAGCAGCCAAATAACCCCGGAATCGAATATACCCTCTGTGGCAGAGTGTGTGTATCGCGCATCGGACTACATAGTCATCTTCGCTGGCACAACCGACAGCCACCATCTCCATTTTCACGAGGGAAACTTGAGTCGTTTTTGATTCGAAGGACAGTCATAAGATAAGACTTATCAAAGAATCTTTCATTTTTAATATGATTGTCTAAAGACAAAAGAAGGGTTAATCAGAACGAGACTTGTCAGCAGCGTATACCGGACGAGGCAGTAGCTTACAACCTAGACTATTCAATATATCCTAGTACCACTACGCCTACGATGTGTGGTCGTGCATTGTCATGCAAAAACGCAAATTCTAAGCAGTGGTTGATGAGCGCTGGATATTTTCGGATAAGTTCACATTAAACTATTTCCAGTTGTGCGGCGTATACTTCACTTTTTTGTCTTCATAGAATCAGATTGGCAATAAAAGATTCTTCGATGACTTACCACATGAGATACTTCAACACCTTTTGCTTCAAAACTTAAGGAGTTTTATTCGAGTGCAGAGATGACTTTCATTTGAAACGGAGAGAAATTTTTTTTTTATGAGGTAGCCGAAAAAGATCGTGGAGTTTTCGTGTCTTTTATTTATTTAAAAAATTCACGGACTCTTTTTGGTTAGCTGATACATCCTTAGTTGCTGGAGAGTATGACAGATGATGTCAAGTCGACCGGAATTGTGATTCTATCCGAAGACTAACCAGATTCACAACGGAGACTTAATTTAAGTGGATACCGAGCCATATCATGAAAACATGACATGCCCAGTTGACTCTCTGAGAATCGAGGAATCTTACGTTATCGAAGACGTCTCTCAACATTCCGGTGTAGCTGCCATTGGGTAGCTTCATGCCGAAATCTCCCCCTGGGCGCACCACGTGCTCGATGCTGCAAGGAAACGAAAGTCAGAGATCGTTTGTGGGTCTCTTTCGACAGGTGCATTGCCACATTCCCATGTTCCTACATTCCCGTGTTCCCACATTCCTATGTTCATACATTCCCATGTTCTCATATTCCCATGTTCCTACATTCCCGTGTTCCCACATTCCCATGTTCATACATTCCCGTGTTAACACATTCCCATGTTCATACATTCCCGTGTTCCCACATTCCCGTGTTTCCACATTTCTACATTCCCGTGTTCCCACATTCCCATGTTCCTACATTCACGTGTTCCCACATTCGCATGTTCCTACATTCCCGTGTTTTCACATTCCCATGTTCCTAGATTCCCGTGTTCCCACATTCCGATGTTCCTACATTCCCATGTTCCTACACCCCAATGTTCCTACATTCCCGTGTTCCCACATTCCTACATTCCCGTGTTCACACATTTCTACATTCTCGTATTCCCACATTTCCATGTTCCTACATTCCCGTGTTCCCACATTCTCGTGGTGCCACATTCCGATGTTCCTACATTCCCGTGTTCCCACATTCCGATGTTCCTAGATTCCCGCGTTCCCACATTCCGATGTTCCTACATTCCCCTGTTCCCACATTCCTATGTTCCTACATTCCCGTGTTCCCACATTCCCATGTTCTTACATTTCCGTGTTCCCACATTCCCATGTTCCTACATTCCCGTGTTCCCACATTCCCATGTTCCTACATTCCCGTGTCCCCACATCCCCCTGTTTCTACATTTCCGTGTTCCCACATTCCTGTGCTCTCACATTCCCATGTTCCTACACTCCCGTGTTCCCACATTCCCGTGTTCCCACATTCCCGTGTTCCTACATTCCCGTGTTCCCACATTCTCATGTTCCTAAATTCCGATGTTCCTACATTCCCGTGTTACCACATTCCGATGTTCCTACATTCCCGTGTTCTTACATTCCCATGTTTTTACATTCCCGTGTTCCCACATTCCCATGTTCCTAGATTCCCGTGTTCCCACATTCCCATGTTCTACATTCCCGTGTTCTCACATTGCCATGTTCCTACATTCCCATGTTCCCACATTCCCATGTTCCTACATTCCCGTTTTCCTAAATTCCCATGTTCTTAAATTCCCGTGTTTCCACATTCCCATGTTCCTACATTCCCGTGTTCCCACACTCCCATGTTCCTACATTCCCGTGTTCGCACATTCCCGTTTTTCCCCATTCCCATGTTCCTACATTCCCGTGTTCCCACATTCCCGTGTTCCTACATTGCCGTGTTCCCACATTCTCATGTTCCTACATTCCCGTGTTCCCACATTTATACATTCCAATGTTCCCACATTCCCGTGTTCCCACATTCCCAGGTTCCTAAATTCCCGTGTTCCCACATTCTCATGTTCCTACATTCCCGTGTTCCCACATTCCCATGTTCCTACATTCCCGTGTTCCTACATTCCCATGTTCCTACATTCCCGTGTTCCCACATTCCCATGTTCCTACATTCCCATGTTCCCACATTCCCATGTTCCTACATTCCCGTGTTCCCACATTTATACATTCCCGTGTTCACACATTCCCGTGTTCCCACATTTCGATGTTCCTACATTCCCGTATTCCCACATTCCCGTTTTGCCACATTCCGATATTCCTACATTGCCGTGTTCCTACATTCCCATGTTCCTACATTCGCGTGTTCCCATTCCCATGTTCCTTACATTCCTGTGTTCCCACATTCCCAGGTTCCTACATTCCCGTGTTCCTACATTCCCGTGTTCCCACATTTCGATGTTCCTACATTCCCGTTTTCCCACATTCCCGTTTTGCCACATTCCGATATTCCTACATTGCCGTGTTCCTACATTCACATGTTCCTACATTCCCGTGTTCCCACATTCCCATGTTCCTTACATTCCTGTGTTCCCACATTCCCAGGTTCCTACATTCCCGTGTTCCTACATTCCCGTGTTCCCACATTCCCATGTTCCTACATTTCCATGTTCCCACATTCCCATGTTCCTACATTCTCGTGTTCCCACATTACCATGTTCCTACATTCCTGTGTTCCCCCATTCCCATGTTCCTACATCCCCGTGTTCCCACATTCCCGTGTCCCACATTCCGATATTCCTACATTCCCGTGTTCTCACATTCCGATGTTCCTACTTTCCCGTCTTCCTACATTTCCATGTTCCTGCATTCCCGTGTTCCCACATTCCCATGTTCCTACATTCACGTGTTCCTACATTTTCATGTTCCTGCATTCCCGTGTTCCCACATTCCCGTGTTCCCACATTCCGATATTCCCACATTCCGATATTCCTGCATTCCCGTGTTCTCACATTCCAATGTTCCTACATTTCCGTCTTCCTACATTTCTGTGTTCCCACATTTATACATTCCCGTGATCCCACATTCCCGTGTTCCCACATTCCGATGTTCGTACATTCCCGTCTTCCTTCATTCCCATGTTCCTGCATTCCCGTGTTCCCACATTCCGATATTCCTACTTCTCCGTGTTCTCACATTCCGATGTTCCTACATTCCTGTCTTCCTACATTCCCATGTTCCTGCATTCCCGTGTTCCCACATTCCGATATTCCTACTTCCCCGTGTTCTCACATTCCGATGTTCCTACATTCCTGTCTTCCTACATTCCCATGTTCCTGCATTCCCGTGTTCCCACATTCCGATATTCCTACTACCCCGTGTTCTCACATTCCGATGTTCCTACATTCCTGTCTTCCTACATTCCCATGTTCCTGCATTCCCGTGTTCCCACATTCCCACTCGGTATAGTGGAAATTTAGAAAGTTTCTCCTTTAGACTTTAGTGTTGCGACAGTCTTCTTCCAGATGTCCCTTCTATACTCTTTCACATCATCACCACCACCGTGAAAGCCACGGGGGTATAGAAGATTATACCTGGCAACTGAAAGAACAGCGCACGCCTTTCTTGGCCCAGTGCCCCTGATTGTCTCAAAACTAGATTGAAGCTACCTGGCTTTTTCTCTTTTAGATATCTTCATTATACCCTTTATCTGGCACTTTTTTACACATCCCCACTCTTTCACCTATTTTATTGACCGACAGCTCATTTTAAGGGTTAGTCACCGACCAGCTTTCGTCCACTCATCTCTGATCGAGATCTTGACTGGGGGCTCCCCCCTTCATCTTGTCTCCAATGAGGAGTATTTAACATGTTTGCTTTCTTCCCACCATTTTTTCCAATCTATCCCCCCCCCCACCTACCATACTTTTTCAATTAATACCTAACGCGTTGATGCCATAGGGATGGAAAATGAGACGTCCGTTGGCCGATGGGAGTTATTGAATTTCTAAACTAAGGTCACTGGATTTACGGGATTATTGAGATTTATGGGATTAATGAGAGTGGGGTTTATGTGATTATTGGGAATTATTGGATTATATAGAGTGGGATTTATGGGATTTCGGGGATTAATGAAAGTGGGATTATTGTGATTCATGAGCATAGGATTTATGGGAAAATTGAGATTTATTTGATTATAAAGAAGGGGATTTATGGGATTAATGAAAGTGGAATTTATGTGATTAATTAAAGTGTGATATATGGGACTTTAGAGACTTAATGGATTGCTGAGTGTGATTTATGGGATTATTGAGATTTAAGGGATCGCCGAGTGTGATTTATGGGATTTTGAGTTATATATATTGGATTATTGCGATTTATGCAATTATTAAGAGTGGGATTTATGAGGTTTTTGAGATCTATAGGATTCTTGAGTGGGTGGAGTTTATTGGATTATTGAGAGTGGGATTTTTTGAGATTATTTAGATCTATGGCTATTAACGAGAGTACGATTTATGGAATTATTGAGTGGTATTTATGGGATTATTGAGATTTAAGGGATTGCTGAGTGTGATTTATCGGATTATTGAGTGGGATTTTTGAGATTTATGGGAATCTAGACATTTATGGCATAAGTGAGAGTAAAATAAATGAGATTGTTGAGATTTATTGAAATTGGAGGATTATTGGGATTTTAGAGGTTATTGAAAATGATATCAGGTTTCAACCTCAAGATTTCCATTTATTTGGTGCATCGGACTTGTCTAATTGGCCCCCTCCATTCTGGACCCCACTTACCAAAAATCGAACTTGACACTGAGGTAGTCAAAAAGTTGCACCATGATTCCTTCGACCTCGATGCTCTTCCCTTTTCTTACAGGCACAGTGTAGGGTGGATACTGAATGGATGATAAAGAATTAGGGGTGATGCTGAATGGAAGAGGATTAATGAAGATACCAAAGGATTGAGGGACGATCCCGAGGCTAACGAAGAATTAGGGGTTCTATGGAGTGAATGAAGACTGCGGAAGAAGGGAGGGGGAGGGGGCTCGGATGCTTCAATGGGGACAAGGTTCTCAACTTGTAAAGGTGAGTATGGACAGACAGGAAAGACAGGAATCCTCGCTCATTGAAATTATTCCAATTCTTAACCTGTTCCAAGGATGCTATGGGCTTATTCCTTCAATCCGTTCACTGATGACCACTAAATTACGCATAGCCTTACCTCCTTTATCATTCGTATAGTATTAACTGCTTTAGGTATTTAAGCGAAGAGTGTACGACTTAAAGATGCCCCGTGAAACACTAAATAAAACGTTCTCGCTCCGGCTTCTAATCTAGGTTAAAGCAAATCGCATTTAATGTGATTTTTTTACTATTCTGAAACCATTTTGGGAGTTGTGTAATAAAATGTTTAGTAATATTATACTCATTATATTATGTTCATCTATTTTCTCTTCAATGAGGTCCTTGAGCATTTTCTTTACTATCGATGTCAAGTTATGGGTCAGTAATTTATGAAAACCTTGTTTCCTTTTTTATGTATTGTGCCAGATTAGCCATCCTCCAGTCTTCCTGAACAATCGTCCTTTCGGAAGAGAAATTTTAAAAAATTCGTTACTTGTTCTGCTACAGAATCTTTTGCGATATTTAGGACTGTTGGGGTGATCTTATCTGGACCTGGTGTTTTATAATTATTTATTTTATCACTAAACCTCCGAACATCATTAAGTGAGCATTATTTTGATTTTAAAAATCTTATTAACCAAATATCTGATTTTTTGTATAGGGCTAAAAGTCACATTATCTTTGGTGAATACTTTTGCGAATAAACCTCATTTAATATATTGGTTATATCTATAGCTTTGAATTGTAAAACCACTATTATTTTTAATAGATCCAATGATACTTTTGCAGTGAATTTCTTGAGATTTTGTTTACAGTTTTATGTCAATTTAAACCAGGGGTCCCCCAATCGGTAGAGTACCGCGGGCCGCATTGACAAGTCCAAGAGGGCCCGCGGGCCGCATATTCCTACAAAAATATTCATAGAATTTATTAATGAGATAACTGGCGACGTTTCCCAACACAGGAAATGCTCTGGCCACTGGCAGCACTGAATGGCCTCGCGGGTCACGGGTTGGAGAACCGTGATTTCACTTGTCATTTTTAGTTTCTAATTTAGCTTTTCTCTTCAGTTGGATACATTTTTCTTTATTACTTTAACAGTTTATTTATATATTTGAGTAATTTGTACGATTTATATGTCTTAAATGATTTCTTCAATTTATTTTGGTTATCATTTCGTTTTGTTAAACTACTAATTTCATTTGATTTTACCGAAGTAAATTGAGAGTATTTAGTCAATTTTCTTTCAAATTAGTTCAAATTTCAGTTATGTACAGCCCATTTAGTCTATAATAACACCAAGCTCTTTTTCAACCCCGTTGGATTTTTTCCCCCAATTTAGGAATGTTTATTTTTATTTTTGTAGGATGTTGACGTTAAATCGAATTGGATAAAACTATATAATTATCAAGGCTATTCTGACCTTCTAAGGGGTAACTCTCAAATCTAGGTTTATTTACCTATAAATCAATAATTACTGATTGTTTGTCATTAGTTGCATTTGTTTAAAAATCATAGAATCGTTGATTTATATCTTTTATAAGGAATGGTATTGTCAACGTGTGATAAACCGGCTAGATGATGAAAGTTATCAGAAGCAGTTTTTTTATCTTGGTTATCAATTCAAGAAGAAACATTGGAATGACCCTCATTAACCAAATGCAATTTTAGGCCAAGATATAATTCCTTGTTTAGAAGATACAGAGTACTTTTGTATTCCCTAAAAGAGCCTTTTCTTCATGAAAAGGCCCCTTTGCGAAAGCTATCGCGACTTCAACGCTACTTAGCGACAAAGAAATGAACGTGTTTCCCCTTTACAAGAAACGCCTCGCAAGATACGAGTAGATACAGTCGCTGGAATATCGAATAGTCTTACCATGTCCGCAGAAAAGGGCCATGTCCCCAGACAAAGCCATTTAGTGGAATTTCTAGTGTAAACTCCGCCTCATAGTTACACTATTTTTACGCAATAAACTAAAGAATTATCCAGTAAATAGCTGCTGCTTGTTTTAATACTTTCAATTTACTTCGTTAAAATCAAATGAAATTAGTAGTTTAACAAAACGAAATGATAACCAAAATAACCAAGGACTAAAGGATACATATCTTGAGGCATCAAGATTGCGACTGAAGGACTAAAGGATACATATCTTGAGGCATCAAGATTGCGACTGAAGGACTAAAGGATGCATATCTTGAGGCATCAAGATGGCGACTGAAGGACTAAAGGATACATATCTTGAAGCATCAAGATTGCGACTGAAGGACTAAAGGATACATATCTTGAGGCATCAAGATTGCGACTGAAGGACTAAAGGATGCATATCTTGAGGCATCAAGATTGCGACTGAAGGACTAAAGGATACATATCTTGAGGCATCAAGATTGCGACTGAAGAACTAAAGGATACATATCTTGAAGCATCAAGATTGCGACTGAAGGACTAAAGGATACATATCTTGAGGCATCAAGATTGCGACTGAAGGACTAAAGGATGCATATCTTGAGGCATCAAGATTGCGACTGAAGGACTGAAGGATACATATCTTGAAGCATCAAGATTGCGACTGAAGGACTAAAGGATGCATATCTTGAAGCATCAAGATTGCGACTGAAGGACTAAAGGATACATATCTTGAGGCATCAAGATTGCGACTGAAGAACTAAAGGATACATATCTTGAGGCATCAAGATTGCGACTGAAGGACTAAAGGATGCATATCTTGAGGCATCAAGATTGCGACTGAAGAACTAAAGGATACATATCTTGAAGCATCAAGATTGCGACTGAAGGACTAAAGGATACATATCTTGAAGCATCAAGATTGCGACTGAAGGACTAAAGGATACATATCTTGAAGCATCAAGATTGCGACTGAAGGACTAAAGGATGCATATCTTGAGGCATCAAGATGGCGACTGAAGGACTAAAGGATACATATCTTGAAGCATCAAGATTGCGACTGAAGGACTAAAGGATACATATCTTGAAGCATCAAGATTGCGACTGAAAGACTAAAGGATACATATCTTGAGGCATCCAGATTGCGACTGAAGGACTAAAGGATACATATCTTGAAGCATCAAGATTGCGACTGAAGGACTAAAGGATACATATCTTGAAGCATCAAGATTGCGAATGAAGGACTAAAGGATGCATATCTTGAGGCATCAAGATGGCGACTGAAGGACTAAAGGATACATATCTTGAAGCATCAAGATTGCGACTGAAGGACTAAAGGATACATATCTTGAGGCATCAAGATTGCGACTGAAGGACTAAAGGATACATATCTTGAGGCATCAAGATTGCGACTGAAGAACTAAAGGATACATATCTTGAGGCATCAAGATTGCGACTGAAGGACTAAAGGATACATATCTTGAAGCATCAAGATTGCGACTGAAGGACTAAAGGATGCATATCTTGAAGCATCAAGATTGCGACTGAAGGACTAAAGGATGCATATCTTGAGGCATCAAGATTGCGACTGAAGGACTAAAGAATACATATCTTGAAGCATCAAGATTGCGACTGAAGGACTGAAGGATGCATATCTTGAAGCATCAAGATTGCGACTGAAGGACTAAAGGATACATATCTTGAGGCATCAAGATTGCGACTGAAGGACTAAAGGATGCATATCTTGAGGCATCAAGATTGCGACTGAAGGACTAAAGGATACATATCTTGAAGCATCAAGATTGCGACTGAAGGACTAAAGAATGCATATCTTGAAGCATCAAGATTGCGACTGAAGGACTAAAGGATACATATCTTGAGGCATCAAGATTGCGACTGAAGAACTAAAGGATACATATCTTGAGGCATCAAGATTGCGACTGAAGGACTAAAGGATGCATATCTTGAGGCATCAAGATTGCGACTGAAGGACTAAAGGATACATATCTTGAGGCATCAAGATTGCGACTGAAAGACTAAAGGATACATATCTTGAGGCATCAAGATTGCGACTGAAGGACTTAAGGATACATATCTTGAGGCATCAAGATTGCGACTGAAGGACTAAAGGATACATATCTTGAGGCATCAAGATTGCGACTGAAGGACTAAAGGATACATATCTTGAGGCATCCAGATTGCGACTGAAGGACTAAAGGATACATATCTTGAGGCATCAAGATTGCGACTGAAGGACTTAAGTATACATATCTAGGCTATGGCCTCGAGACTACGAAACAAGAGTAGCCAACACATGACATATTTATGTACACTCTAAAAAGTGGCCAAGCGTAGACTACAATCTATATTTGTTTTCGATAAATTAATATTTTTGTAAATTGTCAGAAAAACATATGTAGTCGTTTTCAAATAATTAACATAGAAATAACGGGGTGTGCATTAAACCATGTTAAAGCAAGGTAGGTATAGGTTCTTTAGTTACTGAGGTTTGATTAGTTGAAATATAAGAACATGGATGGGGGAAAGGGATATAAAATTAAACCGTTAGCTTCCACCTCAATCCTTTGTGGAAAATTTGTATACCAGTGAGTGAGAGAGAGTGAGTGTGTGTATGTGTATGTGAGAGAAAGAGAGAGAGAGAGAGAGAGAGAGAGAGAGAGAAGAGATAGAAAGAGGTATAGGGGAGAGGGAGATAAAAAGGGGAGAGGGAGAGATCAAGTATAGCGTAGAGGGTGAAAGGGGGAGGAGGAGATAAAAATGAGAGAGAGGTGGTAAATGGAGACGGGGAGAGATAAAGTATAACGTAGAGGGCAAAAGGGGGAGATGGAGAGGGAAAAGAAGGGAGAGAGATAAGAATAAGAGAACGGGGAGAAGGAGAGGGAAAGAGAGAGAGAGAGATAGAGGAAGGGGAGAGGGGAGGAGAGGCAAGGAGAGGAGAGAGAAAGAAGAGATAGAATGCGGGAAAGAGATGGGGGAGAATGGAGAAAAGGGGGAGAAGGGGATATAGGATGGAGAGCGAGAAGTGGGGGGGGGGGGAGAAACACGACGTAAGCTAATGAGTGCCTTGAGTCCAGAATCGGAATGATTCTATCAATGACAACAGACGAAATTCTCTTCCGATTTAGGGCCCCCATCTGAGGCCGACTCGTTCCATCTCAAGTGATGAATGGTAACCAAAAAAAAGAATTACCGCAATATCTCTTGAGGCGGTCGCCAGAGAGAACACTCCCACTGCGATCATTAGTAAAGATAAGCCATCTATAATTTAAGCCTGTATAAAAGCCATCTATAAACCGTGAGTAAAGATTTACTTGTAAAATAAGAAAACAAAATAAAATAACCACAATAGAGGATTACATAAGTTCTTCCTTTTTCGAATTTACAAGTTATTCTTTACTCGGTCAAATTATAGATTGCTTATCACTCCCTGGTCATCTTAGAGATTGAATTATCTTTGCTGGGCCATCTTAGAGACGGCGTATCTTCACTCGATGAATTTAGAGATGGCTTATTTTTACTCTCTCAATTAAGAGATTTTATCTTTACTGGCTCAATTTAGAAATGGTTTATCTTTACTCGCTACATTTAGAAATGAATGATTTTTCTCACTCAGTTTAGAGATGGCTTATCCTTACTAGCTATATTTAGAGATGAATTATTTTTACTCACTCAATTTATAGATAACTTATCTTTACTCATTCGATTTAGATGAATGATCTTTACTCGCTCGATCTAGAGGTGGGTTATCTTTACTTTCTCATTTGATGGGTAGCTTATCTCTACTGTTTTATTTTAAATTACTCACTTTAGAGATGGCTTATCTTTACTCGCTCAATTTAGTTATGGCTAATCTTAACTCGCTCAATTTAGGGATGACTTATCTCTATTCGTTCAATTTAGACATGGCTCATCTTTACTCGCTAAATTTCGAACTAGTTTATCTTTACTCACTAATTTAAAGATAGATTATCTTTACTCGCTAAATTTATATATCGTTTATCTGTACTCACTAATGTAGCGATTTTTTTCTCTATTTGGTCGATTTAAAGACGTCTTATCTTTACTCGCCCTATTTAGAGATGACTGATCTCTATTTGCTCAATTTAAGAGATGACCTATATTTCTCGCTCAATATATAGCTTATCTTTACTTGTTCACTTTATAGATTGCTAATCTTTACTGGCTTGATTTTAGAAAAAACTGATTTTACCTCAATCGCTTTAGAGATGGATTATCTTTACTTGCTTAATTTAGTTATGGCTTATCTTTACTTGGCTATTTTATGGATTGTATTTCTGTATTATACTCACTCAATTGAAAGATGACTTATCTTTAATTTTGAATTTAGGGATAGGTTATCTTTACTCGCTCAATTTAGAGTGGGTTATATGTTCTCCCTTAATTTATAGTGAATTATCTTTATCTGCTCAAGTAGGTAATGCCTAATCTTTACTCACTCGATTTATACATGTCTTATATTTACTCGTCAATTATGACGTGACTTATCTTTACTCATTCGATTTAGAGATCCTCTTCTTTACACAATCAAATTACATAGGGTTTATCTTTACTCTCTCAATTTAGAGCTCACACATCTTTACTCGCTCAATTTAAAGATGGCCTATCTTTAATCTCATTTTCGAGATGACATTTTTATATTTGCTCTATTTAGAGATGCTTATCTTTACTCACTCAATTTAGAGAAGGCTTATCTTTATTCGTAAATTAAGAGATTTTTATATTTTCTTGATCAAATTACAGGTGACCTATCTTTACTCGCTCAATTTAGGAGTGGTTTATCTTGACTCGCTCAATTTAGACATGGCTTATCTTTACTCGCACGATTTAAAAATGGCTTATCTTTAATAAAATCCGTATTGTCAAAAGTACTAGTATAAGTAATATTATAAGGTCACTGAAGGAAAAAAGGGTCATGAAACACAAATAACCTAGCTCACTTAACCACGAGTAAAGATAAGACATCTCTAATTTACCCAGTAAGGAACTCTATAATTTTTCTTTTAAGATTGCTTATCTTTACTCTATCCATCTTATTTTCTGACTTGATAATTCAATAATGATTTTTAAGTGGGTGAAATGTTAGATATCTAAAGCAAGGAATACCAATTATTATAATTATGGTAAAAATAATCAAAATATTCATTGAATTTCGTACCTCCTTCGATATCGTCTTGATGCACTGCTTGCCATAATTTGCCATCTTAGTCCCCGAAGTCATCATGGCTGAAAGATGAAATTGGCTCAATTTACTAGACTCACACCTGGTTAATAATGATAATTATTGATACAACATCATTATCCCTAAATGTAGAGATATTTGCATTTAAAAAGAATACGAACGATGGCATATACATATAACAAGAAGGTTTTAGGAATAAATTGGTAAAAGAAAGACGGAAGAAAATACGTGGAAGTTACACAACCATGTAGACTATCATGGTTTTAACTCTCCTCATGTTCATCCGTTATGTAACGAAGTTAGGTACCAAAGAGGATATGGCAAGACAAGAGCATTATTTTAACTGCAAAGGATTCGCGCCCCATCCATATTCTTTAAAATAATAGAGCAGGTTTTGTTTCCAGGATTCAATAGACGTTTATTTACTACTCACACAGTTTATGGCAGTGGTAAAAAAAAGTCTACTTTTAAATAAAAGCTCAAATTTTAGTTCTCTTTCTGTTATGGCGAAGTGATGGGTAAGAAGATGGCAGTATAGCTGGGAAGATTCAATTACCATTCTGGGGTAAAAATTAGAAAAAGACTATAAACACTTACCTCAGATTTGGTCGAACGACAAACCAAAACTGATTTCCGGATATTTTTAACATTATTTAATATTTCGCGTATCGTTAACTTTTCAAATTTTTGGTTGCTCTTTTCATCTATTCTGATCAAGGATTTGATTAAAACTCGAAATATTTAATAAAATTCGAAATTAAATTCATAGGTCACGATTCAATCAGTCCTGACATTTTATCTAAGTTACATGATTAGGAGCTGTTCTTTTAGCAAACTAAACCCTATTTTTATATATTTTAAATATTCACTCTATGCAGGGCTCCCACAAGTATATATATATATATATATATATATATATATATATATATATATATATATATATATATATAAGTATATATATATATATATATATATATATATATATATATATATATATATATATATATATATATATATATATATATATATATATATATATATATATATATATATATATATATATATATATATATTGTATCTCCCCCCGCCTCCATTTTCCTCTGCAGAGAGGGAAAAAAATATCTGAGGAATTTAAAAGAACCGCTCGTATGGCTGGGAGGACTCAACTGAAAAAGTGGGTTTTATTTTTTACACTTTTTATTCCTTTTTAAAGGACATCACCCTGTACTACCATAACATAATGCTAGACTCATTATATTATGCAAGATGCTCTAGTGAAGTTTTCTATATTTTTATTATATGCATAGTAATATCATATATAATAATAATATAAAAAATCAGGAAAATGAATAATTATTTTGTCTCGGCCTTCTGTGCCTAAGGGCAAAAACTTAATTATTACTTACTTTTTACATCCCCGCGGGGCCCCTTGAAGCGCAGGGCCCATAGCACGTATTACATGTGCTACTAGGTTAAACCGACACTGACTCTATGTGCAGGTCTATCAATCGCTTTATTTGACAGTAATATGAAGCGAAAATCTTGAACAATAGTTGATTCGTAGCAACTGGTCGAATTAACAAACATTTTACTGCGCTATTGAAAAGTTCTATCATACGATCATGAAAACGCGGTTCGACCACCAGAACAGTTATTCTCAAAGGTGATGGAAAGATCCAAGTGGGCGTTGAGGAAGGAGGTGGAAGGCAGTGTACTATCAGAACGAAGTATGCTTTACTTTTTACATAAAATGATGCTTTTATAATTTTTTGTGGTTCAAATTTATTTTCCTCTATTTTATTGATTATTATTGTTTATTTACTCTGTAATGCACTTTTTTGAGTAGTTGCATAGCGATATATATTTATTTTTCTCTTTGTTTTTATTGCGATGGTTTGACTTTAAGAAAGAATTTAATTTATTGCTCCAGAATAAAAAATAGTCTCAGCGCAGCAAACAGAAGAACCGTACATACCATAATGCAGAATATGTGAATCATGGATTTGTAGGTAGGTAGGTATCACCATTCTTCCCTACCATCGTGGACCAGTTCATTTGCCAAGCTTTTTGAACTTTCGAAAAAAATACACTCTGATAAAGTAGAAAATAGCTTAGCATATCTAATTATTAACTTCGAGATAATTTACAGGACCGAAAAACCGTTGAAAATGGTGCCCAGTTCACAATTCAGTGATGGTTTGCTTGCAACATACAACATCCCATTGCTAGATCGGGTAGGCCTCATACAAATATAGAGAGCTCAATTTGCCACCAGTAAGTTAAGTTCTGTGTAGTTTTACCGGTCACCTGAACAATTAAATCTATTCATCTGAATGAAAACTGTTAAAACAAAGGAGAGTAGAGGAAATAGCCTAAAATTGTGCATTTGAGATACATTACAATTGCTTAGAGGTAAACATAATTTGGCTTACAATTAGATGATTTCACTCTGCCAGGCAATGAATGCTTACTCCAAGCTTATGTTCATTTCGTTAGAGATGAATGTTCGGTTCAAGAGCTATGATTTGCAGCAACATTCTTGTTTGTGCACCACATACATAGACCACTATCGAATTTGGTCATCATCAACCCTTCATTAATTTATTGAATTTGTACCTGGGGTGTTCACGATACAGGGTGCAATCCACAGGCAACATCTAGTTGCAAAAATACCTAAGTGGTCTATTTCACAAATAACACAGGAGAACAATTTTAATCACATTTTCTAGGGACTTAGATTTATTTGCCAATTTTAATTCGTTTTTTTCATGCTGACTTCAAATATATAATCCATTTTTACCTACATGCATGCTATAGTTATTCTGTAATTTCTATTTTCTCGTTTCCCGAAAACTTCCCTCCGGACGGACAGAGAGGGTGCTTGTAGAAAGCAACTACTTCATAGTACATAGTAGTAAGATAGTAATAAGTGTTATTGTGCAAAATATTGACATTATTGTTTCTTTTTTCAGGTCTCATGTTAGAGTGATGGTTTCGTCAAGAGGAAATTGCGTTAATGATCCAGAAACCTTCTGCTACATATGTGGCTGTTACATGCTAGTTCGTCAAAGGCGCAATATATCAAACTGTGTGATCCGCACTTGTAAGGCATATTTTGATGTTCATCTTGGCAATCAAGATAAGAAGTGGGCCCCACATGCTGTTTGCCATAGTTGTGTGGAACATCTTCGTGAGTGGAAGAAATGAAAGAGAAATGGTCTTCCTTTTGGAATCCCCCAGGTGTGGCAAGAGCCAAAGGATCATGCATCGGTCTGTTATTTCTGTCTGGTGAATACTAAAGGGATTGGCAAGAAAAATCCCCACAAGATCGACTACCCCAACATTTCCTCGGCGATCCGGCCAGTACCTCATTCTGAGTCTTTACCAGTTCAGATTTTCAGTGGATATGCTTCCTTCGAGGATGAAAATGATGTACCTGATATGGACGTCCAAGGAATGGATTCAAAGTCTGCAGATCCACCATCAGATGCTGAACAGTCATTAGCTCCTCACTGTTTCAATCAAGAGGATTCGAATGACTTGATACGTGATTTGGCGCTCTCCAGGAAAACTGCAGAACTTTTAGCCTCCAGGTTGAGTGAAAGACATGCTTGACAGGTCGGTACGGGTATGATATTACCGAACAAGGGACAGTACATTTGTTAAGTATTTCTCTGAGGACAAACAATTTGTGTACTGCCACGATGTTCCTGGTCTGTTTACCGAGTTGGGACTTGGCACCTATAGCCCTGTTGAGTGGAGACTTTTTGGATAGCTCCAAGCGTAGCCTCAAGTGTGTCCTTTTGCATAATGGCACTGACTTTGGTGCAGCTCCCGCCGGTCACTCTGTCCATCTGCGAGAAACTCACGATTACATAAGAATAGTCTCATGGATTTACTTAAGTACCATGAACACAATTGGATCATATGTGTAGACCTTAAGATGGTTAACTTCCTCCTTGGAAGGCAGAAGGGATATACAAAGTTTCCATGCTATATCTGTATGTGGGACAGTCGAGCCCGTGGCAGACACTGATCCCTAAAAGATTGGCCAGTTCGGGAAATTTGGGAAGCAGGAATGCCAAAGATTGTTAATGAGACAATCGTAAGTCGAGAGAAGATCGTTTTCCCTCCACTTCATCTCAAACTGGGGTTGATGAAGCAGTATGTCAGGGCGTTGAGCACTGACAATGATTATTTTAAGTACATAGTATCGGCGTTTCCTGCTTTGACATACGAAAAAATAAAAGCAGGAGTATTTAACGATCTTGAGACGTTTAGGATTATTTTTACAACAGTTGTTGAATCCTTCGAAAGCTTCAAATCTGTTTTCTATAAGCAGGCATGAACAAGAGACCAGCAACTTTGCTGATCTTGAAGATCAGGATCAGATCACCAAAAAAGTGATCTTGAAGATCAAGATCATTACTTTGAAGATCACTTTTATATGAATTGAAAAAAAAAAGTAGTATTGTAAACAAAAAAAATATTTTGTTAATCACTCCTGAGGACTGAGAGGCAATACAAGCATCGCTTCCTACACATATACTATGTACTAAAATAGATTTAGTTTAAGAAAATGATCTATTTAAGTTTAGGAGTTGGAGAGGTGTGCGTCGGTGCAGCCATCGCCGTCGTTGGGTTGATCTGGATTCTGTCGTCATATTTTCGTTCGAGGTCTTCGGAGTCGTCATGTGTCGCCATTCTTGGGCTTTCGCCTCGTCTTCGCCATCGTCGTATCTTCGTCGTCATCATCTGTTCATTTTCGTCGTATCTTCGCCATCATCACATACAAAATCAAAGAAGACAAATCATTGCAAGACAATCTGCATCAAGTTATAGCCATCGGTCAGCCTTTGTTTTCATGTCTTAGCCATTGTTGTTTTCTCCACGTGGCGTCTTCGACATCGACACATCTCCACCGTTGTCATTTTGCGATCCTTGCTTTTTTATATTGTTTTTCTATTTTTATTATATATATATATATATATATATATATATATATATCCCACAGAAAAATTAAAAGGTGCTTCCAAGTACTTCTTTCGAACTTTATTCAGTTAATTCTCAAGGATAATTACACGATAAAATAATATAATAAGGATATACATATATAAGCTAGTAAAAGATAAAGGACTGCCTCTAAGGCAAGAAATCACCACTATAACAGGTAGCAAGGTCAGACCGAGAGGCAAGAAAGAGTCAAGAACAGAGCTAAAAGGGCTAAAACGATTAAGGATAAAGCGATAGTCTAAATAGGGAGATTATGAGAGACACGAGAAGTAAATTGAAACGAAGGGGGGAGGGGCAAAGAGAGAGTAAGAGAAATAAAATAATGTTAATAAAAAAATCAATGCAATAATTAAATTGACAAATCGGGTTCCCATAAAAATGAAAATTGACAAAAAAATTAGGAACATAAGTCAAAGCTAATTTCTTTAAGAATTTGTTTTTTCATAACAACATCAATTTTAAAAAGGCCAGGGGAAATGTTAAAGTTATTAAATTTGCTTAGACATGAATATTCAACAAGGTTTCTTTTAATTGACTCATTTGAGCGAAAAATAAATTCTGCTGAATTCCAATTAATTAACTGGTTATTTTCGGACATATGCACAAAAAACGCACTATTATTTACAACTTTCCTAACAATGTATCTATGCTGATTAATACAGAGAGATAATTACTTTCCTGTCTGTCTAAAATATTTACTTGGGCAAATAGAACATTCGACCGAAAAGACTCCCACAATATTATTACAATTATTATGAACTAGAATGTTTTTTTATAGTTGACTCGTATTTGAAAGCAACTGAAATGTTAAAGTTTTTTAAAAGACGGGGAAGGTCAGTGAAACAAAAAGAGAAGGGTAAAACCAAAATGTTTTAACATTAAAAGGGATAGCAGGAGCTGTACTATAGAACGGCTTTTTTGCCGAGGAAAGACAGTTTAGAAGAAGGGGATAAGGGTAACATAGTTTATGGCCAATTTCTGCATGCCCAGAAATTCAGTAGAAAACAACCTTCACGCCCCACTGACTCGCAGGACCTATGTCGTCGCGGATACTGGAAACAAGTGGATGTGGAGATTGTAATGTTTCAAGGGCACTTAGCGTGCTCTATGCGTTGCTATGGAGTAAAAAACAGCACTATACCAACCACGGTGCGCAATCTCGCGTACGGAGTGGTATAACATAATACAAAGAATGAGAAAAAAACCCAATAGAGCATATCAAAGTGATCTTGGTCTCAGAGTATCCGACATCACAGAAAGCCACTACCACGATATACTCTGCATCCGTAGGATTGCATTATCCGCTATCAACCAGCAGGCTAGTCATATTGAGTTTATAATACGACCCTAAACATTCAATTCCCATTAAAAAATTATAATACATACATATATGCATATAAACCTGCAAAATCCGGTTATTTGTACATGTTCTTCCGCTATATAGTGGTTTAAGTTTCCTTCGAATGATGTCAAAGTAGAGCTAATTTCAACTTCAGCGGACAATGCATTCCAAGAATCTACGACTCTATTACTGAAATAATATTTCATTCAATCCAGTCTGTTTCTTGATTTTTTTTAGCTTTCATGCAGTGACCCCTTGTCCTATCATAGATTTCAGCTAAAGAACTTCCCTATTTCTGATTTATAAAACCTCCTAAACAATTTAAAAAGCTGGATCATGTCACCCTTTAAGTACCTTTCAAATGAAAACGTAAATTGCCTGAAACATATACATATAATTTAGGTCTCTCAAGGAAGGTTGATGTTTGTTGCTATTCTCTGTAGTGCTTCCATAATGTTGATATCCTGCCTGTGATGTGGAGACTATGCTTGAATGCAATATTCCATGTGTGGCCTAACATACGAGTTATATAGCTTGAGAATAACTTGGTTACTTCTATAACTAACATTTCTATGGATAAAGCCTAATTATCCTCCCCCTTATACCTCTAAGCATTGCTTAGAGAACTTCTAACCTATCATTACCACTTGATAATTCTTGGAGCAATTTCGTCGGTACGTGTAGTATTGATCTTTCTATGTTTATGATTCATATTGCAGTTGTGACACTGATCAAATGAGGTTGTACAGTTACTGGAGTCATGTTGGCCTCCACAGTTGAAACATCTCATTTCCATGACATGGTCTTGATTTATATCCAAATTTAGGACATTTAGAGCATCGAAGAGGATGTGGTATATAAAGTTGTACTGGGTAGCTATATCGTGAAGGAAAGTCCCGCAGATAGCACTCTCGAACAGAGTATCCAAAGCGAAGTCAAATTTCCAGAAGCTGTTCCAACATAAGTTAGAGAGAAATTTCGCGAAACAAGTCGAAGGAATGACCTCTTAGCGGCTTGGGAAGAGTAACCTATGTACCCATACACGTCAAGATTCTGGAAAGATACCCTGTGACCAAATCTTGTTGAATAACGCTAAAAGAATAGTCAAGCCATGATTACCTAGGAGTTGAAGCCTCACAGACGGGGTATCCTCTAGATCTGGGCAAGAATCTAAAGCGGAACGCAATTCGCTCAGGTAACAAAGGTTATTTCCTGTCTGGAGAGGTCAAGTCCAATGGGTGGCTCTTAGTGAGCGTGTGACTTGTTTGAAGGGCTAGTGGAGCAGCAGTCCAGTTAGAGAATATAGAGAATCGATCGTGAAAAATTCCATCAAAGGCAGAGGGGTGCCTTCATGCTAACCGGAAGAAGGCTCTTGGGTGAACCTATCCAGAATCATCTAGATACGCTGCCATACCTATGAAATATAGGGTATTCCCATTGAGTGAAGACACGTATACTCACCCTGAAGAGCAGGACGCTGCTTTTAGCGGTTATAGGAATACCTCACATTTACACGACCACCCAGTAAGCGGTCAGCGGGCGAAACGCCCAAATATCCGAGTAAAGAAACCCAGGCCCGCGGTGATGAGGTTAACGGAGAAGAACTCAACAGCTTCATCTACTAACCCAAATGCTTCGACCAAACCGGTAATTTCCTAGAATGCAAACTACTGTGTCTAATCCAGGCAAAACCGATGTGGCCTTTCCAGTGGCGGCGGCGTCCGGGAAAAAGGATTTGAATGGGACAGTGATTGATTTTATGGATGTCATCGACCAACTCCTATCCTTAGTCCACTTGTGCCCCATGAGAACACAGAAACACTCCCATACAGGAAAATGAAACAGCTTTAGGGCAGAGATGCGTGAATTCTTACACTTACTACACCTATCACCTCCAAGAGGATGAGAGAGAAGAGGTTCCTAAAGAAAGTGACGCAAAGGAGTGAAAGAGAGCTACGTAGTTTTGAGATTACTAGTGGTACCACAGCCGGGAGGAATTGACGCTAATCCAGGAGCTAGGTGTAATAATCTATACGCAGCACTCAATTGTGGTGAAAACAGGTCCTTAGTGTCGACGCAGTCGACACTAAGGACGTTTTAGAATGGAGCGCGTGGAACAGACGTTCGTGGTTTGAAGGCAGAGGGGCCAATGAAGAACGTGGTTAGAAAAACCGAAAATGATTTTTAGAGGAGGAGGAAATAGAGACTGATAAAAAAACCGGCGGTCGATGTTCAGCAGGCCTTTAGAGGCGCGTCTTCGTTTCGGGAACTAATGGGGTTTGGGGGTCGGAGTTAATATAGTGCTCTTATCTTGATGTCATAGATATAAATCTGGCAGCCTAAAAATATGACAAAAAAATAGATAAATTCAATACAGAAACAAATAAAAACGTCACAATAGGCTGATATTAAGAAAAAAAAATGAGAGGTTTGTTTTCATCAGGGATCAAAGCGCCTAATTTAATTTAAAAATTATAATAGTATGGAGAAGGCTCCTTCCTGAAGAGCCTGCTCACAGTACCAGGGACAAGTGGTAGCATTCCAGCTCAAGATACCGGGAAGGGCGGAAGGGTACGGCAGGGATAGTGAGTGGTATTTGGAGGTGCTGGGGGTAGAGTAGGGACATTGATGGCTAGCCTAGGGAAGCTCTATGGGAGAGAACTAAGGGTGGGAGCGAGTATAAATTAGGCATTGTGTAGTGCAGTGCAATCCTAGATGATGGGAGGTTAAAGGGGGTACTTGGTAATTTGAATGTACATTCTGGTACCTCGATGTGGAGCAGGTACATTGAGAACCGGTTGGCACTAGTCAATGCTACCTTTCTTTCTCGTTGACCAAACCTTCCGAGGCACGCGAGCTACGTACCTGGAGTTGAGCTTAAATGTATAAAAGTAAGATATGGTAGTAGAAGAAGTAAGGGTGGAAGGATGAAAGTAAGTTAAAAACCATCGACCATAACCGAAAGCACGATGGAGGGGGCGACCCCCCCCCCACCTCTCCTATCCTCGACTGGATAAAAGCTGCTGAGGGACCAAGTGATATGAGGTTTGTAAAGAAGTGGCAATAATAGTGAAGGTAAAATGCGAGGAAGAAAAACCACACAATCTACTTTATGGAGGATTAGGGGTTCTGGGGCCGGGGGTGCGTCTCTTTCCTCCAGGGTGCTTCCTCTTGCGGGCAGAAGGGAATGATAAGAATACCCTTTTTCACAGTCTAGTCTGCTAACGCCCCTCACCTCAAGGGGAAAGGAACCCGGCTACACCCAGCCAAAGAAAGAACCCTGAGGAGTGTAGAGCTCTGGGGTGTGTGGATATTGAAACCTCATCAGGAGGTCCAGGGACGAAAACGTAATAGGTCTGCCCGAAGAGGAGGAAGAGGCAGCGGTGTTGCAGTCAGCTGTATGATCATGCTCGTGACCGGAGCTGTCTGCGTTTATACCCAGACTCGATGTATCACCTCGTTGTTGGTTGCTACCTGCGAGGTCAGATTATGTGTGCATAATTCTCAACGGTATTCGAACCCGTTTCCAGGTGTGGGAATACGACGCCTTATTGTCTAGGCTCACTTGACAATAAACAAATTCGACCAAAATTTGGGGGTAACCCTGAACTATTTCTGACAGCTGCCATGCACTATACTGTAGAGGAAAGTTAAGGTGTACTTTATTACATTCCAAACACTAAAGAGAGCGAGAGTTCAAGAACGTTGTTTCCCCCAAAAGGAGCAGAACTGAAAAATACTGAACGGGGAGATTGAAGACTACTTCTTAGAGCCTTACAACCTTTTGCTGGGGAGGTGATATTCCTTCACCAAGCACATCCCCCTATTAAAACCGTAAAGCCAATATAATTACAGGTGTAATGTAAATTTTCAATTTCACATCGTTCGTTAAAACAGCTGTATAAATATATTTACTACGTGTCAATTATTTCTTATAAATAACCAGGAAATGGCTTCGCCACTCCCCCTTACGGGGGAGCTGGCGTTTCGCTACTAAGATTAAAATTTAAAATCTAAAAAAAAGCAGCCATGGTTAAATTTTCATAAATTTTCTGATCTTCGCCAATTCTAATAATTTTAAACAGGAACTCTAAACTAAATTTCCCCCCTTTCAAAATATCACGTTGCTAAAATATAGTTATAGAAGAAGATATATAAAAAAATGTTTTCCTAACTTCACCATTTGTAATTCTTTGGGTTTTAATAAATTCACAAAATTTTGATACTTATATTTATTTCTGAACTTCACCATTTTGTTTCTTGATATTATAAAAGAATTATTAGAAATAACTTTGATAAAAACACAAGTCCTAACCAAACTAAGATGAAATTATTATTCAAATACTCAAAAAAATCCCGTTCTTAAATTATAGAGTTAGTGATGATGATGATGATGATGATGATGATGATGATGATACATTTGTTTTGAATTTGCACTTCATCTAATACCCCATCTTCATCCTCGGTATTTCTTGGTCTGCATATATGGTAATACCTTCTGGAAGTGAGGGTAAATCTCCTGCTGCAAATGAAACCTGAAGGAGTGTTTAACATGATGTGCAATTCATACCATTTCCTCCTTCTACTTCCCTCGTATTTACCTTTTTATTCTTTATTTTTAAGTCCAAGTTCCGTGGCGCTGCCTGGAACGTTTGTTCACCGGGTAGGAGTGGTGGCCCCCAGTGGTGCCAGCCGGTCTAACTAGCACTCTATGCGCCTACTCTGAATTGGGTTCGTGGGGTAGACGTTTAGCCTTTGCATCCCGCACTACTCATGGGCCCAATTACCCAATTATGGCGCACTAAAATTCAACCCCTACGACACTCAAGTTTCTGTTGTGGCGCTGACCTCCGCGACGCAACTAATTATACCTGGTCCACCCATAGTTCACTTTCAACACCTTCTCCTCGCTTTCCCCCAAAGTCCCCACCCTTCCAAAACCTGGCCAACTATCCTGACCCTATATTCTCGCTCTTTTCAAACCCCATCGACTATCTCCACCCTTTTATCCCCCGCAAACCCTACCAAATACCATGGATCGACCACGCGTCTCTAATCTTCCTCTCAATCAATTTCACTCGTCCCTTTTCAAGCACAGCCTAGATCTTCCTCTTCCCTACCAACCGTTTGGTGGTTATAAAACCAAACTTGCCAATAGCCTCGTTTTCAAAGCATGGTCATTTATTGCACGCTGTATATTTTAAGACTAGTAGAGACTAGCGTAGGAAAACCTATCAACTTTAGTTTATTTTACTTATGATTGGTTTCTTAGCAGGGGCCATGCTATGTGTCTCACCTCTCTTAAAATAAGCGTGAAACAGTGTGGCGAGACATATCCATGTTCAGTTTCTTGACAACTTGACGTATAATACCTGCTGTTCTTTCAAATTAATCCTTCAATTACATCATTTGCATCGTGCGATCTTTTCTAGGAGCGTCAATGTAAACAGATGGTTCCTAATTCGAAGTAAGTATCGCCGTTCACTCATTCTCCCCCGCTTTAAGCTGATAGGGTTATATCAGGAACTGCGCTTGTCTTCACGGCCGAGCTCGTTGGACTTATTGGAGGACTCATTGTGGAGGTTGGTCTCACTATGCGAGTCTTTTCCTCCCTACGAGTCGAAACCTTAGGCAGGCGGGGGCTTCGGGGGCGTAGTTCCTCCCTTTGCAGGATCTACCGTCCCTGAGCAGTCCAGCCCAGCATTGGATTGGTGCGTAGGAGCCGAAGCTCATTTGGTGTTGTTCTTCTTTCAGAGAACAACTCTAGGAACCCCGGAAGAAGGCCTCATGACCACCTTCAGGGGTGTTGCCTCCTATAAATCAAAGGACTCGGTGGAAGCGCGCGGTCGTTTTACCTTAAGGGAAACGGTCACGCTAGGGGAGGGAAATCCCTGGTTTTAGCCGGTGCTGGATGCGAACCACTTGCGCCGCCTGCTCTACCAGGAGAGCGCCTGGGGTGGGCAGTACCCGCAGGAGGGTACCGAATTGGCTCGGAAACGGCCTTGCTCCCAAGCCTTGAGATGCCATAAGACGATTGAGGCATAAGACGTCCCAGGCAGCGCCGGGCGCGCCAGGACCACGTCCTTAACCCAGAGAAATGAGAGACGATCCATAGCCTGAACGGCCAGGATTTTCTTCTCCAGGAAATACACCACATTACTTCGAAAAAGCATGGTGTGGCTCTTCGCAATTGACACACTTGGTCATACACGATTTGGATTTATTGTGTGCGGCCTTGAAGAAACTTACAGAATTCGGGTAACCCCGAATTTGCACGTCTCCACGAGTGATTCTTATTGCCACAGCGGTAGCAGTTAGTAGCACCTCGCGGCAGTGGCACGAATGCCTTCACGAGGTAGCCATACCAACCAGCACGCACCGACTCAGGTAACTTGTCACACTCGAACACGATAAAGTGTGTAGGAGTGGGTATTGAGGTCCCTCCCTGTTTTCTCATCATACGTTTGACCTTGACCTCTCCTTGGTCTGCCAGGTCTAAAGCGATTTCAAGGTACCTTTTGTATTGTTTATAGCCGGCGAAAGAGGGAAAGGTACGGTGGGCCCCTTAGACTAGGAATAAGGGACTTATGACGTTAGGGGGCACTGCCCGAAGGGCTTCTCTATCTCTTGGCAGCCCTAAAGGTGGTGAGCCCTATCTGGCCGTTTACACCGGTAGCGGTCAATTTTGGGTCACCTACCTGCTCTTTTGGCAGTCCCCTGTCAAAATAAAGGAGGGACTGGCGCTAGAAATGAGATTGAACTTTCCCAAGAGCGCCTTCAGAGAAGGCGCACCAGTAAGCCTCCTCTTTAGTAGAAGAAGGATGGAGGGGCCCCTGAGAAAGCACAGGAGGTAGCTTATTTTGGAGTATGGAGCTTACCGAGAGCGGCTCCAACCTTGGTGAAGGGAGTAAAGTTTTTTTCGCGTTCTCCATGGCCATTAAGTAAGACTTCGACACCCGTGCTTGTGACGGCTCCGTACCCGGAGCCCCGTGGAGCGAGAAGAACATTTAGGAAGCTTTGATTTCCATTGTTTTTGTTCTGTTTGAAGAGGAGGGTTTAAGGTGGACCCGCTTTTCTCTGCCCCCGAAAAGGGCCTCAAAGACGGACGTACGAGCCTTGGTCAGATTTTTCTCCGAGATGGAAAACATCTTGACCGTCAAGGGGAAACCAGGTGGGGGAGTGGGTCCCTCCTCTCCTTGTGAATCTTTGGGACCCTGTGTCACCTGAGAAGGACCTTGCGCATGGGCGATCTCAGGTTTAATGTCTAGCACCTAGCCTAGGTTCGCCTGCAGGAAGACCCTGTCTTCCTGGAGTAGGGCATCTCCGAAATCATCTCTGCCTCGGCCTTAGAAAGGGCCTTCAACTATCCATCTCCCACCAAGGTGTCAAGTATCCTGACTGGAGTCTCACAGGGCCTATGTCCCGTCCTGTCTGTCACTGGGGCCGGTATACCAACATGGATAGGAAAAAAAAAGAGGCAGCATGTAGACCAGCTCCCATCAAGTTCACCAACTTCGGCCTACGATGTCTCGCGGCAAGGCTCAGGGGACGATACCAACCACTCTAAGGGGGTTTTGGTATGTCGTCTGACACCATAGGAAGTGGCGGGAACCGAGGCAGTGTTGTCTCTGTCTTGCCGTGTTTATGGTGGGCCCATGAGGAAGCAAAAGGGGACCTGCCACAAATGGAGAGTTGATTGGAAGCAACTCTTCAAAAGGGGTTGAAGGAGAAACATCCAAAGCTCACAGTTCCCAACTGAGCAGCCAGAGAGGCAGGGCGACATAGTGTATTTCTTCAGTAGGACTTGCTGATCATAGACAGGATAGCCAAGATCTGAATCTCTGTTGTGGCAGTCCCAGACTGGTCCCGAGACCTTTCGTTGGCCTACCAGTCAACAAAACAGTAAAGCCTGCCGCCTCGCAAACAGTATTGCCTATGTACGCGAGAGAGAACGAAGTGGAATCACAACAACCAACCACGACCCAGTCAGAGAGTTCAAGTTAACCCAATGACGGGGCTTCCGATTTTTACTCAGACCGGTAGGACGTTCGGCTCCGGGTACTAAGTGTAACAAGCAATACAAGGTACCCATCTCCAGGGATATGAGCTGAGGAGAGTTGACACAGAAAGGCAGAAAGTAGTTGTTAGCGGGAAAAAGAGGAGTCTAGGCTGGGAAGGCAGGAAAAGCACCGCATGCTCCCTACATAGTGGCAGGAGCAAAGAAGGACACATGGAGACTTGTATTGGATGAGGGAAAATCGAGAGTTGGGCGGTCCGCTACATTAGTCCGCTACTTGCGGACTCTCTAAATGGTAGTGGGAGCGGTTTCTAGAAGCAAAAAGTAGCGGAGTAGTGGGTAGCGGACTAAAAAAAGTTCAAAACCACTACCGCTACCTATTTTACGTTTCTTTACAATATTACTGGTAAATATGTAGACGAGCGACCCGGCCGAAAAAAGTTTGTGTAAATATTATCGTGTCGGAATATTGATGCGCGTTTGAGTCCTTTTCGAATTACAGCTGACGCAATTTTTGTTATAAAAAAAAATGTCCGAAAGTAAACAAACGGAAAACGCTGTTTACTTACTTTATTGCAGTGGGTATACTTCTGAAATAGCGAATGAGGATAGCCTATTTTGTTAGCAATAGTGAATAGCGACCTCTTGGCAGAAACTAAACCAATCAATCAAAGTTTTGGGTTTAACCTTGACTTAATGGGACGTGCAATTCAAGGTTGATTTTTTTTTCTTTAAATGGCGCTCACTTAAGTCACGTTTAGTTTCAGAACATCTAAATTAAAAATGAGGAGTAATATCTACTGCCCAGGCACAAACCTCGCAATCGATTTTAATGTTAAATAAATTATAGTCACGTTTAGTTTTATAACATCTAAATTAAAAATGAGGGGTAATATCTAATGCCCGGACGCAACCTCGCGATCGATTTTAATTTTAACTAAATTATGAACGTCCAAAAAGGTTACAAATTTTTCTCTATCAGAAACTAGAGTTGATAATTCGGAAATAGACGACAGACACACTTCGAAAACCAATACCATTTTGAAACTGCGTAATAAACGTCTGTATTATATCCAAACAGCTAAAAAAAAGTAGTTCCTTTAAACGATCTAGCTAATTAGATTTAAATGTATAAAAAAGGTAATAAAAATAGTAAAACGGGGAAAAATATATTGACAAATAAAAATGACTCCAAATGAGGATAATAAAAAGCTATTGAGTGAAAAACAAAATATAAATTCAAATCAGTCATTTCTGACGTCAGACGCAACTCCCACCCCTATTATAAATCGCAAAACGATTAAAGGCGCTGACATGATGTAGTTAAAGCATTCACCTCTGTAAACGTCAGAACATTATTATATAAATAATGAAACTCAGGATCATCGCAGTGTGGTCCAGGTATCGTGTTTACCCCCCCCCCCCCTATCCATCCCCTTAAATGTACTCCAAAAACGTGAATCATTTTGGAACACGGACGAAATAGTACGTCCCATCATTGAGTCGCTAATCTACATATTTACCAAACTAAGATTCACCAGGTTGATCAAGTTACACCATTCCTTGAGAGAACTAAAGTGACCAATTTGGAAAGCATTCAGAAGAAGACTGACCACTTACAGCAGCTTCCAATCGTTATCAGTTTTCTCCAAACCAACCAACTGTTCTTGCTGTTGTTTTCATTGACAATTTGCAACAATATCCAGCACACCTCCTACTATAGGCTATTTCAGCCCCAAATTACCATTTTTAAGGTGATTTTGAAATGGGGGCGAACATACATCCATTATTAAGTGTGGAGTTTCACCCCACACAACCTGCAATTTTTAAATAAACTAGCAATATTCCTAATTCGAAAGCCTAACATTAGATTCGAATTAAAAATGCGATTGCGAAATGTCGTAAGGCCTCTAGTTTTTCTTCCGTGTTCCTTGCCATCAGACATAAGTCTCACCCCCGAATGCTATTTAAATCAATCATATTTTCTTCAAAATTGATTAATATGAAATTTACATATCATATTTTAATTGAGAAAAAAATCCTTTCAAAATCCCTTCATACGATCGGACGTGTTCTGAGCGAGCTCTCTATTCAGTGATGTTTTTTTTTCATTTTGGATTTTTCGGTGTAATTAATATATTTAAGGGTAAATATGTAGATTATCGGCGCGAACGATGGGATGTACTATTTCGTCTCTGTTCAAAAATGCTTCACGTTTTCGGAGTACATTTAAGGGGACGGCTCGTGTGGGGGTAAACACAATGCGGGGACCACACTACGATGATCCTGAGTTTCATTAAATTGGGGGGTCTGGGGGGCACAGCCCCCCAATATATAATCCTAATTGTTTATAGAATAATGTCCTAACGTTTACATAGGTGAATGATTTAACTACATCATGTCAGCGCCTTTAATCGTTTTTTCGAATTATAATAGGGGTGGTGGGGGTGGTACCTGACGTCAGAAATGACTGATCTAAATTTTTATTTTGTTTTTCACTAAATATCTTTTTATTATCCTCATTTGGAGTCATTTTTATTTGTCAATATATTTTTCCCCATGTTACTATTTTTATTACCTTTTTTTATACCTTTAATCTAATTAGCTAGATCATTTAAAGGAACTACTTTTTTTTAGCCGTTTGGGTGTATTACAGACGCCTTTTACGCAGTGTGAAAATGGTATCCATTTGCGAAGTTTACCCGTCATTTATTATCAAATTATTCACTCTATTTTCGGATCAAGATAAATTTTTAACATTTTTGGACTTTCATAATTTACTTAACATTAAAATCGATCGCAAAGTTTGTCTTCGGGCATTAGATATTACCCCTCATTTTTAATTTAGATGTTCTAAAACTAAACGTGACCCTAATTTACTTAACATTAAAATCGATTGCGGGTTTGTGTCTGGGCGTAGATATGTAACTTAAGTGCGCGCCATTTTTTTTTAAATCCTCATTGAATTTGCACGTCCCATTAAGTCAAGGTTACATCAAAAACTTTGGTTGATTGTTTTAGTTTCTGCAGAGAGGTTGCTATTCACTATTGTGAACAAAATAGGCTTTCCTCATTCGCTAGTTCAGAAGTATACCCAGTGCAATAAATTAAGTAAACAGCGTTTTTCATTTGGTTATTTTCGAGCATTTTTGTTAAAAAAAATGGCCTAAGTAAACAGGGTTTGCGTTTGTTTACTTTCGGGCATTTTTTTTTTTATAACAAAAATGGCGGCAGCTATATTTCGAAAAGGACTCAAACGCGCATGAATATTCCGACGGGTGAACGATAATATTTACACAAATTTTTTTTTCGGCCCGGCCGCTAATCTACATATTTACCGAATCCACCCCGCCTGTAAGTCCCAGCCAGGGAAAGGGTCATGGTTCTCGCAGTACGTCTACATTAGATCCTCGCCCTGGCAAAATATGATTAAAATTGTTCCCCTGTGTGATTTACCAATATCTACCTAACGAGCTCATAAGTTTATTAATGTGGAATTCAAACCAATCTGGTGGAAATCGGTCAATAGTTTAATGACAATACGCGAGTAATGTCGGACAATCTAACGATGAATAGGTACTAATCAATGACTATCAAAGAGTATTTCTAAAAAGTTAAGTCTGGTTTTTTTATATGTCAAAACCAGGAGACGGATTTATAATAACTCCGATGGATTGGTGTTCAGATGAATAGGAAGCAGATCGAGAGAATCAAGTAGAGATCGGTCAGAAGAAGAAAAGAATTGACCGGATAGACGAAAATGCGTACCATAAGATAGTTCCGAAACAAGATAGGGCATATCCTTTTTTAAAAGAAGATTGAGTATTCGGCAAGATCTGCGGCCAGCTTGTCCACCAACTTAACGTTCATATCCGTGAAGCGTAAGCTAACATTGATCTGCTGATGAAGACCTTTGATTTGGCAATTACTTTGTACGTGGATAACTCGTGGTCCGTAAACAAAATGAACCATCAGATATGAGGGCTAATCAAGGATGGGATGTATAGAAATATCGACCAGGATACGCCCGGAACGACTGTTGGGGAGTTCGATTTCTTGAATAACGAGTGGTCTTGACATAAAGATTGAGTGTGTGTGTGTGTTTGTGTGTCCAGGTCCTGCATTATCATTACAAAGTCAATAGACAAATGACGAGAGATTTACGTGCCCGAAGTTGCATCAACTGAAAAGTGCGCTGAAGACGTGCTACATGCAGATAGCGAAGATCCAAAGGCTTGTTGTTGGTGGAGACAGTAAGCTCACGCCCCTCCAAATGCTAATGGCAGTTGCGTACTAGCAAGTATATTCCAAAGAGTGTTCAAGAGAATGTACTATACCCTTTTTGGGAATGGAAAATAGAGCGCGAGAAGAAAGTAAGCGATTGCAAAGATTGATGTCTGAGTCAACGCTGATAGAAGCACCAGGAGAAAGATGGACCAAACAAACAACGCAAGCAATAGCATCTTTGGCGCGACGAAACGATTCGCACGCCTCGAAGACCATATGAGAGGAGAGTTTCCCTTAGCTTTGAATGCAGATTGTTCAAGAGTTGCATGTTCCCTTTAGCGTCAGGAATGAAGTCTTGGTAGAAATTAACCATGCCACATAAAGGACGAAATGCTCCAGCTAATAGGCTCGAGGAAAATCACGAATGACAGCAACTTTTTCCTCAAGAGGAGGAATTCCGCCAGGATAAAAATGGTGCCTGAGAGGGGAGAGTTGCGAGACACCGAAAAGACAATTAGATGTGTTAAAGAGGTGCCACACTTTTTAAGACGAGCTTTAAACCGATGAAAGTGAGACAGATGCTCCCCTAAAGACGAATATACGTTCAGGGGGTCGTGTATGTAATTAAAGACGAAAGGGAGACCTTTCAGAACCTGATCCATAAAACAGTGGAAGATGTGCCCACTACTACAGATACCACAAGACGGTCAAAGCATTTTGAAAGAACCAAATATAGTGGAGATAACCGTGTTTTGGACGTCATTAGGATAAATAGGGATCTGGTTGGAGGCAAGAAACAGATTAAGAAGAGAAAAGAGGTCAAATCTGATAAATACGGTAAGGGGTATCTTACCGTATCTATAAGCGATAGTCCGAAGTTTCAAAACCCAGTAATCGCCCGCTCCATACGAGATGGAGTGGATAGGATCGAGGAGACGTTAAAGGATAGGCTATACCAGTATTAAGCATAAATCCGAGCTCCCTTTTTACTACCGAGTCACCCTAGGGATAGACTTCAGGCGTCATCGAAGTAAGGCTAGCAGAAATGATGCGGACAGGCAGGATACAACTTTGAGAAGGGAAAAAAGGAATAATATACAGTGAGAGACGTTGTACGATGGACAAGCTTGCAACGATGAGAATTGATCAAAAGGTCATTGACAGAAAGTAATTCGAGACCCTCTAAAAGGAGAGCCTAGCTCGCAGATAAAGAAATTTTATCGAAAGACTCGCCGGACACGAAGAACCAAATCCGATGGAGGGTAAGTTTTGTTGTTTGGAGAGGCTGCGAGGATACTGCATCAGTGGTCGCAGTTACCCGATTAATCACGAACTACAACAACATTTCATATGCTCGATAGTAAATAACACTCCAGAATACAGGCTCGGTCGCTTTTCTTTGTTTTGAATATAAGCCTTTCGTTCAGGGGGCCATGTTTTTTGGCGTTTACACCGTAAAAAAATAGTAGGAAAGCATTAGAACAAAAGTGCCTTTAAAAACAGAACGCCAATAAAATGTCTGACACTCTTTTGCATTCCCTCGTTTCGCACATTTTTCAAATATCTAGATATAAAGTCTTCATTAAGAGTCAGGAGTTGTAACGTTAATGAGTTTCTGTGACCCTAAAAAATTAACTAAGCATTCACGGTTAGCAAATAAATCACTAAGAACTCGCAAGTATATGGCATAAACTGTAGTAGAATCAGCTGTTTTCAAAACTATCGAATAACGATGAAAAGGGCCGAATCTCAGAACATACAAAAAAATGGTTCTAATCTTACGCTTGTATGGTACAAGTATTTAATTTTAATTAACTTAAATATTTAAGAAGGCGCAAATATGAAAAATGAAAGCTAAAACATAACGAATTATAAATATGAATAAAAAGTAATTAACAAAGAATTAATGAAAAACAATAGTTCCAATTTAATGTATGTACTGTATAATTATTCAATTTTAATGATAAATTGAGAGAACGATAGCACCGCCTACTTTAGGCCATTTCCACCCCAAATTATCATTTTAAGGTAATTTCGAAATGGGGCGAACATATTCCACGTATTGGGGTGCACCCCCACTGCAATTTTGAAATAAACTAGTAATATTCCTAATTCGAAAGCCTAACATTAGATTCGAATTAAAAATGCGATTGTTAAATGTCGTTAGTCATCTAGTTTTTTCTACCGTGTTCCTTGACATCAGACATGACCCTCACCCTCGAATGATTAATATGAAATTTACATATCACATTTTAATTCAGAAAAAACCCTTGTAAATACAGACGACGATAGCGCCACCTACTATAGGCTATTTCAGCCTCAAATTATCATTGTTAAGGTGATTTTAAAATGGGGGTCGAACATACTCCATTATTAAGTGGGGGAAAAACCCCTGCATAAACAAATAAACTAGTAATATTCCTAATTCGAAAGCCTAACATTAGATTCGAATGCAAAATGCGATTGCTAAATGGCGCTAGGCCTCTAGTTTTTTCCACCGTGTTCCTTGACATAAGGCATGAGCCTCACCCTCGAATGCTATTTAAATCAATCATAGTTCTTTAAAATTGATTAATATTAAATTTACATATATATTTTTATTTGGAAAAAAATTCCCGGTAAATGAGACGATGATAGAGCTGCCTGAAGTGGACCCGATCATAAATAAGATTCCGGCTCAAATTTCTGTTTTTAATCAACTTAAAACATGACATAGGGATCAGCGCATGATGTAACAAATAAACACAATAAGTCTAAGACAATTACATTAAATTAATAATTATATATATATAAATGTTATAAACGATATATAAAAAACTAAGATTCACCAAGTTGATCAATTTAAACCATTCCTTGAGAGAACTAAGGTGAGTACTTTAAAAAGCATTCAAAAGAAGACAGAATACAAAATAAACGACAGATACACCAAAAGACTCTCTCCGTTAGTAAGGACGTGGATAAGGCCTTCGACAAGGTGTGGCACGAAGGACTCCGTTGGAAACTCGCCAACAACACGGAGTTACCTCTCTGCACCAGAAGGCTCCTCTCGCACTACCTCACTTAACGGTGCTGCCACATTAGATACAGCAACACCCTATCAAGACCTTTCACACCACGCTCAGGCGTTCCCCAAGGAAGCGTACTGGCACCCACACTCTACATCATGTTCACAAACGACCCCCCCCCCTCCTCACCAGTAAACTGCGTTCACACCTACATAGTGGTCTACGCCGATGACGAGACCATTCTCGTCAGCGGCTGGGCCCCAGAAGAAATCGCGCTCCACGCACAAAGAATACTAGACGAGAAGACAGATTACGAGGATAAATGGCTGATTGCCACGGATCCTCAGAAGACACTGATGACACTCTACGGTGCTAGAGATCACTTCATGCACAACCTCCAAATCTACTCACACACACCAGACATGATCCACCAAAACCCAGCAAGGCTCGCATACACTCAACGCACCAAAATCCTGGGGGTAACTTTCGACAAGTCCCTCAGGTTCAATTTACACCAGAACATAATACAAGCAAGAGCCTCACGCACAAACACATTGCTGGGTAGGTTTCTACCCTGCGAGCAAAAAACTAAAAGTACACTTATATAAAGCACTCGTGCGTCCCATTCTCACGTACGCCCCGCTGTCGCTCGTTTTCTGCGAGCGACACGTGGAAGCGAAAGGATCAGCGCATTCAGAACTCTGCTCTGAAGCGCGCTTGCCGTTCGCCGCGGTACTCGAGAATGGACGCACTACACAACAACAATAAACTAGCTCCTCTCAACACTTACGCTCACACCAGACTCACTAAACAACTCGACAAACTCACCACAGACCCACTATACACCTCGCTACAGGTGAGAAGGTACGCGATGGCGCCGCGATATCCCGCGGCCCACGAACACCCGCCGCCCGTACCGTTCTTCGCATAAACCAGTAAGCGTCATGAATGGAGCGTTTTCGCATGAGCAGTCAGCCTCCCCCTCCTGACCTATCCCCAACCCTCGCCCAGTCAATACCACATAACCTACGCCCCCACAACAACACAACGCATCGGTGTATAGCCACCGACCTATCAACTCTCGCTGTCCTTTTCGTAAATGTTTTCCGCAACGCTCCTCTCTGACTACCTGACTGCCGTATTACATACAGCGGCCCCTCTCTGTTCTTTCTATACACAACAAGCAAAGACTGACCACTGCCAGCAGCTTCAAATCGTTATCAATTTTCTCCAAACCAACCAACTGTTCTTGCTGGTTGTTTTCATTGACAATTTGCAACAATATCCAGCACACCGCCTACTATAGGCTATTTCAGCCCCAAATTACCATTTTTAAGGTGATTTTGAAATAGGGGCGAACATACATCCATTATTAAGTGTGGAGTTACACCCCCCACACCCCGGCAATTTTTAAATAAACTAGTAATATTAGATTCCAATTCGAAATGCGATTGCTAAATGTCGTAAGGCATCTACTTTTTCTACCGTGTTCCTTGCCATCAGACATAAGCCTCACCCCCGAATGCTATTTAAATCAATCATATTTTATTTAAAATTGATTAATATGAAATTTACACATCATATTTTAATTAAGGAAAAATTCCTTTCAAAATCCCATCATACGATCGGAAGTGTTCTGAGCAAGCGCTCTATTCAGTGATTTTTTCATTTTGGATTTTTTGGTGTAATTAATATATTTAAGTTTGGAAAGATAGTTACTGTGAGTTTTAGACATAATATTAAAGGAATTTTTTGGTAAATATGTAGATTAGCGACTCGGCTGAAAAAGTTTTTTTTTTGGTAAACATTTTCGTTCACCCCTAGCGGAAATTCATGGAAAGGAGTACCAAGAGTGGATTGCAGCATTCCTAACACAAAGACAACAAAGAGTGGTGGTGAAGGGGGAAATGTCAAGATGGAAGCCAGTGACAAGTGGAGTGCTGCAGGGTACATAAGAACATAAGAAAAGAAGGAGACTGCAAAAGACCATTCATGGCCTACACTTCGTAGCTCCTGTTCCAGTCAACACACAAAGATTTCTTACCAGAGAAAAGTCATCAACATTGTCACCCTTTACTGTTCTTGGACCATTGTTGTTTGTTTTGTTTATCAATGACCTCCCCGATAGTATAGTAAATGACAGCGAAGTATACCTGTATCCAGATGACACAAAGATATTTAGATGCATAAAAGATCAAGAGGATTGTCAAAAGCTGCAGCAGGATGTGCAGGAGGTATACTCATGGAGTGAAAAATGGTTGTTGAGTTTTCATTCGGATAACATCCGGATATTATTAACTGCCTCCCCAAGATCGTTTATATAGATGACAAATAATAATGGACTGAGAACTGATCCCTGAGGAACCCCACTGATAACATCCCTCCACTCTGACTTTACACCATTTAACACTACCCTTTGCTTCCTGTCTTTCAGCCATTCAGCTATCCAATTTGAAACACCCCCACATATCCCAATCATTTTTAATTTATGAACTAGTCTCCTATGTGGTACCTTATCAAATGCTTTACTAAAATCCAAGCAAATTACATCTACATTCTCTCCCTTATCTACTTGATTTGTTACAAACTCTAGAAAGTCTAGTAAATTAGTCAAACATGATCTACCTGATCTAAACCCATGCTGAGCATCGCTGATTAACCCCTCCCTCTCTAGATGTTGGCAAATCCCTTTTTTAACTATTTTCTCAAGAATTTTACAGACTACAGGAGTTAGGCTAACCGGTCTAAAGTTATTTGGATCCTCTTTACTACCCTTCTTGAAAATGGGGACTACATTCGCTCTCTTCCAATCATCGGGTATTTCTCCATATTCCAATGACCTAGTATATAACTTGTCCAGAGCTATTGAGATACTTTCTACCCCTTCTTTAAGTATCCTAGAATGAATATTATCAGGGCCGGAGGCCTTGGTAGTATCAAACTCACCTATTAGTGCTTTTATCGTCCTCCAATCCACACTAATGGTAGTAAACACCTCTTTCCCTGACCCATGAGTACTATACATAAGACTATTTAGTTTCTCCTTTGTAAATACTGATGCAAAATGACCATTTAGTACCTCATCAGTTTCTCTCACAACCCCTTCATATTTGATAGGTCCTATTTTAACTCTGCCAGACTTATTATTAATTTTATAGTAACTAAAGAACTTTCTAGGATCTTTGTTGCTATCCTGAGATAATTTAATTTCTGACACCCTTTTGTTCTTCTTTACAATTTTATTTAACTCATTCCTAGCCATTCTATAATCACTTAAATTTAGAATATTATTTTCTACCTGTAATTTTTTATATGCCCTTTTCTTCTCGTAAATTTTTCTAGCTATCTCCTGATTCCACCATAATGCTTTCCTACTTTTGTTCCTAATGGCCTTCATTGGGATACATTGTTCTTGGACTATATTTATTATATGCTTGAAAGTATCCCACATCCTATAAGCATTTTTACCTCTGAATTCTACATCCCAGTCTACAAAATTCAGCATTCTCAGTTATTTTACCCTTCTCAATTCCCAAGTTAAAACGAACTATCTGATGGTCACTATTTCCCAATGCTTCCCCAACAGTCAATTCTTGAACTAAATGATCACTGTTAGAAAGTACTAAATCTAATATATTGTTCCCCCTTGTTGGCTCATTAACAAATTGATTCAAAAAATTATCCTCAAAGCATTCTATGAACCTGGCACTTGTTCTATCCCTACCTATCATATTTTCCCAGTCCACGGAGTTTAAGTTGAAGTCCCCAATAATAACTGCATCTGTTTCACATCCCTTACTTATTTCCCTTATCATTAGTTCATCCATATCATCAGTCTGCCCAGGTGGCCTGTAAAAAGCTCCCAAATTCACCATTCTATTTTTACTGAACCTAATATCTATCCAAAGTGACTCAACACCATCCTGCTTTATTGAAGTATTTAAACTTGAAACAATGTTGTTTTTTATATAGATAATTATTCCTCCACCAATCCTACCTGTCCTTTGACTAATGTACATATTATAGCCCTGTAAATCAAATTCACTTATAGTGTCACTAAATTCTATTTCATTAACCCATGATTCAGTAACACATAATATATCTATATCCTCATTGCTAATATAACTAAATAGCTCATCCTTCTTTCTAAGACTACGAGCATTTGTATAGAAACAATTTAACCCCCCCTATTCCTGAGGCACCTCTTGAAACCTGAATGACCTCACCTCTATCACCTTGGAACCTATTTCTGTTATCTGCCAAGTCCATTCTACTTTCAGTACTATATTGTCCTCTCATAATTCCCTGACCACTCTTAGTATCTAGTTTCCCGCCCGCAAAGACCTAATAACACGATCATACTCCTCCCACAACACATCTTCCCCCCTCCTACTCAAATGCAGTCCATCCATCGCATACATTTCTTTCATTCCAACAAACCTATCCCACACATCCACAAACATGACACCTTCCATCTCACACATCCTCCTCACATAATCATTCAGCCCAATCGCACGAGACATCCATTCTACCCCAACATCCATTCTTGGAAGCACACCTGTCACAACACCTTTCATTCTACTTTCTTTCACCTTTTCAATCAACCTCTTGTACCTCTCACGTAACTCACATGCACCCACTTTCTTCACATCATTCACTCCTACATGTGTAATCACAACCGCATCCCTTGCACAGCCAGACACCAGCTCCTCATACCTATGAGACCGATCATCCACTCCAGCACCCGGCAAACACACCCTCAAACCATTCAATCTACTTGCATTCAACTTCCTATCTAAATATCTAACTCGCGAATCACCCATCACAAGCACTTCAGTCAGACTCCTATTCCCAACCCCCACAGACCTAACTCCATCCCCACTCCTATTCTCATTCAAACTACCAGTCACTCTACCTCCACCTCCACCCCCATCAGTCATGTCACTTCCAGTTACTTCCTCTCTTAGGGCACTGAATCTATTAGTCAAGCTAATAGGTTCTGTGTCCCTCTGACTCACACACCTATTCTCTCCCTGGCTAACAACCTCAACAGAGGCAACCCTATTCTCACAAAGAACAAAGAACAGGAGAAGCCTCCCTAGCTTCACGTTTCCTAACTATCCACTGTCCCCCATCCTCACTAGGTCTATTTCTAACTAATCTAAGGGGGCTAACTTCACTATCCCTAGAACTATCATATCCTACCTCCTCCACCGGCCCTCTACCTTCACCTGAAACATCTAACTGGGTGTCAAACATTCCCCTTTTACGCAGTTTTAAATGATCAATCAGACATCTTTCGGGCAGGTGTTGAGGTTCTATGGGGGGAGCTGGATAGTGTGATTAGGTCCTTACGGGTGGGAAACTAGAAGCTGTTAGAGGTAAGGGAATAACAAGAATAGAGGGCAGGTGTAGGAAATGGAAGGGATGCAGAGATAGAGGAATAGCTAAGGGAGAGGGCATACTGATGCGTTATAGGGGGACTAATGCACAAGTGAATGAGCAGATAACTAGGAATAGAAAAGCACGATGCAATGAAGATGGGAATAATAAAAAAACCTTAAAAATATACTACACAAATGGTCGGAGTATAAGGAATAAGATAGATCTCTTAAGAGCGTTAGCGAGTGAAGAGAATTTTGATATAATTGCCATAACAGAGTCATGGCTTGATTTGGCAGGAAATCACTTTAAACCTGAGGTTGAGATTGAGGGCTTTAACATGTTCCATACAGATAGGAATAGGAAGAGAGGAGGAGGGGTTATTATTTATATTAAAGATAATCTCCAGTGTTGTGTAAACAGTACAATTAAATTAGATGATAACACAGAGTCATTATGGCTAAATGTAAAGGAAGGTAAAAACAAGCTTGTCATAGGATTATTATACAGACCACCAAATCTTAGTAAGGAAGCTTCAAATCTTCTGTGGCAGGAGATTGAACGGGCATGTAGAAGTAAGCATGTGTGTATAATGGGTGATTTTAATTACAGAAATATAGACTGGAAAGCTCTTGTGGGTGATCAGGAGGCTGAGGAATTTTTGAATGTTGTCCAAGATAATTTTCTGAGGTAGATTATTAACGAACCCACTAGAGGTAATAATATACTGGATTTAGTTCTGACAAATAAGGAAGAAGTTATTAAGGATACTGAGATTGGAGGAAATTTGGGTAATAGTGACCATTGTGAAATTAGATTCAAGATGAAATGGAATGATATTGATAGTAGCATGAACAATGTTAAAATTCCTGACTTTAGAAGAGCAAATTATAATGGGCTAAGGACTTACCTGGAGGCAGTTGTACAGAAACCAGGCAATGAAATCAATTCAGGAATAGATTCAATGATATCAGTTAGTGGAGACAATAATCACCAGGAGGAAGAGATTACAATTGAAGAGGAGTATGAAAGAATAATTGAGCAATTAATTACAGGTCAGATGATTAACATTCCATATAAGGAGATTAGGACTAAAAATAATGACCCAAAATGGATGACAGATAAAATTAAGCATTATATTGGCATTAAAAAGGGCATTTATAGGAAAATAAAAAATGGGGAGGATCACTTAAGGCAGATATAATGAACTAGCAAGAGATGTTAAAAAGTTAGTTAGAGTAGCAAGGAGAAATTATGAAATTAAAGTGGCAAATAGGGCAAAGGAAGATCCTAAAAGTTTTTATCAATTATACAAAACTAAGGTTAGAGATAAAATAGGCCCACTTATAGATTCCAATGGAGAATTAGTGAGTGATAGGGACTCAATGGCTGGAATGCTAAATGACTTTTTTCTCTCAGTATTTACACAGGAGGATACTCTAAATATACCCGAGGTGTCAATGATCTTTCGGGGTAATGATGAAGAGAAATTAAAGGATATCTTGATCACAAAGGAGATAGTGACAAAGGAAATTGATAAAATCAAAAGTAGTAAAGCACCCGGTCCTGATGAGGTCTTTCCTAGAATTTTGAAAGAATGTAAGGATGTGTTAAGTGAGCCCCTAGCATGCATCTTTAGAAAATCATTGGAGAGTGGCATTGTGCCAGTGGCATGGAAGAAAGCCAATGTGATACCTATATTTAAGAAAGGGGATAAAACAAATATGTCTAATTACAGACCAGTAAGTTTGACATCAGTGGTAGGGAAAATGATGGAATCTATTATAGCAAGGAATATTAGGGATCACTTGGATAAGCATAAGTTGATAAAAGAATCACAGCATGGCTTTAGTAAGGGTAAATCCTGTCTGACTAATTTGCTGTCTTTTTATAGTAAGGTGTATGAAGCAGCAGATAATGATGAAAACTATGATATTTTATACTTGGACTTTAGTAAGGCTTTTGATCGAGTGCCACACTTACGGCTTCTGAGCAAAGTTAAAGCACACGGGATCGATGGCAGTATATTTAGGTGGATTCAGTCATGGCTTGGTGACAGACAGCAAAGAGTTAGTATAGATGGACTTAAATCTGAGTGGGGGTGTGTTAGCAGTGGAGTTCCGCAAGGATCTGTTTTGGGTCCCTTTCTATTCTTAATTTATATTAATGATCTTGACATAGGTATAAGTAGTGACCTGAGTAAATTTGCTGATGATACTAAGCTAGGTAGGGCCATTAGGGCTGATTCTGATGCTGTTGTAATGCAGGAGGAATTGACCATTCTGTCCAATTGGGCTGAGAAATGGCAAATGAAGTTTAACATAGACAAATGTAGTGTACTTAGTATAGGTAGAAATAATCCACTGAATAGTTATAAATTAAATGGGAGAAATTTAGGGAGGACCGATTGTGAGAGGGACTTGGGTATTTTGGTAAGTTCAGACCTTCATCCTAGAAAGCAATGCCTAAATGCTAAGAATAAAGCTAATAGGATATTGGGATTCATTAGGAGGAGTGTAAGCAATAAGAGTGCTGAAGTCATTCTAAAACTGTATCTGGCGCTAGTTAGGCCTCATCTAGACTATGCAGTACAATTTTGGTCACCATATTATAGGAAGGATATTGATTTGCTTGAGTCTGTGCAGAGAAGGATGACAAAGATGATTGGTGGGCTAAGGAACTTACCTTATGGTGAAAGGCTCAGAAAACTAAATCTACATACATTGGAAAGGAGAAGAGTCAGAGGGGAATTGATTGAAGTCTTCAAATGGGTAAAAGGATATAATAAAGGGGATCTGGGTAAGGTTCTTATACTTAGTGAACATGACAGGACACGTAGCAATGGGTTTAAGCTTGATAAGTATAGGTTTAGGAAGGAGATTGGGAGGAATTGGTTTACAAATCGTGTGGTAGATGAATGGAATAGGCTCACTAGACATGTGATAGAAGCCTCCTCTCTGGGTACTTTTAAGAATAGATTAGATAAATATATGAATGAAGCTGCTAGATGGGACTGACTTTTTTATGTACATATGTATATATTTTTCTAAGGAGTGGGGAGATTATTTTGCGGTTGCATGAATGGACATAATCCTCTGGATGCATTTTATGTATATTGTAGATTAGATCTGACGAACTCCTGTTAAGGGTGACAATGTTGACTTTTCTCTGGTAAGAAATCTTTTGTGTGTTGACTGGAACAGGAGCTGCCAAGTGTAGGCCATGAATGGTCTTTTGCAGTCTCCTTCTTTTCTTATGTTCTTATGTTCTTAAGCAGTGTGAAAATGGTATCAAATTGTTCGTTTTGTCCCTCTTCCATTTCAGAATTATTAACTCTAGTTTCTGATAAAGATAAATTGTTCACCTTTTTGGATGTTCATAATTTAGTTAAAATTAAAAGCGAATGCGACATTTGCGGCCGGGCATTAGATGTGACCCCTCAGTTTGAATTTAGATGCTCTAAAATAAAATGTGATTCAAGTCAGCTAGATTTTGAATAGGACGCAGATGCGCAAAATAAATAGTCTTTCCTCTTCGCTATTTCGGAAGTATAACCACTCTATAACTCTTATGTTAGGCCACATCTAGAGTACTGTATACAGGCAGGGTCCCCACATTTTAGACACGATATTAACCTTCTCGAGTCAGTGCAACGGAGGGCAACAAAGATTATTCCTTCATTGAGGCACCTTGAATATGTAGATAGACTGAGAGTATTAAATATGTTCTCGTTCGAAAGGAGGTGTGTGAGAGGGGATATGATTGAGCTCTTTAAAATTTTTTCCGGGATAGATAAATTGGATGTTAGCAAGTTTTTTGAGTTAGATGATGGAAATCGGACTAACATAACATAATTTCACCGATGACAAAAGCCACAAGGGCCTATCAAAGGTCATCCACATCTGTCAAAACCCACCCACAAAAAGCACCATCACCAGGGCATGACAAAATCAAAGTCCCCCACAATATAATATAACAGATGACAAAAGCCACAAGGGCTCATCATAGGTCATCCGAGTCAAAATGGCCTCTTTTTTAAGGCACCCAAACTCCCAGGAAAACTACGTCCAGAAACAAGGGTATCACCAATCAAGGCTTGTCAAGAACTAAATCATGCAGCTATAGATATATACAAACAATATTAATATATACAAAACTTAGGAACCATCACAACCTTCCCTCCCCATAAACTCATCCAACCTACTCTTAAATACATTTAAATTTGGACTACCTACTACCCTCCGTGGCAATTTATTCCAGAAGTCTACCACTCTATTGGTGAAAAAATATTTTCTACCACTCTATTGGTGAAAAAATATTTTCTTAAAACCAACCTACACCCTTGCTTTTTAATTTTCAACTGGTGACCTCTAGTCACCACTTGATGAACTAATGATAAGGGAAATAAGTAAGGGATGGGAAACAGATGCAGTTATTATTGGGGACTTCAACTTAAACTCTGTGTACTGGGAAAATATGATACATAGGAATAGAACAAGTGGCAGGTTCATAGAAAGCTTTGAGGATAATTTTTTTAATCAATTTGTTAATGAGCCAACGAGGGGGGACAATATATTAGATTTAGTACTTTCTAACAGTGATCATTTAGTTCAAGAATTGATTGTTGGGGAAGCATTGGGAAATAGTGACCATCAGATAGTTCATTTTAACTTGGGAATTGAGAAGGGTAAAATAACCGAGAATGCTGTAAAAGTTCCAAATTTCCATAAGGGAGATTATGTAAAACTCCGAAGCTTGCTAAATTTTGTAGACTGGGATGTAGAATTCAGAGGTAAAAATGCTTATAGGATGTGGGATACTTTCAAGCATATAATAAATATAGTCCAAGAACAATGTATCCCAATGAAGGCCATTAGGAACAAAAGTAGGAAAGCATTATGGTGGAATCAGGAGATAGCTAGAAAAATTTACGAGAAGAAAAGGGCATATAAAAAATTACAGGTAGAAAATAATATTCTAAATTTAAGTGATTATAGAATGGCTAGGAATGAGTTAAATAAAATTGTAAAGAAGAACAAAAGGGTGTCAGAAATTAAATTAGCTCAGGATAGCAACAAAGATCCTAGAAAGTTCTTTAGTTACTATAAAATTAATAACAAGTCTGGCAGAGTTAAAATAGGACCTATCAAATATGAAGGGGTTGTGAGAGAAACTGATGAGGAAATAGTTGAGGTACTAAATGGTCATTTTGCATCAGTATTTACAAAGGAGAAACTAAATAGTCTTATGTATAGTACTCGTGGGTTAGGGAAAGAGGTGTTTACAACCATTAGCGTGGATCGGAGGATGATAAAAGGACTAATAGGTGAGTTAGATACTACCAAGGCCTCTGGCCCTGATAATATTCATTCTAGGATACTTAAAGAAGGGGTAGAAAGTATCTCAATAGCTCGGAAGAAGTTATATACTAGGTCACTGGAATATGGAGAAATACCCGATGATTGGAAGAGAGCGAATATAGTCTCCATTTTCAAGAAGGGTAGTAAAGAGGATCCAAATAACTTTAGACTGGTTAGCCTAACTCCTGTAGTCTGTAAAATTCTTGAGAAAATAGTTAAAAAAGGGATTTGCCAACATCTAGAGAGGGAGGGGTTAATCAGCGATGCTCAGCATGGGTTTAGATCAGGTAGATCATGTTTGACTAACTTACTAGACTTTCTGGAGTTTGTAACAGATCAAGTAGATAAGGGAGAGAATGTAGATATAATTTACTTAGATTTTAGTAAAGCATTTGATAAGGTACCACATAGGAGACTAGTTCATAAATTAAAAATGATTGGGATATGTGGGGGTGTTTCAAATTGGATAGCTGAGTGGCTGAAAGACAGGAAGCAAAGGGTAGTGCTAAATGGTGTAAAGTCAGAGTGGAGGGATGTTATCAGTGGGGTTCCTTAGGGATCAGTTCTTGAAGATCAAGGCTACCAAATGGAGAAGCAGCTGAAAAAGATTACTTCTGAGAAGGATGTGGGAGTAATAATCAATGATAAATTGAGTTGTGTAGATCACCTGACAGAGAAAGTAAATAAAGCTAACAAATTAGTGTGAATAATCAGAAGGACCTTTGTTACATTGGATGCAGCGATATTTAAAGCTTTGTTTGTAGCGTTGGTGAGACCACATATAGAGTATGCTAATCAGGTATGGAGTCCTCACCTGGTTAAAGACATTGAGATGGTGGAGAATGTGCAACGAAGGGCTACAAGGATGGTGCCGGAACTTAAAGGCCTTAATTATGAAGAGAGACTAAGGAAGCTGAACCTACCAACACTGGCATACAGAAGAGCACGGGGAGACTTAATAGAGACCTACAAGATACTCACTGGAAAATATGATGGGTAATGTAGTCAAGGCATATTGAAACTTCGAGAAGAAAACATCAGCAGGGGAAATTCACTGAAGCTTTTTAAGACAAGGTCACGGCTAGATATAAGGAAGTATGCTTTCCCGTGTAGGGTGATAAATAACTGGAATCAGTTGCCTGAGTGGGTGATTGCAGCAGCATCAGTCAACCAGTTTGAGGTCAGACTTGATAAATTTTGGTTTAATCAAGAATTGAAATACAATTACAAGGCAAAGATAATCCACCACACGCTGCCACAAGTTGATAATATAGATCTGGATTCACAGGCGTAAGCCTCTTCCATGAAGTCTTCTGTAAGTATAATTTGCAAAATGATTTAAGGCACTGACATGATTTGGTTAAATCATTCACCTCTGTAAACGTTAGCACATTAGTCTATAAACAATTAGGATTATATACTGGGGGGCTGTGCCCCCCAGACCCCCAATTTAATAAAACTCGGGATCATCCTAGTGTGGTCCCCCCATTGTATTTACCCCCACCCGAGCCGTCCCCTTAAATGTACTCCAAAAACGTGAATCATTTTGGAACACAGATGAAATAGAATGTCCCATCGTTTGAGTCGCTAATCTACATATTTATCGTATTTTTAATTATATTTTGAAAAGTTTCTCAGTATTGCTGTTGCTTTGGAGGAACTGAGTATGCCTTTTGATGTAAGCAGTGTGTATGTAGTTTGTGATTTTTGTGGTGTTGAAAACAAAGATTGTGTCAGATCAGGCATCTACAATATAAACAATCAAGAGGATTGTGTCAGATCATGCTTACTTTAGTGAATGTAAGCATGATCTGACACAATCCTACTTTGTTTAAAATAATCTTTTATCATATACTGAAACTAAATCAAGTAAAAATAATTATATAAACTAAATTAAGTGTGAGCCTCAATCAGCACTGTTGCTGAGGAAACAACTAGCAGATCCATAACATTGGTCATCCTTTGGTCATTACCCTGGTCATCCCTAGTTGCACCCTGGTGAGTCCACCCCACCGGTAACTCCCTGCCATGACTGGTAAACAGCAGGGAAAGGGTCATGGTTCTCATAGTACATCTAAATTAGATCCTCGCCCAGGCAAAACGATGGCAAGTCAGATGGATCTCATTACCCATGTGGCATTTGTGGGGTTGCAATTGGAGATTACGACTCGCTGGAGTGTGAACACTGTTCTGTCTGGACCCATGGTACACAGAAATGCTCTGGTCTCCCCTATAAAGCTTTTACGAATATAGTATATTATTCTGACCAGGGCGTATGTTTTGTCTGCACCTCCTGTCATCTAAATTGTAATAATAGTCAATCTTCCAACAGTAAAGACTATCTCAACTTTTTGAAACAGTCAAGGGTCTAGCTAGTGCTGTGGCCAACTTAACCATATAAATGAGCAATCTCAAATCTTCCCATCACTCATCACCAATCCTCACTACCCACTCCAGCTGAAATTCGCACCATCTTACACGAAGAAGCCTTAGAAATTACAGAGAGAGAGAAAAGGGTTAACTCTGTAATTATAAGAGGATTAGGTTCAGATGTGGATGCTCTTCCACATAAGTTTGATGAGGTTATAACTTTTCTTCTTGGGAGAAATACATCCATTGCCCTTGAGGAGGTGGTACCCATCAAGCCTGATCTGATACGTACCAAGCTTACCCCGTAAGGGGCGCGGCGATTTGCCATCCTGGCCGCCGTGTTGATGGTGTAGCGGGCCGAAAAATTTAGACTAACCCCAATCGATCCAACCCGCTTCCTACACTAATCCAGACGTGAGAAATCGAAGGAGAATGAAACGGATTGTATGTACAGTCCTTTACTAACAAAAAAAAAATACAATATTTACAAAAAAATATGGGTAAATATGCACCCAATGAGCCTATTATATATATATATATATATATATATATATATATATATATATATATATATATATATATATATATATATATATATATATATACTAAAACAATCCTATCTTGGAACCCAATCAATCAAAAAAAATATATATTAATACTAAGAGTGAATATACAAAAGGGGACAACCAAAACAAGGGACAACAAAAGAGGAGTTTTCTTACGTGGTACCACGGTTTACGATTTGCCGGCCTTCCCGGGGGAAAATCTTGTCGGCAGTCACTCTTGTGACAAAATTGGGTGTGCGGGGCTTATGGTGCCTGCCACCTCGGAGCTCAGTTGTCTTTAAGATCTAGTCAAGTACTATTAGAAGACTTCTTATATCTTCTTTAAATATCTTCAAAATATTTTCGTTACAGTCGCTCTTGCAAAATGCAGGCAATGTTTTTGTTTGTTTTGTTGTTCTTTTTTTTTCTTCTATTCTGGTACTTTAACGCTGTCTCATAAAATCTTTAACATTTAGTAGCTAATAAAAAAACATGAGATGTTAAATAACCTTATTCATACAACATGAAATCAAATACATATGTACAAAAGAAAATATAATAAAAAAAACCCATTCCCACTCACACACACATTCTTACAGAAGGAGGGCGAGTGTATTGGGAAAAAGGGTGGGAGAATGGCCCCTTCACACACTCACATTCGCTCCACCACAATGGGATCCAGCGCTCCGTCTGGCCCCAGCTTAGCCTCTCTTCCTTCCTTCAGATAGCCTGTATTTCTTCCCTACTTCGTCGCTTTTCATACAACCTCCCACAACTTTCAATGGTCAGCCTCCAATTTCACAGGGTAGATGCTGACCTTCTTCTCAAGCCAACTGTCCCGGATCGGGGCTGAGGGGGAAGGGGACAACGTTCCCAAACCCCTGAGCTCCAGATCGGAATGTTTTTTTTAACAACCTGTTTGATCCCCACTCATACCTTCTCACATCCCTTTTCCTTTCTTCTTCACACTGTTTTATGCCGCGTCTAAGGTGGTGCCGCCGCCATGCCGATGGACTGCCAGGCCACCAGGTGGGAGGGGTGGTCCCAAATGGCGGTGCCTGGCTCTGCCAGGCCTGTAACCACCTCTTGCAGTGCGGGCAACTGCGAGAGGTGATGAGCGATTGCATCCTGTGAAACAAATAGGGTCACCATGCCCAATGATGAGAAACATAAAAATCTCCCCTTAATTCCCCCTGTGTCACCAACGGAGATGCCCTCGGGCAGCTCCACCGAAAAAATGGAGGTCCCCCCTCCCTGTGCTTGTGCAGGGGACCCTCCATATCTCTCTAACAGGAGAGGAGGCTTACTCCTCTCCTTCGCTTACAGGTGTAGGGGACTCCCCCTCACCCCCTTCTCTGGAGGTGCTTTCGGGCACCTTCCTTCTTCCAGCGGCAGTCGCCTCTGTTCTTTCCAAGGGCACTGCCAAGAAAGCCAGCAGACAGCCCTTAGCCAGCCGCTCCACATCGAAGCGGCTCGGTAGGGCAAACCCCCTTAGGGGGGAGAGGGAAGCCAAGCCCCTTCGGTGCTTCCCTCAAAAGACCTGCTGGCAAGAATATTGAACCTTGCCGGGGTCAAGGCCTGTGCCTCCCAACACAAGACTAGTGATGATACTGTCAACGGGACCTGCGATGTCTTGGGGGGAGGGATGGCCAACTGGAGGCCTTCCCTGAGATAGACATGCTCCTTGGGTAAGTATGACAAGATTCGTAATGCTCTCAATCTTATTGATTGGGACTTTGAACTTATGCTTCTTGATGTTGATAGTGCCATATATTTTGTTACAGCTTCTTTAAATAAGCTTGTTAATATGTATGTTCCTATTAAGAAACCTACAGGTAAGACAGTCCCATGGAAAAAGAGTATCCCTCGTAACTTAACTAAACAGCGTAGTAAACTTTGGAATCAGTACAAACTATTAAGGCAGACCTATGGAACGCTGTATCACCTAACCCTACAAAAACTTTTTTGATTTAATGAAATTAATGTTCAACTTGTATATTTAGTTCAACAGTCCCAAATCAAATCTGAATCTAATCTTATTGATCAGCGTTATACTAAACCCAAACTTTTCCACTCATATATTAAGAATAAAAAAACTGCATCCTAAAGTTGGCCCTCTTATGAACAATGGTTTCCTCACAGATATCCCAGCATAATGTCTGAATTGTTTGTGGAGACTTTCTCATCAGTCTTCATTCTTGAGACTCCGGTAAACATCTTCCCTCATCGGATTTGTCATACTAATCTTACCTCAGTCCAGTTCTTCCCGAGAGACGTTGAACTCCAATTGAAAGGCCTGAAAGTGGATAGTGTGATGTGACCCGATCATCTCCACCCTAGAGTCTTGAAGGAATGCTCCTCTGAGCTGGCTTACCCCTTTTCTCACCTATTTAACTTGTCCATGTCTACTGGAACTCTACCACAGTCATGGAAACTCTCACATGTCTTGACCTAAAAGTCTTAACCCTATACCATGCAAGACAATGGAGAGGATCATTACTAAGTCCTTATTCAGTTTTTTGGATGACCACCAGCTATTTGACAATCATCAATTTGGGTTTAGACCCAATAGATCTGTTACTGACCAGCTCCTTCTGACATACAATTATGTTATCTGCTGGTATGACAAAGGCCATGCAGTAGATCTCATCTTATTTGACTTTAAAGAAGCCTTTGATTGTGTCCACCATGGTATTCTTTTGGGCAAACTTGCCTCCATTGGGATCTCTGGTAACCTTCTTAGCTGGATTAGGAGTTTTCTTGTTGGTTGTTATATGAGTGTCTCCATTAGTGGCAGTGTCAGCTCTCCTAGACTGGTCCTAAGTGGGGTGCCTCAGGGCTCTGTTCTGGGTCCCCTTCTATTTCTCATATTCATTAATCATACTTGCTCCCATCTTCAGTGTCAATACAAGATATTTGATGATGACCTAAAGCTGTATCTCCACTTCTCATCTTCTAGTTATTACTTGCCTTCACCTGATCTACAACACAGTATTAACACTCTGTCTGCTACTGCCTCTTTCTGGGGTCTTAAATTCCCAGTAGACAAATGTGCTCACCTGTTTTGCTAGAATCTCATTGATAGAAACTCAAATTCTTGCTATCTCCTTGATGACACACCCTTAAACTTCTGCAATACCTATAAAGACCTTGGAGTCATTGTTGATGACAAGTTAAAGTTTCATCACCACATCAGAAATTCTGTAGGTAAAGCAGGAGGCATGGCTTCTAATTTGCTAACTGCCACTGTTTGCCGTTCTCGTGAGTTTATGTCCTCTCTTCTTTTCTCATATTAGACCCCTGTTAGACTTTGCAACCCCGGTTTGGCACTCTAGATATCTTGGGGATCTAAAGCTCCTAGAGTCTGTTCAGCAGAGGTGGACAAAGCAAGTATCAGGCTTAGCTGACTTGCCCTATATTGACAGACTAAACTCTCTTAAAGCTTTTCTCCATAAAGGATACAGCACTGGGAGTATTGCGTTCAACCTTTTTTGGAGCACACCTCGTGTCACGCTGGAACCGTACCAGTTTATACGGATGGTTCCAAGTCCCAAGAGGAGGTCGGCTTCCATGCCATATCCCCTTTGTTTGTAGTCAGCAGGGCTCTACCAGGCACTGCATCTGTCTTCATGGCTGAGCTGGTGGCAATACACCACTCGATATGGGAGATTACGCGATGTGCCCAGTTTGGAGACTGGATTGTGATTTATAGCGACTCACAAAGTTCCCTGAGTGCTCTCGGGGCATTGGAATCTCCTCATCCCCTGGTTCGCGATATCTGCAACGCCATGGTTTTGGGAAGCCGGGCGGATGTTGAGATTATCTTCTGCTGGGTTCCTGGACATGTAAGAATTGCGAGGAATGAGGGCGCCAAAGAGTCTGTGAGGACTCTGTGACCGGACCAGCGTTTCGCTCTTCCTTACACCGACTACATGGCGGGAATATGGGCAGCTATTTGGGCTGCTTGGCAAAGAAGATTGGAGATGGTCCAGTGGAACTTAAAGCTGTGTGCCATGTCGCGATGGCTTTAGGTTGCTTTCTGTCGTCTCCGAATCAGGCACATTTGTGTGACGCATTGCCATTTGATGCAACACTCGCCTGTGCCCTATTGCGATGACTGCGTTGTCCCCAAGACTGTTTGACACATTCTTGTTGAATGTCCCACTCTGGGTGATCTTTACACACGTTACCTGTCCTGGTACCGGGATGAGTGGGGTCGCTACCGCCTGTCCATTGTACTCGGGATGGATTCATGCACACCGACCTGTGGAGGAGGTCGGCCTTCTCTCTGTTATTTAATATTTGACTATGGATCGTGTTCTTCGCTGGGGTAGGGTGGGCCCTTTCCTGTCAACAGAGCTTGCTTTATATTTTTTCATTTTTTTTGTTGTATTTTTTAAAATTTTGCTTTTAATATAGCCTAGATTTAGGCTAGCTTGAGTACGCCAACTTATGCCCTAGAAGGCAGTCACCAGATGAGATGTTATAATTATAAAAAAATTCCATAAAGGCTAAGCTACTTAGACATGACATGATTTATTGCTATTGCATTTTCCACAATCTCTGCTCTATCTGTCCTTCTTTTATTTTCATTTTATCCCTAGATGTAGCCACTAGAGGTCACATATATAAAATTCAAGTTCAACACTGTCAGTCTGAAGTTCTTAAACGTTTCTTCTCTTCAAGAGTGGTGGAAAGATGGAATTCTCTGCCCTCAGAGGGAGTTGATGCTTCCAGCTTTCTAGTGTTTAAATCCAGACTGAAACTTTCCTTACACGAGGAACTATTCTCCCTGTAGCAATCAGTTGCCACTCATGTGTCCTTGTTTCCAGTACCTCACAAGTTCTTTTTCCTGTTTTATTCCATAGGAAGATACACTCAACTAGTCACTTTTGTCATTTTTTTTATAGTTATTATTACTCATCTGACTGGCGTTTCTGCCTGTGATTGTGGGGCCCACTTCCCCTTTGCCCAGCTCTGACTGGGCAATGGTGGTGAGGCCCTACCAGGTAAGAATGGGTGGATGCAATTCTAGCTTATTTTGAGGGGCAGCTCGTTGTTGAGGATGGCTCGTCGGGGGGATGGGCCTACCATGATCCTGAGATTTCAATCATTTTGGGGGGGGGAGTCGGGTACACAGCCCCCCCAGTATCTAATCAGAAATCGTCATAAACTTCAGCCACATAGATTACAGCTCAGAAAATGTAGCTAGGAAAAATAGCCCAAAATAAGCTATGACTCGGATTCGGCCATACTCTACACAATTACTGAAGAGCTAATGTATCTGAATGCCTGGTGTGTTATGTGACTAGTGCAAATGTAGCTTTGGTAAAGGAGGTGAGTCAGTTGCGGGATGAGTGCAAGAGATTAAGTGAGTTGGTGAATGAAGTGAGAAGGGATGCAAGTGTATGCATGAAGAATGTGGCTGGGACCAGGAGGGTGGAAGATAGGCCTAGACTAGGGACTGGAGAGAAAGAAGTGACTGATGTGAGTGAAGATGAATGGTGGGTGTATATGGATAGAATAGATAGGTTAAGATAGGTTAGGTCTGTGAGTAAGAGGGACATGGAACCTGTTAGGTTGACTAACAGATTTGATGCCCTGAGAGAGGAAGAGGTTGACTAGGAGGATGACTGAGGTGCTTGTGATGGGTGACTCTCAGATTAGATATTTAGATAGGAAGTTCAGTGCAAACACTCTGCAGTAGAAAAAAGAGGCATGTGCAATTGTGGAATCTGTAAAGAGGTGGTCTTGTTACTTGACAGGACAACATTTCACCTTGGTTACGGACTAACAGGCTGTCAGCTTTATGTTCCGTATGAATTGGCTTGGAAAAATCAAGAATGATAAAATTCAACGATGGAGGATCGAGTTGGGGTGCTACAATTATGACATTGTGTACCGTCCTGGTAAATACAACATTCCTGCAGACACTCTCTCACATGCTCACTGTGGAGCTACTGTCAATAATGAGAAACTATCTGAGCTCCACGCTCAACTTTGCCATCCTAGTGCAACAAGACTTGCTCATTTTGTCAGAGTCATAAATCTTCCTTATTCCATGGAAGATGTGGGGAGGGTGTGCTCTGAATGCCCTTAGTGTGCCCGATTGAAGCCTCTGTTCTACCAACCGGACCAAACTCCCCTTATCAAGGCCACACAGCCCTATGAACATCTTAGTTTGGAATTCAAAGGGCCTCTACCCTTGAACTCTAGAAAATGCGATATGGTCACGGTGGTGGATGAGTATTCTCATTTTCCATTCACATTTACCTGTCAGAACATGACTACTGGTACTATAATCCATTGTCTAAATCAGATTTTTGCGATATTTGGTATGTCTTCCTACCTGCATTCTGATCGCCGGTCCTCGTTTATGGCCAAGGATTTACATGAATTCTTAGACAATCTAGGCATCGCCACTAGTCGAATGACACCTTATAATCCTCAAGGGAATGGGCAGTGTTAAAGGTACAACGCTATAATCTGGAAGCACATAACCCTTGCTCTGGCATCCAAGAACCTTCAAGAATGTCAATGGGAAACTGCGCTGCCTGATGCTCTTCATTCAATTTGATCCCTGCTCTGTACAGCCACAAATGCTATGCCACACGAGACACTCTTCTTGTACCAGTGATGATCTTCCAGTGCCCACTTGGTTATCTGTTTCTGGACCTGTTTTGCTAGGATGTCACATTCGCACCAGCAAATATGAACACCTCATTGATGAGGTTCACTTGTTAGAAGCAAGCCCACAATATGCTCATGTAAGATTTGCTGATGGATGTGAATCAACAATATCAGTGCATGACTTGACTCTGGCTGGTAATGTCTCATTGAATGAGAGGCAAGAGGATCTCAACTTCGATCCTTCTACAGAGACTGGTTTGGTGGAGATTTCTCCAATGCCTGCTTCTAATTCATCTGAGTTAGATTCTTCCGATGCTGCAGGTGATCAGAGTATATTCATCAAGGAGGTTGATTCTCTTCCAGCCCAGGTATCTGGTACTCCAGCTAATCTCTAATATAGAGATGAACCCTCCACCCCTGGCATACTGGCCCAGAACAACTGCGCTGATCTACACAGGAATGCCATAATCCTTTTCACTATAGGGAACATTGATTCTTCAAGGTAGGGGAGAATGTGGTGAGCTAAGCTTCATGTAACTATATGTATAATTGCCTGATGTGTTACCCTACATTATATTGTCTACTTATAACTAATTGTGCTTGTTACCTTGATTGGAGTAGGTATGTTTACTTATATTATTTCTGTTTTGTTTTCAAACTTTGTTAATGTTTTGTTAGTTGAATAAAGCCTAGAGAAAGGTATCAAGACTTCTTCATCCCTACAACACTGTTTATGTCTGCTTTCTTCAGTGATGAATCTCAGCTCAATTTGTTTGGATCTGATCACAGAGCAACTGAAAGATTGTCAGTCAATTTCACAAAAAGGAAATTTTGTTGGAGGATGTGTTATGTTTTGGTTGTGATTTTGGTAGAAGGCACTGAGCCATTTGTGCCCTTATTGGGCACAGTGAATGCATAAGTGTATAAAAAATTGCTGCAACAGTATGCTTTGCCTCATCGATGAATCTTGGAAGTCTAACCTGCTATTTTCATGCAGGATAATGCCCCTTGCCATGCAGCCAAGTCAGTGAAGACCTTCCTGGATAATGAGCACACTGTTATGAATTGGCCTGCACAGAGTACCACTGACTGGACAAAGTTTTCTGAATGGGTACATGCTCCTCAGGCACTTCCATTATCTCAATCACCAAATTCCTTCCTGTACCTCTCACATTCTTCAACTTTTTCAACGCCTATTATGGTAAGTTTCTCACTGTGATAATTACTCTCTCACACTTATTTAGAAGTACTCTACTAGATTCACATCTTACATATTATTCCTTTTACTTTCTGTTGATAAGTATCCTGGTAATGATTGATTGTAAATGAACATGCATCGGGGAGAGTTGCATTCCCTCCCAGTCCCAATTAGCTCTAGTCTTCTCTCTTTAGACTACTCCGGCTATACCATAAACACCTAATGAAATGAGCAAAAATACAGGTTATTCATGATACTTGACCAGAGGGCAAAAATGTATACCTTTCACAGGTTTTCACTTCCAAGCTATTTTTTGGGGGGGAGGGGAACCCAAGCTTTCTCTTCTATTAAGAAATATAGTATTTTTCTTCTCACTAAATCTCAAACCAATGCCTCTTTGACTTTCTTTTTCAGATATTGTTATACTCTAATGTTGGAATTTTTTTTAATGAAAAAAAAGGCTTTATGTAATTAAATAGTTGTATTTTTATTGAATGACTGGACTCAGTATAGTTTCTTAGAGATGATATTGGGCTTAAGCCCAGTATGGCAAGCACTTCTTGGAACCTTATTAACATGGGCCTTGACTGCCCTTGGCTCTGCTGTTGTCTTCTTTTTTCCAAAGGCCCAAGTAAGTAATTTCTCTCATGTTAAGTTATTGTTTGAAACCTCAGCTCCTGTTGATTTTTTCATGGTTTTTGATTTAGTTTTTTATTTCTATTGAGGCTTAATTTTAATATATTCGCCACTGGTGCATTAAAAAAGAATTCAATATACTGAAAGATCTCTTTATATGCAATATCCATATTTTTTTACTGTCAATATTTTTCAGAAAAGAGAAGAAAATCAGTAATTCTTTTTATTCAATTCCTTGCCATTGTGTGTGTGTGCGCGTGCGTGTGCACCTTTGGTAGAAGAAAAGGCTATATAGAAATACCACAAAATATTTAATAAATTTAGGCTATGTACCAAACCTAAAATTTTCCCAATAGAATTGTACTGGTGTTGTTCAAATCTGAGCTGTGTAGGCTCAAAGAAAAAACCTTTGTGATTCTTAAAGTGACAAGGTTTGATCATTCAAGTCAGTGATTTACATATGACCCACAGTAGCAAAGGTTTTAAAGATGCTCAACTATGTATTAGTATATAAAATTATGTATACAGGGCCACCCCCCCCAAAATGGGCCCCAACTTAGATAGGCCTCATTTCTTAATTTTCTCTAGCAAGGATTGAATGAAACTGGTGATAAATAGTTTATTGTGTTTATAAACATTGTATCAAAACATGAGTCTTTGGACTTTTCTTCTTTATTCTAGAGCACGTGTTCGAGATTACCTCCATTTAGCTCTGTGCATTTCTTGAGGCACAGCACAAAGTTGTGCATGATGTCCTTATAAACCGACCAACTAATGGCTCTGATCTCCTTCCTGATGGCTTCCTTGAGTTCCATGATGGTCCTGGGTCTCTCTGCATACATTTTGTCTTTAAGGTAGTCCCGGAGAAAGAAATCTGGGGGGGCTAAGGTCTGGGCTGTAAGGTGCCCACTCAAAATCAGTCTTGAGACTGCTCACACAGCCACCAAAGTTCTCTTTATGCCACTCTCGGGACAGGTTTGATGTGTGACTGCTTGCTCCATCTTGCTGGAACCAGAACTTCCCCATAAGCGGTGGGAACAGGGTCTGAAACTCCCTCTTGACGGTTTTGAGGACTTCAACATACCGCTCCTTGAGACTGTCACTGTCACGCCAGATTCCTCAAAGAAGAATGGTCCGATGATGCCCCTGGCTGAGATTGCAGTCCATACCATGCACTTAGGAGAGTGTAGGGGTCTAGAGGTCCCCCGGAAGACATTTTGAGTTTACCTTTCCTTCAAGATGAAAGTGAGCTTCATCTGAGGTCCAAAGGAGGTCAAGGAAAGTTGGGGTCTCCTGAATCTTCTCCAGTATCTTGACTGCCATAGCCTTTCTCTGCTCCTTGTCTGAGGATGTAAGGGTCTGCTTCGTCTGTATTCTGTATGGGTAAGCCTTTACATCCATTAATAGTACTCTCCTGCAAGTCTCATGGGATATGCTGAGGGACTGACTGTGCTTTCACACAGTGCGTTTTGGACTCTGCTGAACTGACTCTCTCATGCTCTTGACCAGCTAAGGTTTACGCTTCTTGGGGCATCCTGAATGGCTTGGACGATTGTCACTGGCTGCATTGAGGCTCCACTGTCCCATAGTTCACAAAGTGCTCCACCCAGTCCTGACTTCTGCTCTTGGAGGGAGCTTTTTCACATTTGAACTGATGCATGAAAGTGTCCTGCATCATCTTGAACGAGCCTGTCCTGTAATAATGTTTGATGCAGTATATTCTTTGCTGGAGCTCCTGTTGAGATCTAGTTGTGTTCACAGGCGTTGCTTCTGTCATTTCCTGTGAAGTAAGGGTGATTAGTAAATGAATGAAGGATATATCACAAAAAGTGTGTGCAAGCCCATTTTTGGGGGGTTACCTTGTATAAGTGAAGAGTATTAAAAAAATTTCATCACATATAGCATTGTCCTTTTATAGACTTGAGAGAATTGGTAGTTTTGTATTTGTGCCAAGCATGTGTTGGACTGTTTCTGATGGCAGCAGGAGCATATATCTGTTAGTCATGGTGTGTGGTATTTGTATTTGAGTGGTGACTGCTCTGTAGCCTTTCCAGGGTTACCTATATGCTACCTGGGAGGAATATTTCTTCTGAGTTGATATCAAGGAAATGGTTTGGAATCAGAAATAAGAAGAATTGGTGTGTTATATTTGTGGGTAATGGGGGTGGGTATTGGTTTTTTAGCATCAGGATTCTGTATAATATGTATACCCTTGGGAATTTTCTTCATTTTTAATAGAGGATGGTATGAGTCTTGCACATAGTGAGATAAGTGTGTTGGGTTTCATGTAGATTCAGTGTTATTCGTGCCATTGCTGTAGAGATGTTACTACTGCCACCGCTTCAGCCATACAAATTGCTCCTGTCAATGTGCAAAGTCAGTTGCTCTAAGGCTGCACACGCTAGGTCATAATTGGGGGAGGCCAAGTGTGTCACTTATGGAGAGCCGCACCCCGGTTCTCTTTGAGAAGTAAATCATGGCCATTCAGGCTACGAATTGTTTCTCATTCTGCAAGGCCAAGGACTCGGTTCTGGCGTGCCTCAATATCAATGCCTTGATATCAACTCAGAAGAAATATTCCTCCCAATTCTGGCATGTTAAGCTTATGCCTCAATTTTAAGAAAAGGCACCCTCCTGCTTCTCGCCCGCCCCTGAGGCCTATGAGCACTGTAGTTTCTGCACCCATTTGGAACCCTTCTGCAGGTTCTACCTACCCTGGATGCTCCCCTCGTAGCACAAAGGGTTCAAACCTTTCTCGGCTAAAACCAGGGTTCCCCAGCTTGACCGTTTCCCATAAGGCGAAATGGCTTCGTGCCTCCACTGCGTCGTTAGACTCACAGGAGGCAACACCCCTGAAGATGGTTGTGAGGCTGTGTTCCAAGGTTGCTAAAAGTGCCCTGAGAAAGGAGAATAGCAGCAAAGGAGCTTTGGCTCCTATAGCCTTACCTAAGGCTGGGCTGAGTTGCTCTGGGATGGTGGATCCTCCAAATGAGGGACCCCCACCCCCAGACCCTGCCTAAGGTTTCAAGGTAGAGGGAGGAAAAGACTTGAATGGTGAGCCCAACCTCCCTTGATAAGTCTGCAGAGGCGACAGCTCCTGAAGTTCGGCCTCCAAGAAGCATACAGCCATTCATGTAAGGGTTTTCTCTTTGAAGAGGCCCCTGCATCTCCTCCAAGCTAGACCTGGAGTGTATATTCCTCCAATTGAATTGCTGCAGACTCCTGGCCAACTGGTAGTAGCTGCAGAAGTTTGTCTCCTACTGTTTGCCATTAGCTATCTTTTTGCAAGAGACTATGCTGGGCACATGCCCCCTGCCTACCCACCTGGGGTATAATGTTTTGTGACCCCACCACCACAGGATTTTTCCATACTATCATAAAACATAAAAAAAATGTGTTTAAAAGATGCAGGCATCTATTTAATCCTGTGTAAAGCCCTAAATTGCTCCTATGTGGGAGAGACTAGAAGGTCATTAGATAAACATATATATGAACACTTGGGTATATTAATAGAGTAAGCGATGCATCAAGTATTTTTAATTATGTAAAAAATGCCAATCATGCAATTATTTATGATGTAATAATTATAATAAAAGAAAAATTATAGAATCCTCATTGATTAAAGAAATTCCAAATTTCAATTTGTCTAAGGGCAGTATAAATGCGGCCCTATGTCTTAAATTTAATCTTAAAGTATATTGTTAATCACCTTAATACCTCCAGATTATTACCAGTGGCCTGTTTTTATAAATTCCAGTATTTCAGGTTTTTTGTCAATTTCTTCTAGTTTACAGCTGAAAATGATATAGGAAACTACATATTGAAACTAGTCTCATTTTAATAAAACTTTGCTTCCAAATGGTGGTTTCTTTGTACATTTAATGTATATATATATGATCTTACCTTATATTGTATTTTGCTCTCTTTCTCCTTTTCTGAGGATAATTTGTTCTAGATATTTTGACATGGATTTAACCATGTTTTGGCAAACTTTCTTTGAGATTTGATTATACCATATTTTTTTGCCGACTTGTAATTTTATGACTGAGTTATGGCATTCACTTTTATTTTTGATTATGAGCCATAGATTCTTTATTGGATTCAGATCTGGTCTATTAATGCCCAATCCAAAATATAAAGTTTGTCAGCAATCTTTTAGTTAAGATTTTTGCCTTGTAACATGGTGCTATATCATGCATGAATGTTGCCAGGTGGAGTGTCATTGCAAGTGGAAGTTTATCCTGTAGCATAGCTAAATACCATATACCATTCATTATTGTGTCAAAAAATGAATGTTACAATGGCAGACACAACTATACTCATAATTCCAATATTTAAAGGAATTGTTGGCCAGAGATTTTAGACACCTTTTGCTATTCAGTTACCTCATTGTACCCTCTCTCAGTGGATGCAGGGAATGGGGTCAAATGGGAGGGAGAATTGGAAGGACACCGGCGTTTCCACACATGTTGATTTCTCTCTAGAGAGGAGTGGGGAGGCTATGGAGTGTGGAAGTTAGTCTCCGTTTTGAGCTCAAGGTCTCCTGTGAGTTTGCACCAACAGTTTCTATGCTTTACCTTTGATCGCTCAAGTGGGTTATTCGGTCCTTCACCACTGAACAAATAACAATTCAATAGCAAATAGAAAATCGGAAAAAATGCGGGCTCCTATTTAGCCTTGAAACTTAGCAATCAGACATATAAATGGTTATATCCCCTCCAAATAGAAAAAAAACAATTATATCTCTTAAATATAAGTCCATTAAATTCCATAACATAGTAAAGTTCCAATCACATAGTCAAATCATAATAACATTAAATGTACTGTCACTCCATTAGCACAGAAAGACTAAGGCAAAGTGGTGAAATTCCTATCAGGATAAAAATAGGGAGAATGGCTCCAATATATATAATCTATACATTCACCATTCACCACACTGTGGTTCAGATCCCACATTAATCAGTAGGTCTCCACTGAGAAATAAAGGCATCTTAATTTAGTGCCGATCAGTGGTAAAATCCCTACCATTAAAAAAAAAAAAGGTTTTCCATTTTTTGTTTATAATCTAGGTATGCCATTTGATTAAATAGCATTTCACAGTCTGAAAGTCATGAAATAAACAGGTGAGGAAAAGTTTAGAATGTTATTTTAATTTAAGTAGTATCTAATATATATTTTTTTTAATTTAATTAATATTTTGTTAACAGCGATCAATTCTTGATGGAAGCCTTGGATTTGCTGCTGGAGTGATGACTGCGGCATCTTTTTGGTCACTGCTAGCACCTGCCATTGAAATGGCTTCAGAATCAGGAGATTACGGAGCCAATGGGGAATGGTCATTTATTCCTGTTGCAATAGGGTTCTCTTTAGGGGCTCTCTTTGTATTAATAGCTGATGAATTAATGACTAAATGGGGTGTGCATTCAGTACCAGAGACTATTGGTAAGTTGATTTTCTACACTTTGAATTATTATTTTTATTAGACTGATAAAATTTATTCAATTCAGGTACACTTTATCACCTTCACTAAGTTTTTACTATGAATATATTTCAGACTTGTACAGCCTCAGTAAGAAGGATGATGCAAATGACTTTTACTACCATCAACATACTTCCAATAACATTCTCTTAGGAGAAAGTAAGACTTAATTTTTTTTTAATTATATCAGTCTTATTATGACAGTGTGATTTTTTTCATATACATCTAAGTTAAATTTGGTTTAAATAGTATAGCATGCTAATTGATTCTGATTAATCTTCTACCTCTGCCATATTAGAGCATGCTAATTGCTTCTGATTAATCCTCTCCCTATGCCATATTAGAGCATGTTAATTGCTTCTGATTAATCCAATCTGTCATATTAAAGCATGTTAATTGCTTCTGAATAATCCTCTCCCTCTGCCATATTAAAGCATGTTAATTGCTTCTGATTAATTCTCTTCATAAGCTATATTAGAACATGTTAATTGCTTCTGATTAACTCTGTAAGGGGAATGGTGCTTTGCCTTCCTGGCCGCCATGCTGATGAGACTCAGTGCCCAATGGAGGAGCCCCAGCTTAGCCTCTTCTTCTTTCAGACAGCCTGTGTTTCTCCCCTACTTCCTCACTTCCCCTACAATCTCTCCCACAACTTTCTCTGTTTGGCCTCTATTTTCAGCCAGCTATCCCCCGTAAGGGGCGCGGCGATTTGCCATCCTGGCCGCCGCGCTGACGGGATCCAGCGCTCCGTCCGGCCCCAGCTTAGCCTCTCTTCCTTCCTTCAGATAGCCCGATTTCTCCCCTACCTCGTCGCTTTTCATACAACCTCTCCCACAACTTTCTCTGGTCAGCCTCTAATTTCACAAGGTAGATGCTGACCTTATCCTCAAGCCAACCACCCCGGATCGGGGCTGAGGGGGGAGGGGACATTGTTCCCTAACCCCTGAGCTCCGGTTCGGGATGGGTTTTTTTAACAACCTACTTCATCCCCACCCATACCTTCCTCACATCCCTTTTCCTCTCCTCTTCACATTCTATCAATTTTACGCCGTGTCCAAGGTGGAGCCGCCATGCCGGTGGACTGCCAGGCCACCAGGCGGCAGGGGTGGTCCCGAATGACGGCGCCTGGCTCTGCCAGGCCTGTATGCACCTCTTGCAGTGCGGGCTACTGCAAGAGGTGGTCCCGTAAAACAAAGAGGGTCACCATGCCCAATGATGCAAAAAATAAACATCTCCCCCTAATTCCCCCTAAAACAACGGAGCCGCCCTCGTGCAGCTCCACAGAAAAGATGGAGGTCTCCCCCCCTGTGCTTGCGCAGGGGACCCTCCATACTTCTTTAACCGTAGAGGAGGCTTACTCCTCTCCTACGCCTACGGGTGTAAGGGACTCCCCCTCACCCCATTCTCTGGAGGTGCTTTTGGGCACCTCCCTATCTCCAGCGGCAGTCCCTGCTTTGCTTTCTAAGCGGACTGCCAAGAAAGCCAGCAGGCAGCCCATTACCGACCGCCCCTCGTGCAAGCGGCTCGGTAGGGCAAACCCTCTTAGGGGGGAGAGGGAAGCCAGGCCCCTTCGGTCGCTTCCCTCAAAAGACCTGCTCGCAAGAATATTAAACCTGTGCCTCCCCACTAAAGACTTATGATGCTGCCAAGGGGACCTGCGATGTCCTGGGAGGGGATGGCCAACGGGAGGCCCCTCCTGTGATAGACATGGTCCTTGAGGAAAACCAGCCTCAGACGGTAGGGCCTTCCATTGGGGGAATCTGGGCTCGGCGCCAAGCACCGGACCCGAATCCGCCCCTATGCAAGGTCCTCCTCAAACGGATGGGGATTCTCAGGCAGTACAAGGAGGAGAGGGATCTCCTCCGGATGATGCCCCTGTGACCACCAGGACCTTCTCCATTTCGGGGAAGGACCTGGCTGAGGCCGGTCCTTCTGGCCTGGGGGCTTCTACCGGCGGGGGTGAGAAGCGGGTTCATTCCCCGCCCTCCTCTCCAAAAAAGAAAAGGATGAAAGAGACTGAAAAGATAAAGAAGACTCGGGGCTCCTCTCCATCTGTGGGGGCTACGGGGACGGATGGGTCTGCTTCTACTTTGGCAAGCGACCAAGCCAAGATCGGCACATCCGGCCCCTCTGCCCCCCCAGGTACGGAGCTCCTGACCATGACAAAGTCGAAAAGTGCACAGGGCGGAGCCTCGATGACATTGGGGCCCCTCATTCAGAGGTTACCTGGCATTTTAGAACCCGCTGGCTTCAAACGCTTCCTCGTTATTCGCTCCACTGATGGCAGCATGTTGTCCAAGGGCAACATGATCCATCAGAGGAGCGGATTAGCTAGTGCAATTGGTAGAGAGCCGAAGGTAACTTGTTTCTCAGACGGGAGCCTTCTGACGAATGCGGCGAATCCCGCCGAGGGGGCCAAGATAAGTGCTCTTCGGACACTTCATGGCACCCCGGTGAGTGTGACGCCGCACTCTACCATGAACTTTGTGAAAGGAGTAGTTTATGCGAGGGAACTCATTGACTACTCCATTGAGGACATCACCCTAGAGCTGGCCGACCATGGGGCGGTGAAGGTCGAACGTGTGATGAGAAAACAGGGAGGGGCCTCGAGACCCAACCCTACACTCTTCATCACGTTCGACTGTGACAAGCTCCCTGAGTCGGTGCGTGCCGGTTGGTACCGCTACCGCGTGAAGGCATTCGTGCCACTGCAGCGGCGGTGCTATTACTGTCACCGCTTCGGCCATACGAATCGCTCATGTAGACGTGCAAAGTTGGGGTCACCCGAAGTATGTGTAAATTGCTCCAAGGTCACACACGATAAGTCCAAATCGTGTGTGGCCAAGTGTGTCAATTGCGGAGAGCTGCACCCTGCTTCTTCGAAGCAATGTGGTGCATATCTCCTTGAGAAAGAAATCCTGGCCGTTCAGGCCCAGGATCGACTCTCATTCCGCGAGGCAGAGGACTTGGTCCTGGCTCGCCCGGCTCTGCCTAGCACGTCATATGCCTCAATAGTTAGCAAGGCACCCTCTGCTCCTGGCCCATCCAGGCCAACGAGCATGGTTGTTTCCACGCCCATTCGGAGCCCTTCTGCGGGCTCTACCCAACCCGGGCGCTCCCCTGGTAAAGCTGGTGGCAAAATGGGTTCATACCCTGCCCCGGCTAAAACCAGGGCTCCCCCCTCTTCCCCCAGCGTGACCGTTTCCCGTAAGGCGAAACGGCCACGCGCCTCCACCGAGTCATTAGACTCACAGGAGGCACCACCCCTGAAGATGGTCGCTAGGCTTCGGCTCCTTCGCCCATGCCCCGAGGTGGAGCGAGTGGCTCGGAGACGGTGGTTCCTCGAAAAGAGGGCCCCTTGCCTCCGAAGCCGCAACGCCCGCCTAAGGTTTCGAGGCGGAGGGAGGTAAAGACTCGCATGGCGAGCCCAACCTCCCCCAATAAGTCCTCGAAGGCGACAGCGCCTTCAGCGCTTTGTCCGGCCAACAGCGCCCGGGGTTCTGCCCCCGGGAAGCGTACGGCCATTCCCGTGAGGGTCTTCAGTTCGAGGAGGCCCCCCGCGTCTCCTCCGAGCTAGGCCTGGCGGGCATATTCCTTCAATGGAATTGCCGTGCACTCCGGGCCAACTGGGAGGAGTTGCGGAGGCTCGTCTCGTCCCGTTCCCCGTTAGCTATCGTTTTGCAAGAGACCATGCTAGGCGCGTGTCCCCTGCCCGCCCTTCCAGGGTATAAGGGTAGGGCCTGGCTGGGGGATGTGCGGTTTACACCCGGCATGATGTCTCCGTTCTTCCTTTCTCTTTAAATACCTCCTTTCGGGCAGTGGCTGTGCAGCTGCACCTGGATAGGAGGTATACTATCATTTCTGCGTACATTCCACCGTCAGCTGACTTCGACGCGGGGGACTTCCGCCGCGTCGTGGCACGGTTGCCGAGGCCCTATCTCTTGCTTGGAGATCTGAACGGCGGACATCCTCTCTGGGGAGATTACTCCATAAATCCCAGGGGACAAGTCCTTGCCGATCTGATCGAAGAGCTTGAGATGGGTGTCCTAAACGTGGATGAGTTTACGCATCACTGTCCGAGAACCGCTTCATTTTCTTGCCTTGACCTATCTTTGTGCTCTTCGGATGCACAGCCTGATTTTGATTGGGGGGTGGTCGATGACCTCCATGGTAGTGATCACTTTCCCATTCAAATATCATTTTCAGGGCAACTGCCGCCTGAGAGACCACCTCGGTGGTGCTTGGCGCGGGCGCGGTGGCCTGCATTGTAGGAAATGACTGAATTCTCTATCTCAGTCGAGGAGTTTAGGTCGGTGGATGAGGCCGTTGAGTTCTTCTCCGGCAACCTCATCGCTGTGGGCCTGACTACTATTCCTAGGACGTCTGGCCGTTTTGCACGTCCACCACTCCCATGGTGGTCGGCCGAGTGTGAGACGGCCCTCAAACAGAAGCGTTATGCCTACATGCGCTATAAGCTCCGCCCGAACGATTTCACTGTCGCTGAATTTCGTCGGGCTAGGGCTAGGTTCCGGTATATTTCGAAGCACGCCCGCCGCTCTTCTTGGCGGGCATACGTGTCTTCACTTAACGGGAAGACCCCTTTAGCTGAGGTGTGGAAGTGAGTCAAAAGGATTCGGGACAAGTTCTCGCAGGACCCCCCTCCCGTTCTCCAGGAGAATGGGACCGCAATCTCGGACCCCGCGTCCGTGGCGGAATCCTTCGCGACCGCTTTTTCTGCATTCTCTAGCCGTGATGCTGCTCCGCCAGCATTCAATGCACGTCTTGATGTCGCGGAAGGCCGCCGGCTGGACTTTACCTCCAAGGCGGAGAACCCTTCAACGACAAGTTTACTGTGAGTGAGTTGCGTTCCGCTCTCGCTTCGTGCGCGGACACCGCCCATGGTCCGGACGATGTCCCGTACGCCATGCTTCGACATCTAGGTGATCGAGGCATGGCCTTTCTGTTAGATTTGTTCAACAGGATCTGGGTGGAAGGTCTTCTCCCAGACTCCTGGCGAATCGCTACTGTGCTTGCCTTTCGCAAACCGGTGAGAGATCACTCTACTCCGACCGGTTTCCGCCCAATCTCTCTAACCTCTTGCGTGTGCAAGTTGATGGAGAAATTGGTAAATGTTTGATTAGCCTTTTTCCTGGACAGCGGAGGCCATCTGTCTTCCGCACAGTGCGGCTTCCGCAAGTTCCACTCCACGTCGGATGCTCTGCTCCGACTGGAAAATGCCGTCTGCGAGGCTTTCCTTCGTAGACAGCACTACGCCACGGTGTTTTTCGATCTGGAGAAGGCCTATGATACCGCATGGCGATACGGTATCATGGAGACTCTCCACACGATGGGGGCGAGGGGACGCCTCCCAATTTTTATATCAGAATTTTTGCGAGATCGTCGATTCCGCGTACGGGTGAGGGGAGCCCTCTCCGGCCCAAAGGAGCAGGAAGAGGGTGTCCCGCAGGGAAGTGTCCTCAGTGTCACACTCTTTGCCCTGAGCATCAACGGCATCACCTCGGTGCTGCCGGAAGATGTTCTCGCTACGCTCTACGTGGACGACCTTTCAATCTCTTTTGGCGCGGCCCAGATGCCAACTCTGGAGCGTCGACTCCAACAGGCATTGAACCGCGTCTCTCGCTATGCCGAAGCGCACAGGTTTCGGTTTTCTTTGGCCAAGACTAAGGTGGTGCACTTCTGCCGCCATCCACGGCTTCACCCCGACCCAGATTTGTTTCTTAATGGGGTGCGCCTGGATGTGGTTGAGTCGCACCGTTTCCTTGGTCTTGTATTCGACCGACGCCTCACCTGGGAGGTTCATATTCGCAGCCTTAGGGTCTCTTGTACCCGCGCCATGGACATTCTCCGTTCCGTGACGTTCAGCGCTTGGGGCGCTGATAGGGCTACTGCCTTACTTTTTTATCGATCCTTTGTCCGTTCGAAGCTCGACTACGGATGCGAGTTTTATGCATCCGCAGCCGAGCGTTTATTGCGGAAGGTGGATTCGATCCACCACACCGGCCTTCGCCTGGCGACCGCTGCCTTCCGCACTTCCCCCATTGAGAGCCTGTTGGTCGATGCTGGGGAGATGCCACTCGCTCTGCGCCGCGTGCAGTGTATCACTCGACTGTACGCGCGAGCCCGGCGCCTCCCTCAGTCGCCAACAGCTCTCACTGCATCCGCAGTTGATCTCGATGGTGCCTATGAAGTCGAGAGACGCCAGTCATACCCTAAGCCCTTTGGGTTTAGGGCCAGGAAACTCCTTCGAGAGGTAGATATCGCTCTCGGGCCGGTGGCGCCTCTGGTTCTGCCCAGGACGCCACCCTGGAGGGTACCACATTTGGCTATTTGTCGCCACGCCTCTGCTCCCAAAGCTTGTATTGCGCCGGGAGTTTTGCGTTCGACCTTTTTGGAGCACACATCGTGTCACGCTGGTACCGTGCCAGTGTATACGGATGGCTCCAAGTCCCAAGAGGGGGTCGGCTTCCACGCCGTATCCCCTCTGTTTGAAGTCAGCGGGGCTCTACCAGGCGCTGCGTCTGTCTTCACGGCCGAGCTGGTGGCAATACACCACTCGGTACGGGAGATTACGCGACGTGCCCGGTTCGGAGACCGGATTGTGATCTATAGCGACTCACAAAGCGCCCTGAGTGCTCTCGGGGCATTGGAATCTCTGCATCCCCTGGTTCGCGATATCCGTGACGCCACGGTTTTGGCGAGCCGGGCAGATGTCGAGATTATCTTCTGCTGGGTTCCTGGACATGTAGGAATTGCGGGGAATGAGCGCGCCAAAGTGTCCGCGAGGACTCTGGGACCGGACCAGCGTTTCGCTCTTCCTCACACCGACTACATGGCAGGAATACGGGCAGCTCTTCGGACTGCTTGGCAAAGAAGATGGGAGACGGTCGAAGGGAACTTAAAGTTGCGTGCCATTGCGCCGCGACTGTTCCCATGGACCTATCCCCCAATGCCGCGGCGGCTTCAGGTTGCTTTCTGTCGTCTTCGAATCGGACACACTCGTGTGCCGCATCGCTACTTGATGGAGCGCTCGCCTGCGCCCTATTGCAACGACTGCGTCGTCCCCCAGACTGTTCGGCACATTCTTGTCGAATGTCCCAGTCTGGGTGATCTTCGCGCACGATACCTGTCCCAGTACCGGGATGGGCGGGGTCGCTACCGCCTGTCCCTTGTGCTTGGGACAGATTCGTGCACACTGACTTGTTGACTTCTTGGGGGAGGCCGGCCTTCTCCCTATTATTTAAGCAAGGTTTGTTTGTTTTTTTGTTGTTTTTTTGCATTTGTTTTGTTTTTTGTTTGTTTTTTTTTCTTTAGTTGCACGCTCCTGCGCCGGGGGGACCTCTCCCCGACGCACCAGCTTGCTTCATTTCCCCCTTTTGGGGTGTTGTTGTTTTTTTTTCTCTCTTTAATTTCATTTTAAAGTAGCCTAGAACTAGGCCAGTTTTAATACGGCGACTAATGCCCAAGTAGGCAGTCGCCAGATGAGCTCTTAAAAAAAAAAAAAAAAAATGCTCTTCCTCACACTGACTACATGGCAGGAATACGGGCAGCTCTTCGGACTGCTTGGCAAAAAAGATGGGAGACGGTCGAGGGGAACTTAAAGTTGCGTGCCATTGCGCCGCGACTGTTCCCATGGACCGATCCCCCAATGCCGCGGCGGCTTCAGGTTGCTTTCTGTCGTCTTCGAATCGGACACACGTGTGACGCATCGCTACTTGATGGAGCGCTCGCATGCGCCCTATTGCAACGACTGCGTCGTCCCCCAGACTGTTCGGCACATTCTTGTCGAATGTCCCAGTCTGGGTGATCTTCGTGCACGATACCTGTCCCGGTACCGGGATGGGCGGGGTCGCTACCGCCTGTCCCTTGTACTCGGACGAGTGCGTGCACCAAGACTAGTGGACTTATTGACTTTTGGGGGGAGGCTGGCCTTCTCCCTTTCATTTAACCCGGTTTAATTGTTGTTGTTGTTTTTGTTATTGTTTTTGTTATTGCTTTTTTATTGTTATTGTTATTTCTTTTTATTGTTTCCTGTTTAATTTTTAAAGTAGCCTAGAACTAGGCTGTTTGTTTACGGCGACTAATGCCTAAGTTGGCAGTCCCCAGATAGCCCCTTAATTAAAAAAAATCGCTCCACTGATGGCACCATGTTGTCCAAGGGCAACATGATCCATCAGAGCAGAGGATTAGCTAGTGCAATTGGTAGAGAGCCGAAGGTGACCCGTTTCTCGGACGGCAGCCTTCTGGCGAATCCCGCCGAGGCGGCCAAGATAAATGCTCTTCGGACACTTCATGGCACCCCGGTGAGTGTGACGCCGCATTCTACCATGAACTTTGTGAAAGGAGTAGTTTATGCGAGGGAACTCGTTGACTACTCCATTGAGGACATCACCCTAGAGCTGGCCGACCATGGGGTGGTCAAGGTCGAACGTGTGATGAGAAAACAGGGAGGGGCTTCGAGACCCACCCCTACACTCTTCGTCACGTTCGACTGTGACAAGCTTCCTGTGTCGGTGCGTGCCGGTTGGTACCGCTACCTCGTGAAGGCATTCGTGCCACTGCCGCGGCGGTGCTATTACTATCACCGCTTCGGCCATACGAATCGCTCATGTAGACGTGCAAAGTCAGGGTCACCCGAAGTCTGTGTAAATTGCTCCAAGGTCGCACACGATAAGTCCAAATCGTGTGTGGCCAAGTGTGTCAATTGCGGAGAGCCGCACCCTGCTTCTTCGAAGCAATGTGGTGCATATCTCCTGGAGAAAGAAATCCTGGCCGTTCAGGCCCAGGATAGACTCTCATTCCGCGAGGCTAAGGACTTGGTCCTGGCGCGCCCAGCTCTGCCTGGGACGTCATATGCCTCAGTAGTTAGAAAGGCACCCTCTGCTCCTGGCCCATCCAGGCCAACGATCACGGTTGTTTCCGCGCCCATTTGGAGCCCTTCTGCGTGCTCTACCCAACCCGGGCGCTCCCCTGGTAAAGCTGGCAGGAAAAAAGGTTCATACCCAGCCCCGGCTAAAACCAGGGCTCCCCCCCCTCTTCCCCCAGCGTGCCCGTTTTCCGCAAGGCGAAACGGCCACGCGCCTCCACCGAGTCGTTAGACTCACAGGAGGCAACACCCCTGAAGATGGTCGCTAGGCCATCTTCGGGGGTTCCTAAAGCAGTCCCCCGAAAGGAGGACAGCAACAAAGGAGCTTCGGCTCCTTCGCCCACGCCCCGAGGTGGAGCGAGTGGCTCGGAGACGGTGGTTCCTCGAAAACAGGGCCCCCCGCCTCCGAAGCCGCAGCGCCCGCCTAAGGTTTCGAGGCGGAGGGAGGAAAAGACTCGCATGGCGAGCCCAACCTCCCCCAATAAGTCGTCGAAGGCGACAGCTCCTTCAGCGCTTTGTCCGGCCAACAGCGCCCGGGGTTCTGCCCCCGGGAAGCGTACGGCCATTCCCGTGAGGGTCTTCAGTTCGAGGAGGGCCCCGCGTCTCCTCCGAGCTAGGCCTGGAGGGCATATTCCTTCAATGGAATTGCCGTGGACTCCGGGCCAACTGGGAGGAGCTGCGGAGCCTCGTCTCGTCCCGTTTCCCGTTAGCTATCTTTTTGCAGGAGACCATGCTAGGCGCGTGCCTCCTGCCCGCCCTCCCGGGGTACAAGGGTCTTGCGACCCCACCACCGCGGGATGGCCGAGCTGGGGGATGCGTGGTTTACACCCGGCATGATGTCTCCGTTCTTCCTTTCTCTTTAGATACCTCCTTTCAGGCAGTGGCTGTGCAGCTGCACCTGGATAGGAGGTATACTATCATTTCTGCGTACATTCCACCGTCAGCTGACTTCGACGCGGGGGACTTCCGCCGCGTCGTGGCACGGTTGCCGAGGCCCTATCTCTTGCTTGGAGATCTGAACGGCGGGCATCCTCTCTGGGGAGATTACTCCATAAATCCCAGGGGACAAGTCCTTGCCGATCTGATCGAAGAGCTTGAGATGGGTGTCCTAAACGTGGATGAGTTTACGCATCACTGTCCGAGAACCGCTTCATTTTCTTGCCTTGACCTATCTTTGTGCTCTTCGGATGCACAGCCTGATTTTGATTGGGGGGTGGTCGATGACCTCCATGGTAGTGATCACTTTCCCATTCAAATATCATTTTCAGGGCAACTGCCGCCTGAGAGACCACCTCGGTGGTGCTTGGCGCGGGCGCGGTGGCCTGCATTTCAGGAAATGACTGAATTCTCTATCTCAGTCGAGGAGTTTAGGTCGGTGGATGAGGCCGTTGAGTTCTTCTCCGGCAACCTCATCGCCGTGGGCCTGACTACTATTCCTAGGACGTCTGGCCGTTTTGCACGCCCACCACTCCCATGGTGGTCGGCCGAGTGTGAGACGGCCCTCAAACAGAAGCGTTATGCCTACATGCGCTATAAGCGCCGCCCGAACGATTTCACTGTCGCTGAATTTCGTCGGGCTAGGGCTAGGTTCCGGTATATTTCGAAGCACGCCCGCCGCTCTTCTTGGCGGGCATACGTGTCTTCACTTAACGGGAAGACCCCTTTAGCTGAGGTGTGGAAGCGAGTCAAAAGGATTCGGGGCAAGTTCTCGCAGGACCCCCCTCCCGTTCTCCAGGAGAATGGGACCGCAATCTCGGACCCCGCGTCCGTGGCGGAATCCTTCGCGACCGCTTTTTCTGCATTCTCTAGCCGTGATGTCGCGGAAGGCCGCCGGCTGGACTTTACCTCCAGAGGCGGAGAACCCTTCAACGACAAGTTTACTGTGAGTGAGTTGCGTTCCGCTCTCGCTTCGTGCGCGGACACCGCCCATGGTCCGGACGATGTCCCGTACGCCATGCTTCGACATCTAGGTGATCGAGGCATGGCCTTTCTGTTAGATTTGTTCAACAGGATCTGGGTGGAAGGTCTTCTCCCAGACTCCTGGCGAATCGCTACTGTGCTTGCCTTTCGCCAACCGGGGAGAGATCACACTACTCCGACCGGTTTCCGCCCAATCTCTCTAACCTCTGGCGTGTGCACGTTGATGGAGAAATTGGTAAATGTTAGATTAGCCTTTTTCCTGGACAGCGGAGGCCATCTGTCTTCCGCACAGTGCGGCTTCCGCAAGTTCCACTCCACGTCGGATGCTCTGCTCCGACTGGAAAATGCCGTCTGCGAGGCTTTCCTTCGTAGACAGCACTACGCCACGGTGTTTTTCGATCTGGAGAAGGCCTATGATACCGCATGACGATACGGTATCATGGAGACTCTCCACACGATGGGGGCGAGGGGACGCCTCCCAATTTTTATATCAGAATTTTTGCGAGATCGTTGATTCCGCGTACGGGTGGGGGGAGCCCTCTCCGGCCCAAAGGAGCAGGAAGAGGGTGTCCCGCAGGGAAGTGTCCTCAGTGTCACACTCTTTGCCCTGAGCATCAACGGCATCACCTCGGTGCTGCCGGAAGATGTTCTCGCTACGCTCTACGTGGACGACCTTTCGATCTCTTTTGGCGCGGCCCAGATGCCAACTCTGGAGCGTCGACTCCAACAGGCATTGAACCGCGTCTCTCGCTATGCCGAAGCGCACAGGTTTCGGTTTTCTTTGGCCAAGACTAAGGTGGTGCACTTCTGCCGCCATCCACGGCTTCACCCCGACCCAGATTTGTTTCTTAATGTGGTGCGCCTGGATGTGGTTGAGTCGCACCGTTTCCTTGGTCTTGTATTCGACCGACGCCTCACCTGGGAGGCTCATATTCGCAGCCTTAGGGTCTCTTGTACCCGCGCCATGGACATTCTCCGTTCCGTGACGTTCAGCGCTTGGGCGCTGATAGGGCTACTGCCTTACTTTTTTATCGATCCTTTGTCCGTTCGAAGCTCGACTACGGATGCGAGTTTTATGCATCCGCAGCCGAGCGTTTATTGCGGAAGGTGGATTCGATCCACCACACCGGCCTTCGCCTGGCGACCGGTGCCTTCCGCACTTTCCCCATTGAGAGCCTGTTGGTCGATGCTGGGGAGATGCCACTCGCTCTGTGCCGCGTGCAGTGTATCACTCGACTGTACGCGCGAGCCCGGCGCCTCCCTCAGTCGCCAACAGCTCTCACTGCATCCGCAGTTGATCTCGATGGTGCCTATGCCGTCGAGAGACGCCAGTCATACCCTAAGCCCTTTGGGTTTAGGGCCAGGAAACTCCTTCGAGAGGTAGATATCGCTCTCGGGCCGGTGGCGCCCCTGGTTTTGCCCAGGACGCCACCCTGGAGGGTACCACATTTGACTATTTGTCGCCACGCCTCTGCTCCCAAAGCTTGTACTGTGCCGGGAGTATTGCGTTCGACCTTTTTGGAGCACACATCGTGTCACGCTGGAACCGTGCCAGTGTATACGGATGGCTCCAAGTCCCAAGAGGGGGTCGGCTTCCACGCCGTATCCCCTCTGTTTGAAGTCAGCGGGGCTCTACCAGGCGCTGCGTCTGTCTTCACGGCCGAGCTGGTGGCAATACACCACTCGGTACGGGAGATTACGCGACGTGCCCGGTTCGGAGACCGGATTGTGATCTATAGCGACTCACAAAGCGCCCTGAGTGCTCTCGGGGCATTGGAATCTCTGCATTCCCTGGTTCGCGATATCCGTGACGCCACGGTTTTGGCGAGCCGGGCAGATGTCGAGATTATCTTCTGCTGGGTTCCTGGACATGTAGGAATTGCGGGGAATGAGCGCGCCAAAGAGTCCGCGAGGACTCTGGGACCGGACCAGCGTTTCGCTCTTCCTCACACCGACTACATGGCAGGAATACGGGCAGCTCTTCGGACTGCTTGGCAAAGAAGATGGGAGACGGTCGAAGGGAACTTAAAGTTGCGTGCCATTGCGCCGCGACTGTTCCCATGGACCTACCCCCCAATGCCGCGGCGGCTTCAGGTTGCTTTCTGTCGTCTTCGAATCGGACACACTCGTGTGCCGCATCGCTACTTGATGGAGCGCTCGCATGCGCCCTATTGCAACGACTGCGTCGTCTCCCAGACTGTTCGGCACATTCTTGTCGAATGTCCCAGTCTGGGTGATCTTCGCGCACGATACCTGGCCCGGTACCGGGATGGGCGGGGTCGCTACCGCCTGTCCCTTGTACTCGGGACGAGTGCGTGCACCAAGACTAGTGGACTTATTGACTTTTTGGGGGAGGCTGGCCTTCTCCCTTTCATTTAACCCGTTTTAATTGTTGTTGTTGTTTTTGTTATTGCTTTTTTATTGTTATTGTTATTTCTTTTTATTGTTTCCTGTTTAATTTTTAAAGTAGCCTAGAACTAGGCTGTTTGTTTACGGCGACTAATGCCTAAGTCGACAGTCGCCAGATTGCCCCTTAATTAAAAAAAATCGCTCCACTGATGGCACCATGTTGTCCAAGGGCAACATGATCCATCAGAGCAGAGGATTAGCTAGTGCAATTGGTAGAGAGCCGAAGGTGACCCGTTTCTCGGACGGCAGCCTTCTGGCGAATCCCGCCGAGGCGGCCAAGAAAAATGCTCTTCGGACACTTCATGGCACCCCGGTGAGTGTGACGCCGCACTCTACCATGAACTTTGTGAAAGGAGTAGTTTATGCGAGGGAACTCGTTGACTACTCCATTGAGGACATCACCCTAGAGCTGGCCGACCATGGGGTGGTCAAGGTCGAACGTGTGATGAGAAAACAGGGAGGGGCTTCGAGACCCACCCCTACACTCTTCGTCACGTTCGACTGTGACAAGCTTTCTGAGTCGGTGCGTGCCGGTTGGTACCGCTACCTCGTGAAGGCATTCGTGCCACTGCCGCGGCGGTGCTATTACTATCACCGCTTCGGCCATACGAATCGCTCATGTAGACGTGCAAAGTCAGGGTCACCCGAAGTCTGTGTAAATTGCTCCAAGGTCGCACACGATAAGTCCAAATCGTGTGTGGCCAAGTGTGTCAATTGCGGAGAGCCGCACCCTGCTTCTTCGAAGCAATGTGGTGCATATCTCCTGGAGAAAGAAATCCTGGCCGTTCAGGCCCAGGATAGACTCTCATTCCGCGAGGCTAAGGACTTGGTCCTGGCGCGCCCAGCTCTGCCTGGGACGTCATATGCCTCAGTAGTTAGAAAGGCACCCTCTGCTCCTGGCCCATCCAGGCCAACGAGCACGGTTGTTTCCGCGCCCATTTGGAGCCCTTCTGCGGGCTCTACCCAACCCGGGCGCTCCCCTGGTAAAGCTGGCGGCAAAAAGGGTTCATACCCAGCGCCGGCTAAAACCAGGGCTCCCTCCCTCTTCCCCCAGCGTGCCCGTTTTCCGCAAGGCGAAACGGCCACGCGCCTCCACCGAGTCGTTAGACTCACAGGAGGCAACACCCCTGAAGATGGTCGCTAGGCCATCTTCGGGGGTTCCTAAAGCTGTCCCCCGAAAGGAGGACAGCAACAAAGGAGCTTCGGCTCCTTCGCCCACGCCCCGAGGTGGAGCGAGTGGCTCGGAGACGGTGGTTCCTCGAAAACAGGGCCCCCCGCCTCCGAAGCCGCAGCGCCCGCCTAAGGTTTCGAGGCGGAGGGAGGAAAAGACTCGCATGGCGAGCCCAACCTCCCCCAATAAGTCGTCGAAGGCGACAGCTCCTTCAGCGCTTTGTCCGGCCAACAGCGCCTGGGGTTCTGCCCCCGGGAAGCGTACGGCCATTCCCGTGAGGGTCTTCAGTTCGAGGAGGGCCCCCGCGTCTCCTCCGAGCTAGGCCTGGAGGGCATATTCCTTCAATGGAATTGCCGTGGACTCCGGGCCAACTGGGAGGAGCTGCGGAGCCTCGTCTCGTCCCGTTCCCCGTTAGCTATCTTTTTGCAGGAGACCATGCTAGGCGCGTGCCCCCTGCCCGCCCTCCCGCGGTATAAGGGTCTTGCGACACCACCACCACGGGATGGCCGGGCTGGGGGATGCGTGGTTTACACCCGGCATGATGTCTCCGTTCTTCCTTTCTCTTTAGATACCTCCTTTCAGGCAGTGGCTGTGCAACTGCACCTGGATAGGAGGTATACTCTGATTTCTGCGTACATTCCACCGTCAGCTGACTTCGACGCGGGGGACTTCCGCCGCGTCGTGGCACGGTTCCCGATGCCCTATCTCTTGCTTGGAGATCTGAACGGCGGGCATCCTCTCTGGGGAGATTACTCCATAAATCCCAGGGGACAAGTCCTTGCCGATCTGATCGAAGAGCTTGAGATGGGTGTCCTAAACGTGGATGAGTTTACGCATCACTGTCCGAGAACCGCTTCATTTTCTTGCCTTGACCTATCTTTGTGCTCTTCGGATGCACAGCCTGATTTTGATTAGGGGGTGGTCGATGACCTCCATGGTAGTGATCACTTTCCCATTCAAATATCATTTTCAGGGCACTGGCGCCTGAGAGACCACCTCGGTGGTGCTTGGCGCGGGCGCGGTGGCCTGCATTTCAGGAAATGACTGAATTCTCTATCTCAGTCGAGGAGTTTAGGTCGGTAGATGAGGCCGTTGAGTTCTTCTCCGGCAACCTCATCGCCTTGGGCCTGACTACTATTCCTAGGACGTCTGGCCGTTTTGCACGCCCACCACTCCCATGGTGGTCGGCCGTGTGTGAGACGGCCCTCAAACAGAAGCGTTATGCCTACATGCGCTATAAGCGCCGCCCGAACGATTTCACTGTCGCTGAATTTCGTCGGGCTAGGGCTAGGTTCCGGTATATTTCGAAGCACGCCCGCCGCTCTTCTTGGCGGGCATACGTGTCTTCACTTAACGGGAAGACCCCTTTAGCTGAGGTGTGGAAGCGAGTCAAAAGGATTCGGGGCTAGTTCTCGCAGGACCCCCCTCCCGTTTTCCAGGAGAATGGGACCGCAATCTCGGACCCCGCGTCCGTGGCGGAATCCTTCGCGACCGCTTTTTCCGCATTCTCTAGCCGTGATGCTGCTCCGCCAGCATTCAATGCACGTCGTGATGTCGCGGAAGGCCGCCGGCTGGACTTTACCTCCAGAGGCGGAGAACCCTTCAACGACAAGTTTACTGTAAGCGAGTTGCGTTCCGCTCTCGCTTCGTGCGCGGACACCGCCCATGGTCCGGACGATGTCCCGTACGCCATGCTTCGACACCTAGGTGAGCGAGGCATGGCCTTTCTGTTAGATTTGTTCAACAGGATCTGGGTGGAAGGTCTTCTCCCAGACTCCTGGCGAATCGCTACTATGCTTGCCTTTCGCAAACCGGGGAGAGATCACTCTACTCCGACCGGTTTCCGCCCAATCTCTCTAACCTCTTGCGTGTGCAAGTTGATGGAGAAATTGGTAAATGTTAGATTAGCCTTTTTCCTGGACAGCGGAGGCCATCTGTCTTCCGCACAGTGCGGCTTCCGCAAGTTCCACTCCACGTCGGATGCTCTGCTCCGACTGGAAAATGCCGTCTGCGAAGCTTTCCTTCGTAGACAGCACTACGCCACGGTGTTTTTCGATCTGGAGAAGGCCTATGATACCGCATGGCGATACGGTATCATGGAGACTCTCCACACGATGGGGGCGAGGGGACGCCTCCCAATTTTTATATCTGAATTTTTGCGATATCGTCGATTCCGCGTGCGGGTGGGGGAAGCCCTCTCCGGCCCAAAGGAGCAGGAAGAGGGTGTCCCGCAGGAAAGTGTCCTCAGTGTCACACTCTTTGCCCTGAGCATCAACGGCATCACCTCGGTGCTGCCGGAAGATGTTCTCGCTACGCTCTACGTGGACGACCTTTCGATCTCTTTTGGCGCGGCCCAGATGCCAACTCTGGAGCGTCGACTCCCACAGGCATTGAACCGCGTCTCTCGCTATGCCGAAGCGCACAGGTTTCGGTTTTCTTTGGCCAAGACTAAGGTGGTGCACTTCTGCCGCCATCCACGGCTTCACCCCGACCCAGATTTGTTTCTTAATGGGGTGCGCCTGGATGTGGTTGAGTCGCACCGTTTCCTTGGTCTTGTATTCGACCGACGCCTCACCTGGGAGGCTCATATTCGCAGCCTTAGGGTCTCTTGTACCCGCGCCATGGACATTCTCCGTTCCGTGACGTTCAGCGCTTGGGGCGCTGATAGGGCTACTGCCTTACTTTTTTATCGATCCTTTGTTCGTTCGAAGCTCGACTACGGATGCGAGTTTTATGCATCCGCAGCCGAGCGTTTATTGCGGAAGGTGGATTCGATCCACCACACCGGCCTTCGCCTTGCGACCGGTGCCTTCCGCACTTCTCCCATTGAGAGCCTGTTGGTCGATGCTGGGGAGATGCCACTCGCTCTACGCCGCGTGCAGTGTATCACTCGACTGTACGCGTGAGCCCGGCGCCTCCCTCAGTCGCCAACAGCTCTCACTGCATCCGCAGCTGATCTCGATGGTGCCTATGACGTCGAGAGACGCCAGTCATACCCTAAGCCTTTTGGGTTTAGGGCCAGGAAACTCCTTCGAGAGGTAGATATCGCTCTCGGGCCGGTGGCGCCCCTGGTTTTGCCCAGGACGCCACCCTGGAGGGTACCACATTTGACTATTTGTCGCCACGCCTCTGCTCCCAAAGCTTGTACTGTGCCGGGAGTATTGCGTTCGACCTTTTTGGAGCACACATCGTGTCACGCTGGAACTGTGCCAGTGTATACGGATGGCTCCAAGTCCCAAGAGGGGGTCGGCTTCCACGCCGTATCCCCTCTGTTTGAAGTCAGCGGGACTTTACCAGGCGCTGCGTCTGTCTTCACGGCCGAGCTGGTGGCAATACACCACTCGGTACGGGAGATTACGCGACGTGCCCGGTTCGGAGACCGGATTGTGATCTATAGCGACTCACAAAGCGCCCTGAGTGCTCTCGGGGCATTGAAATCTCTGCATCCCCTGGTTCGCGATATCCGTGACGCCACGGTTTTGGCGAGCCGGGCAGATGTCGAGATTATCTTCTGCTGGGTTCCTGGACATGTAGGAATTGCGGGGAATGAGCGCGCCAAAGTGTCCGCGAGGACTCTGGGACCGGACCAGCGTTTCGCTCTTCCTCACACCGACTACATGGCAGGAATACGGGCAGCTCTTCAGACTGCTTGGCAAAGAAGATGGGAGACGGTCGAAGGGAACTTAAAGTTGCGTGCCATTGCGCCGCGACTGTTCCCATGGACCTATCCCCCAATACCGCGGCGGCTTCAGGTTGCTTTCTGTCGTCTTCGAATCGGACACACTCGTGTGCCGCATCGCTACTTGATGGAGCGCTCGCATGCGCCCTATTGCAACGACTGCGTCGTCCCCCAGACTGTTCGTCATATTCTTGTCGAATGTCCCAGTCTGGGTGATCTTCGCGCACGATACCTGTCTCGGTACCGGGATGGGCGGGGTCGCTACCGCCTGTCCCTTGTACTCGGGACGAGTGCATGCACCATGACTGGTGGACTTGTTGACTTTTGGGGGGAGGCTGGCCTTCTCCCTTTCATTTAACCCGGTTTAATTGTTGTTGTTGTTTTTGTTATCGTTTTTGTTATTGCTTTGTTATTGTTATTTCTTTTTATTGTTGTTTCCTGTTGAATTATTTTGAAGTAGCCTAGAACTAGGCTGTTTGTTTACGGCAACTTATGCCTAAGTCGGCAGTCGGCAGTCGCCAGATAGCCCCTTAATCAAAAAAAAAAAAAATGGTCTTGTATTCGACCGACGCCTCACCTGGGAGGCTCATATTCGCAGCCTTAGGGTCTCTTGTACCCGCGCCATGGACATTCTCCGTTCCGTGACGTTCAGCGCTTGGGGCGCTGATAGGGCTACCGCCTTACTTTTTTATCGATCCTTTGTCCGTTCGAAGCTCGACTACGGATGCGAGTTTTATGCATCCGCAGCCGTGCATTTATTGCGGAAGGTGGATTCGATCCACCACACCGGCCTTCGCCTTGCGACCGGTGCCTTCCGCACTTCCCCCATTGAGAGCCTGTTGGTCGATGCTGGGGAGATGCCACTCGCTCTGCGCCGCATGCAGTGCATCACTCGCCAACAGCTCTCACTGCATCCGCAGCTGATCTCGATGGTGCCTATGCCGCCGAGAGATGCCAGTCATACCCTAAGCCCTTTGGGTTTAGGGCCAGGAAACTCCTTCGAGAGGTAGATATAGCTCTCGGGCCGGTGGCGCCCCTGGTTCTGCCCAGGACGCCACCCTAGAAGGTACCACATTTGGCTATTTGTCGCAACGCCTCTGCTCCCAAAGCTTGTACTGCGCCGGGAGTATTGCGTTCGACCTTTTTGGAGCACACATCGTGTCACGCTGGTATCGTGCCAGTGTATACGGATGGCTCCAAGTCAAAGAGGGGGTCGGCTTCCACGCCGTATCCCCTCTGTTTGAAGTCAGCGGGGCTCTACCCGGCGCGGCGTCTGTCTTCACTGCCGAGTTTGCGGCAATACACCACTCGGTACGGGAGATTACGCGACGTGCCCGGTTCGGAGACCGGATTGTGATCTATAGCGACTCACAAAGCGCCCTGAGTGCTCTCGGGGCATTGGAATCTCCGCATCCCCTGGTTCGCGATATCCGTGACGCCACGGTTTTGGCGAGCCGGGCAGATGTCGAGATTATCTTCTGCTGGGTTCCTGGACATGTAGGAATTGCGGGGAATGAGCGCGCCAAAGAGTCCGCGAGGACTCTGCAACCGGACCAGCGTTTCGCTCTTCCTCACACCGACTACATGGCAGGAATACGGGCAGCTCTTCGGACTGCTTGGCAAAGAAGATGGGAGACGGTCGAAGGGAACTTAAAGTTGCGTGCCATTGCGCCGTGACTGTTCCCATGGACCTATCCCCCAATACCGCGGCGGCTTCAGGTTGTTTTCTGTCGTCTCCGAATCGGGCACACTCGTGTGACGCATCGCTATTTGATAGAGCGCTCGCCTGCGCCCTATTGCAACGACTGCGTCGTCCCCCAGACTGTTCGGCACATTCTTGTCGAATGTCCTAGTCTGGGTGATCTTCGCGCACGACACCTGTCTCTGTACCGGGATGGGCGGGGTCGCTACCGCCTGTCCCTTGTACTCGGGATGAGTGCGTGCACATCGACTGGTGGACTTATTGACTTTTTGAGGGATGCCGACCTTCTCCCTATTATTTAAGCAGGGTTCGTTTTTTGTTTTTTGCATTTGTTTTTGTTTTTTTTTCCTTTCCCCCATTTACGGTGTTTTTTTTTTCTTCGTTTAATTTTTTTAAAGTAGCCTAGAACTAGGCCAGTTTTAATACGGCGACTAATGCCCATGTAGGCAGTCGCCAGATGAGCTCTAATAAAAAAAAAAAAACCCAAACCGGCAACTTATGCCTAAGTCGACAGTCGCCAGATAGCCCCTTAAATAAAAAACAAAAAATGCGCCGGGAGTATTGCATTCGACCTTTTTGGAGCACACATCGTGTCACGCTGGAACCGTGCCAGTGTATACGGATGGCTCCAAGTCCCAAGAGGGGGGCGGCTTCCACGCCGTATATCCTCTGTTTGAAGTCAGCGGGGCTCTACCCGGCGCTGCGTCTGTCTTCACTGCCGAGCTGGCGGCAATACACCACTCGGTACGGGAGATTACGCGACGTGCCCGGTTCGGAGACCGGATTGTGATCTATAGCGACTCACAAAGCGCCCTGAGTGCTCTCGAGGCATTGGAATCTCCGAATCCCCTGGTTCGCGATATCCGTGACGCCACGGTTTTGGCGAGCTGGGCAGATGTCGAGATTATCTTCTGCTGGGTTCCTGGACATGTAGGAATTGCGGGGAATGAGCGCGCCAAAGAGTCCGCGAGGACTCTGCGACCGGACCAGCGTTTCGCTCTTCCTCACACCGACTACATGGCAGGAATACGGGCAGCTCTTCGGACTGCTTGGCAAAGAAGATGGGAGACGGTCGAAGGGAACTTAAAGTTGCGTGCCATTGCGCCGCGACTGTTCCCATGGACCTATCCCCCAATGCCGCGGCGGCTTCAGGTTTCTTTCTGTCGTCTCTGAATCGGACACACTTGTGACGCATCGCCATTTAATGGACCGCTCGCCTGCGCCCTATTGTGATGACTCTATCGTCCCCCAGACTGTTCGGCGCATTCTTGTTGAATGTCCAAGTCTGGGTGATCTTTGCGCAGTTACCTGTCCCAGTACCGGGATGGGCGGGGTTTCCACCGCCTGTCCCTTGTACTCGGGACGAGTGCGTGCACATTGACTGGTGTGCTTATAAACCTTTTGAGGGAGGCCGGCCTTCTCCCACTTATTTAACTAGTTTTCTTTGTATGTCACATGTTCCTGCACCGGGGGCACCTTCCCCCGATGCAGGAGCTTGCTCCTCCTTGTTAGATTTTCCATTATTATTGTTGTTATTATTTTTCCCTTATTATTGTTGTTATTGTTTTTATTCTTATTTTAAAGTAGCCTAGTGCTAGGCTGTCGTGAGTGTGGCGACTTGTGCCCAAGTGAGTAGTCGCCAGATAGGCTCAAAAAAAAAAATCATAGTTCAAACCGGTAGGTTACATACTCTGCCCTTTTTTTTCCCAGTCTCCTCCCCCATTTAAATAATATTTTGTCTATCTAATTTGAATTTTACTTTATGACATTATGAAATATGTTAGAATTTAAAAATGATTTCTTGATCATTATCTCTTTGTCAGACCTGATGATAGGCATGGAGCCTGAAACGTCATTAAAGGACCAGTATAATGAAAACTACTTTCTATCTGGTCCCAGGATTCATTCTTAAGATTAAATTATTTAAATTTCAGTATTGAAAATTTGTGCATACAAATATATCATTCAGGAGGTGATGAAAATTGGGTTCACAGGCGAAATTTCATCTGTGGGCGAGGGTTTCCCCACCCTTGGTTTATACCCTGTACCCTTGCGAGTGCATTTTCCTTTTCTTAGTTTATCAATCTAACTTCCACTCTTATTTCTTTAGGAGAGATTAAGCAGAGGAAGCTTGATAAAGAAGGACAACATGAAGGGGGACTTTTGCACAAAGGAAAGAGCCTTCCTTACCAGCAGTGGAAGCGGATTCTTCTTATGATTATTGCTATTACTGTACATAATATTCCAGGTGAGTGAAAGACTCAAGTTTTGTCTTCATAGTTTATCCTGGGAGAGTGTTAAGAGTTCCTCTCTCTCACCTGATGTAAAAATTTTTGTTTGCTTTTTTTTTATGCTGTGGCAGTATAAAAGTATGGCTTAAAATTCATTGAGAGTGTAGGATTTTATGGTCTCCCTCTTGCTGGAAGCTGGTAGGGCCCCACCAGGTGCTGCATCTGAATTCATAGCTCAGCTAATTGCAATATACTGATCTGTACAAGAGATTACACATTGTGCCTGGTTTGGAGACTGGATAGTGATTTCTAGCAACTTACAAAGGGCCTTGAGTGCTTTTGGGGCTTTGAACCCCCCCCCCCCATCCCTCTCCGCCTTCCTGCTTTGCAGTATTTGTGATGCCATGGCTGCTGTGAGCTGGGGCATGTTGAGATTATTTCTGTTGGGCTCCTAGACTTGTAGGGATTAAAATATAGGGGTGCCAAACAGTCTGGCCGATTTGGGTGACTGGCTAGGAATCAGATTAGCCCTTTGGGCTGTTTAGCAAAATAGAGGGGAGATGGCTGTCAAGAGCCTAAAGTTCATAGCATTGCACTACAATTTTTTGGGTACGCCCATGGGACACATCACCATCTGATAGAGCATTCAACTGCAGCTTAATGTGATGACTTCCTGGTCCACCAGACTGGAGCATTCTTGTTGACTGTCCCAGTCTGGGAGATCTTCACATACATTACTTGTTCTAGTACAGAGAGGAGTAGAGTTGCTACGACTTGTCCTTTGTACTCAAGATGGCTCTCTGCACACCTAATTGTGCATGCTCAGCCCCCTAGGAGAGTGGGCTTCCATCTGGCATCTCGATATAACTTTTCTCTCATTGGTTTTTGGTTTAGGTTTGTCTTTTTTTCACTTTTAATTTTTTTTTTTTAGTGTATCATAACCTATATGTAGGCTAAAATGATTTTTTGGCACCCATGCCCTCGCAGGCAGGCATGCCAGTAAAAAGATACTTGTTTCTTCAGATTTTGTACCACAAGATAGTTTCAGCCTTTTGGGGATAGTTAAGGGTATATTTATGGTTCTAGCAGTTCATGGCATCCACTATTATTATTGTTGCCATTTTTTTCTAGTTTATTTTCTGCTTTTTTTTTCCATCTAGTAAATACTTGTTTTGGTTAGATAGTTTTTATTACCTGTTTTTCAAGAAACCAATTTTTGAGAGATGTCTTTGCAGAGGGCTTGGCTGTAGGGGTCAGTTTTGGAGCTATTGGGAAGTCCTCTTCAGCCACCTTCAGCAAAGCTAAGTATGATTTACTTTGTCTATTCCTGGCAATTTGGTTTATATTGTAGTCAATATGGGAACTTTGTGTTCTTTATGATCTCACCCAGTGAAAATTGTTTTCACCACAAGTGAAGTTGTCACATTGTGTATGATTAATGGTTGGAGGGAGTTTTAATTTGTTTGTGGATGCTATTATTTTTATAATGACCCATTGTTTGGATCCCACATAATACTTTAGCTCTTTACTGAGACTCCTAAGACAACATATACAGTAGGTGGACAAAATAATGGAAACAAATAAATAATTATTTAATATAGAGTTTTGATCCTTCCATAGGCAGCACTAATTGCTTGACTGTATTTATAAATTGACTCATATCTCTTTTTGAAAGTGGTTAATAAAATTTTGAACAGCCTCTTGAAGCAAAGCCTGTCTCAGTTCCTTCAGTGATGCTGGTGGAGAAAAGTGGTTCTCCACCTCTTGCTCCAATACAAACTACAGATGTTCAATAATTGTAAGATGTGTCAATTGTGGAATACAATCCATGTGCTCCACTTCAACATCGAGCCAATTTTCAACAATTCTAGGGGTGTGGATTGATATACATTATCTTCGAAAATCGTAATTATTGAGAAAGAATGGAATGTACTGAAAAATGGACCTGGGCACTCAAAACTGACAAATTTCCTAAGTGTTATGCTACTATGTACCACTACAGCCTGATTGGGGAAATTCCAAGCTTTGAAGGAGGCGGGGGGGGGGGGAGCAATCAGGATTAAAAGCTTCTTTGGTCTTCCATAGGTAAATATGTCCTGAAGATAGCAAAAATGTGAAGCATGATTCATTCCCTCATTCTTCCATTGTCCAGTTCTGATTTTCAGTATGTATCACATTTGCTTTTTAATTCTGATCTCAGAAAGGAGAGTTTTACCATTTGTGTTTTGATGGTATTCATTTGCATGAAGGTTTTGATCAACTGTTCTGGTTGACACTGAGGTAGCAAAGTGTTGGTTTAGCTCTGCAATCATTCTTACAGCTGTGGCTTTATGCTTTTTTGACAAAATGCATTTCATTGCTTTGTGATCCCAGTCACTGAATTTTGCCTTCTGGCTTGAGGTATGAGTGTCAGATGGTTTCCCTGGATTTTTGGTATGACCCCATTACTTCAGACAAAGTTTCTCTCAAATAATGGCACAACTCAGCATTTTTATGAACTGAGGCTCCAGCCATCAGTTCTCTTACAATCTGCCATTTTTTGAAAATCTGAAGTGTCTATAATTCATATAAACACAATTTTTTTGATAATTAAAAGTTTTGTTCCTGTATAATCGCTTAAAAGAATGACAGTAGAAACATCTGGTATTTCCATTATTTTGTCCACTGCACTTCCCCCCCCTTCCCCCTCATCTAAGAACAATAATAACAACATAAGCAAAGACTTCAATACAGTACCAAACATCCTCATTGACAAAATATTAAACATAATGAACTTAAACTATAAAAAATAGCTCTCCAATTTTCTCACAGTCAGACAAGCAAAAGTATACCACAGAAAGCTATCATTAGCACCCCACATACAACCGCATCCTGCAGTGATCCATACTTTCCATACCCTCTTCAACCTTTTCCTCCATGACCCCACTCTCACACTCTAAACTATGCAGATGACTGCAACAGAACCAAATGTCCATCTTACCTTCAAAATCCTCTGTTAGTTTCTTCACAACCTAATAATGGAAGTACAACTAGCACCCCTGCATCACTTTACAAAACACACCACACCTCTTAAATAAAATGCCCACAGTAATGTGTCACACTAGATACAGGACTAAATTTCCAACAATACACAATGAACACAGCAAACAAAGCTAACACACACACTGGGCGCTCACAGGAACAACATTCAGGTAATCTAAGGAATCACCCGCATAAAAAAATTATATCCATCACTCATTGCCTATGTTTCCACAGCCTGGGCACAAAACTTTGCACCTAATACCTTCAGTGGACTAGAGAAGATAAAATGAGGCACTCTGCCCAACAGCAGGTTGCACCTGCAGCACACCGATTAACCACTGCAATGAATGAAAGTTCATGTCAATAAAACACCATTTCAACCTATGGGGAACACAAGCCAAACCCAAAACACACATACCACTACATGCAAACTCCATACCACTAGCAGCAAGCCCCATACCATCTTCCACATGTGCACAACTCTACACACAATACCTGAAATTCATCCACTCCCGAAACCAGCCTCCTATCACTGGCAAAACTATCCACACACAACACCGCGAGGCTTATACATTCTCTGGCCCAAAACCACCTCAACACCTTTCACTGGGCATCAACCCAGAGTAAAGTTCCCTCCCACACTACAAATGACTTATTCTGGCTAGGCTCTAGTGAAGCCATACCCCAAATTAGACACACAAGTGCTACTCTACCCTGACCAACATCCATATGCCCCACTGCCACTAAGAACTAGACATAGTCCAACACACATTTAAAACATGCTCAACACAAGCACAGCCAAGACAAAACCAATGGATACTCTGAGTGCCGGATCTCTTAGAGAACCTCATCCAGTCAGAGTTAATTGTGGCTGCTGACCTAGGGGAGGGGCCCTAGCTAGGATCCGCATAAAACTAATTTTAAGTCTTATATTTACAAAAATCTCATTCTTTGCTGAATTAGGCCTTTGTAAATAAGCGTGGAAGTGTTTGAAAACACATTTTTATTTTTCACCGCAACTTAATTAAATCTTTAATTTCACGCAATTTTTATGAAAGTTTCATATTTATGTTTTTGAAATGTTTTACTAACGATTTGTATGATCACATTCTGTTGATCCCTATCACAGTAGGGACTTTTAAGGTAGCTCCTAAAGCCCCATCCATATACGAGTAATAATTGTTGAACAAGATGTGGATGACCATATGTACTATCATTACCGCTGAAACCTACTTTTTCTGGGAGAGGATTGTAGTCTAGTGTTTGTGTTGGTATGTTATGACTTTTGTAATTTTAATATTGAGCAGTTCCACGTTGTTTCTTTGTTAACTCTTGCAAAATTGACTTCACGCTGAAAATGAATTTTATTTTAAGGGATTTTTTTTTAATCTGCACTCATTAAGATGCCTTTATTTCTATTTAGGGGACCTCCTGATTAATGTGGGATCTGAACCATAGGTTATCTACAGCCTATAGCAATCACCATGAAGGTGATCTGATTCATGACTCCATCCAGTGACTAACCACACCCTATGTAACAATGAATGAAGTTTTGAAATTCAATTCTTACTTTTTACTATTATCAAGTCAATAATAATAATAATAATTGTTTCCATCATTTTTGTCAGCACAGCTTCCACTAATGGGGTGTTAGGTGAAGCATGTGCCAGCATGCTGCCGCTAACATTTGGAGGAATGCATGCACTCATAGCGACAATAGCCGCAGGATGATCTTTGGTTATATATTTTTGATACATTTTCCCTTCCTCCATTTTCTGTAGGGATCTATTCTGTACCCAACACCCTCACTTTGCCCTCCTAGCCCTATTACGTGTTGCCAGATCCGCAACTATCTTCCACACATTTTAACTTTCTCTAGCTTTACACCTCCGTCCGGCCCCAGCTTAGCCTCTCTTCCTTCCTTCAGATAGCCCGATTTCTCCCCTACCTTGTCGCTTTTCATACAACCTCTCCCACAACTTTCTCTGGTCAGCCTCTAATTTCAAAGGGTAGAATGCTGACCTTCTTCTCAAGCCAACCACCCCGGATCGGGGCTGAGGGGGGAGGGGACATTGTCCCCTAACCCCTGAGCTCCGGTTCGGGATGGGGGTTTTTTAACAACCTGCTTCATCCCCACCCATACCTTCCTCACATCCCTTTTCCTCTCCTCTTCACAACCTATATTTTTTACGCCGTGTCCAAGGTGGAGCCGCCATGCCGATGGACTGCCAGGCCACCAGGCGGGAGGGGTGGTCCCGAATGGCGGCGCCTGGCTCTGCCGGGCTTGTAAGCACCTCTCGCAGTGCGGGCTACTGCGAGGGGTGATGAGCTATTGCGTCCCGTGGCAAAAATAGGGTCACCATGCCCATAGATGAACAACAAAAAAAAAAACCCAAACTCCTTTAACTCCCCCTTGCTCATCGACGGAGCCGCCCTTGGGCAGCTCCACCGAAAAAATGGAGGTCCCCCCCCTGTGCTTGCACAGGGGAGCCTCCATATTTCTCTAACCGGAGAGGAGGCTTACTCCTCTCCTTCGCCTACGGGTGCAGGGGACTCCCCCTCACCCCCTTCTCTGGAGGTGCTTTCGGGCACCTCCCTTTTCCCAGCGGCAGTCCCATCTTTTCTTTTCAAGGGGACTGCCAAGAAAGCCAGCAGGCAGCCCTTAGCCAGCCGCTTCCCATCAAAGCGGCTCGGTAGGGCAAACCCCCTTAGGGGGGAGAGGGAAGCCAGGCCCCTTCGGTCGCTTCCCTCAAAAGACCTGCTGGCAAGAATTTTAAACCTTGCCGGGGTCAAGGCCTGTGCCTCCCCATACAAGACTGGCGACACTGCCAAGGGGACCTGCGATGTCCTGGGAGGGGATGGCCAATTGGAGGCCCCTCCTGTGATAGACATGGTCCTTGAGGAGACCCAGCCCCAGACGGTAGGGCCTTCCATGGGGGGGAATTCAGGCTCGGCGCCAAGCACCGAACCCGAATCCGCCCCTATGCAAGGTCCTCCTCAAATGGCTGAGGGCTCCGAGGCAGTAGAAGGAGGGGAGGGATCTCCTCCGACAGGTGCCCCTACGACAACCAGGACCTTCTCCATTTCGGAGAGGGACCTGGCTGAGACTGGTCCATCTGGCCTGGGGACTTCTGCCGGCGGAGGTGAAAAGCGGGTTCATTCCCCGCCCTCTTCTCCGAAAAAGAAAAAGACTAAAAAGACCAAAAAGACTCGGGGCTCCTCTCCATCCGCGGGGGCTGCGGGGACGGATGGGTCTGCTGCCACTCTGGCAAGCGACCAAGCCAAGATCGGCACATCCGCCCCCTCTGCCCCCCCGGTTGCGGAGCCCCTGACAAAGAAGACTACTACCAAGAGTGCACAGGGCGGAGCCTCGATGACATCGGGGCCCCTGATTCAGAGGTTACCTGGCGTTTTCGAGCCCGCTGGCTTCAAACGCTTCCTCGTTATTCGCTCCACTGATGGCACCATGTTGTCCAAGGGCAACATGATCCATCAGCGGAGAGGATTAGCTAGTGCAATTGGTAGAGAGCCGAAGGTAACCCGTTTCTCGGACGGGAGCCTTCTGGCGAATGCGGCGAATCCCGCCGAGGCGGCCAGGATTAGTGCTCTTCGGACACTTCATGGCACCCCGGTGAGTGTGACGCCGCACTCTACCATGAACTTTGTGAAAGGAGTAGTTTATGCGAGGGAACTCGTTGACTACTCCATTGAAGACATCACCTTAGAGCTGACCGACCATGGGGCGGTCAAGGTCGAACGTGTGATGAGAAAACAGGGAGGGGCCTCGAGACCCACCCCTACACTCTTCGTCACGTTCGACTGTGACAAGCTCCCTGAGTCGGTGCGTGCCGGTTGGTACCGCTACCGCGTGAAGGCATTCGTGCCACTGCCGCGGCGGTGCTATTACTGTCACCGCTTCGGCCATACGAATCGCTCATGTAGACGTGCAAAGTCGGGGTCACCCGAAGTCTGTGTAAATTGCTCCAAGGTTGCACACGATAAGTCCAAATCGTGTGTGGCCAAGTGTGTCAATTGCGGAGAGCCGCACCCTGCTTCTTCGAAGCAATGTGGTGCATATCTCCTTGAGAAAGAAATCCTGGCCGTTCAGGCCCAGGATCGACTCTCATTCCGCGAGGCAAAGGACTTGGTCCTGGCGCGCCCGGCTCTGCCTGGGACGTCATATGCCTCAATAGTTAGGAAGGCACCCTCTGCTCCCGGCCCATCCAGGCCAACGAGCACGGTTGTTTCCGCGCCCATTCGGAGCCCTTCTGCGGGCTCTACCCAACCCGGGCGCTCCCCTGGTAAAGCTGGCGGCAAAAAGGGCTCATACCCTGCCCCGGCTAAAACCAGGGCTCCCCCCTCTTCCCCCAGCGTGACCGTTTCCCGTAAGGCGAAACGGCCACGCGCCTCCACCGAGTCGTTAGACTCACAGGAGGCAACACCCCTGAAGATGGTCGCTAGGCCATCTTCCGGGGTTCCTAAAGCTGTCCCCCGAAAGGAGGACAGCAACAAAGGAGCTTCGGCTCCTTCGCCCACGTCCCGAGGTGGAGCGAGTGGCTCGGAGACGGTGGTTCCTCGAAAAGAGGGCCCCCCGCCTCCGAAGCCGCAACGCCCGCCTAAGGTTTCGAGGCGGAGGGAGGAAAAGACTCGCATGGCGAGCCCAACCTCCCCCAATAAGTCCTCGAAGGCGACAGCGCCTTCAGCGCTTTGTCCGGCCAACAGCGCCCGGGGTTCTGCCCCCGGGAAGCGTACGGCCATTCCCGTGAGGGTCTTCAATTCGAGGAGGGCCCCCGCGTCTCCTCCGAGCTAGGCCTGGAGGGCATATTCCTTCAATGGAATTGCCGTGGACTCCGGGCCAACTGGGAGGAGCTGCGGAGGCTCGTCTCGTCCCGTTCCCCGTTAGCTATTTTTTTGCAGGAGACCATGCTAGGTGCGTGCCCCCTCCCTGCCCTCCCGGGGTATAAGGGTCTTGCGACCCCACCACCTCGGGATGGCCGGGCTGGGGGATGCGCAGTTTACACCCGGCATGATGTCTCCGTTCTTCCTTTCTCTTTAGATACCTCCTTTCAGGCAGTGGCTGTGCAGCTGCACCTGGATAGGAGGTATACTATCATTTCTGCGTACATTCCACCGTCAGCTGACTTCGACGCGGGGGACTTCCGCCGCGTCGTTGCACGGTTGCCGAGGCCCTATCTCTTGCTTGGAGATCTGAACGGCAGGCATCCTCTCTGGGGAGATTACTCCATAAATCCCAGGGGACAAGTCCTTGCCGATCTGATCGAAGAGCTTGAGATGGGTGTCCTAAACGTGGATGAGTTTACGCATCACTGTCCGAGAACCGCTTCATTTTCTTGCCTTGACCTATCTTTGTGCTCTTCGGATGCACAGCCTGATTTTGATTGGGGGGTGGTCGATGACCTCCATGGTAGTGATCACTTTCCCATTCAAATATCATTTTCAGGGCAACTGCCGCCTGAGAGACCACCTCGGTGGTGCTTGGCGCGGGCGCGGTGGCCTGCATTTCAGGAAATGACTGAATTCTCTATCTCAGTCGAGGAGTTTAGGTCGGTGGATGAGGCCGTTGAGTTCTTCTCCGGCAACCTCATCGCCGTGGGCCTGACTACTATTCCTAGGACGTCTGGCCGTTTTGCACGCCCACCACTCCCATGGTGGTCGGCCGAGTGTGAGACGGCCCTCAAACAGAAGCGTTATGCCTACATGCGCTATAAGCGCCGCCCGAACGATTTCACTGTCGCTGAATTTCGTCGGGCTAGGGCTAGGTTCCGGTATATTTCGAAGCACGCCCGCCGCTCTTCTTGGCGGGCATACGTGTCTTCACTTAACGGGAAGACCCCTTTAGCTGAGGTGTGGAAGCGAGTCAAAAGGATTCGGGGCAAGTTCTCGCAGGACCCCCCTCCTGTTCTCCAGGAGAATGGACCGCAATCTCGGACCCCGCGTCCGTGGCGGAATCCTTAGCGACCGCTTTCTCCGCATTCTCTAGCCGTGATGCTGCTCCGCCAGCATTCAATGCACGTCGTGATGTCGCGGAAGGCCGCCGGCTGGACTTTACCTCCAGAGGCGGAGAACCCTTCAACGACAAGTTTACTGTGAGTGAGTTGCGTTCCGCTCTCGCTTCGTGCGCGGACACCGCCCATGGTCCGGACGATGTCCCGTACTCCATGCTTCGACACCTGGGTGAGCGAGGCATGGCCTTTCTGTTAGATATGTTCAACAGGATCTGGGTGGAAGGTCTTCTCCCAGACTCCTGGCGAATCGCTACTGTGCTCGCCTTTCGCAAGCCGGGGAGAGATCACTCTACTCCGACCGGTTTCCGCCCAATCTCTCTAACCTCTTGCGTGTGCAAGTTGATGGAGAAATTGGTAAATGTTAGATTAGCCTATTTCCTGGACAGCGGAGGCCATCTGTCTTCTGCACAGTGCGGCTTCCGTAAGTTTCACTCCACGTCGGATGCTCTGCTCCGACTGGAAAATGCCGTCTGCGAGGCTTTCCTTCGTAGACAGCACTACGCCACGGTGTTTTTTGATCTGGAGAAGGCCTATGATACCGCATGGCGATACGGTATCATGGAGACTCTCCACACGATGGGGGCGAGGGGACGCCTCCCAATGTTTATATCTGAATTTTTGCGAGATCGTCGATTCCGCGTACGGGTGGGGGGAGCCCTCTCTGCCCCAAAGGAGCAGGAAGAGGGTGTCCCGCAGGGAAGTGTCCTCAGTGTCACACTCTTTGCCCTGAGCATCAACGGCATCACCTCGGTGCTGCCGGAAGATGTTCTCGCTACGCTCTACGTGGACGACCTTTCGATCTCTTTTGGCGCGGCCCAGATGCCAACTCTGGAGCGTCGACTCCAACAGGCATTGAACCGCGTCTCTCGCTATGCCGAAGCGCACAGGTTTCGGTTTTCTTTGGCCAAGACTAAGGTGGTGCACTTCTGCCGCCATCCACGGCTTCACCCCGACCCAGATTTGTTTCTTAATGGGGTGCGCCTGGATGTGGTTGAGTCGCACCGTTTCCTTGGTCTTGTATTCGACCGACGCCTCACCTGGGAGGCTCATATTCGCAGCCTTAGGGTCTCTTGTACCCGCGCCATGGACATTCTCCGTTCCGTGACGTTCAGCGCTTGGGGCGCTGATAGGGCTACCGCCTTACTTTTTTATCGATCCTTTGTTCGCTCGAAGCTCGACTACGAATGCGAGTTTTATGCATCCGCAGCCGAGCGTTTATTGCGGAAGGTGGATTCAATCCACCACACCGGCCTTCGCCTTGCGACCGGTGCCTTCCGCACTTCCCCCATTGAGAGCCTGTTGGTCGATGCTGGGGAGATGCCACTCGCTCTGCGCCGCGTGCAGTGCTTCACTCGCCTGTACGCGCGAGCCCGGCGCCTCCCTCAGTCGCCAACAGCTCTCACTGCATCCGCAGCTGATCTCGATGGTGCCTATGCCGCCGAGAGACGCCAGTCATACCCTAAGCCCTTTGGGTTTAGGGCCAGGAAACTCCTTCGAGAGGTAGATATAGCTCTCGGGCCGGTGGCGCCCCTGGTTCTGCCCAGGACGCCACCCTGGAGGGTACCACATTTGGCTATTTTTCGCCACGCCTCTGCTCTCAAAGCTTGTACTGCACCGGGAGTATTGCGTTCGACCTTTTGGGAGCACACATCGTGTCACGCTGGTACCGTGCCAGTGTATACGGATGGCTCCAAGTCCCAAGAGGGGGTCGGCTTCCACGCCGTATCCCCTCTGTTTGAAGTCAGCGGGGCTCTACCAGGCGCTGCGTCTGTCTTCACGGCCGAGCTGGTGGCAATACACCACTCGGTACGGGAGATTACGCGACGTGCCCGGTTCGGAGACCGGATTGTGATCTATAGCGACTCACAAAGCGCCCTGAGTGCTCTCGGGGCATTGGAATCTCCGCATCCCCTGGTTCGCGATATCCGTGACGCCACGGTTTTGGCGAGCCGGGCAGATGTCGAGATTATCTTCTGCTGGGTTCCTGGACATGTAGGAATTGCGGGGAATGAGGGCGCCAAAGAGTCCGCGAGGACTCTGCGACCGGACCAGCGTTTCGCTCTTCCTCACACCGACTACATGGCAGGAATACGGGCAGCTCTTCGGACTGCTTGGCAAAGAAGATGGGAGACGGTCGAAGGGAACTTAAAGTTGCGTGCCATTGCGCCGCGACTGTTCCCATGGACCTATCCCCCAATACCGCGGCGGCTTCAGGTTGCTTTCTGTCGTCTCCGAATCGGACATACTCGTGTGACGCATCGCTATCTGATGGAGCGCTCGCCTGCGCCCTATTGCAACTACTGCGTCGTCCCCCAGACTGTTCGGCACATTCTTGTCGAATGTCCCAGTCTGGGTGATCTTCGCGCACGATACCTGTCCCAGTACCGGGATGGGCGGGGTCGCTACCGCCTGTCCCTTGTGCTCGGGACAGATTCGTGCACACTGACTTGTGGACTTGTTGACTTCTTGGGGGAGGCCGGCCTTCTCCCTATTATTTAAGCAAGGTTTGTTTGTTTTGTTTTTTGTTGTTGTTTTTTGTTGTTTTTTTTGCATTTTTTGTTTTTTGTTTGTTTTTTTTTTCTTTAGTTGCACGCTCCTGCGCCGGGGGGACCTCTCCCCGACGCACCAGCTTGCTTCCTTTCTCCCTTTTGGGGTGTTGTTTTTTTTTTCTCTCTTTAAATTCATTTTAAAGTAGCCTAGAACTAGGCCAGTTTTAATATGGCGACTAATGCCCAAGTAGGCAGTCGCCAGATGAGCTCTTAAAAAAAAAAAAAAAAAAAAAATCCTCCTCCTCCTCTTCTTTCTCAACCCATGTATGTAATAATACACAGCTCTGTATTGAATGTATTGGGCTATACATAAATTTCTTCAGAAAAACTTGAAACTCTTCATTCTCTTTCTTGCCAGATATGCAAAAATTCCGTTATTCCATCTCTTCTATCACCTATTCATACCTCATACAATGATTAACTAGTACTGATACCAATTATATTTCCCACTCCAGAACTCTCTTTCCCGCTTAGCCTCCATACACGCAGTTTTACTCTTACAAATCTCCACTTCACCTACATAATTCTCAAGATTGCACATTCATAGTGCAATTTACTCGCACTGCTTTCTCATGAGTTCCATTGATCATGATATTTATATCCCCCCTATGTTTGTCATTAGGATTATATAAAGTGTTATGAATGTTTAGAGTTTTTACCCTTACCACTTAACTAGTTATAATAATAACTAGTATTACCATTACAAAAATGCCTATTCATTCTCAATCTAGGAATCTTGCACTGGGGATTGGAATCCAGAATTTTCCTGAAGGAATGGCTGTGAGTCTACCTCTCAGAGCTTCCGGCTATTCACTTGGTACTGCTTTTTGGTAAGGTCTGATCCTCTATCCACTATATACTTTAATATAATCATTCATACTCCAATTTAACCATCTATGCTGAATTATATTATGAGTGAATTCATCAGGTAATACTGAGTTTTTTATAGGTCAAGCCCACTTAGACAAAACCCCCTGCCTGATAATAAACAATTATATTCCAAACCAGGCAATGGCTTCGCTACTAAGATTAAAATTTAAAATTAAATAAAAGCAGCCATGGTGGGTAACTTCTGGTCGCTGTCCTAGGTTGCGAACACACTTCTTTAACGTACCCAGGGCGGACCCCTGAAAAGACTGAAAACCCGTGCGGCGGTGGGAAGTGGGGCTCGCCCCGAAGCCGGAGCGTGCTTGCTTTTTCTTGCTTTTTTTTTGTCTTTTGCATTATGCTGAAAAGTGGTTACGGCGACTTTTGCTTTAGTAACCAGTCGCCAGATGAGCTCTTAAAAAAAATGTAGGCCACTGTTTGGTTGAATTGGTTAAATGTCTTAGTCTTGGGTAGTGCCATACACAGTATCTGTCCAGGTAGCATGGCGAGTGATGCCTCTACCGCTTGTCCCTAATCCTAGCTTCCTACACACCAGATTGTTGGTTGCCTGCTAGGTTTCTGCGACGTTGCCCTACCCTGAGACACCTAAGCGTTTTTAATTGTTTTAGCAGGGGTTTTGTGAGGGGGGGGGATGAGAACCCAGAGATGGACGCTAACTGGACAAAATGTTACAGTACATAGCTCCCCATCACTAGGAAAATGTATAAAGGGGGAGGTAGTTATAGTGGCGTTGATGCGCAGTGACCACACTGGGGAAGCGGTGAATGATTCCCATGTTTTGATGAGTGGGATACATACACATACGTCAATGAGCGATCAACCGTTCCACCTTATAGTGGTTAATTAATTATTTATTGCTAGATTGGCCCTCATGCTGGTTATCAGGCAACTCCTATTAATGCAGATGTGCCATTTGAATGCATTGGTGCCTTAGAAATTTGACGCTCATGGGAAGGAACGGCATACGTCCTTTACCCCCCCCCCCCTCCCCAATGTAGTGCTTTAACTTACTGCCACTTGTCCCTTTTATTTAATTCGACTCTCCCAACTGGATTATGATACAAATATAAAGATCAGAATGACAAACACTGGCAAGCCAAAAGCACTGATTGGTGGTATTTGTGAGGGATGAGCTTATGTAACCTCTTATCCAGGTTTGATGTGGGAATTACTCACCCCCCCCCCCTCCCCTTCCATCCTTGTATTTCAGGTGGGGCCAGATGAGTGGAATGGTGGAGCCCTTGGCGGGCTTCTTGGGAGCCCTGGCTGTGGAAGCGTGCGAGCCCTTGCTCCCGTATGCCTTGTCCTTCGCTGCCGGGGCCATGATTTTCGTGGTAGTTGATGATATCATCCCAGAAGCGCAAACGGGGTTTGTTTACCTGTTGTGGGGGTGGCAGTCTTTAATCGAGTGCGGGTGACTCTATAAGTTACATGTCGGTCCGTAGGTCGGTCGGTCGGATGGTAACCAGTTTACTTTTCAATGTGTTTTGGGGCAATAACCGTAACTATTGGCCGATTGTAACGAAATTTGAAACCCTAATGTTGTTTTACATTCTCTTTCGAGCGATATAATTGCCGACGTGCTCTCAAGTTTAGTCCGGGAATTATTAAAAGAAGACCTATATGGGTTGGTTTGCCCCACTTTTTGAAAATTTTGAAGGTCGTAAGGTCATTTGGTCATAAGTCAGAATAATTGAGAGCACGCGACTTTGGTCTGTTGACCTTGTTGTTTTTCTATCTCACATCAGTACATCGCTGACATATCTCAGTGTACCTTTGAAACTTTGGGGGATTTGGTTTCTTTTAGTGAGTATTATCATAGCAGCATTTTTTTGAGTCCACCTCTTGGTGGTTATGGTTTAGCCAAGTAGAAACGCCATCTCAGATTACAGGCTAGTTAAGGTACATTAGATGTGGTTAGTAACTGCGCCTGCCATACTACCTAGATACCCGTGGTTCGGATTCCACGCTAATCAGTAGGTCCCCTAAATAGAAATAAAGGCATCTTAAAAGATTGGAGATGGGTGGGTGATAAAATTGCTACAATTTCTGTGTGTGTGTGTGTCCCTTGATGGGTTGTTTGGTGATCGCAGTTGTTATGAAAGTGATTTTTTTTTTCAAATTTAAATTGCAGTACCAACAAGGGTGTATCATACAGAAAGTGAGAGATTTGTAAAGGAGTGAAAGCTAGAAGAAAAAAGTGAAAATGTGTGGAAAGGATATAGTCTAGTCTCAGATCCTCCTCCAGGCATTGGGGCCAGGACAAAGTGTGGTCGTTGGGGATGGGAGAGCACACACTCCTCCAGATGTAAGCTGCAGCAAAATTGCGCAGGCTACATGATATTTCCTTGTGGGTGTGTGTGGAAGAAGTGGCTTGCTGTTGCCTGGGCCATAAGAACCAATCTGTTAGAGATTGAAAGGGCGTCTTTCATGAATGAATGAAGGAAATGAAATGGGTATTTCGTTAGCAGCTGAATGGATGCCTGGGTTGCCTTTTTCCAGGCGATATCATAATAATTGGTGGCTTGTATGTCGTGGGAGAAGGGTTTGTGGTATATATTAGAAAGGTATCTCGGGTGGATGTGCAGGGCGTCCCTAAAGTCTGGAAACAGGAAATATCACAATGGTCTCCTTGTTTTCCAGACCTTACTCCCTTTGACTTATTTTTAGGGGTTATGCTAAAGGAGGAGTACTCAATGGTCTCCTCGTTCAACAGACTTTATCCCCCTTGACCTCTTTTTATGAGGTATACTGAAAAAAATGTGTAATCAATGAAAATTAAAGAGACGAGACACCTTTAGGGAACAGCGCAGCATAAATGAATGTGCTCAAATTGACGGAAATTTGGAGTTAATGCATAGGGTTCATCGGATGAATCTCGCAAAGTGCATTATACGAGTGGGGCAGATTGAGTGGATGTTTTTGAAAAATTCACAAAATCAACTAACAAGGTAGTGGACCATTTAACAAATTAAATAACTACCTACTAGTATGTAGTATCTAGTCAAAGACTCGTTAGTATTTATCACAATTGGTGGAAATCACATCCAAGATTTTATTTATTAATTTCTCAATTAAATAAAATGTAATTCAAATTGTTTTCATTGAAAATATGCATTTTACTGTGTCCTGACTTTAGGGACGCCCTCTATGATACCCATATGCATAGAGTGAAAAAATGGTAGTTAGGTTTCAAGGACCAATAGAATTCATACACAGAGGCAGATGAAAGATAATAGTGCATAAATGGAATTGTTGTTGGTTTAAAGAGCAAATTGAAATCACCTTAATGTGAAGGTGAGGACGATATGGTAATAATAATGATATTAATTTCTTGCTTTCAGGAAAAATGGGCGTCTGGCATCTGTATGGTGTATTGCTGGGTTCGTAACAATGATGGTACTCGACGTTGGATTAGCATAGTCACCATAAACTTGTTTTTGCATTGTTTAGTTTCTTTTTAATGCAAAGATGATTTTGAGAGCTAAAAGAACTTAATGTTAAGTCGTTGCCTAAATTTTATATTTTTATACATGGGGTGGTGGCATCTGCGGCTAAGCTTTATTCCTTTATCTCTTGCTCCGAAGGCCAAGAGTTCTCAGTCGCCTACAGTCGTTTCTCGCGGCAAGTGATGGCGTAGAAGATAGAATTCTTCCTCCTATGCCCTCGTTTTGAGGTATCATGACATTTGATTTTCGTCGAGATTCGCCAAAGATAGCGGGAAGATATGTAGGGAATGATTAGAGATGGAACTTGATTCTGGATGGTAGTGAATGAGGGATTATAGTGGGATAATGGTAGTTTAGAGTTCAAACCGTCCAACTTGTCGTTTGCTATTTTGTGATAATTTGTCAGGAAAGTGCTCTGGGTGCGTTTTCCAATGCCTTTCTTACCAGGTAATATCTTAAGACGATTATAATTTAGCTACAAAGCCACTGTATCTAGCTAGTCCCTACGAGGGGCGGTCAATAAGTTTTGCGAATCGGTAGGGCAAAACAGAGGAAGGGGGATGGCTGTTTGTGGTGGTGTTAGGACAAGTTATGACAAGTCAGGACCTGAAGCCGCACGCTCCTGCCTCGTCTATTTAAGAAGCAGTAGCTGATCGCAGATCGTCAGTCACAAATTTTTCAACAATGGAGAAGGTTGAGCACCCCGCAGTGATCAAATTTTTGACCAAGGAAGGCAAAAAGGCAAAAGAGATCCATGAACGCATGGTTGCAGTGTACACCGACACCGCCCCTTCCTATGCAACCATTGCTCGCTGGAATAGGGAGTTCCGCCATGGTCGTGAGTCCTTTGAAGATGATTCCCGTCCAGGACGCCCGTCAGACGTGACCAACGAGAACAATGTGGCCCGTGTGGAGAGGATGATCCTCGAAAATTGACGGGTGAAGGTCGAAGAAATCGAGCGACAACTTGGAATATCACATGGAAGTGTTATCAACATCATCCACGACAATTTTGCCAGAACCAAGGTCTCTGCCCGTTGGGTCCCTAGAAACCTCACGCCCCATGATCGACTTCAACGTCATCAAAGTTCACAAGGCCAGAGTTGCACAAGCTGCCCTGTGTGAGTGCGGATTCGAGGAGCTCAACCATCCCCCCTACAGTCCAGATCTGGCCCCTAGCGACTACTTTTTATTCCGCCAGCTCAAGGCTGCACTGCGCGGAAGCCTGTTTGGGGACGATGAAGATGTCCATCTCGCCGTACAGGAGTGGATTGAACAGCAGTTGGGAGATTTCTGGTTGTCGGGAATTCGAAGCCTCAGGGACAATTGGCGCAAGTGCATTGAAATCGAGGGTAGTTATATTGAAAAATAATAAACACTTTTCCTCATATCTCGTTTCCTTATATCCGAATTGCAAAACTTATTGACCACTCATCGTATATTTCTTTCTAAACTCATAATTCTATACCCTGAAAAAAGTTTATGGGTTCTTCAATTTTCTTGTTTCCTTCCATTTCATTACATTCCATCTTTACTTAAAACCATTATGCCTTTCTTAAGGTCAGTATACTAAGGACCCAAGGACCCTCTGATTTCGGATGGGAAGCATTCAAATCACTTTTGAAGCCGCTCAAACGTGGCTTTTAAAACTTTATAAACCCTCAATTCCATGGATGATCTTGGGTGAATGGGATCGCTACTATATAACACTATATCGAAATTGCCTTGTTTAGTCTCAGTTTGAAAAGAATTAATTAAAATATATCCACCACCATGTCCATCTAAACGGGGTTGGTCCGGATCCTGCTACTGAGTGAAAATGATAAAGTAACACGAAATCTCGAAGCTACTCCTACCCCTAGCCAGCCGCTTTGCTGCAGATCGTAAATGTCTTGTCATGTCAGAAGTTTACTGTCACATTTCTTCAGTTGAAATGCTTTTCCCTCCATTGAGCAGGCAGAGGTAGCTAAGTGTCCATTAATTTTTTTATTTAGTCCATTTGTCTATTGCTTGCAAAGGAATGCAACCAATTACCTAATGAGGAATGACTTTATAAAGAGGAATTAAATCAATTACCTAAAAAGGAAAGACTTTATAGGAGTTAGGATTTGTTTAAAGTCGTGTGAATATTTGGTATCGTCACTGAAGGGCTTTCGGCGGGGAAGGGGGGTACAGGACGTAAGAGGGGCAGGTAGTTTTTAGTGGGTGAAGCTTGCCGTCCGCATTTTGTCGGAAATTGGTCTATTTTGAAGTTTTGAAGGATTTGTTTAAGCCTTGATTTCCTTCGTTCTTGTCTACCTGGGCGGCCTGGTATAGTACAGTTTCGTAAAAGATATATTTTCTTGGACACGATATAACCTGCCTCCCTAAGACTTGTTTTTCCTCAATGTTATAGCCTGCCTCTTGAAAAAGGAGGTCTACGGTCTGCAATACCCGAGGAGACAACTCCATTAATACTTGTTTTTCCTCAATGTGTTAACCTGCGTGTCTACAATCATATGAGGAGACCTTTCCATTAATACTTGTTTTCCTCAATGTTATAACCTGCTCTCATGAAGACGTAGGTCTACAATCATCTGAGGAGACCATTCCATTAAGATTTATTTTTCTTGAATGTTATAACCTGGCTCTTGGAAAGGCAGGTCTACGATCTGCAAACAATCGAGGAGACCACTCCATTAATACTTGTTTTTCCTCAATGTTATAACCTGCCTCATGAAGGCGTAGGTCTACAATCATATGAAGAGACCATGTCATTAAGACTTGTTTTTCCTAAATGTTATAACCTGCCTCTCTTGAAGAGGTAGTTCTGCAATCATCTGAGGAGTCCATTCCATTAAAACTTGTTTTTCTTGAATGTTATAACCAGCCTCTTGAAAAGGTAGGTCCACAAACACCTGAGGAGACCACTCTCTCGACTATTAAAAATAAAGGTTTAAGAACAGGTTCGCCTCCATACTATTTGAATTTTTTAAATTGTTGTTTGTGTGCTTGGCTCTGATGTGTCGCTCGATTCCCCACTCGCACTTGTGTGCCCCTTATTCTTTTCCTGTTGATATTTTGTCCGTTTGTGTTATTGCTTCTTTTGTTTTCGTTTTTTAATTATCCCGAGGATAGTTTTTTTTCGTGCTTTCGGTGGTCGCGCCCTCTTTGGGGGCTGCTGGAATGGATCTCTAAAATGACCCCCTTGCCCCTCCCGTCTCGGTGGTTCGATTCGACATGCCAATTTACTTCTTACACCTCCCTCTACCAAGTACAAGAATCCAAAAAAGACCTCTCCACCCTTTCTTTCCTTGATTCTGCCACTGGTTTTGGGTTTAGGTTGTTGTTTGTTTTTGGTGGGGGGCTTTTAAGATAATTTGCTACTTAAAAAATTAGGGCGGGGGCGAGATAACGCCATTGGAGTATGGCGCTCACTGAGATGACAAGATGGTAACTGTTGCCATTTAATTGGCGGGACTTGGTCTTTTGACCTTGTTATTATTACTTTCATTGATCTATTTGGAACAATAACAATTATTATTGCCTATATGTGTAACAACAAAAGTATATTTATAAATATTAAATAAGTACAATAACCATAAATAATAAAAAGTAATAATGATAGAAAAAGGACAGTCGCTCTTGGTACTGGGTGGTCGCTGGCAAGCTGCTTCCCAGGGCGGCAGCTTGCCCATACCTCTATCCGGCCCTGTTTGTATGGATAAAAAATTATTCGCTAGGGCATTTACGATAATAAATATTCCCCTTATTTTTTACCCTTTATCAGTCTTTGACAAATTCGTTAAACATAATATAATATCACGGATGACAAAAACCACAAGGGCCTATCAAAGGTCATCCGCATCTGCCTGGGTGGGGGCAAGATCTCGACAATGGCCTATTAATCAATTTAGGAAATCCCGGTTGATTGAAGTGATAAGAAATCACCTTTTGGAGATAGATAAAATGTTCTAAATTCGCCACCACTTGAATTATAACATAAATGATCGATTCGTTAAGCGCTGATCTATTTGTGATGGATTGTTTTCTCTTTTTTAAAAAAAAAATTATACTTTGCTTAAATACCAGTGATTATTTTAAGGTAAATTTGATGCCTTTGTTTCTTGGGTGTTTCTAATATTGCCTCGTATCATTGGAAAACCGACCCAAGCACGAGCCTAATTTTTACTTAATAAAAGTTTACTATATTTTCGTTTTGTTTTCTTCCCGTTTTCAAGATTTTGAATTTGGAGATTTGTTATTTTGATTTACTTTTCACTCTAATCACACTGTTGCATATCTCAGTGCGGAGAGATTTAAGTGGGATTCGAACTACCCTATATGATCCCCTTATTTATCGACTTATAAACCAGGGTTGTTTTCCCTAAAAGGTATATGAAGCTGTTAAAAAAAAACCTAATAGAAATGCAATCGACTAAGAATGATTTATCATTATTAGCACTTACCCTGCCCATCGAGAATATGTCTTGGCACGCAATGAGGCTATAAGATGTAGGGGAAAAAAGTGGGCAACTGCTCTTTCCGTTTGATAAACGCCCCCCGTATTGAGGTCTGCCATTGGTACATTTTAAGGTACCATTGATTTTGGAAACCAGGATATTCACGTATCGTTATGCCAGCGTTATCCGACCATTCACAGACCTACAAACCCTTACAAATCAATTTTAGCTCACCTATCGTAAACGAGTCTACCTACTTGTCCTGGTGATACGCGTTTTCTCGTCCACATCACCGTTCTCTTTACGCCCCACCCTTTCATCCATTATACACAACCACTTTTCTCAAAGCATTCTTGATCGCTATCCATAAAACCGACCAAACCTGTCATAAAGTAAACAATTGAGCCGCGCACCATAAACTTTTTTTGACCGTCGCGTTCCGTGCGCTACTCCGAGGTCTTTCTTGGGCTGGTTTCGGGCGCTCTCCCTTCTCGACGGTGAGGATGGTTAGTAGGCTTCCCTGAGACCAAGAGGACTCTTACTCTGCCCTTTACCCCTATTTTTATTCCCCTTTCTTTCTACTGTTAGTTAGTCGATGCCAATCCTTCCTCGATCCAGGAGGATCCCCGACCAATTAATGAAAATCTACATAAAGGTCAGTATGACAATCGCTGGTCGGCCCGAGGGCACCAGGAGCCGGTCTTTTTGGGACGAGGTCTTCGTCGTCCTTGGGCAGAGACCTGTGATATGTGGATATAAATACCCATCGGCAGGATTCCTTGGAACAGAGAGAGTGTGTGTGTGTTGTGCTGTGAAGATGGGAGAGGAAAGAAAGTGTTGTGATTGGCTATGTGTGAGGTGTATAGTGTAAGATCTAGCCCCTCGAAAACGGGGTAAACACAGCGCGTCCACCAGTCGGTAGCCAGATCTCTCCGTGCGCTGACGTTTGTGTCCACTCATGCCGGGATTTGGAATCGAACCCGGTACCACGACGTTGGGAGGCCAACGCCGTATCCACTTTCTACTCTTTCTCCCCCACATCCTCTGCACACTTTTAAGTATGATGGTTCTTAGGATTGGTCTATGCCCTCGTCCGGGCTGTCGCTGATGAACTGCACCGTGTTACGATGGTTGGATACACAGGCAATGGTGCCCCTCATCTCTGCGTCTTTTTAATGTATCAGGGTACGAAAGTCCTTGTCTTGGTGGGTTGGAAACCGGGGCAAGTGATGCTGTAACACGGGGAGGGGCTTCGCTTATTGAATATTCCAATGGCAAAACTTAAAAAACCGAAAGTTGCTGCTCTGCAATGACAAACAGCCTGGCTCCGAACTCGGGCTAATCAACTACCCATTCCCGATCATCACCCCTGACTTCGTCTATGGCCTCCCCTCTGCGTCCTAACCACTCATACCCCCGTTCCGCCCATAGTTCCCCCAATGCCCTACATGTCCCAGCCTTCCTTTCTGTGGAATAATCAATGAGAAACCTCTGCGTCCCATACATCACACTACCACAACACCGCTGTGTTTCGCATCTTGTCTTCACAGCATCACACGCACACTTCTCTGTACTAAGGAATCCTGCCGATGGGTAGTTGTATCAACATACCCCTGACGCAGACCGGGTCACCTTCACACCTAGGGCGATGCAGGTTCGTACTTGATAACTAGTCGGTGTCAAAAACAAAATACTCCCCCTCCTCCCCCAACAAAAAGAGGACCGTCTTTTTGTTCTCTCGTGTTCAGAGATCATCACTTTGCTCTTTATGTAGGTTTCATTGTCCGGTCAGGGTTCTTTCATGGCCAAGAGACGAATGGCCTTCCCTACCTACTTACCTCAAACCCAAAACCCCTAGTTCCCAGGCCCTGCCCCAAACCCCAAGTCCCCATCATCGCGCCCTTACCCAAATCCATCCCAAAGACCCCACCTCTCAAGCCTCGAACCCTACTCCATCCCTCACTAGAATTTAGCCCCATGGTCTCCCAGCAAATCCCTCCAACGGTCGTCTTTTACTGCTATCCATTCCTCTTCCATCACTGTCCGAGAGCATCTTCATTTACTTATGTTGATCTGTTCCTGTGCTCGCCGGATTATCGGTGGGAAGTGGTCGATGACCTTCATGGTAGTAACCACTTAGCTTATCCAAATATCATTTTATAGGCATTTGCCGCCAAAGAAACCGCCTTGGTGGTGCTTGGAGCGGGCGAGGCCAGTTGTTGAGAGCATTGAGTTTCCCGGCGACCTCATCGTGTAGGCCTGATTACCATTCCTAGAACGTCCTTCCGTTTTGCATGACGTCCGCTTCCTTGGTGGTCGCCGAGTGTGAGACGGCCATCAGAGAGAAGCGATACATCATCTATAAGCGGCGCCTGAAAGATTTTACTGTATGTGAATTTCGTCGAGCGAGGGTTAGGTAGCGTTATGTTTCGAAGATAACCGCCGCTCTTCTTGTGGGGTATGCATGGCTACACTCAACGAGAAAATCTCACGCAGAGGAGTAGGATCGTTTCAAAAGGATTCGGAGCAAGCCCTCGCAGCACACACCCTCTCCAGCCATTGAGGAGGATGAAATCGCAATCTCGGCACCCGCGTCCTTTGGGGGGTGGGGGTACTTCACGGCAGACTTGTCCACATTTTCTACCCGGGTTGCTGCTCCGCCTGAATTTCACCGACTGGACTATACCTCCAGAGGCAGGGAACACTTCAACGACCTGTTTACACTGTGAGTTACATTTCCCTGTTGCTTCATGTGCGGACACCGCCTCTAGTCCGAAAGATGCCCCCGGTATGCTATTCTTCAATACTTCGGTGAGCGAGGCATGGCCTTTTAGTTGGAATTTTTCAATAAGATTTGGACTTGGGGTATTCTACCAGACTCTCGTCAAATGGCTTCTGTGCTTCCTTTTCGCAAATCAGGGAGATATCATTCTACCCCGGCCGGTTTTCCGCCAATTTTCTCTAACTTCAAGCGTTTGCAAGTTGAAGAAATTGTTTAATTTTTGGTTAGCTTATTTCATGGAGAGCGGAGAGCCACACTCTCCTACGCAGTGTGGTTTCCATAAGTTCCATTCCACGTCGGATGCTTTGCTCCGGCTCGAAAGTGCTATCTGAAATACCTTCATTCGTAGACAGCACTACGCCACGGTGATGTACGATCTAGAAAAGGACCATGATACCGCATGGCGATACGGTAGCATTGAGACCCTCCTTACCATGATGTTGAGGGGACTCCTCTGAGTCTTCCTACCTGAGTTCCTGCAAGCTCATTTAATCTGTACAAGTTTAGATGGAGCTCTGTCCATTAGAGCAGAAAGGGGGCGTCCCACAGGGAAGTGAATTCAGTCTCGCTCTTTGCTTTGATCATCAACAGTATCATCTCGCTACATTTGAGGATTTTATTGCTACGCTCTACGTAAACGATTGTTCGATATTTTCCTTTGCGGCCCAGATGCCAACTCTGGAGCGTCTACTCCAAAAGATATTATGCCGCATCTAGCTATGCCGACCCGCACGGGCATCGGTATTATTTGTCCATGCTTAAGGTAGTACACTTCTCTTGTCATCCACGGTTCTACCTCGCCCTTTACTTGTTTCTAAACGATGAAACGGAGTTCTCTGGGGGTGTGGTAGGATTGCAACGTTTCTTTTATCTTGTTTTCCATCGACCCCTCAACGTGGAGTACCATATTCGCAGCCTGAGGGTCTCGTATCCGCGCTATGGAATTACTTCGTTCCGTGACAGACAGCACTTTGGGTGCCGTTAGATTCACCGAGGTGCTCTTCTACCGTTCCTTTATTCGCTCGAAGATTGAATATGATTGCAAGTTTTATGCACCCGTAGCCAAGCGTGAATTGATTCAGCTCACTGGTCTCCGTTTGGCGACCTGTGCATTCCGTTTATCATTAATAAAGAACCTGTTGTCAGTGCTGAAGGGTCGCTGCTCACAGAGCATTATGCGCGAATCCATCTCCCACATTCTCCACATGCTTTCATTGCATCCGCGACCGACCTCGACTGTGACCATGACGCCGAGAGACGTCAATCATACCCTAAGCCTTTATTTAGTGTTTAGGACAAGACAACTCTTTCGAGAACTCTATGTAGCTCTCGACTCGAGCGTCTCTGGTTCTATCCAGGACGCCATCCTGAATGGTACCACGTTTGATCATTTGTCATCAAGCCTTTGTTCCCAAGATCAAATGCCATCACACTAGAACCACGGAATGTACACGGATGACCCCAAATCAAAAGAAGGATCGGCTTTCACACTGTGCACCCCACCCCCCACCCCCCCTAGACACACACGCATACACTGTTCGAAGGTTGCGGTGCGTCTGACTTCAAGATTAAGCTGGTTGCAATGCAGATGTCGGTACGAGAAATTACAAGTCGTGCCGTGTTCGAAGACAGGATAGTGATTTATAGCGACTCACTGAGCACATAATGTTCTCGAAGCATTTGAATAATCTTACTCCCTGATTTGCAATATGTATCCGTGACGCCACTGCTGCTGCCAGCCGTGTGGATGTCTAAATTGAACTCTGACTGGTTCCTGGCCTTTTTAGGATTACGGGAAATGGACGTCCAGATGAGGGCACTCTTGATTCCACGAAAACTGGGTGGCTGGACCAGCGCTTCGTCCTTCCACTCACTGATTACATGGTAGGCATCAGCTCATCCCTCCGTGCTGTCTGGAAAATAAGATGGGAACCTAAAGTTGCGCTCCGTCGCATCTTGACATTTCCCTTATACCTACTCACCTGTCTCCAGGGATTCTTGTCGATTGTCTCAGTCTTGGGGATATTTGTAAACGTTTCCTGTCATGACACATAGACGAGTTGGGTCGTTATCGTTTTTCATTCTATGCGAGATGGCTTTCTGTTCACCTATCTTGATTTCCTGTGAAGGCAGGTCTCCTACACTGTATGTATATAATTTTCTGCGGTGCTTGGATGCATAATCGGGTGCCTAAAGGAGTGATTCTCTCTACGGCATCTGACCATGCTTTTCCTTTTTTTTTACGTATCATAGTTGTTTTTTCTTGTTGTTTCAAGTTAGTTGTTGGTTTCTTGTTTTTAATCAAATACTTAGCCTATTTGTAAGCAAAATTGTAAAGATAATTTTTATAAGTATGTAATTTTAGCGGTTATGCTTTTGTCTGCTGTCGTCAATATAAAGAGCCTTAAAAAAAAGAAACTGAGTTCGTTTTTTGAGGGAAACACACCTCATGTCACGCTTAATCCGTGTCAGAATACACAGATGGCTCCAATTCCCCCAAACGGGATATTTTTCCATGCCTTCTTCCCCTTGATTGATGCCATTAGGGCTCTTTCTGGTCCTGCCTCAAGCTTCACGGCTGATCAAGTTGCAATACACTGATCTGTAAATGGGATTCCGCGCCGTACCGGTTCAGTCATTATATATAACAACTCAGAACGCACAGAGTGCCCTTGAGGCATTGCAATCTATGAATCTCCTGGTTCGCAGCATCCGTCGCTACGGCTGCTGTGACTCGAGAGGATGAGAGATTGTCTGCTGCTGGGTTTCTGGACATCTGAGGATTGCGGGAAATGAGTCTACACGGACTCCACGACCTGATCAGCGTTATGCTCTTCCTAACTCTGGCTACATGGTAGAAATCAGGTCAGACATTCAGGTTGTCTGACACAGAGACGAAAAGGCCAATGAGAATCTAACGTTGGGTGCCATTGCGCTGAGCTTTTTCCGTGGACTTACCTCTAATGCCTTGATGCTTCAGGTCGTTTTTTGCCGCCTCTGAATCGGGCACATTCGCGGAACGCTGCGCCATCTGATAAGGCGCTGCTCTGGACCTTACCTTGACGACTGCTTGGTTATCTTGACTGGCCGGCACATTGATATTGAATGTCCCAATCTAGGAGAGCTTCGCGGGCGTTACCTCTCCCGGTCCTGGGAGAAGCAGGGGCACTGCCACATCTGTTCCGAACGAGTTTTTGCAGTTTTGTCTTTTCGGGGGGTGGTGGTTTATTTTCGTTTTCTTTTTGCTTTATTCCTATTTTTAGATTATCCTAATAATAGACTTGTTTAAGATTTCGGCGGCTCTGCCCTTCCTACCGGCTGCCAGAAGGGAACTTTAAAAAAGTCATTTTCAACTTCCAATTTCCTCTATGTCCTATTATAGTATATGATTATTAATAGATTTATTTTTGGTTAATATATCAGCTTAAATAGCGTTTCGAAAACCATTACCATACATTTTTTTGATGAAAGTAGTCTGCTGATGTTTAGGCTTAAGACTAAAGCGAAATAAATTTGAACTTCTGAACTAGGTTTTAAGAAAAACAATTAAACAAATATAAATATATTCATAGAATCAACGAAGGCACAATGAGATAAGTTGGATTAGGTATACAATACAAGATATGGTAAAATATGATTTACAGTAACAAGAAGTGAAGTGAAGTAAGTGAAATAAATATGAAATAAAAGATGACTACGATGGACTGTGAATTGGAGGCTGCAATACGAGAAGTAAATAGAATTAGGACCTACTCTCGTATGGCCGTTTGCAGAGAATTGTGAGAGGATGTTGTAAAAATGCCGTTCAGGCCCTTTCCGCCGATAAGTAAAGTTTCTAGTTTGTTCTATTCGTAAGATATAATGAGTCTAATTTTACAGTTAAATTGCTAAGTTGTCCTTCCCAAGTGGGAAGAGTTTAAGATTCTATCAAGAATATTCAACCTGCTGTCTTTAAATTTACAAGAAAATAAACTTTGTAATCGCTCATTTCTTTTATCGTCTATTTTCGTGTTTTTAACTCTCCCGCACCTGTTGGGGCTAAAATACATGGTGGAGACATAATCTTAGTAGAGAAGGTCCACTATTCATCGCCCCCCCCCCTCCATACAGAGCCCTGCACTCAGTAGGTGTGTGAGTCTTCTTTTCCAAGCTCTTCACAGTTCGTTCTCTGCATATACCTGAATATTATGTACCGATGTGTAGTGTACGAGAAGTGGAGGCGAGCGGCTTAAAAGTTTCGTTTGAATGAGTCTTTTTTGAGACTCAGGATGGCCGAGTGGATTCACCGCTGGCTAACAGTGGTCCAACGAAGCGGGAAGCTGTTCGCAATTCGTTTACGCTACTTTCATTCTTTTTTTCCCCCTTTTTTCTTACTCTTATCTATCTACAATGGTGCCCAGACCCGCGAGGGGGAGCGATAGTCCTTCAGAAATATTTCCAAACGGGGTTCACTTCATTTCTTTGCCCCTTTTCCTACTCCCTTATCTACACTCTGTACCGGATTTCCTATAACTTTTTAACCAATTACCCTCTCTATTCTTGTTGTTTGGAGATTTCATTGCCCGCCATCTACTTTGTGCAGCTTACGTTTTTAATTTTAAAGATCTCATTTTCAAAATTATTTTAATCTCGCATCTTTTATGAAGTTTAACTCTGGTGATTTTACTTATCATGTCCATTCAGATACTTTTACCTGCTTAATTGCCATTGTGGTCCTTGAAGTGTTGTTCTCTGACTTTCAATGGCCCACTCAATATAACCTATATGAAAGTGACCCCTTCTCCATTGTTTCCAAACTATGTTCTTCCTGGTTCGGCTATCTCTTCCCTCGTAGTGAGATTTACGAAAGGCTAATTGGAATGGGTTTTGAGACACGTGCACTGACGCTTTATTGGGAGACTATGGTGACGTTGATTATGCGGTGGATTTTATTACGTCCCCCATCCGTAGCACTGCTGAACGTACTCTTCTAAGGCGGTCTCGTGTAAGCCGGAGTTTATCTGTGGCGTCGGGAAACCGCGATTGTGCCACTGTAGTTCAAACTTATAGTCATTCCATTTCCAGTATCGTTGAAACCCTAGTCCAACTAACTAAATTGAAATGAATAAAGCTAGAGATTTTTCCAAAAGACTCTGCGACAGACACGCAGGGCCTCTTGGTGAAATTATGTTACATCCATCTCCTCTTCCACTCCTCCCCCAAAGATCTGGAAGTGAGTTTCCGGAGGTTACCAGTTTATGGTCCGGGGTTACCAGTTTATAGGTCCTGGATAGTTACCAGTTTATAGGTCCCGGATGGTTACCAGCTTATAGGTTGGTTACCCCGGTTAGTGGGTGTGTTAGGTACGAAGAATTTGAAATGGAATGTGGAGGCGTTCTCGATGCTATTGCCCTTCTCGAAGTCACCGTTAATTTTGGCGGTGCGTGAGTGATGGCGTCTGGCAGAGGGTAACGTGACGCGTATTGAGGGCTCTTAGGCAGAAGGCCTACTTTTGTCCTACAATCAATTTTGATTCTGTCTCCAAAGGTTTCACGTAGATTCTGCTTCTAGGCTGGGTTCCAGAAGGTGCTTTGGTTACCTCGGGGTTAAAGGAAAGGACTTAAAAGGAAAGCGACGATAAGTAGGTTTTTATTCTTGAAATAGCGTCTATCTTATTAGGCGTAAGCGAAATAAATCTAGTTTTATGCGGCGGTATGTAAGTTTTACTAATGTTGGGGTAGCTGAGGCAAAGGTAGCAGGACTTAAGAGTGAGGGACGAACTCCGTGATGTCAGTAATACCAATCGGACGAGGCGGATGCCTTTACTTGCGTCTATCCGGCTGAATGACTTAACTGCCCCTCTCTCAATGTTTAAGTTTCTTAATTTATAGTTCCCTGATTAAGGGGGCGTGACCTCTTTTTTCTCACCTCAAGGTGCGGGGCAGAGCTAACGATAGGAAACTCACTTGTTAGCCCCTTCGCTGACGGTTGGGCGGAGTTGTCAGATGTGTGTCCATTTCTCGAGTATCTGTACACATTTTCAGACCGGGCTGGCAGATCTTATTAAGATACGACTGTTTAATTTTCGTTTGACACCGGCAAAAGCATATACCACTTTTGTATTTACTCGGCTTCCCATTATCAAGCGTCAGCATCTTATGTCCTGCAGCTGTTCCTTTGTGTATATGGATGCGTGTGTATGTAGCCGCGTGGCAAACCAGTTATTCGCTTGCCTTTCTTAGGCTTTTCTAATAAATGTACACTTATGATATAGGTATTTCTCTATTTTTACAATGGTTTACTACTTACTACATTTCATATTACCTAATTAATTAATGTGCATGTTCAATCTTAGGATTCCATAGATCCATTGAGCACCCATTCGTGCGGGTTCATCACTGAGACTGTCTATCCCTCAATATGGGTGCCACAGGCTTACTTCCCTTGCACTCTGGATGCCACAAGTTAATATGATACCGCGTCCGTATACTAGCCATCTCGCTCAGGTGTCGAATGTAAAGGGATCGCTGATCTCCGACCAGTTGGTGGTGGGCAAAACCTTGTTTAATTTTTTTTCTGGAGTCAAAAGACTTTTAACCTTTAAGTCTCTCAGAGAGTTTATAGGGTCTGAGTAAAGTATTCTCTCTCTTGTAGTTTTGTAGGCTAGGGTTAAGTGATCAAACGCTTCCTTATGGGATGAAGGAAAAATATATATAATTATATATGGATTCTTTATTCCTGTGTATATTGGCTGGAATAAGCCTCGAATGGTGAACAGGAAATATAAGTTTTCTTCTTGAATAATAATAATTTTTTACACAAAAGTACGCCTATATAAATAGTTATTTCATCTACCCATAAATCTACAAAAATTCAACCAATCAGGATTGATATACATTTAATCGTCATTCTTACGTTCATTTTGGGAATAACAGCCTTAGCGTTAACAAATTGACCAATCAGCTTTTAGACATAAGCACTGTAATAATTGTCTAATCAGCGCCATGATATATTTAAAAGGTTAATAACGCTCAAACCGTTTGCACATAAACACGACTGAAATCCATTTTAAAAATTTTTAAGCACTCAATCAGAGCTCGGACCCAGTACACGATACTGAATGTGTATTCTCGGCAAAGGAGGTACAGTTAAGCGGTAAAAATGACAAACGTTCCCCGAAGATTTTGTGTGAACCGTTTAAATCTTTCATTCTAATGCTTACTTGGTTAAACCCCCACAAGTTACGTTCCTTTGGTTTAAAACAAATTTAAGTCTCTCTTATTATAAATTATTTAGCGTTCGACGAGGTTCATTATGATTTCACCCTTTACATATATATATATACATAATAATTTTATTAGATGCTTTTAATTTAATTTGGATAACAGGCTCTTGCCCTACAGCCTGGCGAGTTGCAGTCGTGTTACCATTTCCTTAGCTAAAGGAGGATACTTTGGAGACTAATAATTATCGACTTATTGACCTAACTACAGGGTGGAAACACGAAGCTTAAACTGATATTTATTAAATCCTTTTCAGAATACAATGTAATATTAGGTAATGGCGAGACTGCACGAAAGAAAAAATATATGCTACAAGATGATATAACTAATATTTAATTGGATCATCTTGTGCGTCGATGATACGACGAAATCTAGGTATAACCTGAGCGAAAGTGGCTCGCTGGGTTTCAGCTGATATTTTATTCAGAACTTTGACACTTCGATTTTGGGACAGGCCTTCTGCTCAAACATCGACCACACTCTAAAGTCCTTGGGGCTCAAATTCTGGCAAACTGGGAAACCAAAGTTCTTTTGCCCCAAACCTCAAAATTTGCCTGGTACTAGTCATGAATATTTTTTGGCTATGCGAAGGTTGCTACTTCTTGTTGAACGGTTACACCGGCATTTCCTATGATGGTATCCACCCATAAGATAACTTTCTCCTCTAACTTATCCAGATAAACATGATGATTGATCTTTACCACCTCTTCAATGAAGATGAGAGGTGTTCTTAAATGGCTGAAGTCTCAGATTATCTTTTAGCATTTTTGGCATGGCCATATGCCTCACTCTGGCCTCAAAATAAGTTTTATGGCACTCCTTGAAATTCACCTGATCTTGTTTGTTTTAGATGAGGGTTGGGGTTCTCACTGATCAGGGCAAGGTGGTCTTCTTTCCTGAAAAAAAACCTGCTTGTCTCTATGAGCTGTTTTATAGCTTTTAAAACCTCAGATCTGCTCACAGTGGGGTTCAACATTTTGAAAATATTGCCTGCTGTCTTCTCACTTCTATACAGATACAAGAGTGCTTCACATTTTCCAGTTGTTTTTTTTATGAATTTACACTGAAAATTCAATAAACCCTGAAAGAAACTGCAAGAAAGTAAACATTTAAAATGATTTTTAAAAGCAGTCTACACTTCTTGGTTTCACCCTCAAGTTGTATAAGTAAGCTGATAGAGAAAATAGTGGATGTTAGACTTAATTTGTTCTTGGAATTAAATGGTCTGTTTCCACCTTCTCAATGTGAATTACGCAAGTAGCATAGCACTATGAGCCTACAAGTTCGTTTCGAGAATTTAATACGGTAGATCTTTGTCAAAAGACCACGTTCTCGTGGTGTTCTTTGACATAGAGAAGTCCTACCATGCCATCTGGCAACAAGGTATCTTGCAGCAGTTGTATGACTATGGAATGAATGAATAGTGCCGAAAATAAATGCTGCAAAGCCCAAACGGACTATCCCGCAGCCAAATTCAAGGACGGGTAATTTGCATGAAAATTCTCAATAAAAATATAGACATCTAGAAAATAACAAAAATATAGCTATGAAATTAAAATCATTAGAATGGAAGTACAGGAATTTAAAACCATCAAAAGGTGTAAAAGGATATCAAAAATAAACTATTGAGAACTCGACAAAGGATAAAAACATAGATTATAGAGGGATCAACAATAGATACAAGAACGGAGAATATAAAACCATGAAACAATATATTAAATTTTGGCTAAAAGATTAGATTCTTCTAAAAATGTTAAATCTATTCACACTAAAAGATACATGTCTCAGACAAGATGCCCCGCAGAACCTGCTGGGGGACCATCTGCCCAGTAATGGAAGGAAAGACCCTCCTCTCAAGATTTCTCAAAAGGGGACACTCGACAAAGATGTGAAGGATGTACAGCTGCACCCCGCACAGGATGCACAAAGAGGGGGGCTGCCCATTCATCAATTGCCCATGAGTGAGGCGGCAATGGCCTATGCTCAGTCGGCACAAAATAACCTCTAGTCTACGTGGTCCTATGGTACGTGGCAATGGGAGGACTGAATGTTTTATGGAATGAAGCTTGGTGGGAGGAAGCTCATCCCACATCTTCTGCCATAAGCCGACTACATATTCGGTGATGAGAGGATATACATCACGAAGTGAGACTGGAGCTGATGGGGGTGTGCCCATTGATGCCGCCTCCTTGACCGCACCATCCGCCCTTTCATTACCTGGAATGCCCATGTGACTAGGCACCCGGAAAAAAATCTTATGTAAAAAAGCCACCGCTGGATCTTGGAAACCAGCGGATGGCTAGAACCAAAAGCACCCAGTGCCTCCAGAGAACTAAGGGAGTCAGAGAAAATCGTAAGACAACCAGATGGCATAGGAGCAACAACAAAGAGTGCAGCAAGAATGGCAACAAGTTCTGCTGTAAAAACAGAAGCTGCCCTTTGTATGCGAACCAATGCTGTCTGAGATGGGAAGACAGCAGCAGCTCCAACTCCGTCCGATGACTTGGACCCATCAGTGAAGACAAAGGTGCTAGGCTGATGGTATGAGAAGTGTTGATCATAGTATGACTATGGAATGATGGGCTTTTTACGTATTTTTTGTCCAAAGTTTTTTATCTTGTAGGTTTAAGGTTTGCATTGATAATCCCTACTCTGTCATGAAGAGACGGGAAGAAGGTGTTCAATAAGGTAGTGTCTTAAGCATTACTGTGTTTGACATTACTATTAATGGTCTACTTTCTTCTCTCAAATGCAGTTTCGCCTACCCTACTTGTGGGTGATCTGGGACTCTTTTGTGAGTTTTCTTGGCTCCCATTAGCTTATAATTGGCTGATGATGCAGTATCTACGCGACCTCGTATGTAAGGATATCATTTCTCAATTACTAAAGCTATGCAGTATACAATTTTGCAGTCTGTGTTCACCGCTTCCGATCTATTCATTTGAATGATTGCAATATTGGATTATTTACAGAATTCAAGTTCCTATGAGTAACCCTTGATTCCCAATTGACATGATCACGCCATTTTAGCACCTAGAAGTTCAATATTTGGAAGTTCTTGACCTTTTGAAAGTTCTATTCTATATGCCATGGGGTAATGACAGACGCCCTAATTATATTGTATAATGCCCCCTCCCCGTCCATTTGGTCATCAAGGCATATGTTAGCTCAAATCTGCAGACCGACATGTTTATTGATCACATTATTTAGGTTTCTGATCCTATGGGAACTTTTCCTTTATCTTCCCAAAGAATTGGGAGGTCACATCATCTACTTTCTATGCATTTTTTTCTCTTTTTTAAACTTTATGGTGACAACAAAGGAAATAAATAGTGAGTGTCCCTAAATGCAAGGAATTCTACCTCAAGCGCGGCCTCGGCCTCCCCTAGGTGCTGCGAGGGCAAGGTGAATCAAGGCATTACTTTGATCAGTGGTGGAACTATCATACCATCTCCATGTGGTCAAGGGGTTTCCCCTTTACGCTTTCTGAACCGACCTCCGGCAGCTGCATTGGGCATCTTCTCCCCTTTCTTTCTAGATAGAGGTTCGTTCGCCGGCACAATGATATGCGCTCCACTACCGGACCAAAGATCTGGTGAGTCCATGTCAAGATACCAGGCGCCAGAGGAGATGGGATTGGCAAATAGAGGCCACTCCTGAGGCGAGTGTAGGCCCCCATAGTGCCCTCATTCCAGAGGCAGGGCCTTCCCCAGAGAGAGCAAAGACTCGGTAAAGACACTCCCTCCCCTCCGAGCTAGAGCCCCCTCCCGGGTAAGGTCCTCCCAAAGGAACACGTGCCTCATAAGATTAGGCCCCAAGAAATCTAGGTCTTTCCCATATCAAAGAAGGATATGGCTGAGGCTGGCTCTTCCGGCCTAGGGGCCCCTTTAATGGGGACGAGGGTGTATTCTCCACCCTGCTCTCCTAAAAAGAAAATCAATAAAAAATTAAGGAAGAATAGAAGGGTTAGAAGTTACTCTCCTTCCTAGGTGAGGATGGGGCTTCCGGTGACAGATAGTCTCTTGTCGATTTGGTAGGTGACCAGGCAAAGGATGGTCCATCCCTCTTTGGTATGCCCTCGGGCATAGGGAGCAAACCCTAATAGAGTAAACCTCAGAAAAATGTGAGCTTAGCCTTGCATGATGCCTCGAGAAGCTACCCGACCTTTACGAGCCTTTCATTTTCAAACACTTTTTAATCTTTCGGTCTACTGATAAGTGAAGTTGTCTATAGGACACATGTTCCATCACTGCCAATCATTAATTAGTAGGGTTCTAGTTACAAAACTGAAACGTTCCCATGTCTTGAACGGAGCCCTCTTGGTGAATGTGGCTGGCCCTGCCTAGGCGGCTATTATAAGTAAGTGACCTTCGGGATCGATGGTTCGCCTGTGCAGGTGAAACCAGACTCTATTATCAACTTCGTGAAATGAGTACTCTCTGCGGGAGAACTCGTTGCTACCCCCCCAAGAAACCCATAAAAGCGATGGTTTACCATAGAGTTTCCCCTAAAGGAAATGGTCGCGCACCTCCATAGTCGATATACTCATAGAAGGCAAATTTATGGAAGGTGATGGTGAAAGCCCCAGGGCCTCTTAAGTCTGCTCTTAGTAATGATAACTGTAACAAGGTAACTTGGGTTCCTATTTTGGATAGGATGCTTCTGGAAGTCAAAACCCTCCGAAGAAAGAGGGAACTACGGCTCCAAAGCCACCCCACCACCAAAGCCACCCCACCATCAAAACTTTCGATAAGAGGAGAGGAAGGCTCCTGCGATGAGCCAAGCTGCCAGCAGCAAGCCCTGGGAGAAAACTGTGCATTATGCGGTCATAAGACCTCAGAAGCCTACGGCCATTCTAATGAAGGTCTTCAAGTTAAAGGGAGCCCCAGCTTCACCTTCGAGCTGGGACTAAAAGGAATTTTCGTTCTTCCTTACCCTTTAACTCCCTTCCTAACCATGGTGGAAGAGTTCCCATCTCACCACCCACTGCCAGTAAAGAGGTTTCCCATTTTTCCCTTTTGCAGCTGCTCTCTGGCAGCTCATCTCTTTTGAGAGGTATCCCCTTGTGATTTCTCAGCCTGTTTCACAGTTTCCTAGCGAAAAGGGTATTTCGCTCCTCTCCTCTACCTACGGCTTCGGAATTTTTCCCCTTACTCCCTTTTGGAGAGTTTCCCCCGAGACACTTCTCACTTGCGTTGGGTCCCCCTTTGATTTTTCAGTGGCCCCGCCCTAAACACGGCGAGGTAGAGAACGCGTCGACTCGCTTCCAGCCTCTTCCTGTGGGGAGAGGTGAACTATTTTAACCCCCTCAGAGGGGTAAGAGGCGTCAGGTTCCACGAGACCTTGGCCAAACATCTCGCCCACCCGAGGTTCATGACACTGATGGGAACCAGCATGCCCGCTCCTCCCTATTTCTCAATTGAGGTCGGCATGCCGGTATCACCGACGTTTGTGACGGGTCATAAGCCCTATGAGTGTCTGGAAGGCATATTCCGACATTTTATGGAGGAGGAGAATTGGGAGGCCCCTCCTGAGTTATAGATGGTCCCAGAGGTTCCCCCGCTCCAGATTATAGCGTCTTTCGTGGGAGCGAACGAGGGTTCTCTGCCAAATAACACCGCACTTGAGTCAAACCCTGTGCAAGGTGCTCCTGAGGTCACACGCGACCCTGAGGATTACAAGGAGAGAAAAGAGTTCCTCGTCGCCTTGTGCCCCCTTGCCAACCAAAACTTTCTCGTCTCGGAGAAGAATATGGCTGAGGCTTATCCGTCTCGCCTTGGAGCCCCTTTCTTAGGTGGAGAGAAGCAAGCTCACTTCCCACCCCCCACTCCGAAAAAGAATACAACGAGGCCTAGGGCTTCCTCTCCCTATGTGTGAGACAGGGGGATGGACAAGTCCTCTGCCGTTTCGGGCAGTTACCAGGCCAAGTCTATCACGTCTGACTCCTGGACGCCCTTGGGCGGGGAAGACCTAAAATAAGACCAAGACAAAAGTTGCTAGTGTGGTGAATAGAGCCGTGATAACGTCGGGGTCCCTCATTATGAGACTACTTGGGGGTTTTGAGCTCGCTGGCTTCAAACACATTTTTGTTATTCGTCAACTGATGATACCATGATAACTAAAGGCCATTTGTTACATCAGAAGATTGCATTAGCTAGGTAGAGAGCCGACGGTCACCCATTTCTCTGACAGTAGCCTTCTGGTTAGTGCGAAGGACTCTTCCCAACTCCATTATTAGCACTCACCGAACACTCAATGGCTCGCTGGTACAGGTGACACCGCAATCAACCATTCCTTTCGTGGAAGTTGTGGTTTATGCGAGGAAAATCGTGAACTACTACTTGGAAGACATCACCGAAAACCTGGCCGACAAAGGAGCGGTAAGGTCGAGCGTGTGATGAGAAAACAGCGAATGTGGGCCTCGAGACCGGCTCTATACTTTTCGTCAAGTTGGTCTCGCTTCCGCATAAAGGCATTTGTACTACTGCTGCGGAGGTGCTACTAATGCCACCGCTCCGACTACACGAGTCGTACATGTAGGGGTGCAAATCGGGTAAGCATGAAGTCTGCGTGAATTGCGGAAAGCCAGTCCCTGCTTCCTCGAAGAAATGTGACGCGTATCTCCTGGAGAAGGAGATCTTTTTTGTTCAGGCCGCGCACCTACTTTCTTTTCGCATGGCTAAAGAATTGGTCCTGTCGAGTCCAGCGCGACCTGGACCATCATATTCCTCATAGTTGATCAGTCACCCTTTGCTCCTCTCCCCATCCAGGCCTACAAGCACGGTCGCTTCCGAGCCTATTCGGAACCCTTTTGCTGGTTCTACGCCCGCTCTCCACAACCCATCTCCGGGATGCACCTTTCATAGAGCTTTCGTCTCAAAGGGTTCACAAGCCGCCTCGTTTGAAACTAGGGCTCCCTTCGCTTGACCGTTTTTAGTCAGGTGAAACCGCCCCTCGCCTCACCGAGTAGTTATTATTATTATTATTATTAAGCTACCAAAGCCTTTCCCCAGGGTGCAGATACAACAGAATTGAATTCACACAAAATACTAGGGGTACTGGAGAAAGGCAAAGGCAACAAAAGGAAACAGGACCCTAGTAAGCCCAAATAATGAATGAGGAGTTACTGTAATAAATAAACATTTGTGGTTCACACAATATGTGCACACACAAACCCATGAAGTAGTAATGTGTACACTCAGCCAATGTAAATCAATTTATGTGTGTGAAACGAAACAAAAAGAAACTCAAATGAAACATTGTAACTGGTAACAGGCTATTTTAGAACCATTCCTATTTTGATTTCACAAAAAGACTAAAGTCGTGGTAAAAAGGTAAAGTTACAAAAGGGAACCATAAAATGGGTTAGTTCGATCGTAACGACACTCGGTGAGCATCAAATTACAACCACAATATTATATTTCTATTTTGTTAACGAAGACGAAAAAAAGCGTTTGACCAAATTTCACGGTTACAGTATAAAACGAGCAAATCGAGGAGGAGCGAGATCATTCATTCGAGAGAAATCATTTCGAGGAGTAGTTTCATATATCGCTTGAGTCATACCAATCAAGTCATTTTACTTTGCATTAGGAGATACTATTTGCGCAACTGATCTTACATCAAGAAGAGTTCTTATTCATTTATCGTACCAAAGCACGAACATTAAGAGAGTTGTATTTAAGCATCATCAAAGATAAGCCCGTCAAATCGATAATCAGTTTAATTCGAACTCCTCCTCCATTTGCTACCCAAAGCCACTAAATAAATAGAACTGCAGTTTCCTTGTTTCCATCACCATTTTGCTCGAAGGCAAAATCACATCAGAATTTCTGCTCATCGCCCAGCCCAAAATATTCATCCATTACCTTTTGGAGTCGGGTAATAATTTCTCGGAACGTTATCATATCACCCAAATCCGGTTTAACGATATACGTTTCGAAACAATCTTATGGGGGAGCGCAATAGCAAAGAGGATCACAAAACGAGGTGGAATATAATTATACCTGGTTACCAACAAAGAGATCCTCTCTTCATCACCCAAACCTTCCCAAACCTCTACAACCCCCGCCCCCCATACATTTAATCGAGGCAAGTGTAGAGATGTTAGGAGAAGAGACAATATCATTGAGTAATTGATTCTAAATTTTGACCAATGAATGAACAAAACACCGAGAAAATTGCACAATGCAACAATTCCTAGGATTCATAGCAAAATAATTAAGATTATACCTTGTCACACGGACAGGATTGCAAGGTCCAGGCAAGACACTGTAACGGATGCCGATTGTTATTAAAAACTGTAAATAAAACACTAAGTGCGCCAACTTGCCGCCAATGATACAAATCAAGGGAAAGCTAGGGAGAGATGAACTTAATAGAATTCAAAGCTCTATTCAGCAATGTCAAAGTGAAGTTGGCAGCAGACATCCAAACAGGAGCACATTACTCAAAATGAGGCAAGATGAAAGCATAAAAAGATTTTATTACTGTCGAGTCACGACCAAAAGTTTTCAAGCATTTGCGAAATAAGCCCGTTTTCTGGGCAATTGAGGAAGGTAAGAATTGGATGTTCTTCTCAAAAGTCAGCTTAGAGTCACAGTTAAACTCGTATGAAGGCCGCACCACCGGGAATGGTTGTTAAACCGTCCTCGATTGTTTCTATGGCATTTGCCTCTACCAAAGCCTGGTCATGCGACTCAGAGTCAGACCTCCGCTTCTGAAACCGCCCCGGCCCCCAAAGAATGCGAGACTGAAGGAGGAAAAGACTCGCATGGTGAGCCCAACCTCCACCATTAAGCCCTCTAAGGCGACAGTGCATTGTACGGCCAACAAACCCCAGAGTTGTGCCTGCAAGAAGCGTACAACCATTCCAGTGAGAGTCTTCTGCTTGAAGATCCCACCGCATCTCCTCCGAGCTAGAACTGGAGGCCAGATTCCTGTAATGAAATTGTCGTGGAGTCCAGGCCAACTGGGAAAAAATAGGGAGGACAGTCTCCTCCCTTTTCCTTGTTAGCCATCCGTTTGTATGAGTGCATGCTGGGCTCGTGCCCCCTCCCCCGTCACTCGTGGTGTGTAAGTGTGGTCTGGCAGGAAGATGCACTATTTACACCTGCCAGGAAGTATAGTTATTGTTGCGTACATTCAACCGTAAGCCGACTTCGAAGCGACGGACTTTCGCGTTGTCGTGGCATAGTGATGATGATCTTTCTTATGTTCGACAATCTGAACGCTAAGCACCCCTTCTGGAGTGACTACACAATCAATAGCAGTGGTCAGGTAATTTCCGACCTGATCAACGAGCTATAGATAGGTGTCTTAAATGTGGATGAGTTTACGCATCACTGCCCGAGAACTGCTTCATTTTCCTGTCCCGATCTGTCCCTTTGCTCTCAGGATATAAAACGTGATTTTGTATGGGAGGTGGTCTATAGTCTTTATTAGCGACTACTTTCCAATTCAACTATCATTTAATGCGCCGCTTCCGCCTGAGAAACCGCCTCTCTAGTCATGCGCGGTTGTCTGCATTCGAGGAAATGACTGATTTTTTTTGTCCCAGTCGACGAATTTAGCTCGATTAATGAGGCAGTTAACCTTTTCTCCAGGCAACCTCCTCGCCACGTGCCTAATTACATTCCTAGAACGTTTAGCCGTTTTTGCACGCAGTCTGCATCTTAGGTGGTCGGCCGAGTGTTCGGCCGAGTGTAAGAAGGCCGTCAGACAAAAGCGATACGCTTCCATGTGCCATAAAAGCCACCGAAACTATTTAACCAAATTTCATCGCATTCTCCACATTCTCTATGCAGAATTTTCCTCCGTCAGCATTCAATGCATGCCCAATTTCTCTAACTTCCTACGCGTGAAAGTTAGCGGAAAAATTGGTTCATGTTAGATTAGCATTTTTCCAGGACAATGTAGGTCAGCTTTCTTCTGCAGAGTGTGGCTTCCCCCAATTCAACTCCACGTTGGGTGCACTGCCGCGGCTGGAAAATGCTATCTGCGAGGCCTCCCTTCGTAAAAAAACCCCATTATGTACAGAGTCTTTCAATCTACAAAAGCTGTATGATACCGCAATAAATGAGGGCGAAGGGAAACCTCTCGAATTTCATATCTGAATTCCTACGAGATCGTCGTCTCCGCATCCTGGTGGAGAGATATCTCTCCGACCCAATAGGGCTGTTTTCCAACCCTGGGGTAAATTACCCCAGTGGGGTAATGGACCCATATTTTGGGTGTAATGGATGTTCTGTGTGAGAAGAGGTAGCCTGACCAAATCAACCATAATATATATATATATATATATATATATATATATATATATATATATATATTGTAGAGAAATGGCTACCTTAAGCATCCTGGAGGAGTATAGGTACATTAAAGCCCCCCCCCCCTTCATGAGGAGAAGCGTGGGAAAGGTAGCCAGCGAAACTGCTTACCATGTGTGATCTCCCCGCCGCTGTGGACAGTTGGAGCTAACATCTGTTTTAAGGCTACCACCTAAGGTCCTTAAACGACGCTCTAACGATCCAATTACCTACGAGACCCATAAACCCGAGGGTAAGGAAAAAAAAGCGGTGCGAGTCCGAAGGCACGCCAAGTAGCGGTGCGGTTGCGAGCCTCTAATTTGCGAGCTGACTTAGGCATCCCAGTGCCACCTCAGGAATTCTCGCTCTCCCCAGATGCTAACTCACCATTCGCCCCCTCCCCCTTGCCTCTGTGGCCTGGTCACCTTCCCCTTTAGATGGGGTTGCAATCCGCCTATAAATAAGCCCCGCAAAGAAAGAGAAGATGATTATCAGAAGTCGATACGCCAGAGGAGGATTAGTTCGTGAAGATCGATCCATCGGCCAGACAAGAAGATTATTAGTAGTCGATTCGCCAGAAGAAAGATTAGTTCGTGAAGATCGATCTTTCAGCCAGACAAGAAGATTAGAAGTCGATTCGCCAGAAGAAAGATTAGTTCGTGAAGCTCGATCTTTTAGCCAGACAAGAAGATTAGAAGTCGATACGCCAGAAGAAGGGTTAGTTCGTGAAAATCGATCCTTCAGCCATACAAGACTATTTCCGTGAGAAACGATAGGATCAGATTGAGAAAATCGATCCCCCCTTTCAGGGCCGTATTAACCTAAATAGTCAAGCTTTATATCAGCGCCATACCGAAGAAACCTTTTCAGTCTGCAAAGAAGTCCGACTGAAGAAAAGCAAAGCCGCTCACACTCGAGCGACTCTCACATCTCAAGCTCCGTAAGAGTGAGAGGAGAAGAACCCAGCCCCAACGAGCTCCCGTTCTTTAATTACGTTGAAGAATCAGCCCCCGTCACAGGCGACAAGCAATCCCTCCACGAAAATTCAACCAGTGGCCCCAACACGTCAAAGCGAGAGATAAGTCCTCCAGCGACATCCGGCAATCCCTAATACCTACCTGTAAGTTAAAAATAACATTTATATCTCTATTGCGATAGTAGAAGTTTAGTACGTCCCACGTTTTAAAGGAGAGTAAAAACCCTTGTTCTTGAACCTAGGTCATATGTGTTTGTAGACGAGAGTACGTTAATTTAATGTTTAACGCTAATTAAATAGAGTCGCGATAAAAAAAATACTAATCGGCAATTGGTATGTTTACGGGAAGCATATTTGTATATTTTTTTGTCATCGAAAGATCTTTGATGCCAAAGATAGAAATGTGTTAACTGTTGATTTGTAATAGTTAAGTGTTTCGTTTAAAATACATGTTTATTTTGGTAAATTCTGGTATTTCCTCTTATCCTTATGTGTTTAAAAATAGCTCTTCCTTAAGAACAAAACCACTGAATAGCACTCTTAGAACAAAGCCTACTTCATCATAGAAGTAACTCACCGCCCTTAAAGCATACCGCTACTAAAAGGGTGGAAGAGTATAGGGATCAAAACCAAGGGTCATTCTACGACACACACACACACATATATATATATATATATATATATATATATATATATATATATATATATATATATATGACGTCACCTAAGATAGGCGGGTACGTTTGAGAATATATTATTATATATTCCTAAACGTAACTGCCTATCTGCAGTGACCACACTACATACGGAATACTTGGTTACGTGATCTGATTGGCTGGCGCTGTGAGGCGTCAGTTGGATAGTTACCGTGCTGGCTGTAAGCGTCGTCGGTGGGGTTCGTCGAGGTGTTTTTCTCGATTTTTTTGGCGACAGTCGAGACAATACGTGATTTAAACTGAAGAAACTGTGTGGACATTGCAAAACGTACGTTTTGATACATAGATCGTGGCATAATATTAAATTTTGTAAACTTTACATTAGTTTTTCGTGATTTAGGCTTTTTATGTAAGTTTCTATCACGGATCAGCCCCCCAATATAGTCTTCAATCATGCTTTTATTTTACAGAGACAGGCATGTATGCGGGCCGTGGTGCATGAGAGCACAGAGCGGTTGACAGCCAGTATAGTGATGTCGGAAAGCATGTCTGCATAGTTAAGAAGTGTAGTTAGAAAGGGATGCATAGTAGTCGACGCGAAGCAGAAAATGATTGAGATAAGTACATGAGAGGCGACATGATCCGAGAACATGTAAGAAGGGAGTGGAGGTTGGCGTGATGCGAGGTACCTCTGAGCGGACAGGGCTGTCGGGCACCCAATGGTGAGTCACGTTGGTGTGAGGGGCCCCGAAGGAGTGCGGTTGTGGACAGTAAAGCGCTGTGGAGCGTGTCGCAGTGTACGTTGCTAAGGCGTTGCTAAGCACTGGCATCAAAGAAAACTGGAGTACATAGAATAACAGGGAAACTATTATAAAAATTAAAGAAATTATTATTATTGGGAAGTATTTTAATTGATATTATATTTGCTGTGATTTTTATTATCACTATTTTTGTTTACTATTATTATTTATATTATTATTTTCTGCTCATGTTTTTGTTTATTGCTAATCATACATGTTTTTTTTGCACAGGATGGCAAGTAAAGTCACACGGAAACAAACCTAAAATGAGGCATTTTTACAGTATGGTTAGTGAATTATGCCTGATTCCTCTGGAGATCGCTCACAATGTGTGTTGTGCTGCCAAGTTCTCACCAATGAAATTCTGGAACCAGGAAAGCTGAATGAACCTCTGATGAAGTGCAGGCTGTGAAGTTTGGAAAAAATAGACTTGCATTACAACAACTGGCGGCTGCTTTTGAAACTTTGTATGAAGTGTCATATCGAATAGCAAAAACACAAAAGCCACATACACTTGCTGAAGAGTTGATTTTACCATAATCAATCGTAATGGTGTAAAAATTATGTGGCTTGGACCAATCCAAAAAGTTCAATGCTATTTCACTCTCCAACAACACAATTCGCAGAAGATAGGCGATCTCGCTGCAAACATTCTTCAACAACTTATTTCAGAGGTATTATTAAGTTGCATCCCAAATTTTCAATGCAATTTGATGAAAACACGGATGTTATATCTTGTGCCACTTTGCTTAGGTTGATTAGATATGTTCATGAGGGTAGTATCAAGGACGAAATGTTACTATGCGAAGAATTGCCGACAACCACAAAAGGTGAAGATGTCTTCAACACAGTGGATGGGTTACTGAGAAAGGCAGGTCTAAATTGGAGCAAGGTTTCCCAGGTATCAGTTAATGGAGCTCCAAACATGATGGGCCAGGTCAAAGGATTCCTGGCCTTATTAAAGGAAAAGAACCAAGATATCGAGGTTGTGCACTGTGTCATTCATCGTATGCCTTGGTTGCACGCAGCCTGCCCGAGTCCATCAAGGTTATTTTGGATGACGTGATTAAGATTATAAACTTGGTCAAATCAAAAAAGTTGGAACAGTCGCATTCAAAGAGCTGTGTGAAGAAATGGGAGCTCATTATGAAAATATACTGTACCATAATGAAGTTCGCTGGCTGTCACGTGGGGAAAGTCCTTGTTCGTGTTGCTGAGCTCCGTGAATTACTTCATATATTTCTGCAAGAGAAAAGATCATCCCTCGCGGATCTGTTTGGCGATCAATTATGGGTGACACGTTTGTGCTACCTAGCTGATATCTTTGGAGAGGTGAATACAGGCAATTTGAAACTTCAAGGAAGACTGACCACGTCACAGGAACTTCGGGAAAACATCGCTTCTTTTTGTGGGAAATTGCAACTATGGATCAGATGTGTGGGAAAGGGATATTTTTCACAATTTTCTACATTGGATGCCCTCATTGATAAGTTGAATTCTGAAGATATCCTCAACCACATGAAGATAGATATTAGAGATCACCTGACCGGCCTCTTAGAAAGCTTGCAGAAGTACTTTCCAGATTTGAATAGTACCAACAGTGAATGGGTAAGAAATCCTTTTGATGTGAGGCAAGATATCATTCCTGATGAGGACTGTGTAGCAAAAGAAGAATTTATCACACTCAAGACAAATAATACATGGAAACTAATGTTTGAGGCTAAAACTGGTCTACACACCTTCTGGATCTCTCGTTTGCAAGATATACCAACACTAGCCTCTCGAGCAGTGCAAATTCTCATAGGATTTTCTAACACTTATCTCTGCGGGCAAGCTTTCTCTACTGTCTTTGGAATGAACACCAAGAAACGTAACAGACTCAACGTGTCATCTGACGCTCGTGTAACCCTTTCTGTGACCAAGCCCAGAATAGAAAAAAATGTAAGGTAATGCAAGCAATGAAGAGCCAGATCAAGCATAAAGTGATCACTGATTAATATGTATTATTATTGTTGTATTGAATATTTTGCATTTATAACGGCTGATTTTGATATAAATAAAAATGGAAAAGTTTGCATTTGTGCTGGATCCTTGAAATATATACAGCCAATAGCGGGCTATATGACTCGTGCTGTTCATCTGATATTACCGAGTATATTTTCAATGGGGTAATTGATAATTGCGAAATTGCACTTTTGGGGGTAATCACTTCGAAAAGGTTGGGAACCACTGCAATAGGGCATGAAGTGGGAGTCTCTCATGGAAGTGTCTAAGTGTCACACTCTTTGCCTGAGCATCAACGGTATCGCTTCGGTGCTGCCAATGATGATATCACTACGCTCTACGTAAACGACCTTTCGATTTTTTTTTTGTTTTAGCCCAGATTATAACTCTGGAGCGTTGAGTTCAACAGGCATTGAACCGCATCACTCGCTATGCCGAACCCACAGGTTTCAGTGTTCCTTGGCTAAGACTAATGTAGTACACTCTCTTACCATCTGCAGATACTAACAGATGATCTTCTAGTAGAGGCAATTATGGCTGTGGCTCTAGGGTTTTGAAATCAGGGTTATCCTTCTCTTAGGTAGACTGCCTGTCATGGCTACGAGCTCCATCTACCAGTTCCTACCGTGATGCCCAGTCGCAGAGGTAAATAGTGTCAGTTAAAAGAATCCGGACGGAGATTCGAATTGCCTATACATGCACGGCTTTACCCCAACCCAGACTTGTTCCTATGTAGAGTTCGTCTGGAAATAGTGGAATCGCACTGTTTCCTTGGTCTTGTTTCGATCGATTCCTCACCTAGGAGACCCATATTCTCATCCTTAGGGTATCATATACCAATATCATCGAAATATACAATGACTACGAATGCGAATTTTACGCATCCACAGCTGAGCGTAAATTGCGGCGGGCGGACGCGATCCACCACATCGGTCTCCGCCTGGTGACCACTGCCTTCACCACGTCCCTTATTGAGTATCTGCTTATCAATGCTGGGAAGATGTCGCTTGTTCTGCGCCATGCACAGTACTTTATGCGTTTGTACGCACGGGCTCTACTTCACGCTCAGTCGCTAACGGCTACCATCGCATTCAAGCTGATCTTGACGGTGCTTATGCTACCAACAGACGCTAGTTATACACTGAGCCTTTTAGGTTTAGGGCTAGGAAACTCCTACGAAGCTCTAGGTAGCTCTCGCGCAAGGGGTGCCTCTGATTCTACCCAGGGCGCCACTCTGGAGGGTACCACTACTAACAGGACTCAGCGCCCTGTCCGGTATCAGCTTAGCCTCTTCACCTTCTTTCTGACACCTTCTCTTCTTACCCTACTTCATCACTTTCCCTACAACCTCTCCCACAAATTTCTCTGATTTGGCTTAAATTTCACAGCTTCCTCTCACCCAACCATCCCGGATCGGGGCTGAGGCGAGAGAAAATGAACGCCTCCTCACCCCTGAACTCCGGTTTGGGGTGGTGGGTTTTTAACAACCTGCCTCACCCTCACTCACACCTTCCTCATATACCCTTTCTCTATCCTTTCACGGTCTATCAATTTTACGCCCATCCTAAGGTGAAGCCACCATGCCGAAGGGTTTCCTCGCCACTGAGTCGGAGGAGTGGTTTTGAATGGTGGCAGCTGGCTTTGATGGCCTGTATTTACCCTTCGCAGAGCGGGCTACTGCATGAGGTGATTATCGTTTGCATCCCTTGATACTGATAGGGTCAGCATGTCCAATGATGTAAATCTCACAAATACCCTTTTCACTTCCCCTTTACCACCGTTGGAGGCGCTCTCGGGAATCTCCACTAAAGAAAAGGAAGTTGCCCTTCCCCTTGTGCTTTCTCAGGGGACCCTCTAAACCTCTCCAAACGGAGAGGAGGCTTACTCCTCTCCTAGGCCTACGGTTACAGGGCAATCCCTCTCATATCTTCTCTGGAGTTGCCCAAGGGCCACTCTCAATAAAAGCAGAAATCCCCCCCGCCCTTTACTTTCACAGGGGACTTTCAAGAAAACACGCCAGCAGCCCATAATTGACCGCGACCGGGATGGGCTCAATAGGGCCAACTTCCTGGGGGTGGGGGGCAAGGGATGACTGGGCCCGTCTGCAAGTGCCCGCTAAAGTCCTGCTGGTTTGCATATTAAGTTTACAGGCGGGCACGTACAGTGGTATGGACTCCACTCTCTTCCCCGACGATGCCGGTTCACCTGCCCAAGACAAGACAAAAAGTACCTCGAATGGGATCCGTGATGTCTTGGGGGGTGGGAGGTGGCAACATAGAGTGACCCCGCCCCATAGCAATAGAGATGGTCCCTAAGATGAAACACTTCAGACGATAGGATATTTCATGGGGTCAAACTCGGGCTTGGTGTCAAGCACAGAACCAGAGTCAGCCCCTGTCAAGCTTTTCCCCAAACGGCTCAGGCCCCCGAAGATTTACAAGGAGCGGAGAGAAACTGGTTCATCCCCACCCTCGTCTCCTAAAAAGAAAAGAAACTGTAAGACAAAAGAAAACGAATTCAACCCCTTTACTCCCCCTTCACCAGCATCAGAGTCGTTCTCAAAAAGCTCCATTTAAGAAAAGAAGGCCCCCCTGTGCTTTTTAAGGGGATCCTCCAAAGCTCTTTACCGAAGAGGATGCTTACTTCTCTCCTAGGTCTACAGGTGCGGTAAACACTCCCTTAACTCCTTCTTTCAGGCCGCAGTCCCTTCTTTGTTTTCACAGGGCAATACCAAGTAAGCACGCAGTCGGCCCAATATTGATCGCTCTCGGTTTGAGCGCCTTCATAGGGCCAACACTATTGGGAGCAAGGGAAGGCATTGCCCGTCAGTCAGTGCCCCCTTAACGTCCTGCACTCATCTATTGTGAGTCTACAGGGGGCCGGCATACCTGCCCAGTTCTCTTCCCGAGAAATGCCGTTTCATTGACCCAAGACGAGACAAAAGGTACCTGTAAAGGCATTCGTGATGTCTTGGGGAACGGGAGTGATGGCCACATGGAGGCCCACCTAAAAGGGACATGGTCCTTGAGATGACCCAGTCTCAGACGGTAGGACTTTTCATGGGGTCAAACACGAGCTCGGAGCCAACCACAGAACCCGAGTCCACCCCTCTGCAAGCTTCTCCTCAGACGGCTCTGGCACCCAACGCCTTACAAGGAGAAGAGGGATCTCCTCCCCCGGCTGGTGCCCCTGCGACAGCCAAGACTTTCTGAATTAGAGAGAAGGATCTTGCTGATACCGGTCCATCTGGCTTAGGGGCTCCTGCCGGTGGAGGAGAGAAGCTGGTTCATTCCCAACCCTCTTCTCCTAAAATGAAATGTAACAGGAAAAGACAAAAAGAGACTCGGGGGTACTCTTCCTCCGCGGGAGCAACGGAGATGGACGGCTCCGCTATTTAGGTAAGCGACAAAGCCAAGATCGGCACGTCTACCCTTGGTGCTCTCCTGGGTCGGGAATCCCTGACAAAGACCAAACTTTCAAATGTGCAGAACGGAGACTCAATTACGTTGGGGCCCCTCATTTATAAATTACTTGGCGTTTTCGAGCCTGCATTCTTCAAATGCTTTCTCGTTATTCGCTCCACTGATGGGAGCTTGTTGTGCAAGGATAACATGATCCATAAAAGGAGAGCACTAGCTCGTATAATTGGTAGAGAGCCGAAGGTGATCCATTTCTCAGAGGGAGCCTTTGAGCGAATGCGTCGAATCCCTCCGAGGCGGCCATGATTAGTGTGCTTCGTACACTTGATGGTACGCCAGTGAGTGTGACGCCGCACTCTACCATGAACTTTATGAAAGGAGTAGTTTATGCGAGGTAACTCGTTGACTAGTCCATAGAGGACATCACCTTAGAGATGGCTGACCCTGCAGCGGTTAATGTCGAATGTGTAATGAGAAATCAGGGAGGGGCCTCGAGACCCACCCTAATACTCTGCGTCACGTTCGACTATGGCAAGCTTTCTGAGTTAGTGCGTACCGGTTAGTATCGTTACCGCGTGAAGGCATTCGTGCCACTGCCGCGAAGGTGCTACTACTGTAACCACTTCGGCCATACGAAACGCTCGTGTAGACGTGCAAAGTCGAGCTTACCCGAAGTCTGAGTAAGTTACTCCAAAGTCGCACACGACAAGTCCAAATCGTGTGGGGCTAAATATATTAATTGCGGACAGCATCATCCCGATTCTTCGAAGCAATGTGGTGCGTATCTCCTTGAGAAGGAATTACTGGCCGTTCAGGCCCAGGGTCGTCTCTTATTTCGTAAAGCTAAGGACTTGGTTTTGGCGCGCCTGGGAGTTCTTTTGCCTCAATGTTAAAAAAACTCATACTGCTCCTGGCCCATCTAGGCCTACGAACACGGTCGTTTCTGTCCCATTTGGAACCCTTCTGCGGGTTCTACCTATTTTGCGCGCTCATCTAGTAGAACTGGCGGCACAAAGGGTTCACACTCAACCCCGACTAAAACCAGGGCTCCCCCTATTTCCACCAGCGTGACTGTTTCCTGTAGGAAGAGGCCATATTCCGGGGTTCCTAAAGCTGCTCCCCGAAAGGAGAACAGCACTAAAGGTGCTATACTGGGTGACTCTAAAGCGGTGGATCCTCCAAATGAGGGACCCCCGCCTCTGAAGCCGCCCCGCCTACCTAAAGTTTCGAGGTGGAGGGAGGAAAAGACTCGCATGGCGAGCATAACCTACCCCGATAAGTCCTCGAAGGCGACACCGCCTTCAGCAAATTCTCCGGCCAACAACGCCCGGGTACTGCCTCCGAAAAGCGTACGTCTATTCCCGTGAGGTCTTCTTTTCGAAGCTGGTCCCCGCATCTTCTCCGTGTTAGGCCTGGTGGGCATATTCCTTCAATGGAATTGCCGCGGACTCTGGACCAACTGGGAGGAGCTGCGGAGGCTCGTCTCTTCTTATTATCCCTTATCTATTTTTTTGCAGGCCATGCCCGGCGCGTGTTCCCTGCCCAACCTCCCAGGGTATAAGGGTTTTGCGTCTATCACTGCGGGATGGGGGCCAGGCAGGCGGATGCGCCATTTAAATTCGCCATGATGCCTCTATCCTTCTCTTTACTTTGAATACCTCCTTTCTCGCAGTAGATGTGCAGCTGCACCTGGACCAATCCCAGGGGATAGGACCTTATCGACCTGATCGAAGAGATAGAGATAGGTTTCCTAAATGTGGATGAGTTTACGCATCGCTTCATTTTCCTCTCTTGATCTATTTTTTCCTCTCGAGATGCCCAGCCTGAATATGCATGTGGGGTAGTCGATAACTTCCATGGTAGTGATCACTTTCTCACTCAAATATCATTTTCTGGGCTGCTGTCGCCTAAAGGCTCGTCTTGGTGGTGCTTGGCGGGGGCGCGGTGGTCCGCATTGCAAGAAATGACTGATTTCTCTGTCTCAGTCTAGGAGTTTAGGTCGGTGAATGAGGCCGTTGAGTTCTTCGCTGGTGACTTCATCGCCGTGGGCTTGACTACTAACCCGAGAACGTCTGGCAGTTTTGCACGCCAAACGCTTCCGTGGTGATCAGCAGAGTTTGAGGAGACCCTCAAACAGAAGCGTTATGCCTACAAGCGCTATGAGCGCAGCCCGAATGATTTCACTGTCGGTGAGTTATGTTGAGCTAGGTCTATTTTTCGAAACATGCCCGCCGCTCTTCCTGGCAGGCATACGTGTGTTTACTTAACGGAAAGACTCCACTTGCAGAGGTGTGGAAACGAGTCAAAAGGATTCAGGGCAAGTTCTCACAGGGCCTCCTTCCTGTTCTCCAGGAGAATGGGGCCGCAATCTCAGAAATCGAGTCCATGGAGAAGTCCTTCGCGACCACTTTCTCCGCAATCTCTAGCCGAGATGTTGCTCCCGGTGGAAGGCTACCAACTGGACTTTACTTCCATAGGCGGAGAGCCCTTCAACGACAGGTTTACATTGAGTGAAAAAAATTCCACACATATTGCGATTGTAACGCTTTAGTTCAAGTTTGAAGCCGTGATTGCGCGTTCTGTTCTCACTCAGTGTGAAAATATCCCGGTAGTCAACTTGTTGAACCCTCGAAGTATTTTGAAAACTTCGATGAGCTGACCACGCAGTCTACGGGTTTCCAGCGGGGACAGATCTAATTTCCTTAGTCTATCCTCATAACTTTCATGTCGGATAGAGGGAATCAGCTTGGTTGCCCTGGCTTGTATGCGTTCCAACCTTGCGATATCCTTTCGAAACGAAGGGCTCCAAAATTGTACGGCATACTCCAGGTGCGGCCGAACGAGGGAATTGTACAGACAAAGTACTATCTCCTTGTTACGGTATCCAAACTGGCGCTAATGTAGCCTAACATCCTTTGGGCTTTCTTCTCTGCCTCGATGCACTGTTTCGAGAATTTGAGGTCGCTAGTGATAGTTACACCCAAGTCCTTCTCAGTGTCACTCGATTCAAGAACAGTGCCCTTAAGGATGTAATGAGATTTGGGGTTTCGGTGGCTGATATGCATTACTCTTCATTTACCCACGTTAAAAGGCATTTGCCACGTGTCCGACCACTCCATAATCCTTTGAAGGTCCTCTTAGAGGCAGGCAGTGTTCCCTTCCTTTGCCACATTGATACCAAGCTTGGTGTCGTCGGCAAATTTGGAGATTTTTTCATAGATAATAAACAGTAGTGGTTCCAGGACGGAACCTTGAGGGACACCGCTAGATACGGGCGCCCATTCAGAGGCCCATCCATTCACCACTACGCGTTGCCGTCTGTCACTTATCCAGCTCTCTATCCAACCTGCTACCTTGCCGTCTATGCCATGCATACGCACTTTCCGGAGAAGGCGGCGGTGTGGTACCTTGCCAAAGGCCTTTTGGAAGTCAAGGTACACAACATCCACCGCTTTATCCCGATCATGCTCACTGAACACAAAGTGGAAGAATTCCACAAGGTTCGTCAGGCATGACCGTTGCCTTCGGAAGCCGTGCTGGGAACTCTTTAGTAGCAGGTTTGACTCTAAATAAGACGCTATCTTGTCCACTATCATGCTTTCCATTAGTTTACCAACTATCGAAGTGAAACTGATGGGTCGGTAGTTTGACGGATGGCTTGGGTCTCCTTTCTTGAAGATCGGAGTCACCCCTGCCTCACGCCAGTCTCTAGGAACGCATCCAGTCCGAAATGACATGTTAAAGATAGCGCACAGATTTCGTGATACTTCATCGCACACTTTCTTCATCACCTTGGATAGAAACCCGTCCGGTCTGGGGGACTTTTTTTTTTTTAGGTCGGCGTTATTTTTCTTTATTTCTCCTTCGGTGAAGTCCATTGCCTCCAGCTTTTCTCCCGAGTAAGAATCCGTGGGCTGGGGGATGGGACCACACTCTTTAGTAAACACTGAAGAGAAGTAGTCATTGAGCAGGTTAGCATTTTCTGCATCTGAAGGAGTTAATGCACCCTCCTCGTCCACTAAGGGCTCAAACCTACGATGGATTGGTTTACGGCTATTTACATAGCCGAAGAACTCCTTGGGATTCAACTTGCAGAGTCTCGCCACTCGGAGTTCCTCAGTACGCTTAGCTGCTTTTATGCTGGACTTCACTCTTCTGGCTAGCTTCCGGTAGTCATCAAAGGCACCCGAGATCTTCGATTGCCGGTACGCATTTCTCTTATCCCTAAGCAGTTGGCCGATTTATCGATTAAACCACTTTGGTTGAACAGCAGACCGATGGAGGCATTTCAGATGGATGCAACTTGATTGAAGACTAGTGAACTTATTTTTTAAATTGTTCCACGAATGCTCATCTTCGCATACCGCTAGCCTTACATCAGTCAGCCCAGCACGAAGGCTTGCTAAGTCTGCTCTTCTCAAGTCAAGTTTCCTTGATTGACTGGCAACAGACCTTACCTTCAAAATCTTAACGCTAAAGCTAACTAGCTGGTGATCATTGTCACCGAGCTCTTCGCCTACAGAGAGATCCTCAACGATATCATCCTCAGAGGTGAAGACCAAGTCGAGGATATTGTCTCCTCTCGTCGGTTCTCTGACCCATTGAGTGAGGAACTCGTTGTTAGCGAACTCCAGGAGTAGCGCTTTCTCGCCACAGGCTGCTCTGGTTTCCCAGTCAACTTGTCCGTTGAAGTCGCCCATAACGATGGACACTCTGCCTTGAACAAGCTCACCCAGCAGCTGGTACAGTTTCCTGTCCTTCTCAAAGGGTTGGGGAGGGGGTCTGTAAAGCAGCAGGATCCTGTATCTGACAGGACCTATATCTAGGACAACGCCTAGGAGCTCGTGATCGGATATAATGTTGGAGTTAGTAGATTTGATTGTATCCTTGACATACAACATTATACCACCACTCTCTCGGCCTGGCCTATCTTTGTGGAAGAGTTGGTAGCCAGGAACCGTAAATTCGCCTTTAAAGTTTCGGTTTGAGGTTTTTATTTACGATTCTGTTATGGCTACCATTTCGGGTTCTTCCGTCGCTACGAGGCCACGGAGCTCAGGAAACTTGTTCCTGATTGACCTCGCATTGAACAGAAGAACTTTCAGGAAGTCCCCTAATGTAGGATCCCTATACTCTTCCGTTTCCCAGCTTCTTTTTTGCCGCGGTAGCACCATTTTTGACAACCTCCGAGAAGGTTGTTTGGGGAGTGACTCGGGCGTACTGGCGTACGTCCGCCTTCCTAATGGGCCGGACACTCCTTTGGGTGCGCTCCACGACATCCTGGATGAGGTTAGCTAGGAAAGCCTTGCCCTTAAATAAGAGGTTCACCCCATCCCTTTGGTAGAGGTCTTTACTACCATAGAATACGGCGTACGGGTCAACAAAAAAGACACCCTCCGACGTAGAGAGGTCTGCAAGGCGCTGGTTTAGCGACATGTGCCTTAAGTGGGCAGTCCGGCTTGGACCCCACCTCGGAAGCATCTCCACCACGACGCGTCTGCGGGTTTTTAATCCACAGTCGTCGACAGCGCCCACAACTGTCTTCATAATCTCGCCTGTAGGGCCTACCCTACCTCCTCTGAGGTAGAGGTCGTTGCCACTTACCATAAGGGCAACGACTGAAGTCTCAGACAGCTGAGACTTCTCGGACTCAGCTCTTACCTGCTTATTCCCACAGCCTGAGAGGCAGCTCACCTTAACGCTTGTGCGAAGGCGGGCCTCTAGCAGGGGCTGCAGGCCCCGTGCCTGGGAATTAGCCACAAGGTTGACCCTGGCACATTTGCCTGCTGAGCTCGGAGTCTTTGTTTTCTGAGGCAAGCTCTCCAATTCCTCTCTCTTCCCCGTCACAGTTTTTTCAGTCTTTTTTTCTTCTTCTTTTTCTTCTTCTTCTTCTTCTTCTTCTTCTTCTTCTTCTTCTTCTTCTTCTTCTTCTTCTTCTTCTTCTTCTTCTTCTTCTTCTTTATCATATTTTTCCCCTTGTCATCCTTTTCAATAACTTATCCTACCTTTTCTTATTATATTTCTCTTTCTTCCTCTTTCTTCTTTCCCCTTTTCGTTTTTTTTTCTTTTTTCCTTTTGGCATTTCTGCCACATTCAAGCCCGGCCTCTCTGCAGAGGAGGTGTTTGCCACAGGACTCGAGAGCTCGTTTAACTTCTCTTTGAGCCTGCGGATCTGGTGGGAGTGCTCCTCCTTGAGCGTCTCAATTTTCTTTTCGAGGTCTGCAGTCCTTTCCCTGTAGTAGGCCACTAATTCTTTGACTTTCTTCTTTAAGATGCAAGTGTTGCATACACTGCCTGGGTGGCATTTCGCATAGCAGCCTTCCAGGAAGTCAACGCACCACTTGTCCTTCTTACATGTGGCACACGTGAATTTTAGCGCTGCTGGACCTTTCTTGCCTGCCATTTTGAGTTCTTCCTGCGTGAGTCGCTCCCGCCTATTGATCGGAGCCGTTTCGGAGTCTTCCAGAAGGCACGCTCCATGTGCTGCTGTTCGTCAAACCGAGTCGTCAAACCTCGGGGTGTCGTGGCTCCCAACCAAGCAGCACAGACTGTCCCCGAGGTGGCCATCGATTTGTCACCAGGTGAACAACAACAAAACACGCCCCTGACTAAACTCCTCCTAGTTTCCTTCACAACGACCAAGATCTCGGAGTAGCGTTTTATGGATATCCCGCCACACTAAGAAACTCGACCTAAGGCTTTTTGTTGTCCTGGCAACCAACATGGGAACAAAGGGCCGTCACCTCGGACAAATGCTTCTAAAAGCATCCGTCAAAGGTCACTGGAAATGGTCGGTAATTAAGCGCTAGGAATGGGGTTAAAGGGGCAGTACCCTCATATCCCATTCATCGTGCCCCAGTGCCTAAGACCCCTCAAGTCCTAGTCTCTCGCAACCAGTGGGCGTCGATTGGTGTTGTTTATAGAGGTTCCAAAGCCTTTCTTCTGACGAATGAGGTAGCTGCCAGCTCCTTATATGTAGATAGATGAAAAAAGGGTAAGAGTGACATGATTATATCCCATTCATCGTGCCCCAGTGCCTAAGACCCCTCAAGTCCTAGTCTCTCGCAACCAGTGGGCGTCGATTGGTGTTGTTTATAGAGGTTCCAAAGCCTTTCTTCTGACGAATGAGGTAGCTGCCAGCTCCTTATATGTAGATAGATGAAAAAAGGGTAAGAGTGACATGATAGGAATAGGGTTGTTTTTTTGTTCCTTTTTTTTCCTTTTGAATAAGTAGAAGAAAAAGAATTAATGCAAAAAAAGGGGAAGGATAGAGTAGGATGAAGAAAGACGCACTAAATCGACAAAGGAAACCCTGCCAGGCGTACCAGAAGATAGGTACCCCTGCTGACATAGCTCGAAAAGTCAAGGGTACGCACAAGCTCTCTTCCCACGACAAGGGGGCGTCACCTCTCCCTCTACTTTCTGAGAGAGAGAGAGAGAGAGAGAGAGTAAGTGGTGTTGAACGTTTCATCCTTGGCTTAAAAGATTATATTATATTTAGAAAGGATAGATGCAATGGCTTAGACCCCCATGGAAGGGTTCTCATGGCAGTGAAATCAAACTTGAAACCTATAATTGTTACTGGTCCAAGATTTGATAGCGAAATTTTAGCACTGGACATATGTTATAATTCAAATAAATTCAGATTAATCTCGGCGTATAAGCTAGGCTGGTACGATAACCATGCGAATGAAGATTTTATCAATAACCTGACGACTCTAATTCAAGATATCGAAAACACGTGTGTTTTGGGAGATTTTAATTACCCAAATATTGATTGGGGATCCTATACGGCGTCTTCAGAAACAGAAAATAGATTTGTCCAATAATGTGCTTGAAAACAATCTTATTCAACATGTGCGTGAACCCACTCGAGAAGAAAATATATTGGATTTGTGTTTTAGCGCGGGAGAACATGTGGTTAGCCACACGACAGTTCATGACTGTTTCTCAACTAGTGATCACTGCTAGTTTACCTGCAAAATCTCTCCACCAAATTTTTCATATGTTCCCGACCAGCCGAAATTTAGTCATGATTTTAGAAATATAGACTGGGAATTGATAAGAACTCACATGGACACAATTCAATGGCAACAAGTACTGTTGCCGCATGTGCACGACTGTAATACGCTTTGGGATAACATTAGAAACATCATATATAATCTGTATAATGAATATATCCCTGTAATTCGTGTATCATAAAAAGGAATGCTCCCTGGTTTAATTGTAGGCTCAAAGCAATGACACAAACTAAAAAACGCAAATTGAACTTATAAAGAAGAAACAAGACGAAAATAGAAACTATTGTAAACAGGTTCATAAAGCTGTTTTTACTGGCCGCAGTAATTATGAGAAACAAAAATTCGGAGATCGCCAAGCAAAACTACGAGAATTTTATATATTTGTAGAAAATGACACGAAGCATAAAAATGGTGTTCAAAATCTTGTAAATGATGAGCTTATTACAAGCGATTTGGGAAAGGCTGAGGCCCTCTCTCAACAATATAGTTCTGTCTTCAGTAAAGATAACAACACCATAACAGAGCTGCCTGACCTAAATCTCAATTCTACGGTGGATACATTTACTATCACAGAAAACGATGTAGTGGCGGCGATAAGATCAATGAACTTGAATAGCTTACCTGGTCCTGATATGATTCACCCAAAAGTCATCGAAGAACTGTCTTGTCACCTGATTCTTCCCCTAACCATCCTGTTTCAGGCTTGAAATGCAGCCATTCCAGATGAATGGAAAGCTAGTGAAATTATCCCTATATACAAGCCTAAAAGTGATGCCGGCATGCCAAGCTCGTACAGACCCATATGTTTAACAAGCGTAGTGAGCAAATTGTTTGAGCGAATTATACACGGTCAACTTCCATCCCATATTTTTGAGAACAATGTCATGTCTGTAAAGTAACTCGGATTTTTAAAAAGATGGTCGACAACAACTAACTTGATGCAGTGTTGGGATGATTGGACTAAAATGAGGGATAATAAGGAACCAGTTGATGTCATGTACGTAGATCTGGAAAATGCATTTGATCTACTGAAGAACTACCTATCGAATCGAACCCAGACTGTGAAAGTAAATAATGAAAGATCGCAACTATCGCATGTGTTGAGTGGAATACCACAAGGAACGTTATTAGGTCCACTAATGTTTATCATCTATATAAACGACCTAACTGACGTTATCAGTGAGGAGACCCGAATCACATTATATGCAGACGATTCAAAACTATACAGAAAATGTTTAAGTATACAGGATTGCCTTGAACTCTATGACGACATGGTCAATATGTGCGAGTGGTTCGAAACATGGCAGCTACTGATTAACTTGAGAAAAGCCGAAGTCCTCCACATAGGCCCCGGAAATAGGAACTTCAACTAGTTCATCCAACACAATCACATCGGTAACGTGGAATTTTGTCGAGATCTGGGAGTCTGCATGACGAATGATCTTTCGGTCAGCCGCCACTGCTCAAACGTAGTGAGAATTGCATACTTTCGGTTATATCAGTTCAAAAGAGCTCTCCTAACTTCGGATGTGCGGTTCCAACTCTTTGTTTTCAAAACCTACATAAGGCTATTATTGGAGAGCAATATCGAAATATGGAGCCCCTCAAAGATCCAGGATATTGAATGTATCGAGAGAGAACAGCAAAAATTTACAAAAAACCTATCAAATATGAGAGATACGCCGTGTCTCCGGCGCCTCGATTTGCTCCAGATTGAATTACTTGAAATACGAAGAATAAAATCCGATCTAGTCTTATTTATATTAAATCATTCATAGGCTGGTCAAAATAGACTTCGACTCCATGTTTAGTTTCAACCGCAGACCAACAAGAGGACATTCCTTTAAACTAAATGTTGAATTTGCTAAAACAAATTGCAGAAAATATTCCTTCGCATGTAGAGTTGTGCCGATTTGGAATCAACTACCAGAATCTGTAGTAATTGCTAATAATGTTCAAACTTTTGAAAGATTATTGGAAAATGTAAACCTGACTTTTTTGTAGGGGGTGCGCTTACACAGCTCCTTGAAGCTTTGTACGTCCTGGATATTATGCATAAATATTAAATGTGTATATCATGTCTCTACCTTTATGCCACGTAAGAGTTTTTATGTACTTTTCCGAAATAAATGTTGTATTTTTGGGGGGGGGGAGGGGAGAATTTAAAACACAAAAAGATTTCTTCTTCTTCTAGCTCTCTCGTATAATTTTTTGCTTGTTGTTTTTTGAGGTTTAGTTTTGGTTTGCTTGTGTTTGCTTGCTTTTTGTTTGGTGCCTAACTTTTTCTAAGTATTTTAAAGTAACCTAGCAGCAGCCTGACCTTTTAAATATGGAGATTTATACCCTTGTTAACAGTCACCCTATGGCGCCTTTTAAAAAAACAAATGGGTCGTGGTCAATAGCGACTCACAAAGCACCCTGAGTGCTCTCTGAGCATTGGAGTCTCTGTAACCCCTGGTTCCGGTATTTGTGACACTACGGTCGCCGCGAACTAGGCTGAATTCAAGATTATCTTTTGCTGGGTTCCTGGTCAATGTTCCTAAACCCATAAAGAAAATCTAGGGAAAAACTAGAGTAAAAGTGGTCTCTTTTGAAGAGAGAAGAAGCAATGTTGATTCCTGAGGCGAGAGACCCGTCAAAAGTTTTTTTTTCTATTTACGTTCCTCCTTCGAAGGAAATGGTGATTAAAGATGATGTGGTTTGCGGGATAGAGATTACATGAGGTCGTTTTCGCTCATCCTATAACCATGGCTGAAGTTTTTGAGATTAATATATATATTTTTCATTCGGTTTTGAAAATTTACATGACAGGCATAATTATTCTAATATTTCAATTATTGGAGATTTATTAAAAAGTCAGCATACCAAAAATAATAAGAAAAACAGTGCATTCTTTCCCTGATCCCCAAATTGCGCTAGGGTCCTGTTTTTGTAGGAGGTGAGTTTTAGTCCTTGGAGCTTTGCTTTTTGATCAAAATGGTAAAATAATGACAAATATGGGTTTAATGAATGATTTGTAATTTTAATCTATTACTTAATATCTTTTTGTACAAATAATTGTTTGAATCTTTTTCATTTATTTTTTTTCAAAGAAAAATGTGAAACTTGTTGTCCTGCATCAAAGTGGTCTGAAATCGAGAGATAATTTCTAAGGGTATTGCATCAAGGAGCGCCATCCTTAGGACCATTAATCATCATCACTAACTCTATAATTTAAGAAGGATTTTTTTTTAGTATTTGAATAATAATTTCATCTTAGTTTGTTATGACTTTTGTTTTTTATCAAAGTTATTTCTAATAATTCTTTTATAATATCAAATAAAAAAATGGTGAAGTTCATAAATAAATATAAGTATCGAAATTTTGTGAATTCTTTAAAACCCAAAGAATTACAAATGGTGAAGTTCAGAAAATTTAACCATAGTTGCTTTTTTTAGATTTTAAATTTTAATCTTAGTAGCGAAGCCATTGCCTGTTAACTTTAAAAAGAAAGGTTACACTTCCTTAAATAAGTCTTCTGGATGCTCAAGAGCTTCAAATGAACCCAAGATTGCCTTCTGTTAAGGTCCCAGCTTAACAATCGGGATGCTTAGACTGCCAAGCTTGCCCAGAATTTGAAAGAGGCAGGTGTGAACGCTTCAGCGCGCACAGTGATGCAGAGACTTTTCGACAAAAGTTTCAAGTTGAGAAGAGCTTCGAAGAAACCTAATCCAACCAAGGAGCACCTTCCGAGTAGGCTCCACTTTTGTATGATATATGTATAAAGAATGGACTGTTGAAGAAGACTGAGGCAAAGTGATACTTTCTAACAGAGCTCCTATCAGCTTGCTTAGAGTCCTGTGTCGTGCCCATGGTGGAGCATCTAGACACTCTCCATGGCTGGGGCTGCTTCTCATCTAAGGGAACTGGAACATTAACTAGTTCGCCCAAGAACACGACCATGAACTTAAAATGGTTCCAAGACGTGCTTTATCGGCAACTTTTCCCAACAGCTGAGGACTAATTTGCTTATGATAAGTATATTTTTCCTCATAATATCGCACCTTGTTACACAGCAAAAGCAATACAAAAGTTCTTGGCTAAGAATAACATCACCCATTTAGGACCTTAACCCGAGAATTCGCCAGATTTATACCCAATAGAGAACTTGTGGACAATATTCAAATTGGCTGTGAAAAACAGAACCCAACCAATTGCGCTCAGTGGCGGGTGCTTAATGAACAAAAATGGACTAATATCCGTCAAGGTGATAAACAAAATTTGGTCTCCATCATGCCAAAACGAATTGAAGCAGTGATGAAGAACATGGGACATCATTAGTAATATTGAGTGCACGCATCAATTGACTGCATTTTTTAATAAAATGGGATTGGGCTCTAAATTTCTTGTATATTTCACCTTCAAATTACGATAAAAACATACTTAAACAAAATCCAACGTTTCATTCATTTGTTCTATTAATTTTATTTTATGAAAAAACATAGCAGTCTCAAAACATGTGTCTAAGATTGTAGACTTCTAGCCCTAAATCGACTGTCTGTAATGCATAAGGAAGTGGAATATATGCTATTAAATATCATATATTCATTGTCCGCCGTCAACGTATCGTTGGGCCTTTATACTCCAGGTACTTGTCGAAGGCTACATTGGTGAATTAGTGTACTCTTTACCGAACTTATTCGATATCACTCTTCCTCTCCTTGGTTATCTTTATTTTCTCGTCTTGATCTGGGGCTTGCTTTCAAACAAATCACTGCTCATCCTGATAATATTCCAAAGTCCGCTATCACTACCCTTGTCGATTATATTGAGATGCTCTGGATGCCTCACTTCATTTGTAACAGTGTCCAACCTTCACGGGTCAGATTCTGAGAGGTCATCCCTTCATCCTTTGCTACATAGACGATCTCCTAATAGCGTCTTCATCTCTCGATGGACAATTTTCTCACCTTCCCCATGTCTTTTCTCATGTGGAAGAGTAAGGTAGAATTTCTAAATGACTCTTTGATGTCTCACAACTCTCCTTCGTTGGACATCATGTTTCCCCTAAGAGAATTCGTTTTGTCGATGATATAGTTATGGCGTTTCGCGATTTTTGTCTGCCTTCGCTTAAATAGGTAAGATATGACGGTAGAATGGTTATCTTCTGTCACAAACTTTGGTCCTAATTGTGCCCAGATCATGTAACCGTTGAACATTCTGCTGTCGAAAACTAAGAGAAACTCTTCTCTTCTGTTGTTTCGTAAGGTGGACTAAACTTTATCTCGCATCAACTAGGCTATTGTCTGCGCTGTTTGTTGGGTCCATCCTTGGCATGGGGCCCTTAATACTGTTTCCTCAGACGCTTACTCAATTCACGCTTCCAAAAGTTTTCGGTCACCTGGAATTTTTCTTATTCCTCGGGTATGTCTATGAAATTTTGGTTTCAACCTCGACCTAGTCATCCCCATTTCGGATTGTTTACAAATTCATAATTCCAATTGTTAGTTGTTTTTTAGCTCTCGCTTCCGATTATCATAAAACTCGGGATATTATTAAAGTGGAATTTCGAAATTATAGTTAAGATCATCATGCGCTAGGCTTTATTTTATTGATATTTACCATTCATATCCACGTAATACTTCTCGTTATTCAGCATTATTAAATCCTTTTGTAATTCATAGTTATATATAATCCCCCTTTTCAATTAATTTTATAAGTATACCACAGAGCATCTAGGCCAAAGATAACCCTCCTATATTAAGTAGACACTGAATATTTTCCTTGGTCCGAGTTTAAACTTTTCTTGACTCGTTGGTGCCGTGAATATCCTTTTGTCATCCTCTTAAGCGTTATATTGGTGAATAGGATTACCAACTGTTCCAATTCAGATGTTTTAAGGCATTCATGACTACTTTAAATGTGGGAGGAGAAACACTTCTAACATAATAAATATTTATTTCCAAATAATACACACATGTAAACTTATTTGTTTTAGAATAAGCTCTTTTTTATCCTTGAAGGCTCATGTATAATAAACACTAAGCCACAATCTTGATTTGGGAAGTTACTTGGGTAATAAAACATATCGATTTAAATGCCATGAAACGGGTTTAATTTCTTAAGTGGTATGGGTTTTAGAATAACGTAAAGGTACAATATTTTATGGGTAGATTTTATCTATTATCATAAAATGTACGGTTTAAAATAGTAAGAATAACAGACTTCATAAATTTGGTTTTAGTTTCTAATTGGTTCATATTTGACCGATGAAATTCTTTGAAAAGTATCTGTACACACACTGGCTCTCAGCAATAACCTTAACCAGACGATTTATCTACGTCTTTGCTAAAGAAATAATGCAATATAACTATAGATTTCGAAAGAGAAATAAATAAATAATCAATGATACACTATGTACAAAGTACCAAAATGAAACAAAATGGCAAACAATACGGCCTCTTTGAGGCGCATTCAAAGAAACCCTTCTTAAGTAAAGAACTTATAACAAATTTTTAATTAAAAAAACTCACAAAGAAATACTATATACAAAATCATGACTGTAAAAATTTGAAAGGGATAAATCCATGAATATATATATATATATATATAATATGACTACGTGTCTTTCATGTAGATGTAGTATGTAGTCAAATGAACTACACACATTTTAATTTTCTTTGGGCTGTGTCTGAATTTATTAGACAGTATAGGATTTTAGATAAAAAATGATTTAGGCAAATAAAAATATATATCACGAAGTAGGAATCCAATAGCGGAAAAAATGATCGAATTCTTCGTATTCTTTTCGCCATCGAATTCCTACTTTGTGTCGAATTGCGCTTGGTCGAGAGCAGCTCTTTCAAATAAATAAATATATATATATATATATATATATATATATATATATATATATATATATATATATATATATATATATATATATAAATATACTACATTAGCGATCGTTAGTTTGTATACCATCATCGGAAAATAATAGGTATATGCCTAAATCATTTATATATAACGATCGAGTTCAAATGCCAAGACTGTTAAGCATACCCAGGACTATTAAGGAATATATACATATAATTCTTTGATCTTATGGGAATAATCTACTGAGTAAAATGCCCATCATAACACGATGCCCGACAATTGGGCATATATGAATTTTACTCTTGTGGTGAACGAACGGTTCCAGACCAAAGCCAAAGCAGAGTATGATAGGCTTTGATTTTTTTTCTAGAGTGCCAAAAAATGTCTCTTATTCACACTATTATTCCAAAGTTTTTTAATTTTCTACTTTTGAGTACCAGTACTTTGTACATATTTGTTCGAGACTCGAATGCGCCCTTCTTTCCTCAGCATTTCATGTTGAAACGTTTGTTAATTCTTTTTACCATTGTTTTTTATTCAGTTCTTTTACTTTATTCTTTTATCTCTCTGTTGACACCTTAACCTTTCTCGCGTTTAGATAGGCCTGAAGATGGATGAAATAAGGCGCTTAAACAGTTAAAAAGACAAAATTGGTTGATTTACTTTTTCATAACTCATTTGTTTTTCATAAGTTCCTTAGAGGCTAAAACTCGAGATCACTTAAATAATTCTTCCTTTAATTTTCACTTTTTATTTTAAGAAAATTTAATAAACCTTTTAGACTAAAAGGTTTATTAAGGGTTGACTTTTTAACTAAAAATTTTAAAAGTCAATCTAATTTTATAGTTCCGTCTTCGTACTAGTTATTAAGTTAAACTAGAAACAAGGAAGTGGTTAAGTTGTGGCAGAAAAAAAGAATTATAATCAGCGATTAAATATACAGTATAAAAATAAGAATCGTCTTGTAATATTTAGTAAGAGTGTAGAGCAATGCAGGTTGAATTAGAATGACATACGTTAAAAAAAAATCACTATTTAATTTGTTAATCTAGCATTTGTTGAAGGGAAAGTTAATTAACAATATAATGACAAATTTACCACAATATTCACACGACTAAAAATGCTGGACTTTTTTTTTCACAATTTATCTAAAACCGTGTCAAATATTCTTACAAATAGGGACGAAAATTCTTGATTTTATCCCTCATATTTATAATGTACAACCATGAAAACAAAATAATAAAAAAACCGTTTCTTTTCGCTGAGCAAAGCCTTTAAAGATATAAGAATTATTCTCATTGCTTCATCGGAAAAATAGACATTATTTTGATAAGCCAACTTTCGAATTGTCACACCATCAAAGATATTTGAATATAAAATGAATAAAAAAAAATGTTTTTACGCCAACAATAATTTGTACAATGATATACATTTATACTTTTATATATTAACACCAACGGAATGAGAATAAATCACAAATACATCTATTTAATCAAACACTGAGGAAATTTTTCTTTCTGTCCTATTTTCAGCTAAAAGATACTAGTGAATGAGCTAAATTTTACCCCTCTACAAATATCTGGTCTAGTTGGTTGTCTTAGCATACTAATAACAATCTAAACTAATGTGCACGGGATGGAAGGGTTGGTTTCAAATCACACCTTTGACATAGGTATAGGATTTTAAGGCATGTAGGATTATCAAGGAGCTTTATTTAAAATGGAATTATTCACCCTTTTATGGCATGCCAAACCTTTAAATTTTCAATCGTCATTTTACAAAACAAACCTTTATAGGTTAAAGGCGCAAATAAACTGAACTAAATCGAACATGGATGGCATTACGATATTATTATCAGTAGTAATTCTGCTGAAAGCATTTATAGTACCGCATAAGGTCAAGTTTGCTTGTTCTAAGTACTTTGCTATTTATTTTTAATAGAATTATTTAAAAAATGGTTTAAAACCTTAAAAAAATACTTGATTATCATAAAATATTTATCATAGAAAGTAAATGTAAGCTGGCATTCGATAAAGAGTGTATAAAAAAAAAAAAGATTCTATAGAAGTACAAAACGAATACGAAATGTAACATCATTCGAAAAGACCCCCAAATGTTTAGGTTAATTATTATAAACATTCCAAAATTCATAAGGAAGAGCAATAAATACTAGAACTTAAGACTTATACCTTGTAACTTGTTTATCTATGCTAACCTGGGGAGATTAATCAAATAGGAAAAACATTGATATTGGCAAATAAAAGCAAACTACAATTCATCGCTTCTAGGAAGCTACTGAGCGAGAAAGTCTAAGACTAAGCCAAATAGCGTATATTAATTTTAATTTTTATAGTTTTCTTTTTTTTAAACGCAAATTATTACTTTTCTTAGTTTATAAATCTCTTTTTACCTTATTTATCATTATACCTTCCTTTATCTTTTTCTATTTAATATGAACTTGGATGTAAATATAGCATGGATTTGTTTTGAATAAAAAGGGAAACTTTGGTATAGATATTTATATGTAAATAGATTAAAAAAAAAAGGAGTAAAGAAAAAAAAAAGGTTTGGACGCTAAGTGACAAAGAGTAAGAATTACTTGTTACAATGTAATTATTTTTCCAAGGGAAACTTTAACCAGTTTAAAAACTACGACGCAAGTACAAGTAAAATTTCCCAATAAAGATTACTGTTTTGTACAATACATTAACAACATAAATATACACAATTTCCATGCCTTATCGATTAAAGTAGCATTAAAATTCCTGCTTCTTACTTATCTTGATATAATTCTTTTATTTAAGGTACAGCTACAATTAAATTGATATCATAAAAAATAACTATAAAACACCCATAAGCTGATATTGAGCTTTATAGAAGTCAAACTCCTATTTATGGATCTCGATTTTTACTATTTTTATTAGACTAGATATCTATAGCATTGGCGAAAACTAAAACTTAACTTTAAAATAAAGGATAACAATCCTAGCGGAGATGATTACAATGAGTCCAATTGGCTATTTTGATGATTTGAACTTTAATTTTTTTTTACTTATTCATCAAAGAGGAATTACATCATGGTTTGTCTTTAAGCTGTACCTTTTGCGTGTGCACAGAAGAGGGTATTCAAATAAAGTGCACATACGTATAAGAGAGCTTAAATGTTAAATCAACGCACTTGACAAATGCACTTTTTAATTAAGGGAACCAAGAGCATATTATTGGATTTTGTATGTGAATTGAGATGTTAATAAAATTATTACAAATGATGCAATATTTTTAGGGATTACAGGACGGATTAAGGTGCAAATGAGCAAAATTATATAAATATATCGGTCTTATTAAGTGGTTGCATGGTTTAATCCTGTTCGTGATAAGGACTGGATACCATGTGAAGAACAAGGACGGTGGAGATGTTGGAAAGGCGGATGAGTACGAACAATTGTATGCGAAAATGCTGAGGGATGATATTTAAATGGAGAGTTGCTAAATATGTTAATGAATACAAAGAAAATGTAAGATGGTGCAACTCAATGAGCGATTTAATAGAAACAGGAGGAAAAGTGAAACTAATGACTGAACTGTATTTATATACCATGGCTTATCAACCCAAAGTGCAAGAGGCGGGGGTATTTTCTATCGCCGGGACAAAATTTTACAAAGGGAATTGAAAATACGAATTTAAATTCCATGGGTTCAGAGGTTGGTGTAATGGTTGAAGTGTAAATTAAATGTTTTAGTTTATTAATTTTGAGAAATGTCTTTTTTATACGCCTCGAATATATTCGAGTTGGCTTGTAAAACTTAGTCAATTTATATTGTTTCTTAATTTCAATTGTAATAACATTGCAAGATATTATATCTGAAATACGAACAAACCTTGACCTAAACAAGATATTCTTGCCAAGCGAGATAAAAGATTATTGAGCAATTTTTTTTTTATTCTACGAAAATCATTTAGTTGAGTACCAAAAAGTTGGTTTCCTAGAAACAGCCTTGCTTTCATTGAGGGCGGCTTGCAGATAAATGGGTAATGGTAGCATTAAAAAAGAATGGGATGATGAAAGTCGGCAAGAGAATTGATGTTTCTCAGAAATAGCCTTGCTTTCATTAAGGGGGGCTTGTCTTACTAGGAGGGAACTAGCATTAAAAAAAATAGGATGATCAAAGTCGACACAAGAATTAAGAATTCTTAGAAACAGCCTTACTTTCATTGAGGGCGGCTTGTAGATAAATGGTTAATGGTAGCATTAAAAAAGAATGGGATGATGAAAGTCGGCAAGAGAATTGATGTTTCTCAGAAGTAGCCTTGCTTTCATTAAGGGGGGCTTGTCTTACTAAGGGGGGACTAGCATTAAAAAAAAATAGGATGATCAAAGTCGACACAAGAATTAAGAATTCTTAGAAACAGCCTTACTTTCATTGAGGGCGGCTTGTAGATAAATGGTTAATGGTATCATTACAAAAGAATGGGATGATGAAAGTCGGCAAGAGAATTGATGTTTCTCAGAAACAGCCTTGCTTTTATTAAGGGGGGCTAGTCTTACTAAGAAGGGGACTAGCATTAAAAAAGAATGGGATGTTGAAAGTCGACACAAGAATTGAGAATTCTTAGAAACAGCCTTGCTTTCATTGAGGGCCGCTTGTAGATAAATGGGTAATGGTACCGTCATCAATCCTTTTTACACATATATCTACTGTTATTTGTTATTTAAACGTTTTTGGCCTTAGGCTAATAGGTGTGGGTTGTGACGGCTTATTTCTCAAAAAACCCATTGAACCCTTCCCTTTTATTACGTTTGATTGTCGTAATTTTAACCCTTTTCTTTGAGAGCAAAGACACGTATACACTCATATATGGGACGGAAATAATAAACTCGATTAATAGTCTTATTAATTGACCAAAGCCAAAACCCTCACGTATGGGCGATTCTATAGAATTTACCAATAATTTATTTCCGTTTATTAAAATAAACCCTTTGAGTTACTGATTTAGTGGGTTTTTTCAATAATGACTTTAAATTTTACTAGTTTGTTAATTAATAGTAGATTTGATATGTAAATAATCTAGATTAGTTATTTTCAGTGGATCGGTGGGTGACATTATCGATTAGAATCTAACTAAAGGAATCAAAATCTTTGCTATAAAAGTTGATCAAAGGAAATTTATTCATGGTTTCGTTATTAAAATCATAAATGTACTCCCGTTCTTTTTAATCTATTGTTAAATTACTAATTTCTAGTTAGTGTTAAATTTTTAATCCATTTCTAGACGAACTAGAAGGGTAAGCTGAGCCAGAAATAATCTCAACCACTCGGGAACCATCTTCAGATGTAGTACAAATTAGATTACAAATGTTTTCTAGGGATGGAGTACATTAACAGGCGTATATAATTTGATGTCAATTCTATTTTTTTAGTAGTTTTTTCAAGAAACTCAATTGATTACGTAAAATAGTAGTTTCTTCAGGAAATTCAATTGATTACGTAAAATAGTAGTTTCTTCAAGAAACTCAATTGATTACGTAAAATAGTAGTTTCTTCAAGAAACTCAATTGATTACGTAAAATAGTAGTTTCTTCAAGAAACTCAATTGATTACGTAAAATAGTAGTTTCTTCAAGAAACTCAATTGATTACGTAAAATAGAAGTTTCTTCAAGAAACTCAATTGATTACGTAAAATAGTAGTTTCTTCAAGAAACTCAATTGATTACGTCAAATAGTAGTTTCTTCAAGAAACTCAATTGATTACGTAAAATAGTAGTTTCTTCAAGAAACTCAATTGATTACGTCAAATAGTAGTTTCTTCAAGAAACTCAATTGATTACGTAAAATAGTAGTTTCTTCAAGAAACTCAATTGATTACGTAAAATAGTAGTTTCTTCAAGAAACTCAATTGATTACGTAAAATAGTAGTTTCTTCAAGAAACTCAATTGATTACGTAAAAAAAAGTTTAACAAAAAATAAGGCCTTACGTTTTATATTATAGCAAAAGAAAACACAAATAAAAACAACAGTTTTTTTTTCTTTGTTTATTTATTTCAATCTTGTCTCAAGAATTGAAATAAGAGAGATTTTATATGGAATAATTCTCACGGATCTATGTCGAATTTATCTTCATGGGATTATTTAATTATAATACGCAAATAAGTAAAGACACGTATCCTCAGCTAACCGATGTCTTTACACACTATACTCAAATCAGTTCGTGGAATGTTGTAGCAATGGACGAAGGTCTTTCACACACGAGTATTTTTTTGTACTATACAATACACACATAGAGATTAAAACCTTTCCGTTTTTCACAGGCCATTAACAATGTGGCTTTCCTTTATATTCTTTAAGCTTCTTTCCTTTATCGGATCATTTATAGCCCATTATCTCTATAGTATCTTCTCTATCCTATCTTTACAACCTGCCACTGTAAATGGTAAGTGGAATTTTCAATTTTGTTAACTATTCGCTCATGAGAAATCTCCCTTTAACTATCTTCCTCCCGAATTACGATTTCAATAATTGGAACACAGAATCTTGGTATCTCCAATTCGAGCGGCTTTGCTTCTGGGTGTCTTTGTTCTATGATGGCAAAAGTCTTTTTGGCGTTCACTGACATTCTTTATCTCTCTTTCTCTCCCTTCTCTTTATGATATGAGGCTTTTTTGATAATTGGCTTCAAATTTGTATACATTAGGTATTTTATTTATGTATCTCAATTTTCAGAATCCACATGAACCAGAGGAATTAGAGACGCTTTCTGGGCTCAGTGAAAGATAACAGCAACGTGGCGGGAAAATGGTAAAGAAATGAGCAATTACTTTGCTTTAAATGAAAACATTAAGCGAAAATGATAATTTTGTCTTAAAAAACTTATATAAGTTGTTGTTGGGGTTAAGGAAAAGAATACTAATTAGATATCTCAACCAACTTTCGCTCGAAAGTGTACGAAGATGTGCACGCAAAAAAATGATCATAAAGCAAAAATTAAATTTCAAAGTTTTTAAAAAAATATTGGAATCTCTTGAAAATAATTGAAAATAAGTATTATCAGTTGATGGAATGTGGTTGGTAAATATGGGAATGAGTATAATATAGCATATATAGGATAATTAAAAAGTCTCTCCGTAGTAATAAGATTAATTTGCTGAGAAGTGAAATAAGGGTCCGTAGTGGAAACAAATAGAAAATAAGAAGACTGAAAAATCGTTATAACGACTTTGCCAATTTACGAAGGATCAATCTTTGTGTTCGAGCGTTAGGGCGACATTTTCAACACAGCGTAACTAATTCTATAACGTATTAAATATTCTTACTGCAGAGATAATTTTAGATAATATATATATATATATATATATATATATATATATATATATATATATATATATATATATATTATATTAACTATAATTTAACTTGGTGAATTTTTGAAAATGTTTTTTTTGCTTAGTGGACAAGTAACCTTTCGTGTTTTTGAGTTTAGGTTTATTTGAAACTTTTATTCGCAGGGGTGTTTTTTGTATGTTTCGAGCTTTTATCAAAGTTCTTTCTTAGAGTTCAGAAAAAATAAATAAAATTATCGAATGATTTGGAATGAAAAAACATACAAATAGTGAAGTTAAAAAAATGCATTAAAATTAGGGCTTTGGCGCTTTTTTACTATAATTTAATATAAAACAAATTTAGATGAAAAAAGAGATCTGACGAAGGTTTTACTATATATGAAACCGGGAGAAATAACTTAGAAAAAAAGGTTTCAGGGTGTTTATGTTGAAAAAAGTGTTTAACACCCTGAACACCTTTTTCAACATAGATACCCTGAAACATTTTTTTAAAGTTATTTCACCTTTTATTATATTGTCTTTACCCCTTGAAGATTTATATATATAAATCTTCAAGGGATAAAGACAATATAATAAAAGGTGAAATAACTTTAAAAAAATGTTTCAGGGTATCTATGTTGAAAAAGGTGTTCAGGGTGTTAAAATAAAGAGTCTATGAAGGGGATTAAAAAAAAGCGGTTTAGAATAGCCAATAGGCCGTAGGCCACACGCCAAAGGAGTGCCTGTAGAACCAAATTCTTTCTGTAAGAAAGAATACGAAGTATGGCTTGTATTTATATAATTTCGCATTGCAAATACATAATTAAATCCACTTTATGTATCCCTACATTTACACATATAATTAGAAGAAATGTTACTTTTAACAGACATTCGACTGATTGGATGGACTAATTCTTGTTTTATTTGGTACTTCATATGTTTTGAAAAGAGTCTCAAAAGTATCGTATCAGTGTCTAAAGAGAGTTACAGTCATACCAGAAATAACTATGATCGTAACGTGGTGACGAATAAAAAATTGTCCTAAATTTTGAATTGAGAATATTCAAGATACAAAAGAATTCTCGATTTGTAACATCGATTGTGGAGATTCAAAGGTAGAACCTACGTCGAGAACGGGAGAAAAATAAGCCAACGTCTGTTAAAAAATTCTATGGTATTTAGAACTACGTGAGTTTGAATATGGGTGCTGATTAGTTTCGAGGAAATCGGTGAGTAGATGTACAAGAAAGAATCTACAGTAGATTGATAGCTAAGCTCAGATTACGTAGGTTATTGAATTTTTAATATTATGGTATTGTGAAAGAGCTACGGGAATTCAGATATCGGTGCTGATTAGTTTCGAGGAAATCGGTGAGTAGATGTACAAAAAAGAATCTACAGTAGATTGATAACTAAGCTCAGATTACGTAGGTTATTGAATTTTTAATATTATGGTTTTGTGAAAGAAGCAGCGATCCTTGATTAACAAACAGGTTTTGAGTCTGATTAACAGGGATCAAAGTCGTTTTCCTAGTTATGTATTCAGGATTGTATGACATTTAAAAATAATATTTGATTTCATCTTAATGAAGGAATACATAGCATAATATTTTGATTATTCGCTAATATCAAAATAATTTTAGATAGAAGAAAACTAAGTTTAACTTACTAATGCGTTAGTCTAACCTTAAGTAAAATCTAAATTCGAAGAGCATTAAATAATTCCAAATCGATTTAGTTTACAAGAATCTAAAATCACATTTTCTTAGGAAAAGTAATTAACTTCGAATAAGTTTCCTCTTAACTCTCTCCATATTTCTAGTTAAATCTAAATATTCAAATTGGGATGGACGTTTAAGAACATTAAACATTCAATGGACTATTTTATCTATCAACCTAAATTAGTATTTATTCAGAAAATAACATTTGTACTGAATAAATATTACTGGAGGAATTTTTGAACTACAATTATCACTCCGTCATACCCTGTTCATTTATTTAAACCTAATCAGTAATGGAAATAAATTCAAATTTAAATAAAAATCGTTTATCAAAATGTCCTATCTATATATATTTTGGAAGGATGCCATTTTTTTTAGGCAAGATTCATTGAAGTCGACAGCAACGGCTGCATTGTTTACTTTTGACTGCAGCTTTCTTATAACTTTGACTATAGTCTCAACAGATGGCTCTGGGCAAGGAAAATTGCTCGGAAGAGGCATAACTTTATTATTTGACGTCTTTCGACCTAACAGTAGGTCATCTCCTGGGCAGAATGGTGTACATGTAATATCACCTTCACCATTCTGCCCAGAAGATTACCTACTGTTAGGTCGAAAGACGTCAAATAATAAAGTTATGCCTCTTCCGAGCAATTTTCCTTGCCCAGAGCCATCTGTTGAGACTATAGTCAAAGTTATAAGAAAGCTGCAGTCAAAAGTAAACAATGCAGCCATTGCTGTCGACTTCATCCTGCATATATATATATATATATATATATATATATATATATATATATATATATATATATATATATATATATATATATATATATATATATATATATATAGTTATTATGCTTCAAATGGTAAACTTGTTTATTGATATTATCGTTTGAATTTGGTGTAATAAATTTTATTAAAAGATCAAAAGAATTTGAATATGTTTGGTTAATCATTTCGTATTTAAGTTGAAGTGATTATATTAATTTGGGTGCCCTCATAGGTGGCTAATTTGGAATTGCAAAAATGTATCTGATTCATGTCAGATATGAAATGATGTCATTCAAACCACAAACGCCTAACTTCATTAAAATATTATAATGAATATAAAAAAAGGATGAAAGCAAATAAAAAAAAATATAATTTCCATATTTTGATTAAGCTCATTTAATATTTTTTCAATGAGCTTTATCTTAACTTAGGAAGACCTTATTTTTCATTACAAACATGATCATATATATATATATAAATATATATATATATATATATATATATATATATATATATATATATATATATATATATATATATATATATATATATGGTACAGGACAAAAATACCAAACTTAATTTCTACTGATGTGGCCTATAACGCCATCTAGCAGCTACTAGATAATACTAATTATTCAACCTCTTTTGCTATCTATTTTCAATCACGTTTATTTTAAAGGCCGTTATACAACGGAGCAAATCGTCTCCAATGAATCTCAAATGAAGCGAATGTTCGTTGTTAGTTGAACTAATTTATTTAATCTAGTTTAAGTTATGTATTGATTAAATTTTGATTCTCTCTTAGTTATATTACACAGCTGGGCTTAAAACAAAAAAAAGTTAATTACAATAACAAGGAAAGAACAGCATTTTGTTTTGATCATCTTGAATTGTTGAATGGAGTACTTTTGGCAAAATACGTTATATATATATAAACCTATTTAGTTCCTAACAAGGTTTTGGAGCTAATAGTTTATTTTAAGGCAAGAATGAAGAGATGATATATATAAATAAATAAAATCCCTAATTTTAAGTTAAGGAAAATATTATTCTATAATTAGTACGATATATGTATATGTAACCTTTTAAAATCTTCCATGTTGTAATACTCTGAAAATTGAAGAGGAAAGACGATAAAAGCAAATTATAATGAACCGCCATGTTTCCAATCGTATGTAGAGAGCCTAACTGTTTGGTTGAATGGAAGATATTTCTCTTTTGGTAAAATTTAGTAAATTTATTTCATTTTTATACTTTAAGCAGTTGTTAAGTTCAAATTTAGTGAAAATATTTTATTTTTTAATCGACGGAGACGTAGGGATATTAAGGAAAATTGAATGCTTAAAGAATATAAAACTCGTTGATGACCGATCAATCGATTCAGGATGGAGTTTTTTACTACGTTGCGCATGATCCGTGAGGCACAGCTACAGGTCGAAAAGTCAGGCCTATTATATTTCAAACGAAAATCTCCAATGGCTCATTCTTTATAAACCTACAAAGTTACCTGAAACGTTGCTACAAAATATAAAAGTGGCTATTTTTGTATTTGCCTTTTTTATATAGAAGTAAATGTGTCTAATAAAAATAACAGGTATTATGTTAGCAAATTCTTTTAGGGAAACCAGATAGGAGTATATCTACTGCATGTAATATAATCTTGAGTAATTTTGTTCTCATCTTATACTGTTTTAGCTGGCCCGTTTTAAATGACTTTTGATATGGTCCCACAAGGCACAAAACAATATTTGAACAGATTTTTCTTTTTGATTTTAATATTTTTTTTTTACTTTCACAGGGCCAAATGATTTTTTGGTACGGTTTTTCTACATTGATGAAGTGTACTGATTTCTATATACAAAAATATAATAGATATAAGGCAAGATGTTTTGGCTATATAGGAACACTAAAAGTAAGAATCTTCATATATATATATATATATATATATATATATATATATATATATATATTAAAGGTTTTTAAATATTAATACTGAAAGGAATTATGTATGGACAAAGACTTTTCTTTTTCGTATTTGAATGTATAATTTTTTTGTGGATGTTCCTTAAACCCAGCCATTAGCGCTGTCCTTGAGTAATGGCTTACTCATCTTAGTTTTAAATTTTATTAAATGAAATTATTCATAGATGAAAGAATTAAACAAATTAATTTAACACGACGATATATCTGGGCTCTAAGGAAGAAATGGGTGCACTATGAATATTAATTGAAAGGGATATATATCTTCAGTGCTGGGTTTTTGAACTCTGATTAAACTACGAATGATGGATAGATCAAAGATCCTAAAAACATTTAGACGTTTATAAGTTTGAAGCGAAAATGGTATTCGACTTCCATCTATGAGTCATTCAACACTTGTATTTGAAATGTAAACATTGTATTGGACGGGTTTCTTAATCTGGTTAAATTACATTTAAAGTGAGCACATTCAGAGATACAATTACAGAAATAAGATTATTTTTAACACCAACATACAACATTTCTTTGGAATATATCCCTCTTTTCGTTAGGACAAGTAAATCACTGAAGTTTATAGTTAAATTTACACTTTGTAATTGCAAGAAAATGCATTTCTCTTAAACTAATTTCTCATATACCAAGTTATAAACGAACTCAAATTTTGAAATATTACAAAATCTCAACATTTTTAGACACAATAACAGATAAGACAAAAACAAAACCACATTAAATTGTTTCTTATCGACGGATTAATAAAAAAAAGTTTCTGTACCACGATTGGGTTTGGAGGGGGGGGGCTTAAGGAGTTTCTGATAAAGGTTCCCCGCCTACCACAGGTACATGAGAAGTCCCCTTGAGCAATGGTAGGGATGTGGCAGGTGAAGAAGTAGAGGGTACTTTCGAAGTATTTGGAGAGTCTGCGTCAGCGTGGAATGCAGCCGCTGCTAAAGAGGTCTTCGCGGCAATGAAGGAGGGTAGGAGAGCCTTTAGGGTAAATAAGCCAGTGTGGGGGATGACACCTCCAGCCTCTAATTCAGCGGTGCGTTCCTTTTGGTCTCCATCTCCAGAGATTTCAGGAAGGGGCATTGACCAAGGAATGGTATTTTCGTTTATCTGAGTTTTCACTTTATTCCTGAGAAGGCTGTTTAGGAGTCCGTCCTTGGAGCTAGGAGTAGGGGGACTGGAAGGGGGTGTGGAAGCCGAAGAACCTCCGTTTGTAAACAGGCCGAGGCCACGAGTCGTGGTCCCTTCGACAGCAAAGGGTTCTTGAAGGCCCTCTGAAGATGGCGATTCTCCCCGAGGGTCCGTGCTATTAAGATTTGATGAAGCGGCGACCCTCTGAAGGTTGCTCATCACGTGGGACGCATAAAGGCGATCGGCTTGGTAGGGGGAAGAGAGGAATGGGGCCAGAATTGGGGATGTATTATTCCAGAAGGGAAACGGATTGGACAAGAAAGAGGCAGGTGGAATTTGGAGAGAAGAAAAAGGTTCGTCCATGTCAGTAACGGATGCCTTACCCTTTTTAGGAGGGGACTGGACACTTAGGACAGAAATTTCAGCGTTTGGACGGCTCTCCACTGAGGAGGCTTCTTGGTTAGCTACATCAGGGTTGTCCTTTTTAAAATGATCCCTTGTGAAGCCAGTGGACGTTACAGGGCCACTCGAGAAGCTAATTTCCTTCCCGGGTTTTAGTAAAGGGGTATTTGGCATGATTGGGGAGTCTTTTTTGTTGCGTCCCCTGTTTAAATGCCTTTCTTTCACCTTGTACTCGAGAGTCGAATGAGGAACTCCATAAAAGCTCCCTGCTCGATGGACACTCATTTCACCGCTTTGCACAGCTTGCACTGCTTTTAACAAATTATCCCGATCATAATTCCTATATTTGCCTCGCTTGGGGCGTGATCCTTTTCCCCCTCCACTCGAGGAAGGGGATTTAGATCGTTTTTTGGATTGTTCCTGTTGCGATTTTTCATCGCTCTGAAAATTTAGGCTGGCTTTCATGGATGCAGAATCCATACACTGGACCGAAAGTGGCAAGAATGGATTCGATGAATTGTGGGTAGAGATGTCCCCTGGTGGGGTGTCATTCAAGAGCTTTTGGTTGATTATTTGAGCAATCATGTCTTTCAGATTTGTCTGAGGAGGTGAACCGATCGAGGGGTGACTAGAATCGCCTTTTTCCTCTTCGTTTCCGATCGAAGGATCACTGGAAGATGGGTATCTGTATGCAGACTGGTACGAGGGTATGCTGAGTGGAGGAGTAAAGTTCTCCGATTTATACCTAATTGTATCCGGGGTGTCAGTATCATCGAAATTGTTGTTAATTTTCTTGATCTCCTCGTGAAACCGCTGTTCTACCACTTTATGGGTGAAATCTTGAAGTTGAGGATATAACGAGAGACTGCTAAGGATTTCGAAGGTTTTCGTTCGATTATTGGTATTGAGAGCCAATTTGGGGATGTTTTCATACAAATGCGCTAACGCTGAATCAAGAAGTTTTTCTTTATCTCCTCCAGTGAGTGGAGTTTGAGAGTTACGAGAGAGTTCTTCTAATTTTTCAGTCATTTTTCTCTTGATCATTATCTTGAGAGTTTCACAAGGGCTTTCCGTTGAATGGTCTGGGACGGAATTATTGGATAGCATCATGGTAGAATGTACTTGGGCTGTTGAATCTGGGAGCATTGAGTGCAGCCTTTCCTTCTGTTCAGCCATTTTTTTATTGTGATGGTTAACAGATTGGAGTTTGTAAACCTGTGAAAGAACCGAAAAAGACCAATCAAATTTGTGGTCATATACTTAACATCTCCCCACAATAAGGGGTTTAAACTATAAATCATGCCATGTGCTCCGTTCTGCAACCCAATTTCAAGAGTTCTTTTGTTAACAAACCCCGTCATTCATACAGTTTTCATTTTAATGCATTTCTATTCATTCTTTCTCTATCTTTTTCTCATCAATACTTATTCTTTCACATTCTACGCTAATTATCTGAGTCTTTGTTTTGTGGAACATTTCATCTCTAATCAATTTGGTTCAATGAAAAAACAGAGAGAAATTTCGTTTTGGAAAATCGTTTAAGCAAACAATGTTTGCTCCGGCCAAATCTGCCTTAGCATAAATTTTTTTTTAGAAAATTTAAAAAGTAGAAAAGAAAAATGAATAGCGAGAAAAAATATAACAAGAATGAATAAGAAGGTAAGAATGGAAAGAAAAAGCCGTGGCAATGACCTACCAAAAAAATGATAAGAACCAAAAATATCGGGACAGAGAGGGGGGTTAAGGATTATAAACGTGTTAATTCGGCACACGAAGCCCAAGGTTCTTAATAGATTTGCTCTTAAAAAAAGGCACATAAAGGCGAAAAACCAAATAAGAACCACAAAAATATGGGATAAACAATCCAAGCTGCTATTTCTCTCACATCTTAAAATGCAACTAGGATAATTTTCCAACGCTTCAGCCGAAGCCTTGTTGATAACTAAACTGTACATCGTCTTCAATCTTTGACTACAAGTCGATAAGATGCGAACATGCAAATTTTGGTTGGGCATATAGCAAATTCTCTTTGTCCAAGATATTTTGCATAATATTCCAATTAACAGTGCGAGGGTAGATTCTCTAAGGCTAAAAGCAATGTACCTTGTTTCGCAGAGTCGAGCGTGGTATTCCATAGATAACAGCTGCCCTTCTAGTGCCTAATTTGCCACTTTGAATGTCTCGGAGTGCTGCGTGAAGCTCATCCTCCGTGTAGCTTCTCTTACTGTTATCAGCGCGTCTCCTCCCCCTGAAAAGGGACATTGAATATTCATTCAATTTCCTACATTAGTCCGTCGTACTCCACCTCCTAAGATCGCTTCTTTTGAGTTTCTTAGCGCCTTTACATAGATTAAATTCCTAATTAGTCGCTTAATTCCTTATTTTACTATGTACCTTCCCCATATTTTTGCATTCCCAATTTAACTTCCACTCCAAACCATTCTTTTAAGATGCCTGTGTGATTATTTTTTAGAAATAATTAAAGGTTCCTATAATTGACCTATCGAAGAAAGCATTTCGAAGGCTAGATATGGTCTAGTTATGGGTAAGTCTCATTCTGGATTTATTTTTCATCTCGCCTAGATACCTTAGCCTGTTCTCACGAGGAGGTTTAAGTGTTCGTATTCTAGAGTGCATGTGCTCTTTTACGAACCATTTTATGAGAATTTGAAAAAGGATTAATTTTTTAATAACCTTGTTCTTTCTAATCACTATTTTTTAGGCCATGTATCTCCTTTCAGCTTTTTAATAGTGAGAACAAATACACTCATTGGATTACGGTAGTTTTTTATTAACATTAACAAAAATCAACCTCTGTGACATTTTTTACCTCTTTTTGTTCTGTTTCCTCTTAGGGTTCTCCTTACATGAGTTCTCGCTTCCCCCTCCTCCGTTTCGGTTTTATGTCATTGCGCTTAGTACAAATTTGCTTTGGAGAGGTTTATAGTAAACCTGCTTTACCATGCTTAAGCTTTTTTAGCATTTCCCTTTTTTCTATTTATCTACCATTGATGATCATCTGTCATTTCTACTAGATATCTTTTCTACGTGATTGAAAACGCTCTCGTTGGTTGCACCCGTCTCCCTTCCTTTCTTGATTAAATGAAGGCTCTCTACTCAACTCCTTGTGCCCCACTACATGTATCCCCCCAATAAGAGTCAGGAAGTACACAATGAATCACTGACCTCGTGGATGGCTTCAAGTCGAGAACCTTGGTGACCAGGTCTTCGCGCAATGCCGGCTTCAAATCGTGTTTTTTGGCACTGAGATCCAGAGGCTCCTGTTCTTTGTCTTCGGGTAGGAAGCTCCCGCCATTGCATTCACTCAGTAGGGCATTTCTGCCTCCATCAACGGACGAAGACTGAACAAAAGAGAGGTAATAAAAAGGAATGAATAAATAACTTGGGTATGTATTCGAGTCCCCAGTCGTTTCTTCCTTTGAATTCGCTGGCTATGCATATCTCACACATTTTTAATTCCTCAACGTTAACATTTTCTTTATGCACTTCTGCCTAAATATTTATCATAGCCTGATGCCACTGTTGGCTCCTGATCATTTTTCAGTCAATAAAAAATCGAGCTCACGAATAATTAGTTTCAGGCTACTGAGACTAACAGGTTCTTTCATATGTTTGCAGTCCTGGGATTAAGTGCAACAGTTACAATGCCCTACCTGGTATTGATGGTGCACCAAGTTCTGAATCTGCGAAGAAATGAGCCAAGGAAGCAAATGGGGACGGAAGTTAGCTGCGTAGAGAGACGAGTTGTAAGGATGTTTCGGGACAGTGGTCTCCAACCCGTCCGTTTCAAACATTGGCGGGTTCAGATCCTGAATTCGAGCCAATCCCGGGAAAATACCGAATGGGCTGAAGGCAGATGACGATGGGGAGACAGCTGGGGAGGACCCCACCTGAGACGCCTGGCGTGGGAGTGTCGAGTCCTTAGACTGTGACGAGGTTGACAAATCGAGTGTCCCGCGAATCGTCTCCGCGGCCGTGCCTTCGGGCGAATCAATGCGGTGCTTAGATTCGGTCCTCTCATCATGCTGGTAAGAGTGAAAACCCGCATATGAAACGGGGGCTTCGTCAGGAGGTGTAGGGGGAGGCCTGGATGTTTCTGCGTTCGCTTGATTAGTTGGTGCCCCTGAGGTGAAGCTAAGTCCATGGGGATTGACCAAAGAGCTTTGCCCCTTCACCAGTGAGATCGAATTGACAGGACTCCTGGAGGTATGTTGGTCACAGGCGACTTTGTGGCTCACGGGGGGAATTCCACTGCGAGGCTCACTGTAAACGCAGGGCACCTCCTGGACTTCATCAGAACCTGTCGGAGTCGTAGGAGGCGTAGCATCCTACAGGCGAGAGAAAACCTATATTACTCGTAACTTCCGATATCTGGAGAGAACCGACCAAACGCGAAAAACGGTACTACGCTCAAAAAAGCCAACGCGCCAGAAAAGGCACCGACATTCAGACCGGAGTGAGAAAAACGATGATTAGTAACCAATAAATAATCTTATAGGCAGGGGAATGTGGAATGAAAGGCAAAAAGGGTGGTAATCAGAGGAAAAGGATACTAGTGTAATTAAATCAAGGGAAACTAATGTAATCAAGTAAATGGGAAATTGGTGTAATCAAATGAATGGGAAACTTGTGCAATCAAATGAATGGGAAACTTTTGCAATCAAATTAAAAGGAAACTTGTGGATCAAATGAATAGGAAACTAGTGCAAATAAATGATTGAGAAACTTGTGCAATCAAATGAATGGGAAACCTTTACAATATAATGAATAGAAAACTAGTGTAATCAGAGGAAGGGGAAACTAGTGCAATCAAATGAATGACAAACTAGTGCAATCAAATGAAAAGGAAAATAGAGCAATCAAATGAAACGGGAAATGGTGTAATCAAATGAACATAAGAACATAAGAAAAGAAGGAGACTGCAAAAGACCATTCATGGCCTATACTTGGCAGCTCCTGTTCCAGTGAACACACAAAAGATTTCTTAACAGAGAAAAGTCATCAACATTGTCACCCTTTACAGGAGTTCGTCAAATCTAATCTACAATATACATAAAATGCATCCAGAGGATTATGTCCATTCATGCAACCGCAAAATATAATCTCCCTACTCCTTAGAAAAATATATACATATGTACATAAAAAAAGTCAGTCCCATCTAGCAGCTTCATGCATATATTTATCTAATCTATTCTTAAAACTACCCAGAGAGGAGGCTTCTATCACATGTCTAGTGAGCCTATTCCATTCATCTACCACACGATTTGTAAACCAATTCCTCCCAATCTCCTTCCTAAACCTATACTTATCAAGCTTAAACCCATTGCTACGTGTCCTGTCATGTTCACTAAGTATAAGAACCTTACCCAGATCCCCTTTATTATATCCTTTTACCCATTTGAAGACTTCAATCAATTTCCCTCTGAATCTTCTCCTTTCCAATGTATGTAGATTTAGTTTTCTGAGCCTTTCAACATAAGGTAAGTTCCTTAGCCCACCCATCATCTTTGTCATCCTTCTCTGCACAGACTCAAGCAAATCAATAACCTTCCTATAATATGGTGACCAAAATTGTACTGCATAGTCTAGATGAGGCCTAACTAACGCCAGATACAGTTTTAGACTGACTTCAGCACTCTTATTGCTTACACTCCTCCTAATGAATCCAAATATCCTATTAGCTTTATTCTTAGCATTTACGCTTTGCTTTCTAGGATGAAGGTCTGAACTTACCAAAATACCCAAGTCCCTCTCACAATAGGTCCTCTCTAAAATTCTCCCATTTAATTTATAACTATTCAATGGATTATTTCTACCTATACTAAGTACACTACATTTGTCTATGTTAAACTTCATTTGCCATTTTTCGGCCCAATTGGACAGAATGGTCAATTCCTCCTGCATTACAACAGCATCAGAATCAGCCCTAATGGCCCTACCTAGCTTAGTATCATCAGCAAATTTACTCAGGTCACTACTTATACCTATGTCAAGATCATTAATATAAATTAAGAATAGCAAGGGACCCAAAACAGATCCTTACGGAACTCCACTGCTAACACGCCCCCACTCAGATTTAACTCCATCTATACTAACTCTTTGCTGTCTGTCACCAAGCCATGACTGAATCCACCTAAATATACTGCCATCGATCCCGTGTGCTTTAACTTTGCTCAGAAGCCGTAAGTGTGGCACTCGATCAAAAGCCTTACTAAAGTCCAAGTATAAAATATCATAGTTTTCATCATTATCTGCTGCTTCATACACCTTACTATAAAAAGACAGCAAATTAGTCAGACAGGATTTACCCTTACTAAAGCCATGCTGTGAATCTTTTATCAACTTATGCTTATCCAAGTGATCTCTAATATTCCTTGCTATAATAGATTCCATCATTTTCCCTACCACTGATGTCAAACTTACTGGTCTGTAATTAGACATATTTGTTTTATCCCCTTTCTTAAATATAGGTATCACATTGGCTTTCTTCCATGCCACTGGCACAGTGCCACTCTCCAATGATTTTCTAAAAATCATTGGAGACGGTCTACTCATTTCGTAGAAAGAGAGAACAATGATAGGAAAGTAAAACAAAAGGACACAAAGACGAATCGAGAATAAGGAAAGATGATCGAAGAATAAATCCATGGAAATCTTAAAGGCCTCGACGGAAACAACAGATTTCCATATTATTAATACTACTTCCCTTGATGACGTGGAGGGGGGGCTGCTTGTGGACTCACACACCTTGCAACTGGAGGGGCGGAGTCCCCCTTTGTTCTCAGCGTCGCTAGTTGTCTAACACGAGGTTAAAACTACCTCATATTTTTTTTATTCTGAGCATTTCCATATTTTTACCTTTGAGGGGGCGCTTCCTTTACAAGCCCCTTCTCACCTCATTTCTTGGCGGGCGGCTACTTTGCAAGCTGGTCGCCGACCAGATTTCGTCCACTCAGCCCTCGTATGGCACAGGGATATCCCTCCCCACTAATCTTCAGTGGAGTTGGGGGATGTAACATGTCTCCTTTATTCCCACCCTTTTATCCTTCTACTGCCTCTTCCCCCGCCTTTTGTTATTGTTTTCTTCAAATACTATGTTATGTTTAGTTTGAGCAACCATGCTGCAGCTAACATCTGAAAAAATGCGTGCCATCACGGCCTCAACGCACGCAGTTTGCCATCCTTGCTTTAAAGAATTATGGGGGGCTCTGCGGCTAGAAATTTTCCCCTCATTTTGACTTTCATCTCCTTCACCTTCTTCACCCTCCCCCAACCGTCTACGGGAGATACCCTCGTTGGTTTACGTTTTGAATTTTGCTAAAAAATGATACTATTACTATAAATAATAATAGTAATAATAAATTCAATTGGTAACTTTAATATTTACCACCAATTGGGGCTTAAGAGAGTTTATAAACGAAAATCCTCCCCACCCCACCCCCCTTTCAACCCTCATCCCCAACCGAGAATTTTGGGGGTTAGCCTCTTGAAATGTCCCTCCTTGCACATTAATTGGGTCACTGTCAAGGACTTGCTCGAGTCAGGTCAACGGATCATGGCCGGTAACCAACCAGCGGGGGCAGAGTCACTTGGTAATGAGGGAGAGAAAAGAAGAAATGGAGAATAAAAATTAAGGGGAAAGATGGAGAAAGGATATTGTAAAACCCCAGGGAGGGGTTCGTACAAAGAGCAAAAATACCCAATATTACTAAATTCCCCCCCTCCCCGTCTTTCTTCAGGTTCGAACCCATTCAGAGCAAGACGTAGCTTATAAATGGGTGTTAACTTTCGCCAGATGTTGCCATCTACGGATCTTACTTGATTTATAGAACATCGTAAATCTACGGTAGGTCCCCACCTTTTGAGAATAGGCGGAAAATACAGTTATTAACTGCTTCATCGCCCTATTTCTCCTTTGAATTTTTCGACGCGATAGGCCTTTCATCGTTCTATAAAAACCCCGATTTTGAAAGAATATAAAAAACCCCCACTTCGGAATGGTGTTTGTGTGTGTGTCCCACCCCTCAGTCTGTATATAACCCATAGTATAGTATGGTATAAACTTTAGATTTATACAAATTAAAAACAAACAACAAACAGTTGTTACGCAAGTCATTTTCAAACCTATTATAGGCTAGGCTATACTATGCTAAGATATAATGTACAAGGGTAAGATATGCTATGCTAATTTAGGCTATAAATTCTATGCTAGGATAGTATATAGTATGTTAAGCTAGACAATACTAAGATATGGTTGACTAGGGTATAATAAGATAGTATAGGCTATACTTGTCTAGGATAGTTAATGCTAGGCTAGATAGGGCTATACTATGCTATGGTAGGATAGGCTAAAGTATAATAGGGCTAGGGAGGGCTATGCTAGGTGATTCTATGTTAGGCTACGATAGGCTAGCTAACCAACGCTATAATAGGCTAAGCTTTGCAAGGTTATTCTAGTCTAGGGTATAGTATAGTATAGGGTATAGTCTATGATTATACTAGACTCGGCTATAATATGATACACTTGACTATATTATGTTAGGTGTGGTCATAAATCAGAATAAGTG